>CM038142.1:196140261-196865942 GCA_021437245.1 Aegilops speltoides | reverse complement strand
GAGCCTCCGTCAAGATGTGGAGTTGAACCAAGAATTTTGTAAGGGCAAGGAGATCGCCTACTTCGTGAAGATCTACCCGAGTAAGGCTAGTCCTCCGTGGGCGAGGCCATGATGGCATAGACAAGGTTGCTTCTTCGTGGACCCTTCGTGGGTGGAGCCCTCCGTGGACTCTCGCAGCCGTTACCCTCCGTGGGTTGAAGTCTCCATCAACGTGGATTGACGATAGCACCACCTATCGGAACCACGAGAAAAATCTCCGTGTCTCCAAATTGTGTTTGCTCTTCTCCACCTCTTATTTACCACATGTGCAATTTACTTTCCGCTGCCATTACTCTAGAATTGCATGTGTAGGGTGATACTTGACTTGCTCATCATTGTGAACTTGCTAAAAACTTGTCCTAATCAAAAGGCTAAACTTTTAAAATGTCAAGTAGTCTAATCACCCCCCCTCTAGACATACTTCCGATCCTACAGCACTGCGGTAGACAATATAAACAAGGAACACCATTTGAACCTTGGAGGTTGCAAAGTTATGAATGAGGAGTGCAATGGACAAGAAGGAATTGGAACCGCTCTAGTTGAAACAAGATAAACAAGGAATAAGGAAGATCAAAATCGGACAGCACTCTGGCTGAAAAATATATGCAAGACTTGATAAGATGAAAAGAACTTCAGCAGAGGACATAACACTCCGGTTAAATGGATAAGCATGAAAAGAACACGATCCTCAATTCGAGATGATGAGTGAAGAGAGCAACGTCACAATGCCTCCGGAAGAAAGAATAGAAGATAGATCATTGGAATAATAAAATGGAGAAGAAAATGAACTTGGAAAGCACCCTTCCAAGAAGGTTATAACGGAGTTGTTGGAAAACTAACAATGAAACGAATAAGCTTGTAGTGGGCTTATGGAAAACTTATGAAAATTGAGGCGAAATTCTGCCACTACAGAAACAAGTAATATAATTGATAACACCGACGAGATGAAAAATTTCTTCCACCAAGATGATAGAGAGATAACTTGGATCGTTGATAAAGACCACAATAGCAACACTCCTTAGGGAAGGCTTTAGGTGAAATATGACACAAGATAACTCCAACAAAGAGATTAATGTATTTAAAATACCTCATTCTTGACAACATGTGAATCGCGAAACATGAATGGAAATTATCAAGAATCACATATCACCATCTCAAAAGATAAGGTAGAAATAATTGCACTTCGAAATGCAAGATGAAGTGTGCTTGAGCTCCTCCAACAAAACATTTGTTAAGCAACCTGTTTAATTTTTTGAGTATAGCTTGGCGGATCATAACTTCGAGAGGAATCTTGAAGAACAATTGAAGATGAAAGGAATCCTTGATGAATCAACATGTAGAGCCTTTGTGAGAACTCCAATAATAAAAGGATGATAGAAAGAAAGAGAAGTTGAAAACACAAGGTGAAGCCTTGCAATGATTTAGATGGATCTTCGCGATGAGACAATGCGGAAAACTTGGAACTCCGAAAAAGAAAAGATGAAGCATCTCGAACCGAGAAATGTGACATGATGAACAACTATGGAAAGAAGAAACTAGATCACTTGGATGAAACAATGATAAGAATTATGTTATGCGTATCCTTCACCAATTTAAATTGATGACAAGCAACAGATTTGCCATACTACTTATTCTCGTAGAAAGGATTAAGAGAGATATAGCGTAAACTTGAAAAGGTATTGATGGAACCACTAGTGGGATTTGGAAAAACGAATGAATTAATATGATAACGAAGGAAGTGAAATCTTGAATGAACCACCATAAGAATTGAAAATGAAAGCGGCAAAGGCACAATTCGCCGGGAAGAATTGGAAAAACGACTGAAGATACTTGAGGAGATTTAGATACATGAGAATGAAGAGATCATGAACTGATTAGAGGATATTTAAATGTTCCACCGGTAAGATTTGGAGAACGATAGCTACACGCTGAGAATGAAGAATTATGACATGATGGCCTTCGAAGGAAAGAAATGGAAACAAATCATGAAATGGATGGGTGAAAAGAATTAGCTAGATCAGAGAAAATTATGAGAGGATGGCATCAGGCTAGAACCATGAATTTTGAAGAGAATGAAGCAAGATTTAAGAGAAATCCTTCTTCGGTCTTCAAATGTCCGATAATGACGATGAGAAATACCACCATGAATTGTTGAGATACTCTGGGAGAATGAAAAACAAAGAGGTTGAGCCAACACTAAAAAATAATTTGAAAGCGATCTTGGAAAACATCTGACTGATGAAATTCATTCTTACGTCAAACTTTGAAAAGAATTTGGAAATGGCTCCGGGAAAACTAGAAGAGTCAGGTAAGATCCTGGAAAAAGACCTGTGGATTAGGGCCCACTCGAAAGAAACATCGTTGAAGTATTGCTTGTAATAGATATAGCACTGATAGAAATAAATAGCTTGAATGAGAGAAAAACCTCGAAGTAACTCGAATGGATTAAGAATGGAAACGTGATTCTTCTGAGATATCTTTAGCACTCCGGATATGAACTGGGAGAGGTGAATAAATAAGAGAGCCTTGGATAAGAAATTCACATGGGAAGATATGTAAAACAAAAGGAAGAGATATGATAAACACCGAGACTTGAAATTAATCCACCGGAGAAGAAAAGAGATGAAGAATAATGAACTTGAAGCTCTGTTAGTATCTTCCTGAGAATCACCGGATAAGAGCATTGACGGAAAAGAATGGAGAGACTTCCCATCAATAAAAGGATACTTGATTAATAAATCTGAATCCTTGAAGAAAAAGGGTGGGAGGGCGGGAAAACAAAGGCAACTTCGGGCACATGGAATGGATACCGTTGAGAAAAACTTAGAATTGATCTTGCGGATGTTGAAATGATTGGATCCACTTGAAGAGAAGCACGCCGGTTGGAAAAGAATTAACATGATGACCTTGATGGTCAAGAAGGATTAGTATTCACATAGCAATATGAGAACACCGTTTAGGAAAGGTATGGATTCAACATTTGACTTCGAAGCAACTCAAATACCACAAATAAAACAAAACAAAGGATTTGGCTTGCAGAATAAGCCGGAAACAAACATATGATAGAGATTTCATCCGAAGTTTTCGTGGTGGGGCCCACATGGGCTCGATCGTACAGCACCATCATGTACAAGGCAGTGCACATGACATACGAAGCGTCCCCGAGTCAGCATAGCCTAGGACTCTTAAGACACAACGAGACCACTGTAAAAACGACCGTGGATAGGCGGACCACTAGACATCAAACATTAATCTCATATAATGCATCTGTCGGAAAGAAAAAACTAGAGCTACTTGAATTCCCACCTATAAATTCCTGAAACTTTCTAGTTATGCAAGCTGGTGTTGGGGATACAGGGGAAGCAATATATCTCACCCAAACTAACAATCCCTACATCCAGTTGTATCCATCTGTCAACACATAACCAAGAAAACTCCAGAAATCGTGTACCTCAACCTTCGAAAAGCATCTGTTATACAAGCTATGGCAATACTCCCAAACTCCCGCCCCAGTGCAGGGCGGCGTCAAGGTTATCTCACCAACAACTGCATAAAAGAGATTTTCGATGTCGCTGAAAACTCAGGTATTCCAGAACTGCAACGATAAAATTGTGATGACAACACCTCGGAGCTCAATTCCCCGGGACACTGCCACAACCCCTAAATGTCAGTAGGCACCAAGAACAATGTTATCGTCACAAAACTATCGGAATGATTCCAAGATACCTGCATGATCCTGAAAAAACATTTAGTGAACTTTGAGGAGAGGAAAGACAAAACATCTACGTCAGGAGGCCTCACCAGAGCAACGAAGGGACTGAGGAGTAAAAGAATCCTACTCTCTGGTATATATAATCCTAAGACTCAAAACATTTTTGTTCTAGACCCAACAACGTCAGCGATTCGATCAAGCATGGGGCACCTAAGTTGGGGATGGCTCTGATACCAACTTGTAACGCCTGCGATGCGGCTATATCTCCCACATGTTGAGGCACGAATTAGAGGCATAACCGCATTGTGGTTGTTTTGCAAGAAGGGTCATCTTCACACGATCCCATGTAATGAACAAGAAAGGGATAAAGAGTTGGCTTACAATCGCCACTTCACACAAGTACTTAAATAAATCATACATCAATCAGAGTAAACACATAGGTCCGTCTACAGACAAATCCAAATGAAAAGAAGATAACCTCAAATGCTAGATCCCCGATCGTCCCAACTGGGATCCACTACTGACCATTAGGAAACAAAACATAGTAACGACCAAGGTCGTCGTAGAACTCCCGCTTGTGTTCGGTACCATCGCCTGTACTGGTATCATCGGCACCTGCAACTGTTTTAGTAGTATCTGTGAGTCACGAGGACTCATCAATCTCAAAACCTGCAAGATCAAGACTATTTAAGCTTGTGGGTAGGATGTGGTAATGAGGTGGAGTTGCAGCAATTGATAGGCAAAATATGGTGGCTAAAGGTGAGTACAAGAGTAAGAAGAGAAACTACGCAACGGTCGTCATCTAGAAGTGATCCTAAAGACTACTTACGTTCAAACATAACCCAAACCATGTTCACTTCCCGGACTCCACCGAGAATAGGCTATCACGGCTTCACACGCGGTTGATGCATTTTAATTAAGTCAAGAGTCAAGTTCTCTACAACCGGATATTAACAAATTCCCATCTGCCACATAACCACGAGCACAGCTCTCGAAAGTTTATACCCTGCAGGGGTGTCCCAACTTAGCCCATTATAAGCTTTCACGACCAAGGAAGGATATTCCTTCTCCCAAGAAGACCGCTCAGTCTCGGAATCCCGGTTACAAGACATTTCGGCAATGGTAAAACAAGACCAGCACGACCGCCCAAATGTGCCGACAAATCCCAATAGGAGCTGCATATATCTCGTTCTTAGAGTACACTGGATGAGTCAAGCTATGAGTAAAACCAGCCGTCAGTTTCCCCAAGGTGGCCCCGCAGGCTTCTCGGTTCAGACCAACACTTAGAGAAGCACTGGCCCGGGGGGGGGGGGGTTAAAATAAAGATGACCCTTGGGTTGGCCTGCCCAAGGGAGGGTTATAAGTTGTTAGGCAAATGTAAAACCAAAGTTGGGCCTTGCTGGAGGAGTTTTATTCAAAGCGAACTGTCAAGGGGTTCCCATAAACACAGCCGCTTAAGGAACACAAAATCAAGGAACATAGCACCGGTATGACGGAAACTAGGGTGGCAAGAGTGGAACAATACACCAGGCATAAGGCCGAGTCTTCCACCCTTTACCAGGTATATAGATGCATTAATGAAAATAAGAGATATTGTGATATCCCAACATAAACATGTTCCAACATGGAGCAATCTTCAACTTCACCTGCAACTAACAACGCTTTAAGAGGGGCTGAGGTACCATAGCCAAACAACAGTTTGCTAGGAAGGTTGGTTAGAGGCTTGACATGGTAATGGGAGGCATGGTAAACAATTGGTAGGTAGTGCAGCATAGCGATAGAACGAGGCAACCAGCATGCAAAGATAGAAGTGTTATCGAGGGTAATGGTCATTTTGCCTGAGATCCCGCGAGGAAGAAGAACGAGTCCAAGAAGTAGAGGAACCAACGTAGTCGAACGAATCCTCACAATCGCAACGTAATCGGAACTATCAAGGAGAAGCGCAACCAGAAAGGAGCAAACGTCATAGTAAACAACCATCACATAAACATGGCATGATGCACAACCAAGTATGATGCATGTCCAGTTTAATGAGGCATGGCATGGCAAAGTGCAACAAACATTGCTACAAGTTAAGTGGAGCTCAATATGCATCGAGTTGCATATTGACGAAAACACCACATTCGAGTTATTTAGTTCGCTCTCGTTTGTGTACCCAACCATATTAAATGTTGTTAAACATGGCAAGAGGTGAAGTATAAGTAAACTAACTATTTAAGCAAGTTTAAATGAGGCCGGAGATAACAAACAACAATTCCGGAAAATTCTCATGTGCATAATTTGAGTTTGGTACTGTTTTGCCTATTACATAAGTTTAGAGTTTTCAAACATGCAAAGTAAGTGCACCAAGTTAAACTAGGCATTTTTCCACCCCATTTTCATATAAAGCTTATTTAATTCGGAGCTACGGTTAATTAGTTATGAAATAAATCATTTTAACATGGCATTTATGCAAAATTAAACAAACAACCAGTTTAAACATTTTAAACATGGATGAAAGTTGCAAATTATTAATCTACCCAAAATTCTAAGCATTTTACATGTTTAAATCATTTTAAACCGATGCACGGTTGTGGAGTTATTATATGCATGAACACTAGGATTTTTTCTGCAAAACAGGCAACTCTGGATAATTTCCAAAATCGCTGGACAGGAAAAAAAAACATAACAGGCTGAAACAAGTTGGCCCAACTGGAGGAAAAATAGAGGATGGAGCGTTGGGGGCTCACCATGGGCCATGGCCCAGCCGGTGGGGAGGAACGCTGGCTGGTTGAAGGGGAGGCAGAGGTGGGAGTTGGGCCTTGGCAAGACAAGAGGACGCCCACGCGCAGTCAACGCGTGCGAGCGACCGCATCACTCGGGCGAAGTCAATGCGACCTGGCACTCGCGTTCGGAACAAAGCAGAGGCGCGATGCAGCGGAGCTACGAGGCACAGGGAGGCGCAACTCCGGCGGGCAGGGGCCGGAGACGAAGCGGCGCGGATCCGAGCGACAACAAGAGGCTGCAGTCGGTCTCCTGGCGAGGGAAAACAAGGGCGACGGACAAGGCGGCTCGGTTCCCTGTTGCAACAAAGAGAGAGCAGAGAGAGATAGGATCTTCAGAAAAACAGAGGACCGGAGGCAAGAGAGGGAGGGTCGGCCGGAGATGGTGGTTGGACCTAGAGTCAAGGCGGCGAAGCATCTGCATGGCTGGGCAGTGACCATCTGCTCGACGTGGTCCCGTGGGCGCTTAGGCCTTGGGCTTAGGCAGCAGGACGGGGAACATGGCGCGGCGGCTGGACGGGACTTGGCGCACGGGAGAGGTCCTGGACGGCGGGGAACGGGACTACGACGGCAGGATCCGACGGAGAGGCCGGATCTGGGGCGCGGAGGGGAGAATCCATGGCGGCGGAGCTCCATCCGTTGGCCATGGCGAGCCTCCTATTCGTCCTGAAGAACAAGAGATGGCGAGGTGAGGTGGAGAAGAGGGAAAACAGAGGGAAAAAGAAGGAGAGGGCGACGGCAGTCTTGCTCGCGGATGAGCTCCGGCGAGGTACGGTTGTCGGTGCTGGCGCCCGAGGAGCAGCGCCAGTCGGGCACGAGGTGCCCGAGGAGGGATCGACGGGAGGAGGTCGGGGCCTCGGTTGTGGGATTGGGTGGATCGAGGGAAGGAGGTGGTTGGCCCGATCAGTAAATCAAGGGAGAGTGGGTGGATCTAGAGGGATCCCGAGAAGATGCTGAGCGGGTGGCGGCATGGCTAGGGATGGATGGGACAAGGGGGCTAGATTTTACGGATTGGTCTAGGGTTGGACTATTTATATAGATAGGGGATTAGGGTAGGGGTTAACGTGGTTGTCACGACCGGCTTTCCGGGTAATAAATTTCCAGAAAGGACCGTCGTGCTCATCAGCCCCAGGATTTACTGTTAGCTGATGAGGCTCCAACTTGATACAGAAATCCCAAGCAAAAATACAAAATATGTGGTACAAGACCCTTCTGGCCTGTACAACAAAAGGTTTCTAGAGGTTGATGGCGGAAGCGGTTTGTGGATCATCAGTGTCTATTGGACTCCAATTCCCACAGGAACAGCTGACCAGGTTAACTCCTATCTTCGCGAGGCTGCTATCTCCATTGCTTAGGTTCCGGGGCTGTCATCGCACCGCTCTTCTCTGTGCAAGAAAATCTGGCCAAGACAATAGCCAGGGACAAGCCAGTGAGTACTTTGAATGTACTCGCAAACATTATGAACACAGGTATAACATGACAATGGTGTGCTGAAAAATATTTTATGCTCGTGACGTCAGTCACAAAGATAAATATAACTCTGATGCGTGCAAGCAAGTTATTTATAAAAAATGCAATAACATAGTAGCATTAAAATTTATGAAATAGATAACAAGCAATGCCACGATCAGGCGTCGGCGACACCACATAAAGGGCTTAAAAGGAATGCCACGGCAAGGCGTCGGCGACACCACATAAAGGGCTTTAAAAGAAATGCCACGGTCGGGCGTCTGGCGACACCACATAAAGGGCTTTAAAAGAAATGCCACGATCAGGCGTCTGGCGACACCACATAAAGGGCTTTAAAAGAAATGCCACGGTCAAGGCGTCGGCGACACCACATAAAGGGCTTTAAAAGAAATGCCACGGTCGGGCGTCGGCGACGCCACATAAAGGGCTTTAAAAGGAATGCCACGATCAAGGCGTCTGGCGACACCACATAAAGGGCTTTTGAAATGAACAATCATAGTGAATATCCGGAGGTAGAACCATCGAGAGATACTCAATAATAACAATATATCACGGGTTAGTCAACAATAATAATAATCATAATCATCATTAGTCACAAGTCACAGTCCATGTTGTTCGATTCGTTAATGACTTCACCTCCAAGACCGACACTAAGACCGACACTTGACCCATCGGTGTAGTCCTTAACAATGGACACGGCTATTGAATAGGTTTTAATCTCTGCAGAGGTGTACTCTTTACCCACGAGTAGCGGATTTCTTTAGTCCATCGGGACTAATTCCGTCTCTGATCTTTTGTTGAAAACACACCTAACTTGCACACACCAGCTTAACTCACACGTGTCTGGAATCACCCACGACACCTGTTAAGCAAACTCTAAGTGGGGAGGCTACAACCTCTCGGTCCCAACCGGAAACACCCATGCCCCCGGACCAGGTGGCCTGCCTACTAGCTACAACCGGTATCTTCCACCATGGCCTCTCATGCGGTGTGTGCTAGAAAGAGGTTGACAACTTCTTGAACCGTACTCTACTTGCTGTAGAGGCAGTGGTAATCTGAAACAAGTATGGGGGTTACTGGCACAAGACTCGATCTATGGTCGACTTAGGAGGTTCATAGTTTCCTGCATGACATGTATAACAAATATATGTCAACCAATACAACCAACACTCATTATATCTTACCATGCCATACCGGACATACCCGTCCCGATGGAGACCGGCGACAAGCTCACGCCTACCCAAGCCCGAGGCTTTCCCGGATTCCTCTCCGGCATGCATGCAAGATACATGAGGATGATTACCATCACAAGTATACTCATTTCCAACAGCATGGAAATCACCAATATGCATCCATGCAAATGATCTTATCACATGAAATAACAAGTCCTTCGAATTGAGGTGGTGTTATAAACATGTCAACGAACACACCAAAAACATTATGCCGGGGTTCAGAATGCTTGCCTTCAACGTGTGGAAAGGTAGGGTGCACTCCAAAACATTTGAATGCTTTCTCCTCTCTCCAAAAATCCTATTTTAGCAATATAAAAAATTAACACACAAAATAAAACAGCACCTAAAGTTGTTCTGAAATTTTTTCAAATAAATCTTAAAATAAACTAGGTGAAATTTTAGAGAGGTAGGAAAAGGAATTAATCCATTTGGAGTTGTATTTAAAAAGATATAACCAGTCAAAGTTCTGCTCAAATCTGGTTTTTAAATAAAACAGAAAAAGAAAAACGTTTCAGCAGAAATACGCTTTCTAAGTAGGGTTACGTACTTGGGATTTTGCGCTTCCACTTACTCCGCGTGGACCGAGCGGGGTCACTGACAGTGGGTCCTAGGTGGCCCACTAGTCAGGTTTGACTAGTCTCCTCCCTCTCCTCTTCCTCGGCCCGAGCAGAGGCGCGGCTCCGGCGATCGTCGCCGGTGAAGGGCGGCTCCTCGAGGGCATCCGAGGCGGTGGCGGCGGCAGGAGTTGCCGGAGATGAGGAAGACGGCCTCCTCAGGTTGATTGGCTGCCATGGGGAGACTAGGGAGGGGGACTGAGGTTGCGTGCGTGCTCAGAGGGGCTCGGGGTCCCTTATATAGGCGAGGCAAGGCGGTTCCACGGCGGCCGTGGATAAGCTCGTCGGCGACCGTCTTTCTGTAGCCGCAGGGCGTCGTGGCGACGACGAGGGCTAGGCGACGCCCTTGCGGATCAGCTCGGGCTGTGCTAGGGCCAGGTGGCGAGCCGAGGTGGCTTGGGCGGCGCCGACCGCGGCAGAGGCGCTGCTGTCGCCGCCCAGGCCGTAAAAAGGCTCTGTCGGCGGCGCTGTAGGCACGCCAGGGTGGCTTGGCACGTTGCTGCGAGCGGATGAGGTCGAGGGGCGCGGCTCTGAGGCGAGCAAGGGCCGGGGCGTGACGCGGCTCGGGCGCGCGCGTGTAAGCCTGCGACGCCTGGCACGCCTAGAGCACGCATTGAAGGTGCTCGGCGAAATGCCATGGCATGCTACAGGTCACAGGTGAAGGTGGCAAGCCACAGGACTAGGTTATAGATAGAGGGAGACTCAATGGACAAGGTGGTTTGGTCAGGTGGCCAAGTTCATAGTGTAGACTTGAGATCATGCCAATTTAGTCCATGCACTCTAGGTGTTTGTCAAAATGCCAAAGGCACCTAGGCTATTCTTGGAGGGGCCAAATCTTCCATACTAGTGTCTCTGTGGATGAAAGAGAGGGTGGTGAAGTTAGTTTGCAGAAAGGAGAAACTTGCTAGTGCAAGTTTTGCAAAACTTCAATTCTGGACAGAAAGCAAATGGCATTGTTGCAAGTACTTAGAATCATCCAATGGGTCCACTCTCCTGGACTTAAGGGTTTTGCAAGGGGGATTACCAGTATAAAAAGAAATAATGGATATAGGAGCAACTAAAGTGGTGGTTGCTGTACAAATCCTCAAATTGGACCAGAATGGAAAAGAGGTTGTTTCACTCAAATTTTTCAAACAACATAAATGGGTTTTTGCACAAAGTGGAATAATATGCTCCTACTGACCTCCCCAAATTTTGGTAGAAGTTTTAAAGAAATATTTAAATAGGTTGTAATGCAAAAGTGCTCTCTGGAACAGAGAAGAAAAACATGTGTAGCACTCCAAATATTTCAAGAATAAAAGATATTTTTGTAAAAAAGTGATTTAAAAACATCACATGACATCTCCAAATTTTGGTGGGATGTTTAGATAAATATATCAAATGGTTGTAGTTCAAAAAGAGCTCCAAAACATAAAGAAAGTCATTTTAAGGAATAAAGCTCCGAGTGAAATAATTTAATAAACAAATCTACTGATTGAGAGATGTTTTTACATGAGAGGGAAATAAGTCCAATATGTTTTGGAAGGATCCACTTGGGAAGAACTCCTTAATATTAAAAGAAAAAGTTTTGAAATCAACAGATATATTCTTGCAGGCAAAAATTTTAAACTCTTGGCAAAATTTTAATAACTAAAAGCTGGTTAAATTTTTGGGGTGTTACAATACTACCCCCCTTAAAAAAAATCTCGTCCTCAAGACTTGCTAAGAGTTGTAAAACAAGAATATTTTTACTTGGTCAAAAGATCATTTACACAGGCGGTAAAAAGAGGCTACAGTGAGAGGGCAATAAGTGGTGAGTAACTACAGTGTGGAACTGGCGCTGCGTGGAAAAAAATCCATGCTTATGAAAACGGGCGATTTCTACGCTGGACGCCGTGAATTTAGAATAAATTCTAAATTTAACAATCTGTTGGCCGTGCAGAGCACAGTGCTCTCTCTGGGCGACAGTGGGACTGGGGCCCCTTGCCGATCTCTCCTTCTTCCTCTGGCTCTCTCTTCTTCCTCTCTCCCGCGCACTTTCCCGTCTTTCTCCACCGGCGACGTCTAGCGCGTAGGGCATCTAGGCCGTACTGCGGTAGTGCGCGGCGTGCTTGCTGCCGATGCAGTGTGCACTCACCTCGCGGGCAGTCTTGTTGTCGGCATCGCTTTCATGGATTCGCCCCGAACACCGGCGATCGGCGACGAGCGGCGCTGGTGGACCTCGTCCATCGTACACCGAGCTCGAGCTATAAAATGACCGCGGCGTTCTCCTCTCCTTCCTCACACCTGGCCTCGCTCCTCCTTCTCTCTTCTTCTCCTCTGTTTCTGCTGGCCGGAGCTCGAGACGAGGCTCTAATGGCGGAGGTGGTGCCGGACTGGTACGTGATCCTGTTGTGCGGGGGGCTGGCGGCAATGCTGGGGCTCTCCGTGCTCCTGTGCGCGATGATCCTTGATGATCGCCGTGATGCTGCTGCCTGGGTGCTGGCTCTCCGTGGTGGCGGTAATCACGAGGAGTAGGTGGGGTGTGCCGGGTGCTAACTGTTGTTAGGGGGTGGTTAGCCAGATGTAACACCATTGCAAAGTTTTGCAAATAGTGTAGGTGCTCGGATGATTATGGTCGAGTGTCTGTGGTCGTTGTGCTGTGTGAAATAAAATAATCCATGTCGTGAGAAATTATACGATGCAGCAATTCGGTAAGGAGAAAACTCATACTAGGATTTTTCGCGGTCACACCAGTTTATTCACGAAGGAAATTACTCATATTAGTAGAAACTAAATACGCGACTCACCGCACAAATCTGAGGTACCACGCATAAGTTACAATGCAAATATAAATGCTGCAAAAACAAATACAGTAGTGACGTCTAAAATGAAAACGGTAACTGGGTGTGGTCCTGATAAAATGTCTCTGGTAAAGGGATACACTCCTCGTCTATCGGAGGTAGTGGATTGACGAGTCGATGTATGCGTCTCTCCGGGTCGGGCCTTAGTGATCTGCCGATTGCAATCTGAGGATTTAAATCAGCGAGACTCTGGAGATAATCCATTACTCGCTGGTTCAAATGCTCTTGAGCGATGATGTACTGGATAAGGTTGGCTAGTACTGGGTCCTTCTCAATACGCCCACCGGGAAAAGACGTCACTCCTCCGGGTGTTGCACGACTCGGAAAATAATAATATCGCGTCATGGCATAGAATCTCGCGGATCGGCGAGCAATCGCTTCTTTCGCAGCATCTTCTATGGCCAGTTGTGGGGTTGGCATAGATTTCCCCATGAAGGAAACTTCTGTTGGATCTTGGTTGGGGTCTATGGGAGGAATGTGTACTGCTGCCCAATATTGCGAGGTCGAAGGGGTGATCCTTGATTTGAACAGCTCGTACTGGGGTGGCTGGGTAGAACCCATGGTACTGCGGGTAAAGTCCCGCAATATTTTGACAAAGCTACCTGGGGTTGCATCTGGGGTTCTCAGATGAATGTTGTGGCTCGGCATGACAAGAGATGGTTGTGAGAGTGGTGCACGAGGTGAGGGTTGCTGGGCAAGGACACAAGGTGGCCTTCTTATATAGCATCTGGGCTGGTTTATTTACCGTGGTGAAAGGTAATAAATCTGCCAGATCACCTCAAGAGTCGGGGTCCGTGCCGGAGATACACATATCTCATAAAGAGACGTGTTACTGTGGTTGTCGTTGGTTGGTTTTGGTAGCTGTGCCCGGAAATTATGCAATGGTGCGCTGACAAAATATGCAAGGCTACTATTAAAACAGAGGCACAACGACTGGCTGCGTTAATATACATGGTCGCACGATTACAAAGTAAGGATACACTGAGACTCGGTACTACTCGTACGGCTTAGTCTACCTCGTTTATGTCTAAGCAGGCGTGCACAGTGGATGTCGAGTCTTCTCCACGTGTCTCACTGCGGGATTAGTCGGAGATGGCGGAGGAACGACAGGGTCGGGGTAGCGATGATGACCATCGCGGGGATTGTTAGCCACAACCCCGTTGGAGTGTTTTCCCAAAAGGTGACGAAGCACTTCTGGGGTCATCAAAGCATCTCGGTTGATGGCTGGAGCTGACCTCAGGGTCTCAATCGGTTGTCCAAACAGCACGACTGGGTTGTCGGCATCGGGCTCGTCTTCTCTTCTTGCTGGGGCTCGACGAACCAACTCTTCTCGAGCTGCGATCAGATCAATGGTGATCTGGTCGAACAGTGCCTCTAGTGCACTTACATAGCGCACTAGGTGCAACAATGCGGGATCCGTCTCGTGATCTCCGTTGGCAACTTGGGGTGGTCTACCATACCCTTCACGTGCAGGGTAGTAGTGGAGCGGCGACGTTAACTCGGGCGACAAGTGCGAGATGAACTATAGCCTCTCGAGCAGCTAGTTGTATGGCTTGTGGCTCAAAGGAAGTTGTTCTTCGGTGAACCTGTAAAGGCGTTGAGGCGCTAGACCCTACCGTAGATGTGCACAAGGGCCTGAATTGACGGTCTTCACCGCTCATGGGTCCTTGGTACACAACATATTCCGGTGGCTCCTCTAACGCATAGGCACGACGGGTGAGGTTTGCGAGGATGGTCACAAAACCTCCAAGGTTGGTTCTTTGTGGTCTCATTGTGCACTATGGGGCCGGGCATTGTGGCTAGGTTGGGGAAGACGCATTTGTCTTTGTCTTTGGGTTGGGGTTAGCGTGCCCTTTTATAGAAAAAGGGGACGGAGTCTTCCTTCCTTGCGCTTGTGGGGAGACATCACAGGTGCTGGTTTCTTGGCGTGATCGACCAGCTAGGTTGGTAGGTTGGGCACCGACTGCCAAAAATGTCGGGGTCACTGTGTGGCTATCTTGCACGAGAAGCTTGGCTGGGTTTTGGTTATGGTCTGGTGGGTTGGTTTGCCTAAGTTTATTGACCTGGCTAAGATAGGATTAGCCAATGGTCAGCCTGGCTCTGATACCAAGTCTGTCACGACCGGTTTTCCGGGTAATAAATTTCCAGAAAGGACCGTCGTGCTCATCAGCCCCAGGATTTACTGTTAGCTGATGAGGCTCCAACTTGATACAGAAATCCCAAGCAAAAATACAAAATATGTGGTACAAGACCCTTCTGGCCTATGAGTACAACAAAAGGTTTCTAGAGGTTGATGGCGGAAGCGGTTTGTGGATCATCAGTGTCTATGGGACTCCAATTCCCACAGGAACAGCTGACCAGGTTAACTCCTATCTTCGCGAGGCTGCTATCTCCATTGCTTAGGTTCCGGGGCTGTCATCGCACCGCTCCTCTCTGTGAAAGAAAATCTGGCCAAGACAATAGCCAGGGACAAGCTAGTGAGTACTTTGAATGTACTCGCAAACATTATGAACACAGGTATAACATGACAATGGTGTGCTGAAAAATATTTTATGCTCGTGACGTCAGTCACAAAGATAAATATAACTCTGATGCATGCAAGCAAGTTATTTATAAAAAATGCAATAACATAGTAGCATTAAAATTTATGAAATAGATAACAAGCAATGCCACAGTCGGGCGTCTGAGCGACACCACATAAAGGGCTTTAAAAGGAATGCCACAGTCGGGCGTCTGAGCGACACCACATAAAGGGCTTTAAAAGAAATGCCACAGTCGGGCGTCTGAGCGACACCACATAAAGGGCTTTAAAAGAAATGCCACGATCGAGGCGTCTGGCGACACCACATAAAGGGCTTTAAAAGAAATGCCACGATCAAGGCGTCGGCGACACCACATAAAGGGCTTTAAAAGAAATGCCACGATCGAGGCGTCGGCGACGCCACATAAAGGGCTTTAAAAGGAATGCCACAGTCGGGCGTCTGAGCGACACCACATAAAGGGCTTTTGAAATGAACAATCATAGTGAATATCCCGGAGGTAGAACCATCCCAGAGATACTCAATAATAACAATATATCACGGGTTAGTCAACAATAATAATAATCATAATCATCATTAGTCACAAGTCACAGTCCATGTTGTTCCAGTTCTGGTTAACAGCTTCACCTCCAAAGACCGACACTAAGACCGACACTTGACCCATCCTAGACTGTAGTCCTTAACCATGGACACGGCTATTCGAATAGGTTTTAATCTCTGCAGAGGGTGTACTCTTTACCCACGAGTAACGGATTTCTTTAGTCCATCGGGACTAATTCCGTCTACGGTCTTTTTGTTGAAAACACACCTAACTTGCACACACCAGCTTAACTCACACGTGTCTGGAATCACCCACGACACCTGTTAAGCAAACTCTAAGTGGGGAGGCTACAACCTCGCGTAGCATGGGATCAAATTTATATCGCGCACTCTAAGGGGTGGCCTCCCCTCTCGGTCCCAACCGGAAACACCCATGCCCCGGACGGGTGGCTGCCTACCACCTACAACCGGTATCTTCCACCATGGCCTCTCTGTACGGTGTGTGCTAGAAAGAGGTTGACAACTTACTGAACCGTACTCTACTTGCTGTAGAGACGAGTGGTAGTACGAAACAAGTATGGGGGTTACTAGCACAAGACTCGATCTATGGTCGACTTAGGAGGTTCATAGTTTCCTGCATGACATGTATAACAAATATATGTCAACCAATACAACCAACACTCATTATATCTTACCATGCCATACCGGACATACCCGTCCCGATGGAGACCGGTGACAAGCTCACGCCTACCCAAGGCCGAGGCTTTCCCGGATTCCTCTCCGGCATGCATGCAAGATACATGAGGATGATTACCGTCACAAGTATACTCATTTCCAACAGCATGGAAATCACCAATATGCATCCATGCAAATGATCTTTTCACATGAAATAACAAGTCCTTCAAATTGAGGTGGTGTTATAAACATGTCAACGAACACACCAAAAACATTATGCCGGGGTTCAGAATGCTTGCCTTCAATGTGTGGAAAGGTAGGGTGCACTCCAAAACATTTGAATGCTTTCTCCTCTCTCCAAAAATCCTATTTTAGCAATATAAAGAATTAACACACAAAATAAAACAGCACATAAAGTTGTTCTGAAATTTTTTCAAATAAATCTTAAAATAAACTAGGTGAAATTTTAGAGAGGTAGGAAAAGGAATTAATCCATTTGGAGTTGTATTTAAAAAGATATAACCAGTCAATGTTCTGGTCAAATCTGGTTTTTAAATAAAACAGAAAAAGAAAAACGTTTCGGCAGAAATACGCTTTCTAAGTAGGGTTACGTACTTGGGATTTTGCGCTTCCACTTACTCCGCGTGGACCGAGCGGGGTCACTGACAGTGGGTCCTAGGTGGCCCACTAGTCAGGTTTGACTAGTCTCCTCCCTCTCCTCTTCCTCGGCCCGAGCAGAGGCGCGGCTCCGGCGATCGTCGCCGGTGAAGGGAGGCTCCTCGAGGGCATCCGAGGCCAGGGATGGATCCACCTCTCCTAGGCGGTCCTCCCGGTGGTCGACTGGCCAGCGGGGACGGAGGGGTTCGTCGGCGGCGAGCTCCGCGGCGGAGGGAGCTTTGGTGACGGAGTGCTTTTTGGGCTGCGGTGGCCTCCTGCCAAAATTGATCGAGGGGTTGCACTCGCGAGAGGAAGTGGGAGTTCTTGGCGAAGAGAACGGAGAGGGGGAGGTACTAGGGGTGCCGGATTGGCCGGGGCGGTGGCGGCGGCAGGAGTTGCCGGAGATGAGGAAGACGGCCTCCTCAGGTTGATTGGCTGCCATGGGGAGACTAGGGAGGGGACTGAGGTTGCGTGCGTGCTCGGAGGGCTCGGGTCCCTTATATAGGCGAGCAAAGCGGTTCCGCGGCGGCCGTGGATAAGCTCGTCGGCGACCGTCTTTCTGTAGCCGCAGGGCGTCGTGGCGACGACGAGGGCTAGGCGACGCCCTTGCGGATGAGCTTGGGCTGTGCTAGGGCCAGGTGGCGAGCCGAGGTGGCTTGGGCGGCGCCGACCGCGGCAGAGGCGCGCTGTGGCCGCCGGTGTGCGGCCAAAAGGCTCTGTCGGCGGCGCTATAGGCACGCCAGGGTGGCTTGGCACGTTGCTGCGAGCGGATGAGGTCGAGGGGCGCGGCTCTGTAGGCGAGCAAGGGCCGGGGCGTGACGCGGCGGCTCGGGCGCACGTGCGTGCCAAACGCACGCTCTGGGCACGCCCAGAGCACGCACTGAAGGTGCTCGGCGAAATGCCATGGCATGCTACAGGTCACAGGTGAAGGTGGCAAGCCACAGGACTAGGTTATAGATAGAGGGAGACTCAATGGACAAGGTGGTTTGGTCAGGTGGCCAAGTTCATAGTGTAGAAATGAGATCATGCCAATTTAGTCCATGCACTCTAGGTGTTTGTCAAAATGCCAAAGGCACCTAGGCTATTCTTGGAGGGGCCAAATCTTCCATACTAGTGTCTCTGTGGATGAAAGAGAGGGTGGTGAAGTTAGTTTGCAGAAAGGAGAAACTTGCTAGTGCAAGTTTTGCAAAACTTCAATTCTGGACAGAAAGCAAATGGCATTGTTGCAAGTACTTAGAATCATCCAATGGGACCACTCTCCTGGACTTAAGGGTTTTGCAAGGGGGATTACCAGTATAAAAAGAAATAATGGATATAGGAGCAACTAAAGTGGTGGTTGCTGTACAAATCCTCAAATTGGACCAGAATGGAAAAGAGGTTGTTTCACTCAAATTTTTCAAACAACATAAATGGGTTTTTGCACAAAGTGGAATAATATGCTACTACTGACCTCCTCTAATTTTGGTAGAAGTTTTAAAGAAATATTTAAATAGGTTGTAATGCAAAAGTGCTCTCTGGACCAGAGAAGAAAAACATGTGTAGCACTCCAAATATTTCAAGAATAAAAGATATTTTTGTAAAAAAGTGATTTAAAAACATCACATGACATCTCCAAATTTTGGTGGGATTTTTAGATAAATATATCAAATGGTTGTAGTTCAAAAAGAGCTCCAAAACTTAAAGAAAGTCATTTTAAGGAATAAAGCTCCGAGTGAAATAATTTAATAAACAAATCTACTGATTGAGAGATGTTTTTACATGAGAGGGAAATAAGTCCAATATGTTTTGGAAGGATCCACTTGGGAAGAACTCCTTAGTATTAAAAGAAAAAGTTTTGAAATCAACAGATATATTCTTGCAGGCAAAAATTTTAAACTCTTGGCAAAATTTTAATAACTAAAACCTGGTTAAATTTTGGGGTGTTACAGTGGTCCGTCCGATCGTAATCGGGCGGTCAAGAACAAATTGGTAGGGAGTCCAAATAAGAAAATGGAGATATTTTTGGGATGTTTGGGGATGATCCGAACCCATCGGTCACGACAGCCCGATTCGGGTTCAGAGCAGTTTCGGACACGCACGCGAGGGGGGGTTTGACAAGAGGGAATCAAAAACACGGTTAGTCTCGGAACAATCAACAAATGTAACGGAGAGAAGCGAGGAGCAGAAACTACGAGCGGATGCAAGTTTTAAGAAAACAATGCCGATGCAATGCACATGATGCCATGAGATGAAATGCATGACATGAGCAAAATGCAAAACGAAAGGCAAAAACCCAACCATGGAGGAAATAACATATCACATAGTCAGAAAAGGCAAGAGTTAGAGTTACAAATTATGGGAAGTTACATCCGGGGTGTTACAGTGAAACCAGTGCCATAACTTGTGAATGCGTCCAGATTCGGTCAACAGACACACCCCCCGCGCATTCTTCGTGTTTGCCCGTGCGTCTAAACGTAGAAGGGAGGAGAGAGAGAGCGGACATGAAACCGAGCAGTAAGTGAAGTGGAATAGTGCGTCCTCACGAGCCGGTCCCACTAATGTTGTAGGATCGAAATTATGTCTTGAGGGGTTGATTAGACTACTTGACTAAATAAAAATCTAGACTTTTCCCAACTTTAGTCCTTGGCAGATTTTAGCAACTTAGCACATAGCAAGCAATCAACCTACACATGCAATTCTAAGAGTATAGCAGCGGAAGGTAAAACAATTGCATATGAAGGTAGAGGGAGGAGTTTGAGGGAGCAAACGCAATGTTGACACGGAGATTTTTTTAGCCGTGGTTCCGATAGGTGGTGCTATCGTACATCCACGTTGATGGAGACTTCAACCCATGAAGGGTAACGGTTGCGCGAGTCCACGGAGGGCTCCACCCACGAAGGGTCCACGAAGAAGAAAGCTTGTCTATCCCACCATGGCCGTCGCCCACGAAGGACTTCCCTCACTAGGGGTAGATCTTCACGAAGTAGGCGATCTCCTTGCCCTTACAAACTCCTTGGTTCAACTCCACAATCTTGACGGAGGCTCCCAAGTGACACCTAGCCAATCTAGGAGACACCACTCTCCAAGAAGTAACAAATCGTGTGTTGATGATGAACTCCTTGCTCTTGTGCTTCAAATGATAGTCCCCCCAACACTCAACTCTCTCTCTCACAGGATTTGGATTTGGTGGAAAGAAGATTTGAGTGGAGAGCAACTTGGGGAAGGCTAGCGATCAAGATTTATGTGGTAGGAATGGAAGATCTTGACCTCAACACAAGTGTAGGTGGTTCTCTCTCAGAAAATGTATGTTGGAAATGTAGGCACGTTCTGATGGCTCTCTCCACGAATGAAGAGTGGGTGGAGGGGTATATATAGCCTCCACACAAAATTTAACCGTTACACACAACTTACGAAAATCGGTGGGACCGAATTGTGAAACTCGATCGGACCAATTTAGGAAATAATGTAACCGTTAGGATTTTTAGTGGGACCGACATGTCATCTTGGTGGGACTGATATGGTTAGGGTTAGGGCATAACGTAGACTCGGTGAGACCGATTACATAAATTCGGTGGAACGATTTTGGTAAGAGACACACAGAGGGTTAGTCAAGCAAAATCGGTGGGACCGATTCGCTCATCTCGGTTAGACCAAAATGTTACAAAAGGGAAACAGTGAGTTTGCATTACAATCTCGGTGGGACCGGTCGCTCATCTTGGTTTGACCGTAGCATTACGAAGGGAAACAGAGAGATTGCAATCCCATCTCGGTGAGACCAAGATCCCTATCGGTGAGACCGAAAAGACTATCGTTTGTGGCTATGGCTATGACATCTGAACTCGGTGGCGCCTGATAGATTGTTTCCATGGGGCCGAGTTTGACTACTTGTTTAGGTCATATGTGGATGTGAGAAAGTAGTTGTGGGCTTTGGAGCATATCATTAAGCATTTTGAGCAAGAAACTCATTAAGCAACACCTCATCCCTCCTTGATAGTATAGGCTTTTCCTATAGACTCAATGTGATCTTTGATCACTAAAAAGGAAAATGTAGAGTCTTGTGCTTTGAGCTTGAGAGAATCCTTTTTATCCTTAGCATTTTGATGGACCCACTTTTCTCATACATGCCATGACAATCATCCTGAAATATATATCTTGAAATAGCATTAGCTCAGTGAGCTATATGTTGTTAGGAATTACCAAAACCACCCAGGGATAGTTGCACTTTCAATCTCCCCCTTTTTGGAAATTGATGACAACATATAGATCAAAGCTTCGACATATGATAATAAGATTGAAAAACATCGTCGCTTTGAGAAGTATGTGATAATTAAGAGCTCCCCCTAAATTTGTGCATTATTTAAAATTTGCTTTGGACTACAAATGCACAATGAGTTAGGATCATGGGTGACTCTTCCATGTCACATACATCTTGGTGGAGCGCTCAAGATGATAATAATTAGATACATGCACTCATCACCAAGCAAAGTGAATGATCATATAAGGATATAAAGGATAATGTCATCCAACAAGCATTAAGGTAGCATATGATCAAACACATGATCACCCAAGTATCTCACAAAAGGCATAAAGTATCAAGCAAACACACACATAAAGAAGTTTACCCACCAAAAGCAACAGAGATCAAAAGCAACACTCTCTCTCAAAGCCTATGATCTATACATTTTTCTCCCCCTTTGGCAACAAGTTACCAAAAAGTTTAAAAAATGCATAGTGCTAATCGACTCTCAGGCTTGGTCTTCATGAGGTGGTGTAGAGATGACTCCAAGGACGAAAGCATCAGTTGATGTAGCTGGAGCTGGTGGAGTGGGTGCTGGAGCTGGAGGCACTGAGGCTGTGGTAGATGGTGCAGATGATGTAGCTCTAGTGTCTGTAACAGGCACTACAGCAGATCTCTAACCTCTGGGCACGCTGGCAAATGCATCTGTGGTAGATTTGCCCTTCTTCTCCTCCACATCCTCCTGAAGTTGCTCAACTGCAGTTTGTATTTCTGTGACCTGCACATCAAGTGCATAAAACTTCTGCTCTATGATTCTCTCCTAGCTCTTCTGGTTTTGAGTCAGGGTGGCCAAGCCCTTCTCAATCCTCAAGGTGGAGGCAATCAAGTAGCCAAGCTGGTCTTGCTTGCTCTTTAGAAAAACTTGAGATGCCTTTTCAGCAGTTGGCATCTTTGCAGCTTTCTCTGCCCTTGCTTTCTGTCTCTTCTCATGTGCTTGCACAGATGATGGTTTCTCCTCATTCATCTAAACAATGTCATCTTCAAATTCAGGGTAGAGGGGTAGATGCTCCTTATCCAAAAGATAGGTGCATGTGCCCATGTTTGAGTTGATGAGCTCCTGAATGTGTGGAGCATACCCACAACTCCTCTTCTGATCAGCTGCAGTCCTCTTGATTGTTTCCACAATCAGGATCGTGACTTTGAATTTATGAGGTATATCAAACAAGTGCAGCAAGTTGATAGCGTGACCTCTGATCATCTTGTGATCTCCTGACTTGGGAAGCAATGTGTGCCTAAGTATCCAACTAATTGTAGGCAGACCAGACAATAAGAAGTGTACAGATCCAAGCTTGTGAGTTTCCAAAGCCTTTTCTGGGATCTCTCTGTACATGTGAGCCATAGAGTTGTGGTCTTTCTTCTTCTCTGCATATACATCGAAGTCATCTTCATATTCCTTTGGGGCATTGATCAACTCAGCCCATGCTCCAACTATGGATTGGTACCTTGTACCTTCAGACATCCACACAATCTTCCCATCTGGGTAGAAGTGAGCTGTGGAGTAAAACTACATGATGAGCTTATCATTCCACTTGGTGAGCTTCTGGGCAACAAAGGCATCAACTCCATAAGACTTGAAGCTGTCATACACTCCTGGATAGTGAGCTTCATTCTTCTTGATGTATTCCCTGTTGATCCATCTCATGTCACACACAATGGGCTTCTTGTCAAGCAAAATAGTCTCATAGAAATCATGTTTCTCCTTGGTGTGGAATCTGTAGTCAACTGATGTCCTTCTCCTCACAGCATAAGGATCTGACTGTCTCCATAATCTCAGTCCAACATCCTTTCTGATATGCATGTCTTCAGCAACTGGATGAGCATCATTGTGATCAGGAATCTTGGGCTTCAACTTTCTCAAAACAAGAGAATTATCTTCTTCCTCAGTAGCTTCAGGCACTGGGGCCTTGTTCTTCGCAGATGCAGGTATGTTTCTGGTGTTCCTCTTGGGTTTAGGCTTTGGTGCTGGAGCAGTAGCCTTGGGAGTAGCTTTGGGCTTAGATGGAGCTGCCCCTGACTTGATTGCATCTCCCATGAGCTTCTGAGCTTTAGGAGCTGGTGCAACATCCTCTTCCTCTTCTTCTTCATTATCAGAATCTCTCCTCATAGAGGGCTTGCCAAGAACTTTGGCAGTAGTAGTTTTGACTCTCTTCTTCTTCTTATCTAGGCTAGCAGCTTCTTCATCAGACTCAATGGTGAACTTCATGGTTTCACCAGTGGAAACCTTCCTAGGTTTGGAAGTGGGCACTCTCTTGGCAGGTGCCTTTCTATTCATGCCAGGCTTTGTGGTTGCAGCTGTGCCATACTCCTTTTTCAGCACCTTCTTTTTAGAAGTGGCCTCATCTTCAACAGCCACATTGTCCTCATCTTTAGAATATGAGGTTTTCTTCTTCCTTGCCCTGGTTGCTGCCTTTAGCAAATTGATGGGTGTGCTCCTGTTGCCATCATCATAATTGCTTGAGGGACTAGTGCCCTCACTCATCTGAACTTGCTCCTCTGTCTTGTTCTGGTTGTCACTTTGATCAGACATATTGCAAGCAGACCCTGTGAAAAGATGTAGATGAGGTAGAGTGGATGAGCATCACAAAGCACAAAGGTTTTTGCAAAATAATTGAATCAAAAAATTAGTTTTAGTTTTCCAAATAAAGCATTTTGGAGCTACCAATTTGTAAACTCGATGATATCGAAGTAGCTTGTGGAACCTAAACTAGTGAACTCGGTCAGACCGAGTCACAGTTCGGTGGCACCAAGACTGCTAGGGTTTCACAAAGAGTCAATCTCGGTCACACCGATTTGCAATTCTCGGTCAGACCGAGAATCACATGTGCAATGGCCTAAGCCAAATCGGTGAGACCAATTTCTACAACTCGGTCGGTCCGAATGAATTCGGCGGAAACCTAACCCTAAATTTTCAAAACAAATCTAATCTACGGAGTAATTTCGCTAGATAGAAAGGTTTCAAACGTGGCAAGATTCATGGCAATGCAATGTGATAGGAAACGGAGTGAGAATAGCACAAAGTTTCAAGTCCATACCCTAGTTCGGTGATGAACTTGGTACGACGGCAACGGCGGGGCAGAATGCCGTTGACGGTGGCAGAGACCAGTGGCGGGAGGTCGCTGGCGATGGGGAGGACGATCCGGAGACCCGAGAAGGTAGAGCAGGCTATGCGCGGGCAAAGGGGTTTCAGAAAAATTTCCAAACTTTGACCCGGGGGTATATATAGCCCGACCCTGTCGGTGTGACCGAGTGGAACAACTCGGTGGCACCGAGATGCAAAACTGCAAGCAGTTACTGCAACTCGGTGTGACCGAAAGGTTCTAATCGGTTGCACCGAGGTTGAAAACCTAGATCAACTTAGTGATCTCGGTGTGACCGAAAATTGTGAGTTGGTCAGACCGAAATGCACAAAGAGGTTTTGGAAGTTTAAGTCTATGACGAATCGGGGACTCCGAGTGCTCCTCACACAGAGTGGTTCGAATCTGACTTGATCAAACTTTGTGATGTAGCATGAATAGAGTTTGAGACAAGAAAAGCATAGATAGCTAGAGAAGGTTCTTAGGCATTCTTGTCCATCCACTTGGGAAAAAGAAAAGAAACCAAACAATCAAAACAACAAGTGGATGTCCTTGAATGAGAAAAATATGCAACCAAAATGCTCACACAATAAAATGGAAAATGAAATATGTGGCAAAGCATGCACACCCAATTCTAGCATCTATCAGACAATTGGCGATGACTAGGTCATCTATATATGAGTATATTGACTAAGGAGTCAAATGAGAACATTTGATCATAGGTCATACTCATCGTTTAAGCACAAGTGGGGTTACCACTTTTACATAAAGCATTGTTGTGTTCACACCATTAGAGTTGCTTTTACTCAATACTTAGAGAAAAGCTCCCCCTAGATGTGAGATCCCCCCTAAGAGGGATGAACTAACCTTGGGTTTTGTCGATGATGACTTCATGTAGGTGTTGAAGATGGGGATGTTGAATATTGATGTAGATCATTTGGAGCAATCCATTGGAGTGAGTTGCACTTTCAATACCTACACGGGTTAGTCCCACAAGGAACAAACAAGGATATCCATAGACATAGAGTGATGCATACACAAGATGATGTCCATGAAAGCATTAGGTTACCTTGTCCCTTGTCTTACCAACAAGAGGGTTTGTGACTCCTCAAACTAGTGCAGGATGTGGAAGTTGATTGCACTGTCCTTGCCAAAATGATATGAGTGAAGTACGTTGGCGGAGTCACCCTCAAGAACTCTCTAGTTCTTCTTCTTTGGGATCCACATCATCTTGATGGGAATCCTTGGAGTTGTAGTTGTACTTGTTGAAGTAGAACTTGTCGTAGTCTTGGGAACCCACTTGACCATGGCCTTAGGAGCTTCTTCAAATGCATCAATCTCCTCTTGAAGCTTGTCCATCCCTTTTTGCTTATGGTCTTGTGGTGGAAGATCATCTTGAGCTTGTGTCCCTTTGAAAGAAGTAGGATCATACTTATCTTTTTGAGGAACAAACTTCGTCTTGGGGTATTGATCTTCTTCCCACTCAACTCCATTGGCATTGAACTTTAGTTCAAAACCAACACCTTGATTCTTCCGGTGCCTTCCTTGCTTGCGTACAATTTCCTCGAATTGCTTTCTTCCGGAAAGACTCTTGTAAACACCTTTCTCTATAATTCCCTCCAATAAGCTATTTTCTTGCTCAAGTGTAACTTGGCTAAGAGAATCATTAGTGGAATCAAGAGAACTACTAGAAGCAACACTATTGGATTTAGCATCATTATTGTTACTACTAGAAGAAGAATCTTTCTTGTTCTTGTTACTAAACTTGACTTGTGGCATGTAAGTAGATAAGAGTAAACGCTTGGCAATGTAGAAGAACTTTTCTTGCGAATATCATCATTGATTGCCTTTAAAAACTCATGCTCTTTCTCAAGGTTGAGCTTTTCAAAGCGTAACTTCTCATGAGTCTTTAAAAGTTCTCGATGATCTTCTAAGATAGTTTCATGAGCTAACTTAAGAGTGTTTAGTTCTTTAGTTAGGCGCTCAATCTTCTCCTTATCATTGTCATTCGTTTTATCTTGATTAGCATGATTAATTGACATTTCATCATAGTATTCATCACTAGAGTTGTCAATAAGTAAATCATCATCACCTAACAAGTCATCTTCATCACTATTGAAATCAACATACTCGGGGTGTGATACCTTTGGGCCTTTAGCCATGAAGCATCTTCCAAGTCCTTCATTTGGTGAGTCAAATATGTCGTAGGAGTTGGTTGACACAAGTGCTAGACCGGCAACACCTTCATCTTGAGTATATTCGGAGTCGGAGTGATAGCTTCTCTCGGAGTGATTGTCGGAGTCGGAGCCGGATACCCATTCACCAACATGAGCTTGATGTCTTTGTTTTGTGTAGCTCCTTGATGACCTGTCCTTCCTTTCCGAATCCTTGCTTCTTCGGGATGTTCTTCGTTCATAACGATCATCTCTACTCCTTCTTTCTCTTGATGGTGATTCTTATCTTCTACTCTGTCACGCCCAATATGCGACCCTATCCAAAAGGAACTCGAAGGTCCCACCAAGGATAGACCCGCATATTGAAACGCTTTTGCAAGGTGAATATCATTACATCAACATTACATAATACATGGGGATACATACATAAGGCATACAATGTCACATGAATACAACAATACATCATATACAAGATCAACATCCGAATACGGATGAAACACAAACAGGAACTCAAACGACATCCACCCTGCTAGCCCAGGCTGCCGACCTGGAACCTATCCTCTGATCGAAGAAGCAGAAGAAGAACTCCAAAACAAGTAAACATCGCTCTCGCGTCATGATCATCGCACAACCTGTACCTGCAAATGTTGTTGTAGTAATTTGTAAGCCACGAGGACTCAGCAATCCCATTACCATGGGTATCAAGACTAGCAAAGCTTAAAGGGAAAGGAAGGGGTAAAGTGGTGAGGTTGCAGCAGCGGCTAAGCATGATATGGTGGCTAACATACGCAAATGAGAGCGAGAAGAGAAACAAAGGAACGGTCATGAAGCTAGCAATGATCAAGAGGTGATCCTGAACACCTACTTACGTCAAACATAACCCAGAAACCGTGTTCACTTCCCGGACTCCGCCGAGAAGAGACCATCACGGCTACACACGCGTTGATGCATTTTAATTCGGATCTGGTGTCAAGTTATCTACAACCGGACATTAACAAATTCCCATCTGCCACATAACCATGGCACGGCTCTCGAAAGTTTAAACCCTGCAGGGTGTCCCAACTTAGCCCATGACAAGCTCTCGCGATCAACGAAGGAATAGACCTTCTCCCGGAAGACCCGATCAGTCTCGGAATCGGTTTACAAAACATTTCGACAATGGTAAAACAAGACCAGCAAAGCCGCCGGATGTGCCGACAAATCCTGATAGGAGCTGCACATATCTCGTTCTCGTGGCACACCGGATTGTCCAAACTTCCGGTGGCGAGCCCAGAGTCGCCTCGGGCCACCGGCGGCTGACGGTTTGGACCAACACTCACAACGAGCACTGGCCCGGGGGGGAAATAAAGATGACCCTCGGGCTCCGGAAACCCAAGGGGAAAAGGGCTAGGTGAGGCAAATGGTAAAACCAAGGTTGGGCCTTGCTGGACATGTTTTATTCAAAGCGAATTGTCAGGGGTGTCCCATAAATCACCCGACCGCGTAAGGAACGCAAAATCCGGGAACATAACACCGGTATGACGGAAACTAGGGCAGCAAGAGTGGAACAAAACACCAGGCATAAGGCCGAGCCTTCCACCCTTTACCAAATATATAGATGCATTAATAATATAAGAGATATTGTGATATCCCAACATCACCCTGTCCACCATGGAGCAATCTTCAACTTCACCTGCAGCTAGCAACGCTATAAGAGAGGCTGAGCAAAGCGGTAACATAGCCAAACAATGGTTTGCTAGGAAGGGTGTCAAAGGTTAGAGGTTCATGGCAATTTGGGAGGCTTGAAGAGCAAATGATAGGTAACGCAGCATAGCGATAGAACGAAGCAACTAGCATAGCAATGATAGTAGTGAGATCCAGGGTAGCGGTCATCTTGCCTGAAATCCCGCAAGGAAGAAGAACGAGTCCATGAAGAAGATGAAGCCACGAAGACGAACCACACGTGAGAGCTAACGCATCCTCACGATCGCAACTAAACGGGAACTATCGAGAAGAAGCACACAACATGGTAAACACACCACACATGAGCAAGACATGATGCACAACAAGCATGATGCATGACAAGGCTACATGAAGCTACTCACGGCAAGATATGATGCAAACAAGAACAACACATCAAGACAAGTTTAAACGAGGCCGGAAACAACATATAACAATTCCGGTAAGTCCTCATATACATATTTCGAAATTGGTCCAGAACTGAATAAACATTAAGTTGAAGTTGTTAAACAGCAAGTTAATATGCACCAAGATGATCTACACGAGATTCTAGTCCAGTTACATATAAAGTTCATTAGATTCGGAGCTACGGCCTAGAAGATATGAGCAAAACAAGTTAAGCATGGCATTGATGCAAAATGCACCCAAACATCAAGAAAACACACCAAAACAAGGATGCAACATGATAATATGAAACTACATGCAAAATCACGCAAGTTTCATATAGAGCACACTCAAAACGGAGCAACGGTGTAACACATACACTCTATACAAGTTATAGCAACAATCTGTCCAAAACAGCAACTAGGCATCTTACAAGCATCAAAACAACAAGCTACAGCATCCCAACATAATAACAAAAGGCATGGGCATGAAGTACAGGTAAAGCATAACAAAACATGAACACTGAGCTATCTCCAGAAATCACTAGAACATGCTGAAAAAGACATGGGAAGATTGCAAATTATAACAGTTTCAGACTTTAGCAGAAATAACATCAGGTTGCAATGTTTAGAGCTATCAAACAACATATTACAGGAACTTATCATGGAAAACAAAGGCATGGCATGAATCTACTAATTGCATGGATAAAAAGTCCCTTACTGACCATAAGCCAAAAGGACACAGAAAATATGATGGCACCCATGTAAACATGGCAAGTTATATTACAGATTCAAACATGGCAGGAACAACAATAAGTAGGCATGTTGGTGAGCTTGAATCACTCACCACAGAGCAATACATGGCATGGAAAGGCAACCAACAGCAATAAGGAATGTTTATGAAGCTAAAAATAGCAACAACAAGTTCATAGGGTGCATGGATCACTAGCAAACAATCATGGAAACTTTGAACTTAATGTTAACAGGCTGACAGCAACATTATCAAGCAACTTTGGAGCAAGATTACAACAATCTACGGCAAGCTATAAATGCAACCAGGAGCATGAATGGATAGAGGATGACGTGTAGATCAAAACATGTTTATAGAACATCTCCAGTTTATGCATAGAATGATTAGTAGCAACACTTTTATATAGCATCACAAAATAACAGATTCAGCCTAGCAAAACAGCAACAGCAAGTACACTACTTAACAAGCTCGATTCACTCACCACAAGTCATTGCATGACAAGATAAGCATAGCATCATTAAGAAGACATGTTTGTGTAACAAACCAAGGCAAGAACAAGTCCAAAGCATGCAAAGATCAACTATAGCAACCTTGGCCAAATTGAATAACAAGTAAACAATCTGCCAGGAAACATTTTGAAGCAAAAGTAGAGCACTCAAATGACATGCTAGACTACTCCATAATTGCAAACAAGGGCATGAATGGATAGACAATAACCACATGTTCAAAACATCCTTACTGAAGTATCTCAAAATATGCATGGATCTCTCTGTAGCATCAAGTTTACATGGCATCAAAATAACAGCAGAACAGGGACTAAAATCAGCAATATCACGAAGCCTAGTTTGCATGCTTGTGCTAGTCACCACATTGATCACAAAAATACATGGCATACACCCCTGGAAAGATGGCATGGCATAGATCAAAACTGTCACACCCTGATTTTCATGGCACAGCACTTAAGCTCTTAATCATGCTAAAATGTGGTTTGACAAAAACTTTTGAGTGTTTTGGACTTTGCTTGATTTGATTTTTGTCTGCTGTTTGCAAGTGCAATAAAAATAAAATAAATCCTCCAACTCCTATACTTCATCTCCTTGCTCCAAACCCTTGAGACAATGATCATGCCATGTGTACAGGACATAAAACTATTTTCTTACAAAAATAATTTGGCCAAATAGTATTTTCAAAAATTAGTTTTTCAAAAAAAACCCTGAATTGAGGTTTGCACTGCAAGTACTTAATTAAGGGCAGTAAAAATCTTTCTAAAAATATATTTGGCTCCTATTAGATATAGGATTCCCAGGAACCACAAAAATATAATTTTAAAAGTTGTTTTCCTATTTTATTTAAAAGCTTTTTATCAAGGCCGAAATGGTCTTTAACAGGAAAAATTATTTTATTGCTTCAAAATATTTGACAAAATTTAGGAAACTCATAGGACATATATCGTCCATATATAAGAGTTTCAACACATGGTTATGTTCAAAATATTGGTCAAACCCCTCAAAAGCCCTTTCTGGATATTTCAAGCTTTTGAAATATTTACAAAGGAAATGTTCTCCAAAAATTCCAAGAAAATTCTATCATGTCACATATGACATATTTGGTGATCTTGCCAAGTCTCATGACTTGGAGAACAAGATAGCATCATCAAAACCTCTCAAAACCATTTCTGTCCATTTTGAAGTTTGAGCAACTTTACATTGCCAAACATGTCCAAATGCTCTCAAACCTTGTGAACTTGCTCAAATGGTCTAATAATTCATCTAGACCAAATGGCACAAGTTGGAGAGCAATTTAACTTGATCATAGTGCCCCAAAACTCTTTCTGTCCAGAACCATGTTTGAACAACTTTGTATTACCAACTTTCTCTCCTTGACCCCAACTTTTGTGAGCATTATCACATGACCAAATGAGGCCACCACACCAAGTGGTGCATCAAGGAGAAGTGATTTGCTCAACTAAATCTACACAAGTTCATTTCTGCTAAATTCTAGGGTTTACCAAAGTTGCATTGTCAACTTCCTTCAATTGAGCTCCAAATTGGTGGAAGGCCCTAATTATATGTGTCATTTCACCTGTGGAACCTCATGACAAATGGGAATCATATTCTTGCCCAAACCAACATCAAACACCTTTCGGCATTTTGCAAAAATCACTGTTTTAACCCCTTCCACTAATCTCCATGACTTCTCCTTTTACCACAGCCCTCCTAGTTCCCTCTACCTCTGGTATGCTTCCCTGCCCGAGAGGCAATGATTAAGGGGAGGGCTCCATTTTCTTCTCTGGACATCCACTTTTCCTCCCTTTGTCATCTCTCTCTCACCCCGACATGTTGCAGAGCATCCAAAGCTTCTTTCACCTTTGTTTATCCCCCAGTGCTACCAGACACTAGTGGGCCGCAGTGCGCAAAAAGCTGCAGGTGCCGGCCATTCAGCAGCTCTGGAGCACGTCAGCGTGCTCCCGACCGTTGACACGGCACACTGACCACCTCGAGCCTCCCCTCGCGCGGTCGATGCTCCTCGGCGTCCGCAACACGACACCGAGCCGCCCCTCCTCCTTCTCCCTCCTGCTGCCTCCTTTCAGACTTGCGCGGCCGCCTGAGAGCTCCAATGGGCATGCTCACCTGTGGCGCCCGACACTCCCGCTCCTTCTCTTCCCTCCTCTGGCCCTGGACCAACCCCACGAACACCCCGGACATACCCACGCGCGCCCCCGTGACCTCCAGCAACGGCTAGGAGCTCGCCGGCGCACGAGTCCACGGCACCCCGCCGTTCGCTTATTTAAAGGCACCCCCGAGCCTCCTCTCCACTCGGTTTGCTCCCCCTCTCCCCTAGAGTCCCTCTGGACCAACCAACACCCCTCCTCGTGCCCTCCATCCTTCTGCATGGCCGGAGCCTTGCCGTCGGCCTCCGCCTAAATCCACACCCATCTCTCCTCCTCCTTCCCTCTGGACCGCATTAGAGCGTCGCCACCATCACCGCAAGCCCCTCCCGAGCTTCTCCCCCTCCTCCCTGTGGCCGTAGCGCCGTAACCACCACCGCCGACGACCTCCTCCGCCGGGCCAACACCGTGCTCGACCCCTGAGCTCCTCGGCGGTCGTGCCACCCATGGATGGGCGCATCGCCTCCTGAGTGCGCCGGTGGGAAGAGCATCGCCGGGGATGCCCTGTAGCGCCGGCGACCGGCGTCGAGCACCTCCGCTGTCTCCTGTCGCACCCACGCGGGAGGTGGAGGACGAACCTGACGGGCGGGCCCCGCTCGTCAGTGGCTCAGCCACAGGGCCACGCTGGCAAGTGGGCGATTCGCTCTCCCCGCGTCCCCAGCAGCGGCGTATTTCGGGAAGCCGCCTCGGCGTGGCCCCCGCGCGTGCGGCCGAGCAGTGGGCGGCCCGATGGCACCTGTCCGCTATGCCTCGCCCAGTGCGCTCTGCTGCCGCCCAGATTTGGCCCATTTAGGTAAATCCCTTTCCTTTTTCTTTTCCAGGGAACTTCTAAAATCCATAGAATATTCATACTATCTCCAAACTTGATGATTCAAATTTCTAACAGTTCATAAATTCCTGATCTATCACAAGGTGCAATATGCACATTTTTCCATAAAGTTTTTCTTCACAAATATTTATCAAAACCCTATTTTTCCATTTCTGTGATGAACTTTGGAAAATCACAGAGAGCCCATTTTTGATCCAAATCCCATGATTTAAATTCCTAGATGCTTATAAGTTCAAAACCTAGTTTTGAACATTTTACTAATACTTTCTATATCACCTAAAATAATGGTCTATTTCTTGATATATAGCCAACTTTGCAAATTCATAGGAAATTCATTTGAACTCCAAATCCAGTGAAACCAATTCCTAGATACTTCTAAAATCATCCTTTGTTAAATGGGTGCCTTTGCTCATTTTTCAAAAATGTATTTCTGTACACTTCTTGCAAATCCATAAATCTCTCGATTCCATCATATTGAAATGTTCGGAGATGTTCATTGATCCACTTCAATGAAATCACCTTGGTCATCCCTCATATGACCAGAGGTATCCAATAAAAGTCAACTTCACATTTTAGAGCACATTTATTCTTGCCTTGTTGTGTTGCTTATTGTGTTTGTTTTCCGGCGTTAGTTGACGAGGTAGGCGGAGTACTTGGAGAAGGACTAGAAGACTTGAAGACTCGAGGAGCAGGCAAGCAGCCCTTTGACCATGACTATGATACCCTTTATATGCATGTCATTTTAGCTCTTTATTAATGATGCATCGGAATCATGATGAGATGGTGAACCACGTGGGTTGGTTGCCACGATTACATTCCTCGTTGATACTTGCATTGTGCATGGCCCTACCTTCTTATGAGGGTTATGCGGTGGGAGTAGATAGGGTGCAAATGTAGATGCTACGCAAATGGGATGGGTTTGTGCATGGTGAAGGAGGCAATGTGATTTCAAAGTCTTTTGAAAACCCGTCGGGTGCCACTTATGCCCGAGGGAGATGATGAGATGGGTGACCACTTGATGACGAAGTGGTGTGCCAAGGAAAGTGTGTGTTGTTTTCAAAACGGATTGGTCGGAGTTGCGACCGTTATTCCAACCTTACATGCGCAACCACTCTACCCTTATATGGGAAAGGGCATTATTGAGTACCTAGACCGATACTAGCTTGGAGCCCGCATTACTAGTGACGGGGAGAGTTGGTGCTCTCTCTTGGGGACGGGTCGTGCTGTAGGGCGGCCATGACCATCTTTATGGGGCACCGGACACACCGTTGGTACCCGTGCAGTGGTATGTGATGAGTATGGGAGCAAGGCTCCACGAAAATGTTGTGTGAAATGTTGGGCACGGGGTTCTTGCTAATCGAGTGGACTCCATGTTAGTGTCGTCTAGGGAAAGGTAGTGATCGGTGCTTACCCCGGTACTTGAGGTACCATGGTGGTCGTGGATGACACGGAAGTTCCCGGATCTAGTGGGTAAAGTGTGCAACCTCTGCAGAGTGTAAAACTATTGAATAGCCGTGTCCACGGTCATGGACAGTTGGGTAACCGCTCTTGGGCTACGTCCACTTGTTTTCAAACCAGTGTGTGTGTGATGATGGAGAGGACTTGGATCAAGTCAAAAGACTTGACACGATGGAGATGGGTTGGTGCCCACTGTTTATGATAAATGGGTTGGTGCCCATTCTATTTATGTTGATATCTGTGACCAGTTCTTATGGTTACTTGAATTCTCTTGATGCATGCTTTATAGGATGTTGAACATGTCTTGCACACAAAACTAGCTTTATGCAAACCTTTACCTATGACATGCATTTCTGTACCTTGAACCAAATCATGGGTTGCTTGCGAGTACATTCAAAGTACTCATTGGCTTGCCACTGGTTATTTAATTGACCAGGCATGGAAGGACCGGAGTTCGAAGAAGAGTTCTTCGGAGACGATCATGCGAACTAGGGCGTTTCCGGTCGAGAATGCCCGTAGGGTTAAGGCGGATGGCATGGGTTCTACTTATCAATGAGCGTTTTCGCTGCTGTGTTTCATTTGATGTTCAGCCCTTAAGGCTTTATCGATGTAAGACTTGACCAGGTTGGTCACTATTTGTGTAAGGCGGTATGTATGGATGTAAGACTCTTGTTATTCAGCTTACGTGTGTTCGGTGAGCATTGATCTCGGGATCCTTGACACGTGCATTCGGTGATCACGACTTATGAGTCGGGTCCCCCAGAGCTGGTATCGAGCCATCTGTTGTAGGAAGCCTTAGTTAGCATGGTCGTTAGTTAGGGTAAAACTGTTTCCAAAACTACTACTAGTTTTCCAAAACTATCTATACTTCTCTTCCCTTCTCAGTTTTTCAAAGGAACTAAGGTATACTTTCCTTATTGACCTCTTCCCCTTCAAAACCTTTGGTCGCTAGAACCCTTATGCCCCTGACCACTGGATTCCTTGTAATCCTCGTGGATGATCTAGAAGGAAGATGCCTTGCCAGACATTCACCCACATCTCCTGAACACAAGATTGGCGACATCACAACAAGAAGATACCGACAGAAGATGCACCCTCGAGGAACGAGGACCTGAAGACCCAGGAGATGGCGACACCCTTGACACTGCCCCAAGATGATGCAACCTTAGCCTACGATGATCAGGGCGTAGAATATGCGAGATCATGATACACATCGCTAATAGAGTAACCATGTCACTACCGTTGTTGTATCGGCAACCACCGATGGATGAGAACCTAGCCATTTGGTCCGCCTCACCATAGTGAGCAGGAAAACGGTTCTCCTCATCCCCCGCTCTTGGAGTCGATGTTATCATCAACGTAACAGACATGAGGGACCTCTATTATGCCTTGATAATGTCATGGCATGAAGGATTACCTACCTGGAACCATCGATGAATTAGAAGACAAGAAGGGATCATCATGATTAAGAAGACAACAGAAGACCAAGTCAATGCCTGCTATGAGAAGCCACCTTCACCCCATCACTTCAACAGGCAAGAAGTTGTTGAAGACTCTTCAAGCTCAACCGGGATTATTCCATCAAACAACTACAAGAGACGTAGCAGCACCTGAGGGAACCCGGGAGACTGCACGAGGCACAAGGCACGACTATGGAGTCCGAGAACCCCTAGGGTAGGATGAGTCGTGTACCCCCTATGCGCAGTCGAGTCCGTTTGATGGTTCGAATAGAACCATGATTGTGTGTTGCTTGCTTTTATTTGTTTGTGTTTTGATATCAGTCGCCCTTTTTGCCCTAGGCAACAAGAACGCAACTATATCACCTGCCTTATTTTGTTGTTTGTGTTTGGCCCTTCTGGCACTTGTTTGTTTGCACTTGCACTATAGAACCCCCCCCTTTTTAGGCATTCCCCCTTCTCTATGCTACTTTTCCCTCTCGTCTCTCTCTCCTCAACTGAAGACCAGCAAAACAAGATGCACCAAGGAATCTGCTTCGGCAACCAACTAGCAATGAAGACTTTTGTTGCAGCCTCCTCGACCAAGTGCAACCCCGTAGAATCATGTTTAACCCTCAAGATTAGGGACCAATTCCTAGACCCTTTGAGGCTCCACGAGATACCCCAGCCCGAAACCTTAACCATGAGCTTAACCAACAGAACTGCAAGAGAACCGGTTAAGCCTCCGTAACCTTGCTTATCACTGGGTTCATTATGGAACTAGTGGACATAGTGAACGAGCACATTATCATCCTAATATAGCACCAGATCTGACGATGCCATAGGAAGACCAGTTTGAGGATATAGGATTAGAGGGCAAAGGACTCGATGAGTTTATATCAATGACCTTGGGGAATTATCTCGAGATTCTTTGGTGGATTATAAGGCTTCCATGTTGGTGATGAACTTGGTGGGATCATGATTATAGAGTAGCGTAGCTTTCACTACCCATGAGTGAATTGGATTTATAGGGCGAATTTGATCGCAAGCTAAAAATTCTTGGAAGTATTTGGGTTTAACTTAGCCATGGGATATTGATAGGAGGCAGTTGATGTTACGTAAGTGACTTGGGGCAAACATGTAGGAATCCTCGTTGGACGCAAGATTTGGATTTAGGTAAGTGATTCTAGTTGAATATGGATGTTGAGTATGTCTACATGGTTGGAGTAATAGGATTTAGGCGATGATCCGGATCGTGATACCATGTTTCTCGGTGGACAATAAACTAGGAGATTGGGTGTATTGTCAGAGTTTAATTAGGTATCTATATAAGCTTGACCTTGGAGTATTACTTGACCATGATAATGGGAATTGGTGGACTTACTCTAGTAGAAATAGCCTTTTCAAGTATTGGGGATTATAGGAACATTAGGAGATCATGTGGAACACCATCGACATTCGATTTGAGTAATTAATGGATTGGGTAGTGATCGATGGGAGTTGATTAATGGGCTTTTGGAGATGATTCATAGAAAGGAAACAAGATCTTGGAGTGGCTTACGACGTGTTTCCTTAGGGTAGAGATGCTTTATCGTAGACCTTGGGAGACCAGGCCAAGCACTGGGATTGTCACGTTCAAGCTTAGCAACTTATATGTTCTACCCATGGATTTTTAGGGGTAGACATACATATGAGTTTGGGGATTATAGACATGTATGATTTTGTTAGACCTCCTCTTGGGAGTCATGAGGATACGAGTGGCATGAGTGATGATTGGAGTTGGCCTATTCGAGGTGATGCTATCAGTGATATGATGTGATTGGTGTAAAGGACGAGATAGACTACTGGCATCTCAGAAGCCGTGCTTAAAGATAGAATGATAAATGTTCATTCGCACACTAGAATCCTTGAAACCCTTATGCCCTACCAAGCCACAACACGGTTGGATCATGACCTTGGGCCATGGCTCTAGATCAATAAAGATCTTGACCAATGCTCAACCGGGACCCTCGCCAATGCCTCAGCCCACTCTACGTACCCCAAATACTTCATAAAGTACTTGGGCAAGTTGATCATCATCCTTACTTGGGGACACGAATATCCACATGAAGGCGGAAGAAGAGTTGATCACTGGTTAGGGAACATCCAAGACCGCCATATCAAGGAGGAAGAACTATACCAACCACCGTCGTCAAGGAGTGGGCTTCGCGTTGAAGCCGTGCATATCTGCAAGCCGCTCCTCTCAAAGGCAACTACGGCCTCATGAAGGAAACTATGCTACTCATGACCTTGAGCTAGCAGCAGTGGTTCATGCCCTGAAGACATGGCGACATTACCTCTTACGGAAGGGATGTGAGATGTACACGAATCACAAAAGCCTGGAGTATATTTTCACTCAAAGGGAATTGAACACGAGGCAAAGAAGATGGCTAGAGTTGATCAAAGATTATGACCTCAGTGTTCAATACCACCCTAGGAAGGCTAATGTGGTAGCAGATGCATTAAGCAGAAGGGCTTGTTCCTTGAATGCTATGCTTAAGGACAAGCTGCCCGCCTTGTATGAAGAACTTGAAAGCTTCGGGTTGGAACTGGTTGCACCAAGATTCTTAACTAACCTTGCAGTCAAGCCTTCAGGTGGCACCATTTGAAGTGTTATACGGACGGAAGTGCCGCATACCCCTCAATTGGTCAGAGACCGGAGTAGGACTTGTCTTTGGGCCCGACATCCCCCGTGAAGCGGAAGAGCAAGTCCAGCTCGTCAGAGAACATTTGAAGACTACCAAGTCAAGACAGAAGAGCTACGCTGACTCACGTCGTTGAGACATGACCTTCCGGGTTGGATACCATGTTTATCTCCGGGTCACCCCTCTCAAAGGAACCCAGCGCTTCCATGTCAAAGGAAAGCTCGCCCAAGATTGATCGGCCTTCATCGAGATCACTCCAAGATTTAACAACCCCCTCAAGATCACCGCAAGGCGAAGAATAGACAGCTACCAGCCGGAGTTGCCACCTGAGCTACCTGATGTGCACAATGCTTTCCATGCATCACAACCCCGAAAGTGTTTCCAACTTCCTAACTTGCCCGATCTCTACTAGGGCATTAACCACCAAACTATCGACCCCTAGCCCAATATAACCTACCGCGAGCCACCCGTTAGCAACCTGGATCAGAAGAGCGTCATACATGAAGCCACACCGTCAAGTACTTCAAGTTCAATGGAGCACTACACGGAAGCAAAAGCAACATGAAGACCTGAAGACCACCCCAGATAGAAGTTTACAGATCCTTTCGCGCTTAGCCTAGGAATCTCGGGACGAGATTCTTGTAAAGGGGTAGGTCTGTCACACCCTGATTTTCATGGCACAGCACTTAAGCTCTTAATCATGCTAAAATGTGGTTTGACAAAAACTTTTGAGTGTTTTGGACTTTGCTTGATTTGATTTTTGTCTGCTTTGTTTGCAAGTGCTCTAAAAATAAAATAAATCCTCCAACTCCTATACTTCATCTCCTTGCTCCAAACCCTTGAGCCAATGATCATGCCATGTGTACAGGACATAAAACTATTTTCTTACAAAAATAATTTGGCCAAATAGTATTTTCAAAAATTAGTTTTCAAAAAACCCTGAATTGAGGTTTGCCTTTGCAAGTACTTAATTAAGGGCAGTAAAATCTTTCTAAAATATATTTGGCTCCTATTAGATATAGGATTCCAGGAACCACAAAATATAATTTTAAAAGTTGTTTTCCTATTTTATTTAAAAGCTTTTATCAAGGCCAGAAATGGTCTTTAACAGGAAAAATTATTTTATTGCTTCAAAAATATTTGACAAAATTTAGGAAACTCATAGGACATATATCGTCCATATATAAGAGTTTCAACACATGGTTATGTTCAAAATATTGGTCAAACCCTCAAAAGCCCTTTTCGGATATTTCAAGCTTTTGAAATATTTACAAAGGAAATGTTCTCCAAAAATTCCAAGAAAATTCTATCATGTCACATATGACATATTTGGTGATCTTGCCAAGTCTCATGACTTGGAGAACAAGATAGCATCATCAAAACCTCTCAAAACCATTTCTGTCCATTTTGAAGTTTGAGCAACTTTACATTGCCAAACATGTCCAAATGCTCTCAAACCTTGTGAACTTGCTCAAATGGTCTAATAATTCATCTAGACCAAATGGCACAAGTTGGAGAGCAATTTAACTTGATCATAGTGCCCCAAAACTCTTTCTGTCCAGAACCATGTTTGAACAACTTTGTATTACCAACTTTCTCTCCTTGACCCCAACTTTTGTGAGCATTATCACATGACCAAATGAGGCCACCACACCAAGTGGTGCATCAAGGAGAAGTGATTTGCTCAACTAAATCTACACAAGTTCATTTCTGCTAAATTCTAGGGTTTACCAAAGTTGCATTGTCAACTTCCTTCAATTGAGCTCCAAATTGGTGGAAGGCCCTAATTATATGTGTCATTTCACCCTGTGGAACCTCATGACAAATGGGAATCATATTCTTGCCCAAACCAACATCAAACACCTTCTGGCATTTTGCAAAAATCACTGTTTTAACCCCTTCCACTAATCTCCATGACTTCTCCTTTTTACCACAGCCCCTCCTAGTTCCCCTCTACCTCTGGTATGCTTCCCTGCCCGAGAGGCAATGATTAAGGGGGGGAGGGCTCCATTTTTCTTCTCTGGACATCCACTTTTTCCTCCCTTTGTCATCTCTCTCTCACCCCCGACATGTTGCAGAGCATCCAAAGCTTCTTTCACCTTTGTTTATCCCCAGTGCTACAGACACTAGTGGGCCTGGTGGTGCATAAAAAGCTGCGGGTGCCGGCCATTCGCGCTCTGGAGCACGTCAGCGTGCTCCCGACCGCTGACACGGCACACCGACCACCTCGAGCCTCCCCTCGCGCCGATCGATGCTCCTCGGCGTCCGCAACACGACACCGAGCGGCCCCTCCTCCTTCTCCCTCCTGCTGCCTCCTTTCGCCACGCCTTGCCGCCGCCGAGAGCTCCAATGGGCATGCTCACACGCGGCGCCCGACACTCCCCGCTCCTTCTCTTCCCTCCTCGGCCTGGACCAACCCCACGAACACCCGGACATACCCACGCGCGCCCGTGACCTCCAAAGAACGGCTAGGAGCTCGCCAAGACGAGTCCACACCCGCCGTTCGCTTATTTAAAGGCACCCCGAGCCTCCTCTCCACTCGGTTTGCTCCCCTCTCCCTAGAGTCCCTCTGGACCAACCAACACCCCTCCTCGTGCCCTCCATCCTTACGCATGGCCGGAGCCTTGCCGCCGGCCTCCGCCTAAATCCACACCCATCTCTCCTCCTCCTTCCCTCTGGACCGCATTAGGCGTCGCCACCATCACCGCAAGCCCCTCCCGAGCTTCTCCCCCTCCTCCCTGTGGCAGAAGCGCCAGAACCACCACCGCCGACGACCTCCTCCGCCGGGGCCAACACCGTGCTCGACAGAGCTCCTCGGCGGTCGTGCCACCCATGGATGGGCGCGCATCGCTTTCTCGAAGGCGCCGGTGGGAAGAGCATCATGAGGATGCCTCAGAGCGCCGGCGACCGCGCCGAGCACCTCTGCTGTCTCTGCCGCACCCACGCGGAGGTGGAGGACGAACGACGGGCGGGCCCGCTCGTCGATGGCTCGGCTCCACAGGCCACGCGGCAAGTGAGGCGATTCGCTCTCCCCCGCGCCCCCGCAGCGAAGGCGATTTCGGGAAGCCGCCCGGCGTGGCCCTGCACGCGCAGGCGGCCGAGCAGTGGGCGGCCCGATGGCACTGTCCGCTATGCCTCGCCCAAGTCGCTCTCTGCCGCCAGATTTGGCCCATTTAGGTAAATCCCTTTCCTTTTTCTTTTCCAGGGAACTTCTAAAATCCATAGAATATTCATACTATCTCCAAACTTGATGATTCAAATTTCTAACAGTTCATAAATTCCTGATCTATCACAAGGTGCAATATGCACATTTTTCCATAAAGTTTTTCTTCACAAATATTTATCAAAACCCTATTTTTCCATTTCTGTGATGAACTTTGGAAAATCACAGAGAGCCCATTTTTGATCCAAATCCCATGATTTAAATTCCTAGATGCTTATAAGTTCAAAACCTAGTTTTTGAACATTTTTACTAATACTTTCTGTATCACCTAAAATAATGGTCTATTTCTTGATATATAGCCAACTTTGCAAATTCATAGGAAATTCATTTGAACTCCAAATCCAGTGAAACCAATTCCTAGATACTTCTAAAATCATCCTTTGTTAAATGGGTGCCTTTGCTCATTTTTCAAAAATGTATTTCTGTACACTTCTTGCAAATCCATAAATCTCTCGATTCCATCATATTGAAATGTTCGGAGATGTTCATTGATCCACTTCCAATGAAATCACCTTGGTCATCCCTCATATGACCAGAGGTATCCAATAAAAGTCAACTTCACATTTTTAGAGCACATTTATTCTTGCCTTGTGGTGTTGCTTATTGTGTTTGTTTTCCGACGTTAGTTGACGAGGTAGACGGAGTACTTGGAGAAGGACTAGAAGACTTGAAGACTCTGAGGAACAGGCAAGCAGCCCTTTGACCATGACTATGATACCCCTTTATATGCATGTCATTTTTAGCTCTTTATTAATGATGCATCGGAATCATGATGAGATGGTGAACCACGTGGGTTGGTTGCCACGATTACATTCCTCGTTGATACTTGCATTGTGCATGGCCCTACCTTCTTATGAGGGTTATGCCGGTGGGAGTAGATAGGGTGCAAATGTAGATGCTACATAAATGGGATGGGTTTGTGCATGGTGAAGGAGGCAATGTGATTTCAAAAGTCTTTTGAAAACCCGTCGGGTGCCACTTATGCCCGAGGGAGATGATGAGATGGGTGACCACTTGATGACGAAGTGGTGTGCCAAGGAAAGTGTGTGCTGTTTTCAAAACGGATTGGTCGGAGTTGCACCGTTATTCCAACCTTACATGCGCAACCACTCTACCCTTATATGGGAAAGGGCATTATTGAGTACCTAGACCGATACTAGCTTGGAGCCGCATTACTAGTGACGGGGAGAGTTGGTGCTCTCTCTTGGGATGGGTTCGTGCCAGGTAGGGCGGCCATGACCATCTTTATGGGGCACCGGACACACCGTTGGTACCCCGTGCCAGTGGTATGTGATGAGTATGGGAGCAAGGCTCCACGAAAATGTTGTGTGAAATGTTGGGCACGGGGGTTACTGCCAATCGAGTGGACTCCATGTTAGTGTCGTCTAGGGAAAGGTAGTGATCGGTGCTTACCGGGTACTTGAGGTACCATGGTCGTGGATGACACGGAAGTTCCCCGGATCTAGTGGGTAAAGTGTGCAACCTCTGCAGAGTGTAAAACTATTCGAATAGCCGTGTCCACGGTCATGGACAGTTGGGTAACCGCTCTTGGGCTACGTCCACTTGTTTTCAAACCCAGTGTGTGTGTGATGATGGAGAGGACTTGGATCAAGTCAAAAGACTTGACACGATGGAGATGGGTTGGTGCCCACTCTGTTTATGATAAATGGGTTGGTGCCCATTCTATTTATGTTGATATCTGTGACCAGTTCTTATGGTTACTTGAATTCTCTTGATGCATGCTTTATAGGATGTTGAACATGTCTTGCACACAAAACTAGCTTTATGCAAACCTTTACCTATGACATGCATTTCTGTACCTTGAACCAAATCATGGGTTGCTTGCGAGTACATTCAAAGTACTCATTGGCTTGCCACTGGTTATTTAATTGACCAGGCATGGAAGGACCGGAGTTCGAAGAAGAGTTCTTCGGAGACGATCATGCGAACTAGGACGTTTCCCAGTCAGAATGCCTGTAGGGTTAAGGCAGATGGCATGGGTTCTACTTATCAATGACGTTTTCCGCTGCTGTGTTTCATTTGATGTTCAGCCCTTAAGGCTTTATCGATGTAAGACTTGACCAGGTTGGTCACTATTTGTGTAAGACGGTATGTATGGATGTAAGACTCTTGTTATTCAGCTTCTGTGTGTTCAGTGAGCATTGATCTCTGGGATCACTGTACACGTGCATTCGGTGCTCACGACTTATGAGTCGGGGTCCCCACAAAAACACATGAAGACATCAACCTCATAGGATGCACACATCAATCATGGCAAAAATGACAAATGAGCATATTATAACAGTTTCAGCAGATAAACATCAACATGCACTCTTCCAACAGTATTTCGGGCATCAAGATGAGCTCAAATGAAAACGATGCAATGTAACAGATGAAGTACTCGTTGAGGCGAACAATTTGACATATTACACGCACGAAACGGAGCTACGGATGCAGAGATACGATGCGATGAACATGGCATGATTATGTCAGAAATCAGGGACTTAGAGAGATTTTACCCCGCGAAAAAAAACGAAGCGGATCGGGCGAGGAGGCACAGCGGGTCGGGTCCGGGCGCAGATCGGGTCGAGGCGGACCCGGGCGGCGGCGGCGGCTCCGGCGAGGTCGGAGGAGGCCGGAGAGGCGACGGTGAGGCGTGCCTGGACCGGATCTGGCGGATCGGCCGGGCGGCGAAGCGGCGGCGAAGGCCGAGGCGGGCGCCGGCGGAGGTGCGGCGGCGAGGCGCTGGTGGCTCGGCAGGAGCTCGCCGGTGGGGGGGCACTGGCGGCGGAGGCGCGCAGGCGGCGCGCAGGCTGCAGCAGTGGTGCGAGAGGCGCTGGCGACGGGACGAGGGCGGCGACAGGTGCGGCGGGCGGCACCGGCGGCGATCGCCGGCCGAGGCTACGGGCGGCGTGGCGAGAGCCTCGGGCGTGTGCGGGGCTCGGCCGGCTGCAGGGCCGCAGGGCGGCTGCGGGCGCGGCAGGCCGGGCGGCGCGGGCGGCGGCGGAGGCCACGTGGCGACTTGTGATTCGGCGGGGGCGGCAGCGCGGACATGTCCGGCGGGGTCCGGACGTGTCCGGCTGCGGGAGGAGGACGAAGGCTAGGGTTAGGGGGAAAAAAGATCCAAAAATGTAGAGGGGAAGACGTTTTTAGGTGGAGGGAGCTAGGAGAGTCCAAATGAGGAGCGGTTTTCGGCCACGCGATTGTGATCGAACGACCGAGAGAATGGAGGGGAGTTTGCTGGGCTTTGGGCCACTTTGGAGGGGGTGTTGGGCCGCAAACAAAAGAGGCTTTTACGGTTACCCGGTTAACCGTTGGAGTATCAAACGACCTCCAAATGGCACGAAACTTGACAGGCGGTCTACCGGTGCTATACCAAGGCCGCTTGGCAAACCTCGGGCCATTCCGAGAAAGTTTAACACCCACTCACAACAAGAGACAAAAGGGGGACGCCGGGGGACATAGGAGTGCCGGATTGCAAAACGGACAACGAGGAAAAAGCTTAGATGCATGAAACGAACATGTATGCACAATGAAATGCACATGATGACATGATATGAAATGCAGATGATGACATGGCAAAATGCAACATGCGAGCAAATGACATGGCAACAACGGCGAATAACTGGAAGACACCTGGCGCATCGAATCCGGGGCGTTACATAATCGTTCTTTTTGGAGAGTCTTCTCTTCTTTTGTAGGGAGTTGTACACTCATTGGAATAGTGTCTAGGTCTTCCACAATTGTAGCAATTACGCTCACTACTAGAAGATCTTTTGTCATTGTAGGACCTTGACTTGGAAATTCTTTCCTTGCTTCTACTCTTGTAGAACTTGTTGAAGTTCTTCACCATTAGGCTCAATTCTTCATTGAAGGTTAGTTTCTCACTTGATGATGTGGGAGCTTCACATGAGGCTTTGTAAGCACCACTTGACTTGTTGTGGAGCTCCTTCTTATCCTTGAGTGACATCTCATGAGCAACAATTCCTCCAATGACTTCCGTTGGCTTGAGATCTTTGTAATTGGGCATCATTTGGATCAATGTGCGCACGATATCATATTTTCCATCCAAGGCTCTTAGGATCTTCTTGATGATGAATTTGTCGGTCATCTCTTCACTTCCTAAGCTGGCAATCTCATTTGTGATGAGAGCAAGCCTAGAGGACATTTCAGCCACACCTTCACCATCCTTCATTTTGAACTTGTCAAGTTAACTTTGAAGCACGTCCAATTTGGATTCCCTGACGGAGTCGGTACCTTCGTGCATGTCAATCAAAGTATCCCAAATTTCCTTTGCATTCTCAAGACGGCTGATTTTTTGAATTCTTCGGGGCACAATCCGTTGAAGAGGATAACACAAGCTTGAGCATTGTATTGCAACATCTTCAACTCTTCCACGGTAGCTTCACGGTTTGGTTCTCTCCCATCAAAGAATTCACCTTGCAAGCCAATACACACAATAGCCCAAACGATGGGGTTATGTCCTAGAATATGCATTTTCATCTTATGCTTCCAACTAGCAAAATTAGTACCATCAAAGTAAGGACCTCTACGGTGGTAATTTCCCTCGCTAGACGCCATACTCTCCTAGGTTGTGAAATCAAGGCTATGACCACCAAAAACTATGCAAATCAAAGCAAATGGAGACCAAAGATCTGATACCACCAAAAACTAGACGCCATACTCTCCTAGGTTGTGAAATCGAAAGTATGTCTATAGGGGGTGATTAGACTACCAAATAAAAATATAGCCTTTTCCCAATTTTAGTTCTTGGTAGATTTTAGCAACTTAGCACAAATCAAGCAATCAACCTACACATGCAATTCTGAGAGTATAGCAGCGGAATGTAAAACAATTGCATATGAAGGTAAAGGGAGGAGTTTGAGGGAGCAAACACAATGTTGACACGGAGATTTTTAGCCGTGGTTCCAATAGGTGGTGCTATCGTACATCCACGTTGATGGAGACTTCAACCCACGAAGGGTAACAGCTGCGCGAGTCCACGGAGGGCTCCACCCACGAAGGGTCCACGAAGAAGCAACCTTGTCTATCCCACCATGGCTGTCGCCCATGAAGGACTTGCCTCACTAGGGGTAGATCTTCATGAAGTAGGCGATCTCCTTGCCCTTAGAAACTCCTTGGTTCAACTCCACAATCTTGACGGAGGCTCCCAAGTGACACCTAGCCAATCTAGGAGACACCACTCTCCAAGAAGTAACAAATGGCATGTTGATGATGAACTCCTTGCTCTTGTGCTTCAAATGATAGTCTCCCCAACACTCAACTCTCTCTCACAGGATTTGGATTTGATGGAAAGAAGATTTGAATGGAAAGCAACTTGGGGAAGGCTAGAGATCAAGATTTATGTGGTAGGAATGGAAGATCTTGACCTCAACACAAGTGTAGGTGGTTCTCTCTCAGAAAATGTATGCTAGAAGTGTATGCACGTTATGATGGCTCTCTCCACGAATGAAGAGTGGGTGGAGGGGTATATATAGCCTCCACACAAAATCTAACTGTTACACACAACTTACCAAACTCGGTGGGACCGAATTGTGAAACTCGGTCCAACCGATTTAGGAAATAATGTGACCGTTAGGATTTCCGGTGGGACCGACATGTCATCTCGGTGGGACTGATATGGTTAGGGTTAGGGCATAACGTAATCTTGGTGAAACCGATTACACAAACTCAGTCGGGCCGATTTTGGTAAGAGACACACAGAGGGTTAGTCAGGCAAACTCGGTGGGACCGATTCGCTCATCTCGGTTAGACCGAAACGTTACAAAAGGGAAACAGTGAGTTTGCAATACAATCTCGGTGGGACCGATCGCTCATCTCGGTTTGACCAAAACATTACGAAGGGAAACAGAGAGATTGCAATCCCATCTCGGTGAGACCGAGATCCCTATCGGTGAGACCGAAAAGACTAAGGTTTGTGGCTATGGCTATGACATCTGAACTCGGTGACGTCGGATAGATGGTTTTGGTGGGGCCGAGTTTGACTACTGGTTTAGGTCATATGTGGATGTGAGAAAGTATTTGAGGGCTTTGGAGCATATCATTAAGCATTTTGAGCAAGAAACTCATTAAGCAACACCTCATCCCTCCTTGATAGTATTGGCTTTTCCTATAGACTCAATGTGATCTTGGATTACTAAAAAGGAAAATGTAGAGTCTTATGCTTTGATCTTGATCCAATCCTTTTGTCCTTAGCATTTTTAAGGATCCACTTCTCTCATCCATGCCATGCCAATCATTGAGCTTTCCTGAAATACTTATCTTGAGATAGCATTAGCTCATGTTGTTAGGAATTACCAAAACCACCCAGGGATAGTTGCACTTTCAAATGTACTAAAGTAAATATAAAAACATGGTGTCCATTAAGTAGGTTGTGGTAATATAAAAACATTATATCAACAAAGGGGAGTACAATAGACGTTGCTACTATGTTGCCTATTGACGTGCATCTTGAAGGCCCTGGTTCTCATCCTTTTTCATTCTTAATTTGTACTAGTAAGGTACACGTGCATTGCACACATGAGATTTGGCAACCAAATTATGAATAAATACCACACCATAGCATGTAAGCTTTGATTCATATATGCATGATGTAGATGTTCGTTTAATTTTTATAGTTCATCTCATTCAAAATCAATAAGTTTTTAAAAAAATTTAATGTATTTTAAGATTCATGGAATTGTGCATTGTAGAGCATAAAGTAAAATTAAATAATGGCAATTCATTTATAAAAAAGAAAATTGGGCAATTATGATACATTCTAGAACAAAGGAGAAGTGCTTGTGTTTTGAGGTTAGTGCATTATGCTTAAGTTCAACCATGAAGTCTTCTCGATTGTACATGTGGAAGAATGTGGTGGAATGTAGAAGATATCCAACGACCAGTGGTGCTCGGATTTGCCATCTCTTCACCGTCGGATTGGGTTCATCCAACGACCATCTTTCAAAGTTATTCGCACACTATATAGGGGTGTAGATATGGGACCAAATTTGCTCCATGGTAGTTGGGCTCCCCGATGTGTAGATTTTAGCACTTTAATTTCTGTGTCGAAATTTGTTCCATTACAGGTAGACTCCGGGTGTGTAGTTTGTAGCTTATTTGTAATAATTAAAGAGGACACCAGAGTTTTTTTGCAAAAATACCGTGGGGCGATGTGGAAGGTTAGAAAGGGCGTGCGATAGAGCGGTGACCGATCCAGAAGGGAAACAATTGGGGGGGGGGGAGGTTGCAACGGTGTTTTGAGTAGTTGTGGGGTGAATGCTACAAAATTATAATCTAAACCCACCAGAATAAATGCCTTCACTAATTAGTCGAAGGTTGGAGTCCCCCTCCATTAGTGGAAAAAGTGCTAGCAACAACTTTTGTTGGTGGCGCGGCATTTTACATCCGTGCCATAACTACTTTTTTTCATATAGTGTTGATGTAGGCTAAATCCGCATGCCAGCTTTACAAGCATAGTGCTAGTTTTGCTTGTTTGGTAAATGCCACAAATATATTGGCCCATATACACTCACCATTTGGAAACCACTAGTGACATTGGTTTTCTTGGCATGCCATAGTTATTTTGTTAGTGCTGGCCATCTTTTTCTTTGCAAGCCAGAAACACTTTTCCCATTTGATCAAGGTTTTAAGTGTATAATTATATTATGCTTTTTTTGTTATCATTATTTTTACAGTTTTTATCATTTTAGGAAAAAAAAATTACACCAGTCCAAATTTTGAGTCTTTTATTTTGTCGAGTCTTTCATTAATTTTAGTCTTTTTTATTTGGCATGTGATTAGCTATGGCGTTGCCATTTTATCCAACGCCGGCAATAACCTATCTGAGTCAACTTAGTAAATACCTAAGTCCACCGCTCGCTCTCATTTCACACCCCACCCGGCCCGGTCGTAGACACAACTCCCCCTGAACCAAAGCCAACGCCGCCCCGTCGCCGCCCCTCGCCGGCACCAAGGTTAGAACCACTCCTCCATTCGCGGACACGCCAAACGGCTGATGGTCAGAAATTGTAGTGATAATCGTCCAATTGCTATTGTGTCTCCCCTCCGTTGGCGATGAGCTAGTTTAGTAGAAATTTATAGAATGTGTTATGTATATTCTTCAAAGTTATCATTTTAGTTTTCTTTACACATTTCTGTATAGGTTGACTGGTATATGTAAATCAAATACCTTTGCATATAGAAGTTATTCTTACATATGATATTATGTGTATGTATAGAAATTAGTTTGCTATATCTTATTTATCAAAATAGATTCACATTTTTTCTATTCTACTTAATTCACAAAATCATGTCTTTCCAACACATGCACTATTCACTATAAAAGTATTTAGTTTTGTTTTCATACAGCTCACACCAAGTATTTGATAATGAAACTTTAAAAATCATATCTTTCCAACACATGAACTATTTTACATTGCATATTATCTAGATCGTATATATACGCGATGTATTTGTATGTCAGGGCCAATACTGGAGGCAACAATGAATTCTTGAACACTTTTGAGTATGCCATCAAGAGCGTGCAAGGTGAAAATGATGATCTAAAGGGGGAGATTAACTAGCTACGCAAGGATGATGTTCGGCTTGTTCAGGAGACTAATTAGCTTAGGGACGAGAGGGATAAGCTCGTCGAGGATCGGGTTAAACTGAAGGAGTATAGGAGATGCCTCAAGGGTGAGAGGATTTACCTGAAGATGGACATAGATCATTTCAGTAGAGGAGAAGCGGATAGAAAGAAGCTGATCAAGCTGGGCATACTCCTTGCTGAAGATTCATTTTTTAAGTAGCTCGCTAGCTCATCTTATTAATTGATGATGATCGAGTAACTAGAGTACATGAGTGAACTTTTGTGAAGTTTAGTATCAACTTGTTGAGTTCATGGGCCTCTTTATGTAATGATTATCTATTAAGTAAGCACCTAGTGTTCATGAGTATCTTGTGTTCAGTAGTATCTATTAAGTAAGTAGCTAGTGCTGATGAGTAATTTTTTTATTACAAAGGTACCATTTGCTGGCGTTAGACGAGTAGGCACACCAGAGTTATGATGAATTTAGTGCTGGCACTGGACTAGTGATATGCCAACACAATGTAGGATACTGCTAACGTGTCCTCCAACGCCACCACTACATTTTAGCAATGGCGCCATATTAGTGGCGTCGTGTGTCACGCCAGCAAGGGCTATTTTTGACACGCCATAGCTAGGATTTTACCACTAGTGCTTGCAATGTAAATAGCTCCGGCTCTGCGAGGGGTGTGGAAGAGACGGCGTGAGAAACTAAGGTGAATCGAGACATAGATAGAGAGACAAAGTGAGTGTGCCCCGACATTCATGGAAATGATATAGATGTTGTGGATAGATATTGTCTGATTGATCTTTTGGGAAGGGTGAGGATTGTAAGAGAGAGCTTGAGAAATGATACAGTCACAGACATGTACACATATCGTTTGTGCGTAGGAGGAAGCAAGGTTAATCGATACATAGATAAAGAGAGAGAGAGATTGAGCGAGTGTGGGTCATCATGCGATCGAAAGAGTGAGACGGGTTGAGAGAGTGACCTAGATAGACAATGTGCGTGTGAGAGTATACACTATGAATATGTCGAATTAGGCCCAAACATGGAGATATATCATTTGTGTGAGAAAGAGCGAGGTCAATCGAGACATGCTAGAGAGAGAGAGAGAGAGACATAGAGAGATTGAGCGAGCGTGGCCGCGATCAGGTCGAATTAGTAGAACAGGTTGGAGAAACTGATCTAGATAGAAAATCTGCATGAGAGAGTATATAGTGTGTCGTCCGAGGCTCGAACAGGGAGATATATCGTTTGTGTGTGTGAGAGAAAGCAAGGTTAATCGAGAGTTAGATAGATAGATAGATAGATAGATAGATAGATAGATAGATAGATAGATAGAGAGAGAGAGAGAGAGATTAAGTGAGTGTGGGCCGCTGTGCGGAAGAAAGAGTGAGACGATCTCTCGAGAGTGACCTAGATAGACAATGTGCATGCGTGCATACAAGAGGGAGGGGGTATAGATAGGCAATGCATGCATCTACAAAGAGAGGGCGGGAGAGGGAGAGGGAGAGAGAGCTCGGCATGGAGTGCAATGGCGGGTGTGTGAGAGTTAGAGATCGAAACATGGAGAGAAAGAATGAACATGCGGAAACCAATAGCTTTGTAAGGTGGTTAGGAGAGGAAGATTGATCAATAGAGGAAGTATGTACCATGTGTGCTGGGGGGGCTAAAAACAACATTTCAATGTAGATAGTACTAGACATAATATTGACGTTTTAATTTAGTGTACATTGTAAGATTTGAATTGAGGGCCATGCATATGGCTTCCGTATTTATTTCGCATTCATGCCATACTAGGTTTGGAAAGGTTGATATTGACTCGATTGTTGTGGTATTTTGTATGTGTGTGGCTATATGCTTGAATCCATCCAAAGTTTCTCACAACCATGTTGTTCATCTTATACATATATGCTTTTGTATTAAAAAGCGTCGATACCGTGATATGCGAAATCCACGTTAGAATTAGAGATCGCTATGTGACAAACACACTCTAATTCAAAGAAGTCCTCACTAATTAATTCTTAGTATCTCGTTTGAAAGGACTAATTATTTGCAAGTAAAACACGAGTATGGTAATACATAGTACATGATTCATTTGCTAATGAAAGAAGATTCGTTTGCATTCTCAAGTGTAGGCGCACCAGGTAGACCAGGGTCGTTTTGTCGTGGTCGCGTGTGTCGTACGGATGCTAGCACCCACCCCCTCCCTCCCCCCAAAAAAAGAATGACGACAAAAAATGTTTGCGCTTGCATGTTTCGGATTGAAATATTTGGCGGCCCCAATTCCAGCCCTGCAAAATCTCCCTTCTCCCCCATCCCCGTTCACGCCCAGAGCTCAAATCCATAATTCGCCACCAATCCAAGCAAAATTTGGATCGGCATTCATCTCGTCTCTTTCCCCACCTCTGTGTCGGACGACAACGACAAAAACGACGGTCGCGCTTCACAACTGTGCCGGAGCTACCTCATCTACACCCTCATCCACTACACCGCGTGGTCCACCCACAACATGGGCCGCCGCAGCCGACGTGCCTCAAAGACACCGACTTGCACCGCATCAAGTGCGCTTCACCAACACTGTATCCCACCTCACCGGGGCTACTTCACCGAGAACATCATCGCACCTCCACCCCCCGACGCCGTTGGTGCTTCGCCAAGGGCCTCGTCCACCGCACCGTAGTGCTCCACTGCCGCTTGAGATCTGCATGCATACGCAGCCAGTCAGCGCATCACCATCAATGGCTCTGAAATGACCCACACTCTAGCTAGGCGAGCATGCCCAAACGCCGGCCCGAACTAGGTATCTAGATATCACTCCCTTGCGCACTCTTCCGATGATGTTTGGATATCCTTTTACTGCTCTCTTAGCTTACACACCTATGCAACTCTGACTTTAACTCTTATTTCTTCTGGAGATATTATCTGAAACAAGCAAAACTATTTTTAGTGAAGCATGACAGTGCTATGGGATCTGATACACATCCCGCACGCCGATATAACCTTGTAAGTACTTGTCGTCCGACACAACAACAAGGCCGATTCCTCTCATTTGATCAACAATTCACCGTGTAAAAATGTAGAGGGGGTGCAAGGAGCACAAGGCCGGCACATCCAAGCAAGTGGTAACATGGACTTGTACATGGAACATCCTAAGTGCTAGTAGAGCTGTTGTAAGCCTGTACAACGAGCTAGAGTAAGTCCCTGCATTTCATTTAGTTCGTACTGGCCTGCGTGTATGATTTGTGTGAAGTGGCCGATCCATGAATTCAAGTTACCAGGGAAAACTATTTAACTTAAAAAATAGGCACTTGCACTCCGGAAATCAACATAACATGAGAAATGTGAAGCTACATGCACTTTGAAAATAAGCTAATGATCCAAAGTAGTTCCAGATTATAAAACACTAAATGATGTAAGCACCAAAAAATACAAAATGCAACATGGTGCACAAGGAATACTAACATGCACTTTACCTTCTTGAATTATTTGTTCTCTAGCCAAAAACTGCATATCAATATATCTATCCTGCACAAGTATGCCAATAGTTTCAAACAACAGATTAGAAAAATATTTATGCTAGGTTGTCATGATACGGGACTTTCTGGTAGATGGCCTCAATGTTTCCTCAAGCCATGAAAATGTACTATAATTTGCTGGTCATCAATTCCTGCAAATCTCTCTCTCTCTCAAAACATAACAGATCATCATTAAACACTAAATCCTTCAATAGGAGCTTTGCAAAATGCTTGCATTGGATCCATCATTACACTCTATATGTTCATCACCAGGAGCATGCAAAATGTTTGCATCAAATCCTTCATTTGCAATCTGTTCATTAGACACTTTAGGCTCAAGAACAACATGAGCTTGTATGTTTGCATTGAAAACTTGATTAGACACATCAGGTTCAGTCAGTTCAATATTGATTGTGGGAGTTATAAAATAAGCAGGAATTGGTTCCATTCTCTTATAGATTCCCTACATACAAGCAGTTTTACAACACCATCAGGTTCAACTACTGGCCAGAAATTGAACAACTGAATTAGATATAAGGGATGTGATGTACCTGCTCATTGCGCATGTTGCTCTTGCAAGCTGCAACAGTCATTTGCGCAAGCTCGATGCCATGCTCGTGCTGCTGCCGCTGCCTCCCACGCAGGTTACACGCAGGGTTGGAACTTCATCTTCTTGTCCTTCCATTCGCTTGAAGCCCGTTGATCGGCTTCCAACGAGGGCGCGAGTAAGTGCTGTGTCGGCCTGTCCAGCGGCAGCTAGGTTAGGAGCGAACCAGACTGAAGGCTTGAGTGAATGATTTGGGGATTTTTCCTGCTGTTGATCGATATGGGAGGTGCTCGTTTGGGCCGCGAGCCTGCTATAGGGCATGCCTTGCACTTACGTTATTGGCCCATCCAAATTGAAACATTTTTCTTCATTTTTTACATTGCCTGCTCGTGCGCTGGGTTGAACAAAACTAGCCTGGGCCAACCTGGATGACTCAAACTAGGTGCGCACTTTCCAGCCACCCAAGGTGTTGCCACTACCAGCCCCTATGGTAGCATCGCCCCTTTTTGTGTGTATGATTGGGTAGAGAAAAATATTCTAGTGGCACTTTTGATTTACCCACAGAATGGTTGAATTGCTTGTTTCTATGAACTGAGTTCGCCAGTCTTGTCATCCTATTGTAGATTGCTTAGATCTCGATATGCCAAATGTAATCGCATGATATATACATTAAAAGCCAGTGTGATGTGTGTTGCTACAACTAGTTTGACAACCCGTCCTCATGTAACATATCAAGGACGCACCATGTTATCAGATTAACCATTCGACTTACCAATGCAGTGTGGGAAGAAAGAAGTATTGGGACTGCGTATCCTAGCAATTGATGCCATGGACTCCTTCGTAGAACCTTGTAAGCGAAAAAGAAGTTGTAGTGTGCCTGTACAAAGAGCTAGCGTAAGTTCAGTTACCTGCTTCTTGGAATTTTAGTTTTGCAAAATTGTTCAATTATGTTGCTTGGCTTAATATAGCTTGCTACTAATTACATAATGGCATAGCCTGTTAATAGTATTATAGACTGCACCTATCTATATGTTTGATAGTTACTGTCAAGAATTACCTGTTTGCCTGAACATAGATAGCTAATTAATCACATAGATAGCTGGTCATATGTACTTCCAGGGTGCAGCAAAATTCATGTGTAATTTATGTTCTGATACCCTGTTTGTTTAAATGGTTTGTTGTTATCACTTGTAGCACTAGTAATGTTTGCATGTTCATAGATTGACAACTGTCAGGTTTATATGAGGGACAATGTCTTTTTAACTTATATATTTACATATATTTTTCTTACATCAAAGATATTTATAGATGTCTATGTTGCTGGTAAATGGTAGCGACTTGTTACTTTAATACATTGCCAAGAACTTGTTAGTTTTACTAGTTCATGTGTAATTAAATACGTTGCCAAAACTAGTTAGTTTTACGAGTTTGATATTAAGTTCTTATGGCTCTTGCAACACTTTATTTATGATTCCTAACATTCAAGTTTGCAGGACCCAAATGAAACTCTATTGGCACAACAGGTATGTTTTCAAAAACTTCCTTGTTTACCTGGCTTGCTGTTGTAACTTGTTGATGTAATCATCTTACCAACTTCAAGTTTTTAGGGTCCAATTGGAAGTCCAATTGCACAGCAGGTTCATTTTCGAAAATATATTTGTGTAACATGTTTGCTGCTGTAACTTGTTGCTCTAATCAAGTTACTGACTACTCAACTTTTCAGGATCCAAGAGAAACTCCAATGCCACAACAGGTTCCTTTTGCAAAACTTGTTTGTTTAACTACTTTGCTGCTACAACCGGCTTTTCTAATCACATTACTGGATACTCGGCTTTTCAGGATCCAAGAAAAAGTCCAATGCCACAACAGGTACCTTTTGCAAAACTTGTTTGTTTAACTGCTTTGCTGCTGCAACCGGTTACAATGATGTTAATAACCACTTTTCAGCATGCAATCGGAAGTCTTTAATTCCTTTTTTGTTTAACTGGTTTGCTATTCTAACTCCCAGTTGAGATGTTTTGTTAACTTAAACTTTTTGGAATCCAATCGGAACTTTAATGGCAAAACAGGTTAGACCCATGGACGTTGTATCATCCCACAGTAGTGGCACCTACCCAATCGTGCATCATGAATTGCCAACTGCTAATGCTCGAGAGGCTAAACTATTAGTATTAAGAGATTCTACTTCTACACTTACAGATGAAGTTGACATGTTGAGGAAGAAAACAACACAATCACAAGAAGTACTCAAGACAACCATTAAATATTTGGTGTATTTCAAAACGAAGCAAGTTGAGACTGACCGCATTGTTAAGGTCCTGAAGGAAAAAAGGAAATTAAATTCCCACTTGGTAAATCATAGGTGAAATGTTTTTTCCATTGTTGAATAACCTTTGTGTTGTTTCTTCATATAATCGATCAAACCATTTGTTCTAGAGATCATGTAATAATTGTTTTTTGTTTTTTGGTTTGTAATTTTTTTGAGCACGAGTTTGTATTAGTTGATAAGACTCCAAGACATTTCATTTTAATTGATTAATACTTAAGACTCCGAGACATTTCATTTTGATTGCCAGACCTACAAATATGCCAATCAGGCTGAATGTGTATTAAGCAATAATAGTAGTTAGATGGTCCTTAAGTGGCACGCATCTGAAAGGGCCAAGATGTTGTACTAGCTTTGCTAAAAAAATGACGCTTTTCTAGCAAAAAAAGTACACCGGCCTGGCTTATGTATGTTAGTTGATATTATTGATCCATATACTCTATAAGTGTTTATATGCCTATTAGTTTTGTACATTATTGGTTGATTGACTAAGTATTTTGAATCTTGAGACATCGCTTGTGTACATATCTAAATGGGAGTACACTATATGATGTGTGTGTCATACATGTTACACTTGAGTTGGAAGTGGTTTCAAATATTCGAATTCACCTTAAATTGGATTATACCTTCTGAATTCGAGTATCAGCATTTGTAAATCATATTCACATATGGTAGTGGAATATATCTTTGTTGTGCTTCTGAAGATATATAAAAAAACAACGAAAGATTTATAAAGATCTGTATAAGAATACAAAATGGATTTGAATTTAGTTGCCAGGGTAAATGTGAATGCTTATTGTCCCAAAATTTGAAAGAAGCGGCAAAATATCCACTCCCATATCGGCTACCCGAAGCCAGTATTTGCGATGTGAAAATTACTGTCTACCCCTTACACGGACAATCCATCGGCCCGATTTCCACTGCTCTAAATAGGGGTAGGTTAGTAACTTCAATTAGACGTCACACGACTGCCTCTAAGCCCGTTCAGATATGATGGGCGCGAAACGTGGGAGACAAAACACATTTGATTCAAGCTCGTCTGAAAACCACTGTCTCTACCTTCATTTCCCCATTCATACACGGTGCGCGGCAAAACAAACTCGACTCAACCGAAATCGATGTAGGCAAATATTTTTAATAGGGGCAGGTTTGTAACTTCACTCAGATGTGACACAACCGCCCTACCTATTATCCCCGTTCATACACCGTGGGCACCAACAGTGGGCGCCAAAACACCTTCTCCTTACCGAAAATCACTCTGGGCAAATATTGGGGAGATGCAAGATTACCGTCCTATCCCCAACCGACGAGACATCCAAATTTTAAACGGGGGCTAAGTTCGTAACTTTCCCATATTTCATACAGGCGCGTCCCAAAAACATGGTTCCCTGTACCTCTCCCTCCATTTTCCCATTCATACACCGTCCGCGCTAGAACTCCATCCCCACACCAGCCTCCCCCATCAGCCACCCCATCCATCGCCGCCGTCCTCCACCATGCCAGAGCGCCTACCAAGACCGCGTCGTCCATTGCTAGAGATCGATGTTTCTCATCCACGACTATAGACCAGGAGCCTTGCATCACATCCTCTCGCTTCATTGGCGCCGTCGTCCTCCTTGTCGGGGCCGCTCCCACAACCTTCTCGTCCACCGCAACGAAGCTTATCCCCTGGTGCCCGTCTACCATCGCAGATCTGCTTCAACACCACCGACAACCATCACACCCCCGATGCCTACATGGCACCACAAGAGAGGTGGTGGTACTTCATATCTGCTCAACTTCTGTATCTCAACTAGAAAGTAGATCGTAACTTGGTTACTGTACTTTGTTTTCAGCTCTTAGAATTTAGTTCTTATTTCGAAGAAACCAATGGTTACTAAATAGCATTTATGCGGTTTGCAGCTTCAAATCTTTCATGGCACAACCATAATAGGGTTTAATTGATCATGCTTAGGATTTCCCCCCTTTTATGATCACTATACGATCAGCCTATGTGCTTCGTGTCATAATAGCATTATGCCACCCATCAAGCTAAACATGCTTAGTTGTTCAAATATGAATATGATATTATTAAAATAGAGTCATTTAATTGGTCAGCTAAATGTTTCTAATTTAGTTTCGAAAATGCATATACGCCGCTGGGGTGTTTATCTACAGGGTGCCCACTATGGGCTATGGCCCACCCTAGGATTTTGGGTCGGGCCAGACCTGGATTCCCCTCTGTTCTGCTGCGCTTCTGATCTCTACTCGCCCCTAGCCGCCTGCCTCACCAGCGACTTGCCGTCCCCGGACGCATGACTATAGGAGGAGACACCAGACTAATAGGAGGTCAGGAGCCGCTCGCCCAACAACGTCACCAGTGCCCGGGCGCGCTGCCGTCCCTACCTTCCAAGTGTGTTCAGCACTCGGGCGTGCAGCACCCACTAAGCCAACCCGATTTATCCCGAGATACGTCCTCAAGACTCGGCATCAACTCCTCATCACCCATTTTTAATTGATTCATTACTCATTAGGCGGGATTGTCATTAGGGTTTGTTGTGTACTGAGTGCTACCTACGCTAATTGGTTTAGATATTTTAGGAATCTTTAGTACCTATAAAGTTCACAGGGTTTTAAAATTCCAAACCTAGGAACAGACACTAGTCATGTTGGATTGTTGGTCATAGGGCCATATACCTAGATTACTACTGCAGGCCAGGTTTGTTGACAATTTTACTTTTCTTTCTTACTCATTCGATATGATATCCAATTATTCATGTCGATTAGTTGCAAAAATTTTTGGGGTGGGACGCTAGTACTTAAACTAGGGTCGCTTCTTAGCGCTAATCTTGCGTCTAATTGCTAGACGAACTCTTGATTTAGATTTTGGACAGTCTCTTACTGCATTTACAGTTCTGCATACTTGTCCTAGTAAGCTCACAAGTAATGATTGAGTCACTACCTCTATTCTTGCCTTGTCATATTTGTTGTCAATATTATTTTAGGGTGGACCACCCTCTTTCAAAATACTGGAACCGCAGACATGAGTGGATAATATTTCTTTGTGTGATCTCTTCCATCATGTGTGGGCAACAAACACTGCATTGTATAGAAAGAAAGTGTCATATCCATCTTTTACATGGAATACAATCTTCCTACTTGCTTTGTGTCGCACTACCAGCACTCCACCCTTGAAGCTAAACATTATGCCACTCATAATTCTTGAGTTTATTTGTTCAAATACGAATTTGATATGATTCTAATGTTCCTACTCCAGTTTTGAAATGTGTGTCCACCTTTTATAGAGACATAAGAGGTTTGTATTTCTGTGTGAGGTCTGGTCAACACGGTTGGGGGATGAACTTTATAAACGCAGGGGATTTTAGGGAGACACTCTCCCAGTTGAATCCGCAATGCATTCCAGCGATAACCTGACTACTTTTTTGTCAGATTCAGGGCTCCGCAGACCCACAAAGGTTCAAACTCTGGGGCGTGTGCGAAGATCTCAACCTCTCAAGCTTTGAGCTCGTCGCCCTACAGCCTAGCCTAGCTGGACCTGTGCGAGCAAGGAAGAAGATGAACACAACAATTTACCCAGGTTCGGGTCACCTTGCGGTGTAAGACCCTACTCCTGCTTTGTGGTGGATTGGCCTTAGGAGGGGCTGAGGATGAACTAGTATAGAGGATGAGCAACCTCGCGAGGGCTCGGCGTAGAATCTGTCGACAACTTCTATGGTGCTGGCTAACCTATATTTATAGTGGCCTTGGTCCTCTTCCCCCAAAACATAGGTGGGAGGGATCCCACAGTGGGCAATTTGAAAGGAGACAAGTAGTACATCTTATCTTGATGAAAGGTGGTCTTCGCCTACAAAGCTTCTAGTCGTGGCGCATCGGTGGGCTTAGTGATGACATCCGTCCTATTGAGCCTAGTCTTTGTCTTGTAGCACCAGAATGGAAACGTTTGGTAGATTCCTCGGGAACCCACGCCTATCCTTGCCTCCTTAGCACCAAAGAGGAAACTGCCTCCTCTATGCCCACTGGCGCATGCTTGGCCCTGGTTGTCATGGCTTGCGTCATTGCAGCCTCACAAGGCTGGTACCTGCCTAGAAATCTCTACTCTGCGGGAGGCAGCCTGGAGAGGCTGCTCCCTCTGGGGGTTTTGGTATCGTTAGCTTTGCGAGGTCTACGGGTCCTCGCGAGGTTCTTATCTTGGCGGTCTTGTAGATGGGCCATACCAGGCCGTCGAAGGAGCCACGCCATGGGCCGCAGGAAGGCAATTCTGGGTACCCTGGTTCCCAGAACGCCAATAGTAGCCCCCGGGCCCCAATCGCCTGCGGGCCAGGCTGACGCATGGCGCTTGACGGGACATGGGCGTCTCCACTTCCCACATCGCCTTGGCAACTGCCCAGGCTGACAAAAAGACTGGCGCCTGCTACCGCGCCATCATTGCATCTACTTCTCCTTGCTCTACATCCCATTTCTCCCAGCCATGAGCATCTCTAGATCCGGCCTTGTTCCTCCTTCCTCCTGCACCTCTTCTTCCAATATTTTGCGAATGGTGTCTGGGAAGCACTGGTACGCGTCGGTGCTATACAAATGGTTTTTAACCCCTTTCCGCGACGGCATTTGGAACCATCGCGAAGTGAGTGTGGGCGATAGGGGGGGTCCTTCCCATAGGACCCAGAAACCGTCGGGGATAGGGAACCAAGATGCATATACAGTACTCCTACTCGTTTGTGCTAGCTTTGCCATCGAAGTCGGTATTCTGTGGTGCTACGTTGACGGTGCGTGACCCATCACAAAGGGTTCACTATTATAGAACGTGTATGATACGCATACAATCACACAAATTTACTTTTCCCAAACCGTACGCGATAACTAATTAAGAAGATTAGCTAATCCTCGTATGAGTGTCAGATAGGATTACAAAATGTCAGACCATTGTAACATCGTCGTACATAACAACTATCGCACACGCTATTCTGTGGTCCAACCTTTATGATGCATACTTCATCAGAAACAGTTCCTGGTTAAGAATCGTGTATGATAAGGCAACTATCACAAACATTTAGTTTGCCTGCACTATTTGTGATATTGTCTGACATCACACACGCTTTGCAAATGGCAACTGTGTGCAGGCTTGCACACGTTTCCTCTCTGTGAACCGTCTCGGATTATGGTGTATATCGCAAACGTTTGTGTTTTACCAACCATGTGTGCCGTAACGATCTGGAGAGCATAATTTACTTGCTGCTATATCAAATTGTACCAGATTTGAATTTGAATGTATGCTATAGCTTTATTCATATCCATCAGGTTCAGACAACCAATGCATTATTCGATTCATAGGTACATATCAAGAATTACATAAGAACCAAACAAAGAATGATGAACCATAGTTGTATACTTGTACTATTAAAGAAGGTAAACAAAGAGGTGAAATACATTCTGGTTGCTGAACGTGAAGCGGAATGCCCATATTTTGCCCTCCTCCATGCAGAAGGCATGCAGGACACTAATCCAACCACTTGTAATGGACGACCGGCCATCCTTCACGGCCTTGATGAAAACATCTAGCTAGTTGTCACACCCTAGCTAGTTCATGCATTAGAGTGTTGCATCATGTTTATTTCATTCATGAGAAACTTGAAATGGGGATGACAGAACCCCCAGCACCCCCTGAAACCAACTATGGTTTTCTAAAAATATTTTCAATGAACCTGAAATGCCCTTCTAAAATGTTCATCACCTTTGCCTTGGTCTTAAACCACTGCCAAAAGTGATGCACAAATTTCTAGGTCATCCTAAGATCACTGGATTAAATCATTATTTATTTGCGTTTGGGAATTTAAATAATATAAAATATTTCAAATGCTCAAATAATCCCAAACCAAAATGTTCCATGCTGGATATATTCCAAACATTGGCCATGTGCAGTTTGGTGAATTTTGAAGATGCCTAAGTATTTTTAGAAATGCAACAAACCTACAGAAATAAAACAAAACTGAAATAAATGAAAAACCCACTTACCTAGCCAAACCCACGCCTGCCCACTGGCGGCCCAAGATCGTCTTGGCTCGTGCCACCATTGCCGTCCCCGCTTAGGCGCAGGAGGTGACGCCGACGAAGCGAAGCTCGCCACGGCAACACCTGCTTGCCGCTTCGATGCTGGATGAGCTGGACGACCTCCACGTCGCCCCCTGGACCCCCGGACACGTCCACTCGACCCCATCGCCTCTCCCTCGCTCCCCTCCGCCAAGGCCGACGCTGCCACAGCCACGCCACCGTCATAGTCGTATCCACCGCCGTCTCTGTGCCGCCTGACCGTGTCCACGAGCTCCACCACTGTCCTCTCCATCGAGCAGGCCGAGCCCCGAGCGCTCGCGTGCCCCGAAGCCACCGCCGGAGATCCCCTTCGCCGTCACCGTCGCAGCAGGCCATCCCCGACCTCACCGTCAGTTCCGTCGCAACCACTGTGAGCCTAGCTACCTCCCCATCCTCTCCGTTCTCTCTCTCGAGCCCCGTACCGACTGCACGTAGCTCACCCGCGCACGCCGCCGCCGAGCTCGTCGCCGACGAGGCTCAGGCCACGCCATGGCCAAGCCACCTTGCCCGCTAACCTCACTGCACTCCCAGGAGGCCGTAGCACCACTCCACTCGCCTCGCCGTGCCTCCTAGCGACGAGCCCGAGCTCCGGCCGCCGCCAAACCCGTCGTCGGCGTCGTTTCTGGCGACTCCGAGCCCAACCACCACCACCATTGGATGCGTCTCGCCTCCAGCATCATGTAGGTGCCCTCCGCCGCCCTTTTGGTTGCCGAAGCACAAAACCCGCACCACCCCGGTGAGTTTGACCCCGCCGACACCGTTTGACCTCGGGTGGGCCCAGTTTGACCCCCCTAGGTCAATGACAGGTGGGGCCCAACCCTGCTAATTAACTAGGATTAGTATTAACTAATAGTTAGTTAGACTAAGACACTGACACGCGGGACCCACTGGTCAGGTTTGACCTGGACCGTCCCCATTGACTGCTGACATCACCCTGACGCAATAATTCAATTACTGGAATTATTCTTATACAGGAAATTCCAGAAAATACTATAAAGTTCAAAAAATCATAGAAATTAATCTATAGCTCCAAATGCAAAGTGTTATATATGAAAAATGATCAGAAAAATCCAATCTTTCCATCTGTATGGGTTTCATGCATGTTTAAGCGAGTTAACCAGCTGTTTAGTGCAGAACAAGATAAAGCACTATTAAGGGCCGTGTGTGGGCTTGGAACTTGAATCTTTGATTCAAAATAGTTCAAACCCATCTAGTCTTAGTTGCATTAGCCCAATACACTCATTTTGCCATGTCTCATGCATGCATCATATCGTTGCACATTGTTTGGTGATGATTGTATATCGGTGCTCTCTGCAGCAGGTTCTGCCCCCGAGGAGTATCGTGAGTACCCAACCGAGGAGCATTACCAGTCCACGGACCCGCAAGGCAACCAACCAACCATTTGATCATATCGATACAATCCCAAGTTCTCGCCTCTACTCTCTTTTACTGCATTAAGACAACGCGATTCAAACTGATGCGTGCTGCGGTAGTTGAACCCATTTCCTCTGCATGACCTCTCATTGCCACAATAACTAGATGAAACCCACTAGCATGTGTAGGAGTTGATTAAGCCATGTGCATGTATTATTCCTAGCTTCCTATGCCTGCTATGCTTAGAGTCGTGTCAGGTCTGGTTCATCTAGGTGATGGGCTAGAGTGAAATGATCATGCTGGTAATGAGAGTGATGTGTTGAACACGATTTGGTAAAGGTATTGATGAGAGGCCATGTAGGAGTACATGGTTGGTTGTTTCATTGAAGCCGTCCTTAAGCACTGAGATCTGTATGTGTGATTTAAGATTCAGCTACTACCATGCATTGGGCCCTGAAATATGATCCCACTCGACTTCTTATCCACCCTAGTCCTCAGTCCAGGAGTTGCAAGTAGTTTCTGGTGTTTGTAGCTTACTGGAGGCCGTGGGCAGCGCTGACTTGCAGGATGCGCTGTGATGCGGTAGGTACGTGGCATGGTGTACTGGATGTCCGTTAGGTATCTCGGGAACCCTACACACATCGTTCGGGGCCGTATGTGGAAACCTCGGCCGGACTCCCTGCGGATGGAACTTGGATAGGCGATAAACCTTGACTAGAGACTTAGGTGTTTAGGTAAGTCGTGGTCTACACCCATGTCGGCTTTCGCTTGAAGTCTGCCGAGCACATGTCATGTGCAGACGCTAAGTGGTGGAAACATGTATGAAGAAGTACACCCCTACAGGGTTAACATCATGATGCGGAGCATCCCACGTTCATCCCCATGTACACTCCGACTACTCTCCAAGCCCCAAGAGGACCTATGACGAGACCTCGAACATACGCCATTGGATACAAGGTGAATTCACTCCTCTTCGAACCGTCACTTCCCGCATATGAGACACGGCTACTACCTCATGCATGGACCTTGCATACACTCAGGTACAACCAAAATGACCATGGAGAATCCAAGGACCAAGGCCAAGCATGGAAGAGAAGACGGAAGAAAGGAGAAGAAGAAGACGGAGCTGTCATTGAATCGGGCGGACGTCCGGACCGCCGTCCGGATCATCCGCACATCCGGATCATCCGGACCCTCCCGGATCGTCCGGGTAAATCCACCGAAAGGCACCGGCTTCTGCTGAAGCCGGATCATCCGAACTCCACCGGATCATCCGGACCCGACGCCGGATCATCCGGCACCCGTCCGGATCATCCGGCCTTACTCGATGCATGACTTGGGCCGAGGCCCGTGTACCCCTTCGCCCCTCACTTACCCCTTCGTGGCTTAGCACTATAAATAGACCTCCTCCTCCCCACTTTAAGGGTTAGCGTTGGTTCAGCTCAGATTAGAGATAGAGCTACGCTCATCTATCGGATCTCCTCCTCGTGAGAGACCGCGGGCTCTTCGGAGAAGATCCTCTCGGATACAAGACCCCTTTATGGGAAGATCCCCTCGTGGATTCAAGGCCTCCTCTTGGAGATGAACGGTTCCTTTGTATCCTTACCCTAGTTGACCATGTATCTTGTGGATCTCATGTGTGTATGTTGATCTAGCACTTGTGTGATCTATTCCTTGTTGGTTGAGTGATTCTCTCTCGTTTTCCCCGTGTTTCCCCTCGTGCTTCCGCGTGTTCTTCGTGTTTCCTCTGTAGGAACCCTCCAAACGTGAAAGATCGACGAATTAGGGTTCCACCCTACATCATATGGTATCATGAGCCACGTTGATCACGTTTTTGGAGCCCCTACCCCTCTTTTTCTAGCTTGATTTTGTTGTTTTCGTCCTAAATCCAAAAATCCCCACCAAAAATAGCCCCCAAAATTTTTTGTGATTTGTTGGTTTGATGATGTTTTGTTGATTTTGATCCGTGGATTTGCTTGGTTTCAAGTGGATCTAGCATTTCCCCAAGTTTTCCCACCTTCCATCCACAAAATCTCGTCAATTTTGACCCCAAAATCTCCAAATTCCGCCCAAAAATTCGTCTCCACGAGCAAATCCCGAGCGGATTGACTTGCCCGGATCATCCGGACCTTCTCCCGGATCATCCGGACCAAGCCCGGATCAGCTGGACGCCCCCCCGGACGTCCGGATACCCCACGTCCGGAAGTACTCCCGGATCATCCGGACCAAGCCCGGATCATCCGGACCTCCTCCCGGATGTCCGGTTAACCCTGAAACTGACACTGACAGATTTTTGTTTTGGCCATAAGTAATTCATCCGGAGTCCGATTTTGACGTTCTTTAGCTCGTTTTGAAGCTCTTGACATCCCCCATCCCACAAAAATAACACCAACATCATTTGACTCCATCATATTTTCTGAAATTTGGCAAGTTTGCCTAGGCCTTCCACCATATCATCCGCATAGCCACCACCGACTTCCGCAACCTAACCCATTTTGTTCCCCATAGCATTTGAGGTTCTTTGAGTAGTGACTTGAGTCTCCTAAGGTGTTTCGGCTACTTAGGGACGGTTGCTTCTTCATAAACCACCACCACCACCACTTCCACATAACCTTCCCACCATACAATTCCGACAACCCAACTTAACCCAATTGTTGTTTGAGCTTGTTCGAGTTGTGGCTTGTGTCTCCTAAGGTGTTTCGGCTACTTAGGGACGGCAACTTAAACTCCGAATCGTGTATAGCCCATCATTCCGTCCGCATTGCCTAGTGCAACACTACCACCGCTTTCCGCTACCACCATTTTGACATTTGTCATTTGAGATTTTGAGTTTGCGGTTTTTCCGTTTCCTAAGGTGTTTCGGCTACTTAGGGACGAGTCTCCATCATCTTGGTATCTACACCAAGAACACCGCCACTCATCATCGCAAAGGACAAGAACCTCGATTTACACCTTTGTATATACCCTTGAAATTGCATTGTTAACCCCTAGCCCATTTTGCGTCACTTACCTATCGAGACTAGCCATTTGAGTATTGCCGGCAACGTTACTTGTGCACATTAGTGATCCACCATTCCATTGCATACATACCATATCATATTGGTATCATATCATACATTGTGTCACAATATCGTTCCCGCATATACACAATAGCTATCTTGGTTTGTGCATTGTGCATAAGTGGCCATTGAAATAAATAAAAAAAAGCTTTTAAGCAAAAAGAGAGCAAAGAGCTCGTGAGCAAGTGCCATAGCATCATACCCATTGCACATAAGATTGTCAAATCTACATCATATGATATCATGCTTGAGAGAAACACCGGGAACCATACATACATAGCATACTTGGGATAGAAAGAATATCCATTTTGCATCTTATAGGTTGTGCACAAGTGTCGATCCCTTTGTTGAGCAATCATGCTAGCGTCTCTCTTGAGTTGTGCAACACGAGCGTTTTGGTGGATTCCACATTTTGAGCTCATTCCTTGGTTGCACGACCCCATTAATCTATCCGTGTGTGTGTTTCCGTGTGCCATTCTTTGCTATTGGTCCATTTGTTTCACTTGCGAATTTGTGAATCTTTTTCAACATTATTGACTCTTGCTAACATTTTGCATTAAATTTTTGTGCCACTATCCTCACCGAGCTCCACTATAAGCTTTACTTGTGTAGGTGTGAGAACCGACAAGGATTGGTACCAATAGTGCTATTTCATTGTCCACATTTGAGTGAACTTGATTCATCTTCAACTTTGGTCAAAGGTACATTGGTATACGTTCTTCTCATTCTCCCACTCATATTTGCTCGAGTCTTGTGATGGATAGGCAAGGCATTCCCTCTCCGGTCTACGACAACAACGACGGCGTGAACAACTACATCACCAAAAGGTCCATCTTCAGACTACAACGACAAATGCAAGGCGCACAATCAAGATTGCAAGAGCGCATTGAGAACCTCTCCATCGACATTTTCCACTCCAAAGCAAGGAAAAGGGACTACATCGACAACAAGCTTGCCGCACAAAAGGAGGAGCAAGATGCGAGGATGGAAGAGATTCGGGCCTTGATCAAGTCTTCTTCCACTTCATCATCCTCAAGACGACGACGGTCAAGCCACAAGTCTTCGGAGCGCAAAAAAGATGCAAGTGCAAATCGTCCTCGTCCACATCTACATGGCGATCACCATCACGTTCATGATCATCACCGCCATGAAGGGCAAGTCACCTCCAAGCATCATGTGCACGATGACGACGAATGACATCTTCTACGAGCTCAAGCACGACAACGACATCATCATCATGAAGATGCTCCACAAGCGCAAATGCACAAGTCCCAACACGCCAAGTCCAAGCTTCAAGAGCACAAACGAAGACCGCGAGACGACCACCACCAACACGGTGCTACGGCTACAACAACCACTTTGGCATCTTCGCCAAGTGCTATCAAGGCATCTTCGCCTTTGGACGTACGGCATCTTCGCCTACTTCCCACGAGTACGCCTACATCGACTTCATCAAGTCCAAGGCGACTACCTACGAGAGAGGGTGACACTTCCATCTTCGGAAGCCCCTCAAGGAAGATGGCCGAGCATGGGAAACTCCCTTCGGTCATGGAGACAAGCTATGAGGTTCCACATCATATGGGCCTCCAACCACAAGACGGTGACAAGAAGGTTGAGCATGGGACTATCCCTTCAACCAAGGCGACGATAGTAGTTGAGCATGGAGACATTTGCACCTACATCCCTCCGACACCCACATATGTCGAGATGCCCCAAGTGCCATGTGAGGAGAGCCACCACCCCATGAGTGACATGAGTGACTCCACCATACGTTACATTGAGAGCATCCCCTATGAGAGGATGAGTGTCACCACCACTAGCCCCACACATGAGAGCATGCCACACATCCTATGTGAGGTTGAGCGCCACTTGAGTGACTCCACCAGCCATATGAGTGAGAGCAGCCTTGAGGGAGTGAGTGAGCCACAACACTTAGTGAGTGAGGTAGTTGACACGGCATGTGAGGCCACTATGATTTCTAATGACTTACCCTCTACTCCTAGTGTGTTTTCTACTTTGGTGCCAGGTCTCCTACATGACGACACGCCTACCATTGATGAGTCCATACCTCCTATGGAGACGACGATGGCCATGGTGGACGATGATGCACCCCCCACATGGTTCCATCAAGATGAAGAGGACAACGAGATGATCTTCAACACCTCACCTACAACACATAAGCGACACTCCAAAGGTAACATAGGTGATGGTGCTTCTCTTGTCCCACTAGTGGACACTCTTGACAATGATTGCTCCCATGATGATGACCCACCTATTACCATGCTTCATGCTAGTGAAACTTCTTCATGCCTTGACTTACCCATTTATGATGAATATGATGTTGAGCATGTTGAGTTACCTAGTTGTGATGCCAAGCTTCATAGGATATCATGTGAAAATTCTATTGGTCACTTCATGTTTGACAATCCTTTGAACTTGTCATATGCTATGAGTGAGATCTCCCATATTGCATCCTTACAATCTCAACATAGTAACTATGCATGCCCCATTAAAATCAATCCTATTTGCACTTATGGCATAGATGACGAGATGATGGTCATTGGCTTTTGTTTTTCATGTGATGATATTGCCAAGTTTCCTTTACATGATTTACGCAATTCATCCAATATGTCATGCCATGATCACATTGTTCCAAATATGCATGGTTTTGGATGTTGTCAATATTCTCCACATGATGTTACTACTCTTGCTCATGAGGAGACGCCCATAGTTTCCTCATACATATTAGGAGATCTTGATGCACTCCATACTTTGCATGATTCCCATGACTGCGTGCACAATATGCATTCCATGAACAACAATGCTCTAGATATTGCTAGTGATGCATTACATCCTTTGAGTCTCCATTATGACATACATCATAACAAACCTCTCATGATGGATGACATGTTTCTATATCACGATCTCATTTATTTGAGCATTGGCTATTTTGTGCTAACAAACACATGCACGCAAGATCATGATGGATGATGTGTACATCTACCACGCACACATAATTTTTCCTTTCTCTTTGTTTTCTGTAGGTACTCATGTATACTCGTCAACCTCCCAATCCCAAGAGTTGACGAAACGAGCTCTTGAGAGCAACGGTGCTTTGGGATCCCGTGGTCTATCCTCACCACCGTCCCCTTCGCGCAAGGACTACGCGCAACTCCTCTACTTGGCTCTCACACGGCTATGGGCCATTTACCACTTCTCACATTATGCTCATTTTACCGTGTTCACTTTGCATGCTATGCTTGATTCTATGCCTTTGCCATGCAATTGTGACCCTTGCTTGCATTTACCCATGATGAACCATTATGATATCCCATTGTGTATTTGCATGCTTGGTGGAGATCCTTGTTGCTATTGCCATGTTTATCATGTGCCCCATACTATTGATGCTTGTTGTGTTGGGAGAGTCATGATGCCCCATTGCTATTTACATATGGTATCTCGCCAATACATTGATGACATTTTACTCATATCTTGCTTTCATGCTTGCGCTATGACAGGTGAATCATTCATGCCCACTATTTGCACACATGGCATGCTTGCCATGATTCCTTCTAGTATGTTGCATCTTCGCACTACTAGCTTGCTTGACTTGATCACTATGATTGCTTGCTATGTTGCATCACCCATGTTCCACTATTACTTGCTTTCTTGGGTTGATGACATATATGCTCATGCCTCTCACTTGATTTGTCATGATCATTGTCTCTTGTCTCCATTAGTTGCATCTCTCATATCACCTTGTATGGAGTGCCAACTTGCTATGCTTATTGATCTTGGAGACTTGGACACTTTACTTGTGATGCATGTTTGTTTGATTGAGCCTATTGCATTTGGTTGTTCTCGCATCATATGCCTCCATACTATACAATACTCCCTTGTCATTTCTTATGATGAGCATGATACATACACTTGTTGGGTATCTTACCACACGAATGATCGGTTTTGCCATTTTGCTACCCTCATTTGTTTTTCCAAGTGTTTGTCATGTTCTTTCATTTTGAAGGATTTACAAGGCGGGACCACCACGAGACATATTGGTTATGCGAAGGCATACATGATGTGCGACACCAACATTTTCGACATTCTCATAAAGGTGAACTCCTTCTCTTTGAGCCATCCTCAAATACGCATATTGGATGGTTCACTCTTTCATTGTTGTTTCCTTCTTGTTGTCTACATGATACATCTCGTGAACGGAGGAGCGACATTGGAGATTGGCTCCATGGACCTTGACATGGAGGAACGCTTGCACTTATTGGATGCACCTTCGGAATTCCACTCATGCCTCGACATCGAGCTTTGGTACACCAACACCTCCATATTTGTTGATTGTGCTCATCCATGTCATGCTCGATGGACATATCAAACTCACCACATGTTTGCACCCCATGCATGGATCGACTCACACTATGATTGCCTTGTTGCATCTTGTATTCCCATGTCATCCATGATATATGAGCTTATGCATTTCCTTAGCAAATTTGTTGTGGTCTACCTCGATGGCATATTCATACATCATGATCATATTGCCCACCATCAATTGCATGATAACATATACATATTGAGCATCCATTGCCATGTTCATGCTTTTGATGCACCATCCCATTATGACATCATTTTGCACAATGGTAGAATTTGTCGCTTTGTGCACCATGCTAATCATCCCATGAATTCTTTGCATATCATCCTATATCATCTTGATAAACTTCATGCGCTTTTTCACGCACTATCCCTAAGCACGGACTCATTCTTACATGATGGACACTTTGTGTGCACTAACCATTGTATTTCCGAGTGTTGCTTGTGTTTGCTCTTTTTGCATGTCTATCACTCCGCGACACCTTGACTTGCGGATTGCACCATGTCTTCAACTTCGTCCAACTACAAGTCCGTCACGACAACCGCTTCCATGGTGATGAGGATCACGATCCGAGGTCGGATCTTTCCCAAGGGGGATATGATGCGGAGCATCCCCGCTCATCCCCATGTACACTCCGACTACTCTCCAAGCCCCAAGAGGACCTATGATGAGACCTCGAACATACGCCATTGGATACAAGGTGAATTCACTCCTCTTCGAACCGTCACTTCCCGCATATGAGACACGGCTACTACCTCATGCATGGACCTTGCATACACTCAGGTACAACCAAGATGACCATGGAGAATCCAAGGACCAAGGCCAAGCATGGAAGAGAAGACGGAAGAAAGGAGAAGAAGAAGACGGAGCTGCTGCTGGAATCAGGCCGGACGTCCGGACCGCCGTCCGGATCATCCGGGCACATCCGGATCATCTGGACCCTCCCCCGGATCGTCCGGGTAAATCCACCGAAGGCACCCGAAGGCTTCTGCTGAAGCCGGATCATCCGGAACTCCAGCCGGATCATCCGGACCCCGACGCCCGGATCATCCGGGACCCCGTCCGGATCATCCGGCCTTGCCTGCGTGCATGACTTGGGCCAAGGCCCGTGTACCCCTTCGCCCCTCACTTACCCCTTCGTGGCTTAGCACTATAAATAGACCTCCTCCTCCCCACTTTAAGGGTTAGCGTTGGTTCAGCTCAGATTAGAGATAGAGCTACGCTCATCTATCAGATCTCCTCCTCGTGAGAGACCGCGGCCTCTTCGGAGAAGATCCTCTCGGATACAAGACCCCTTTATGGGAAGATCCCCTCATGGATTCAAGGCCTCCTCTTGGAGATGAACGGTTCCTTTGTATCCTTACCCTAGTTGACCATGTATCTTGTGGATCTCATGTGTGTATGTTGATCTAGCACTTGTGTGATCTATTCCTTGTTGGTTGAGTGATTCTCTCTCGTTTTCCCCGTTTTTCCCCTCATGCTTCCGCGTGTTCTTCGTGTTTCCTCTGTAGGATCCCCTTCAAACGTGAAAGATCGACGAATTAGGGTTCCACCCTACATCACATCATCTATTCGAATAGCCGCGTCCGCGGTAAAGGACTACTTTGTTGCCTATACAGTTCATAGACAAGTAAATGGATACTACTAAAAGCCTCAAGATAAGTGTGAGTGCCGAGGATGGCTCTTTCGTAGGATGACGGAGGTGGATCCTCGGTAGTGTATTGAAGTGGTGAGTAGTGGACTCGAGTGCGCAAAACAATTTCAAGTTGGGGTCTCGTAAGATAGCTTAGCCAAGAGTCAAAGCTGGCTTGCTGCAATAACCCCACCAACCCTTCTTGATAATGTGCACGTATGTTGGATCTGATGTAAGTCTTGTTGAGTACCTTTGTACTCATGTTGCTTAATTTACATTTTACAAAAGACGCTGGAACCCCTTCTGATGGGTTCTTCATAGACATCGATGTCGACGAGTAGGCTGAAGCCCAGGTGGTGATCCTGAGCTCACGATGGACCATGTAGTATAGTCAGGCTTACCCAAGCTTCTTTTATTTTCCTAGTTGTCTGTACTCAGACAAGTTACTTCCGCTGTTCGCTTGTATGTTTGTATGACTTGAATGCTAGGTCGTGTGACCCATACTTGTGTGTATGATATGTATGGCTCTCTCAGCCTTTAAATAAAGTACTTGAGTTGTAGAGTCATGTTGTGATGCCATGTTGTATTTGCACATATCGATCATATTGTGTGTATGATTGAAATGCTTGGTATGTGTGGGATCTGACTATCTAGTTATTTATCCTTGGTAGCATCTTTTCCCGGGAAATGTCTCCTAGTGCTTCCACTGAGCCATGGTAGCTTGCTACTGCTCCGTAACAGTTAGGCTAGCCGGCATGTGTCCTTCTTCATTCCTATGTCTGTCCCTTCGGGGAAATGTCACACGATGAATACCGCAGTTCTGTTAGCCCGCTATAGCCCGGTTTACCGGAGTCCTGCTAGCCCAGTGCTACAGCCGGATTCACTTTCGATGACCGACACGTTCGTTGCTGGGTCATGTATGCCTGTCCCTGTAAGTTAGTGCCACTTTGGGTTCACGACTAGCCATGTCAGCTCGGGCTCCTTGTCATATGGATGCTAGCGACACTATCATATACGTGTGCCAAAAGGTGCAAACGGTCTCGGGCAGGGTAAGGCGACACCCGTGGGGATATCGTGCGTGAGGCCGCAAAGTGATATGAGGTGTTACATGCTAGATCGATGTGGCATTGAGTCGGTGTCCTGACAGCGTTGGTATCAGAGCCTGACTACCTGTAGGATTACCAAGCCAAACTAGTCGAAGTTGAGTCTAGAAATTCTTTAGTTATGTCAGGGAATTGATTGTGGGAAGGAACGTAAGGCTCTTTTTACTCCTTATACCTCATGGCCTTCTGATCTAAGTCATCCTATCTTTCCTACGGGGTTAAGGAACTAGGCTTTCTCTTTCGTCTATCAGGATCACGTGTTACTACTCTGTAGTCCCATAGGATTGGTTGATCAGAGTCATATTCCAGTTTTCGAGTACTTCCGGTGTAGCCTGTTTAGTACTATCTCAGAACCTTGAGTGATGATGTTGAGTATGTTGCTACCCCATTTTTAGCAGGATGTCCCATTTTGAGCATTCTACTGCCATTATGCTGCCGGAATTGCCCTAGGAGTTTGAGAGTTACTAATTTCCTTGTCATACATTCTATAGCCTATAGTTGATGTTGATTGCGTCCTTGGTTTTGTTTCTCAGGATGTCATCAGTTAAACAAAGTTCTGTTGCTCGTAGCCAGAACCAGGAAATGGTAGGGATGAGGATCCTCCCGACCAGCCTTCATTGGCAGAGTTCATGTTAGAGATGGAGAGAAACAAGCATGAGTCTAACCGCTTGTTGGCACGTATCGAGGAGAACACTGCACATCAGTTAAAAGGGTCTGCAACCATGGGGATGTGGCCGACTTCTTCAATCAAGATACTACAATAATAGGTCTTCCGTCTGGGTGTGTCAGTCACGACATCCACTTTACCAGGTTACACAGAGACCAACGTTATAGTTCTTGGGAAACGTTCCAACCATCATATCTGCCTGAGATTCAGATCTAGTTGGTGTCAGGATATTCCAGACTCATCAAGTCTAGAGAGAAAAATGATAGTTTGCAACACAAATCGACGAGACGATGTTGTGAGATTCTTGGGAAATGGACTACGGTAGTAAGCTCCAAAATATAAGCTGGTTTTGCTACAAACATGTGAACACATTGTCCGAGACAAGCATGACCACGTGGTAGCACTACAAAAAATACACTTCCGTGATGATACGTGTTTGTCACAGTAGGTCATGTTTTTTTTCATGCATGTACATCCATGACAAATTTATGACAGAATCAAGATAGTCATACTGTGCTGTCGTAGAAGTGTTCCATGACATTACCAAAATTATCATCACGAAAGTGTCCACTTCCATTATGATAAATCGCGCGTCACAGAAGTGCTTTCGTCAAGGGTGACCGACACGTGGCATCCACCATAACAGAACGCCGTTAACCTATCAGGTCAGGTTTTGGATCCGATAACCCGTTAACAGCCCCGACCATGGGGATTTTCCATGTGTAAAATCATCATTGGCTAGAGGAAACACGTGTCGGCTCATCGCTAGCACAGATGTCATCCACTCATTGGACAGAAGGCGCCTATGATAAGTCGACACGTGGCACGGCCCAATAGAGGTCCATTCCTGTGAAAAGGCCGGCCCGTTTGACTTGGTCAAAAGGTGGCGGGCCGGCCCATGGAAAGCCTGTTAAGGACCTGTTCGCATATAGCCCATTTACAGCCCGCTAACCCAAGGCCCATTACGCCCTATTTGAATTAGGCCCAGTAGCGTCATCTGAGCCATCCAATATGACTCCATCCCGTTTTCACTTCTGGCCCATGTATGGCCCATGACGTCTTTCGGCCCATATGAGGCCCTATGTAACTCTTGGCCTATTAACGACCCGTGGTGAAACTGGCCCGTATTGAACAGTGTATCACTTTACACCCATTAACGGCCCGTGGTGAAACTGACCCGTATAGAACAGTGTATCACTTTATACCCATTAACGGCCTGTTATTCCGTTGGGCCATTTTCAGCCCATGTTATCTTTCGACCTTCTCAGAGCCCATTTATTCTTGGGCTCATTTCCAGCATTCGTCTACTTACGGCCCGCTATTGTCATTTTCTGCTTGTGGGCCAAATTCAGCCCGTGTTTACAGTCGGCCCGTTTGTGGTCCGTTAATACGTTGGGCCGTTTTCATAGTGTCAGGACCCCGACTCAATGCCACATCGATCTAGCATGTAACACCTCATATCACTTTGCGGCCTCACGCACGGTATTCCCACGGGTGTCGCCTGACCTTTGCCCGGGACCGTTTGCGCCTTTTGGCACACATATATGATAGTGTCGCTACCATCCATATGATAAGGAGCCCGGGCTGACATGGCTAGTCGTAAACCCACAGTGGCACAAACTTACGAGGACAGGCATCCACGACCCAAAGATCGAGCGTGTCGATTATCGGCGAGTGAATCCAGTCAGTAGCACTGGCTAACAGACTCGGTGAACCGGCTGTAGCAGCTAACAGGACTCGGTATTCATCGCGTGACATTTCCTCGAAGGACGTACATAGGAACGAAGAAGGACACATGCCGGCCAGCCTAAGTGTTTCGGAGCAGTAGCAAGCTACCATGGCTCGGTGGAAACACTAGGAGACATTTCCCGATAAGAGAGGCTACTAAGGATAAACAACTAGATAGTCAGATTCCACACATACCAAGCATTTCAATATCATACACACAATATGCTCGATATGTGCAAATACAACATGGCATCACAACATGACTCTACGACTCAACTATTTATTCATTAGGCTCCGAGGAGCGAGATATTACAAACATGGGTCTCACGACCCAACATTCAGAGCATACAAGTCAAAGCACAAGCGGAAGCTAACATGTCTGAGTACAGACATCTACAAATGAAAAAGGCTTAGAAGCTTGACTATCTACCATATCGTGCCGAGGGCACAAGATCATAGCTGAGGTAACAAGCTAAACGTCGAAGTCCACGCGGAACTTCTAACGAGACTGACGTCTCTCTGCAAAAACATAAAATAGGCAAACGTGAGTACAAATGTACCCAGCAAGACTTATATCAGAACTAACTACATATGCATCATTATCAATAAAGGGGATGGTGGGGTTTAACTGCACCAAGCCAGCTTTGACTCGGTGGCTATCCTGAACTACGACTGCAAGTAACTCTTTTGAGGTGGCGCACATGAGTCCATATATTCACCATATCAATACACCACTATGGATCCGCTCCCGTCTCCCTACGAGAACGCCATCCATAGCACTCATGCTTATCTTGCGTATTTTAGAGTATCCACTTTCACTTGTCTATGAACTGCACAGCAACCCGAAGTCCTTTTCGCGGACACGGCTATTCAATAGATGATGTTAACCTGCAGGGGTGTACTTCTTCACACACGCTCTCACCACTTACCGTCGTTTACACGACATGTACTCGGCAACCTTCAAGTGGAAGCCCAGCGTGGGTGTCACCACGACCTACCTAAACACTCAAGTCCCTAGTCCGGGTTTATCGCCTATTGGGTTCCATCCATGAGGAGATCCGGCGAAGTTTCGCTCACAGCCCCAAGCGATGTGAGCGGGGTTCCCGAGACACCAAGCAGGCGCCCGTACACCCGGCCACGTGCCTACCGAATCACAGCCCACCCCTACGGTCGGTGCTGCAAGACGGCGGCCAAAGCATACTACAAACACCAGAAACTACTTGCACCTCCTAGACAGAGGACAAGGGTGATTAAGAAGCCGAGAGGGTCCATTGGTTTCGGGCCCAATGCGTGGTAGTAGTTGAATCATGGATCACAAACAGAGAACTCAGTTCCTGAGGACAGCTGCAATGAGACAACCCACCATGTACTCCTACATGGCCTCTCACCGCTACCTTTACCAAATCGTGTTCACGCACTTAGCTCACACATAGTAGGACATGTTCACACACCTCTGATTCACCCCCGATGAATCAGACCTGACTCAACTCTAAGCAGTAGCAGGCATGACGAACAAGCATTAATGAGTAGGCACAACAGGGCTCAAACAACTCCTACTCATGCTAGTGGGTTTCATCTATTTACTGTGGAATGACAGGTCATGCAAAGGATAAAGGGGTTCAGCTACCACAGCAAGTAACAGTTAAATCTTTGTTGTCCTAATGCAGTAAAAGAGAGCAGGAGCGAGAGAGTGGGATTGTATCGGAATGAACAAGGGGGTTTTGCTTGCCTGGCACTTCTGAAGATAATATAGTTCTTCATCGGTGTCATCGAACTCGTCGTCGGAACCACGTCTATCGAGAGGGGACAAACACCAGCAACTGAGAAAGAACACAATCAATGCAATGCTACAATATGATGCATGATCATGACATGGCAATATGCTGTGATTTGAGCTAATACACCTAGCTATGATTTAAATGAAGTTGGTTTGAATACATGATTCAAATTCCAACTCCATATATGATTATTTAAATGCTCTTTATTTGTTTTGTCCAAAACAGAGGACAATCATTGCTCAAACATGCATGAAAATGGTACAGATGGATTCCTTGAATTTTTCTGATAATTTTTCATATATAATTTGTTTGATTTGGAGCTACGGTTGATTTTCTATGAATTTTAGAAGTTTTGGTTATTTTCTGGAATTTCCTGTATAAAAATAAATCCAGGAAATACTTATTGCGTCGTGATGCATCATGTGGCGTCGGCAGGTCAACGGAGCCGACCAGGTCAAACTGGCGTGTGGGGTCCACACGTCGCTGACACGATTAACTAACGAGGTTAAATAAATTAAACTAAACCTAATCTAGTTTAGTTAAGGCCTGGGCCCACATGTGAGAGACTAACCTAACTAACTAAGTTAATTACCACTAATTAATCTATTGCTTAATTAAGCAGGGGCCTGGCCCACATGTCAGTGGTCAGGGGAAGTCAAACCCCGGTCAAACGGGGTCAAACCCGCCGGACCTGGTCCACGGCTCGTCGCCGGCAAGGCCGAGGGGCAGCGGAGGGCAGTTTTCCTCCTCCGGCGACCAAATGGCCGGCGGAGGGCGTCTACGTGACGCGGGCGCTCGTCCGCGTCGAGTGGTGGCAGCGGCTGGGCCTGGGGTGGCCGGAGTTGTCGCCGGCATCGACCTTGGCGGTCACCGGAGCTCGGGTGAGCTCGGGGTCGACGCTATGGTGGCCGGGGAGGCTCGTGCGGGGCACCTATGTGCTCTACATGGCGCGGGAAGGGAGTTGAGCACGACGGCCGGACCGCTAGGTGGCCGGAGACTCGGCGGCGGCGGTCACAGGCGGCGGCGCGTACGGGCGAGCAAGGTGTGGCAGCTACGGCGCACGAGAGCGAGAACGGAGAGGTGGAAAAGGTTCGGTGGCTCACGGCGGTTGCAGCAGACGTCGAAGCGGGCTCGGGGAAGGCCGGACGGCGACGAGTCGATGATGGGGATCCGCGGCGGCCGGCGATGAAGAAGAGGCCGGTGACGGTGTTTTGAGGCATCCGGCGTCGAGTGAGTCGACGGGGAGGACGAGGGCGTCGAAGCGGAGGCCATGGACACGTCGGCGAGGCGGGGGAGGGCCTGTGGCCGCGGTGGTTCTAGTCGGCGGCGACGGCTGCATTCGGTGGTTGCGCGCGAGGGAGCCAGAGGAGGAGAGGAGCTCGGGGAGAGAGTGAGAGGGGTCCGAGGGGTTGCGTGGCCGCCTCCGTGGCGCTGGAAGGGCCTCGAGGGCGTGAGGCAGGCAGGGAGGAGGCCACGGCGTCGCCAGCGCTCGCCACCGAGCTGCTTCGGGGCGATGGGAGGAAGACGACAGGAGGAGGTGGGCTGGCCAGGTGGCTGGGCTGCCCGGTGGGCCCGGCAGTGAGGCCAGTGGGCTTAGTAGGCGCCAGTAAGTGCCTGTAACTCCTCTGTCTCTCTCTTTTATTTTCTCATTTTCTATTTTCCTGCGACTTTGTGGATTTATTAAAATACTAGATCAATCCCAAAAATCATGCAACTGCTCATGACCATTGTTGGAAATATATCCTACAGTAAGCATTTCAGTTTGGGATTATTTGAGCATTTAGAATATTATTAGCAATTAAATGCCCAAATGCAAATACTATATAATTTAATTCAAAAATCCAGGAATAGCCTGTAAATATGTTCATCATTTTTGGAAGAGGTTTCACCTTTAACAGAAATCATGAACATTTCCAAAGGGCATTCTGGGTTATTGAAAAATATTTTATTGAACCTAGTTAAATTTCATTTGGTGCTAGGGTTTCAACAATCCCCATTTCAAATTTCTTTGGAATTTAAACATGATGGCGTGATGAACAAGCAAAGTCAAGCAAGGGCTGAACTGGGGATGTGACAACTCACCCCCACTAAACAAGAATCTCGTCCCGAGATTCAAGACGTGAGGTAAGAAGACAAGGGGACCTAAACTAATAACCTGAGCTCCAAGATCCAACTGTCTTCTCGAGGTGTTGATCTGTTGACTCAAAACAATCTTGACGTCATTGCTTGCAAGGTCTTCATCCAACATGACAACAAGAGGAAAAGGAGAGTTTTAGAAGAATCGGTCTTCTTGAGGTTCGAGCAACTTAGGATCATCTCAATGATCACAAGATCAACTCACAGGATGAGACGTAGAAACATCTCTGAAGCTGAGAGGCAAGACATGCGTCAGGAAGGACAGAAGACATAATTTGACGAGGGTTTTAAAAGTAGAGAGGAAACAATTACTATTATCCCATAACAGGGCACCTTGGGAGAGGTGACTCGTAGAAATATTCCCTTAAGTGGCAAAAAGAATTACCTTTGATTCGGAGATCATCGAAACTCTTTTTACCAGCCTAAGGCAATTCTCGAGCGATCGTTAGGAGGGGGTCGGTAGAATGGCATGCCCGGATTAGAATGGATGATGTGGATTACCTTGTTGTAAACAACACAAGGGATGATTTTAGTAACTGGGGAGAAGCTCAATGGTAGAGAGTGGGTCTACTGTTTGAAAAGTTATAACATAACCGAGGAAACTAAGAGCAATCCCAGTTAGTGCCGATGATAACACCTAGCGCTTGTGGGTGCTCTCAAGAACTTGAGCATTTCCATATTCATCAAGGTTGTACCAACATCCGTGTCAAGGATCCTGGCAACACAACTTACTACCACGATGAATAATGATGGATGATGCAGATGCAAAGGAAGATAACACCTTCTCAGATTTCACCTTGGCGGGGCCAAGGAAACAAAATCTGGATGATTGACCGAGAGGCATTTAGCACTCCGCTTTTAATGTTCTCCTTGATGTGCTAGTGTATCCCATTCATTGAAATGGTTTAAAATCTAGAACATCAAGTAACGGGTCGGACTTCGGGAGCTCAAGAATCCATAAGGGACAACTTGGGAGTAAATCCCTCGAAATCCTTATGGGGAGATGGTCAACTTTCTCAATCAAGATACTACAATAACAGGTCTTCCGGTTGGGTGTGTTGGCCACGACATCCACTTTACTGATTGCAGAGGGACCAATATTATAATTCTTGAGAAACATTCCAACCATCATATCTGCCTGAGATTCAGATCTGGTTGGTGTCAGAATAATCCAGACTCATCGAGTCTAGAAAGAAAAATGAAAGTTTGCAACACAAACCAACGAGATGGCGTTGCGAGATTCTCGGGAAGTGGACTACGGTAGTAAGCTCCAAAATATGAGCCGGTTCTGCTACAAACATGTGAACACGTTGTCCGGGACAAGCATGACCACAAAGTAGTCTTATAATAAAACACTACCGAGTTCAGGAGGGGAACCATCATCGAGGATAACAAAGTCCTTGCATAAGTCTTTCTCTTAAGAAGGAACTTCTTCTCCTTGAACAAATCAATCAGTGGCTTGGTGTACTAGGGGATACATGTGGAATGGAGGTAGCGAGCCTGTCAAACCATAGCATACTTCGCATATGCATGACTGACTTGGGTTGATTCCAGAGGAGGCAACATTGACTTTCTCGAATCCATGGCGGCAACTTGCATCAAATGCACATGAACTAGAGGAGGTCACTTCTTACATCCAAACATATGCTTCATGCACGGGACATGAAGATAATGCTTATAAAAGTTTCCAATACCAGCTTAATGTCCAACAAAATCATGGAGGAGATAAGGATGTTGTCGATGGGCTCAGCAACAATTCATCCCGGTTTCCATGAAGATGGAATTCCATAATTATGTGAACAAGTGATAGCATTGGTCAGATCCAAAAGATATATTGGTGTATGCTCGAGGGATCAACCACGAGTAAGACAACATTATGAACATCGTTGGTTCTGATTTGATTTGACGATTGCCCATACTCAAATCAAAGATTGGGTAAGACAATAGGTCCATAAACTGATCACGGGGGTCAATAGATGAAAATACCATCTTTCTTCAGCACACATACAAATCCCATTGGAATGAACTGAGTCATACAAGCTATTATCTTCCAACTCTCCAAGTTGTTGTTTAGCTTAACCAACTAGCTCAGGGGTATTCAACACAGATTCTTGGAGAAAGGGTGCTTTCGAAAACCAGCCTGATCACGAGCTCAACATAGCGGTCAGGTGACAACCTGGTAATACTTCCGAGAAGATATTTGGAACATCATGAACCACCGATATGTTACTAAGCTCGAGAACAATCTTGCTTTCAGAGCAAGATGATATGATCAAATAAGCAAGGGACCGAAAAATCCGAACTCATTGATCGAAGAGTGCACCAGAAATAAGGACTAGGTAGCACAATCAACCTTAGGGTGACGATTCAATAATCAACACGCTAAGAATGAGGTTATCGTCCATTTAACTACCAAGCAACGGAGTTGCTAGCGGTATTGATTTCACACACCACGATTCACTTGTCGGCATTCCGGTTACAATAACACAGAAACCGAGGAATGAACAATGATGGTAAGAAGTATCACTGTACCAAGAGTTCATAGGATGGTGTGCAATTCCTATAATAATCCCGATATAAAAGATGGTAATACTCCAAGGTAGAACAGGACAAAAGCTGGGTTGGCATTTTGATCTGCGAGGTACAACTACTTTGACCCAATCCTGGATGTGAATGAGGTACTGGAGTTTGTTTCTCCTAGTCATTCCGGGATAGAATAGCTTGACGGACCACAAGAATAATAGGCACCGATGAACGAATGCACGCATACTCTTGACTATCAATTGATAGATGAGGGTCAGGACACAACTAAAGAGAACAACTCAAAGGAACATATAACTTTCTGAGTTGTGGATGCATAGATTAGTATGTCGAGCGAAGCTCAACATTTCTTCCGGATAACCCATGCGGAAAGGGTAGAACTGGCAGATTCACAATTATGAATGGAGAAGTCCTCAAGAGTACTCTGATTGTGATCCTTCGGTTCAGCGAGGAACTTCTGCCATAAGCGGTTCATAGTATTTGGAAGGAGGAAATACCACGGACCTCTAGGACTAATGCAAAGGTTACAAATAACCTAAAGGAACGAGCAAACACTATCAACATGAAGTAAGTAGAGTGAGTCTTGGGTTCAAAACCCAGGAATAGAATACCTACTAGCTAAATTGCATCACGGGATGGTTTCGAGAATGATGGCCAGAATCATTACACTGGGACGCAAATCATGGCTAGATTACTAGATGGTCCCCTAAGATACCTAGGGTCATAATAATAATTCCAACATATATGTCGAGGCAGTAGAATACCTCAACTCAGCATTTAGTGTGATTAACCTGGCCCAAAGGAGCATCAAAACCAGAGGGAAAGGATTTGCAAGTGCATCAGACTATTTAGAAACCTGGGATGACTCGGACAGCATAACGGCTGTAAATGCTCAAAAAATTGGAGACATGTTACAAAAATGGTGGCATAGCCACTCCGAAGCACAATATCAAGGTTTGAGATCAATGATTATGAACATACGAAGTAGTAAACCGAGCTGAGATTTGAAACTAACAATTCTATAAGTCTATGGATTAGTAACACGTCATCCTGATAGATAGATGAGAAGGCCTAGTTCTTAATCCCCGTAGAAGAGAAGAGGTTGACTCAGATTAGAAGGCCATGAGGTATAAGGAGTAAAAAGAGCCTTACGTTCCATCCCACAATCAATTCCCCTACATATAACTAAAGCATTTCTAGACTCAACTTCGACCAGTTTGGCTTGTTAATCCTACAGGCAGTCAGGCTCTGATACCAAAGCTGTCAGGACCCCGACTCAATGCCACATCGATCTAGCATGTAACACCTCATATCACTTTGCGGCCTCACGCACGGTATTCCCACGAGTGTCGCCTTACCTTTGCCAAGGACCGTTTGTGCCTTTTGGCACACGTATATGATAGTGTCGCTAGCATCCATATGATAAGGAGGCCGGGCTGACATGGCTAGTCGTAAACCCAAAGTGGCACAAACTTACAGGACAGCATCCATGACCCAAACATCAAGCGTGTCGGTCATCGGCGAGTGAATCCGGCTGTAGCACTAGGCTAACAGGACTCGGTGAACCGGGCTGTAGCGGCTAACAGACTCGGTATTCATCGCGTGACATTTCCCGAAGGATGTATACGAGGAACAAAGAAGGACACGTGCCGGCTAGCCTAAGTGTTCCGGAGTAGTAGCAAACTACCATGGCTCGGTGGAAACACTAGGAGACATTTCCCGGTAAGAGAGGCTACTAAGGATAAACAACTAGATCATCAGATTCCACACATACCAAGCATTTCAATATCATACACACAATATGCTCGATATGTGCAAATACAACATGGCATCACAACATGACTCTACGACTCAAGTATTTATTCATTAGGCTCCGAGGAGCGAGATATTAGAAACATGGGTCTCACGACCCAACATTGAACATACAAGTCAAAGCACAAGCGGAAGCTAACATGTCCGAGTACGAGACATCTACAAATGAAAAAGGCTTAGAAGCGACTATCTACGAGATCTGCCGAGGGCACAAGATCGTGGTGAGGTAACAAGCTAAACGTCGAAGTCCACGCGGAACTACTAACGAGACTGACGTCTCTCTGCAAAAACATAAAATAGGCAAACGTGAGTACAAATGTACCCAGCAAGACTTATATCAGAACTAACTACATATGCATCATTATCGATAAAGGGGATGGTGGGGTTTAACTGCAGCAAACCAGCTTTGACTCGGTGGCTATCCTGAACTACGACTGCAAGTAACTCTTTTGAGTTGGCGCACACGATTCCACATATTCACCATATCAATACACCACTATGGATCCGCTCCCGTCTCCCTACGAGGACGCCATCCATAGCACTCATGCTTATCTTGCGTATTTTAGAGTATCCACTTTCACTTGTCTATGAACTGTACAGGCAACCCAGAAGTCCTTTTCCGCGAACACAGCTAGTCGAATAGATGATGTTAACCCTGCAGGGGTGTACTTCTTCACACACGCTCTCACCACTTACCGTCGTTTACACGACATGTACTCGGCAACCTTCAAGCGGAAGCCCAACGTGGGTGTCGGCCACGACCTACCTAAACACTCAAGTCCCTAGTCTAGGTTTATCGCCTATTCGGGTTCCATCCATGAGGCGATCCGGCCGAAGTTTCACTCACACCCCAAGCGATGTCGCGAGGGTTCCCGAGACACCAAGCGGGCACCGGTACACCCGGCCACGTGCCTACCGCATCACAGCCCACCCCTACGGTCGGCTGCGCCACGGCCTCCAAACATACTACAAACACGAAACTACTTGCAACTCCTGGACAGAGGACAAGGGTGATTAAGAAGCCGAGAGGGTCCATTGGTTTCGGGCCCAATGCGTGGTAGTAGCTGAATCATGGATCACAAACACAGAACTCAGCTGCAATGAGACAACCCACCATGTACTCCTACATGGCCTCTCACCGCTACCTTTACCAAATCGTGTTCACGCACTTAGCTCACACACAGTAGGGCATGTTCACACACCTCTGATTCACCCCCGATGAATCAGACCTGACTCAACTCTAAGCAGTAGCAGGCATGACGAACAAGCACTAATGAGTAGGCACAACGGGGCTCAAACAACTCCTACTCATGCTAGTGGGTTTCATCTATTTACTGTGGAATGACAGGTCATGCAAAGGATAAAGGGTTCACTACTGCAGAGCAAGTAATGATTGAATCGTTGTTGTCCTAATGCAGTAAAAGAGAGCAGGAGCGAGAGAGTGGGATTGTATCGGAATGAACAAGGGGGTTTTGCTTGCCTAGCACTTCTGAAGATAATATAGTTCTTCATCGGTGTCATCGAACTCGTCGTCGGAACCACGTCTATCGAGAGGGGACAAACACCGGCAACTGAGAAAGAACACAATCAATGCAATGCTACAATATGATACATGATCATGACATGGCAATGTGTTGTGATTTGAGCTAATGCACCTAGCTATGATTTAAATGAAGTTGGTTTGAATACATGATTCAAATTCCAACTCCATATATGATTATTTAAATGCCCTTTATTTGTTTTGTCCAAAACAGAGGACAATCATTGTTCAAACATGCATGAAAATGGTACATATGGATTCCTTGAATTTTTCTGATAATTTTTCATATATAATTTGTTTGATTTGGAGCTACGGTTGATTTTTTATGAATTTTAGAAGTTTTGGTTATTTTCTGGAATTTCCTGTATAAAAATAAATCCAGGAAATACTTATTGCGTCAGCAGTGCGTCAGTGTGACGTCAGCAGGTCAACGGTACCGACCAGGTCAAACCTGACGTGTGGGGTCCACACGTCAGTGACACAGTTAACTAACAGGGTTAAATAAATTAAACTAAACCTAATCTAGTTTAGTTAAGGCCTGGGCCCACATGTCAGAGACTAACCTAACTAACTAAGTTAATTACCACTAATTAATCTATTGCTTAATTAAGAAGGGGCCTGGCCCACATGTCAGTGGTCAGGGGAAGTCAAACCCCGGTCAAACGGGGTCAAACCCGCCGGACCTAGTCCACGGCTCGTCGCCGGCAAGGCCAGGGACGGCGGAGGGGTGCGGTTTTCCTCCTCCGGCGACCAAATGGCCGGCGGAGAGCGTCTACGTGACGCGGGCGCTCGTCCGCGTCGAGTGGTGGCAGCGGCTGGGCCTGGGGTGGCCGGAGTTTTCGCCGGCGTCGACCTTGGCGGTCGCCGGAGCTCGGGTGAGCTCGAGGTCGGCCTTCGGTGGCGGGAGGCTCGTCGAGGCACCTATGTGCTCTACATGGTATTGGAAGGAGTTGAGCACGACGGCGGACCGCTAGGTGGCGGAGACTTCGGCGGCGGTCTGTCCTGGCGGCGGCGTCAGACGGGCGAAAGCAAGGTGTGGCGGCTACTGGCGCACGAGAGCGAAACGGAGAGGGGAAAAGGTTCGGTGGCTCACGGCGGTTGCAGCAGACGTCGAAGCGGGCTCGGGGAAGGCCGGACGACGACGAGTCGATGATGGGGATCCATGGCGGCCGGCGATGAAGAAGAGGCTGGTGATGGTGTTTTGAGGCATCCGGCGTCGAGTGAGTCGACGGGGAGGACGAGGGCGTCAAAGCGGAGGCCATGGACACGTCGGCGGCGGGGAGGGCCTGTGGCATGTGGTTCTAGTCGGCGGCGACGGCTGCATTCGTGGTTCTTGAGGAGCCAAAGGAGGAGAGGAGCTCGGGAGAGAGTGAGAGGGTCCGAGGGTTGCGTGGCCGCCTCCGTGGCGCAGAAGGGCCTCGAGGCGTGAGGCAGGCAGGGAGGAGGCCACGGCGTCGCCAGCGCTCGCCACCGAGCTGCTTCGGGGCGAGGGGAGGAAGACGACAAGAGGAGGTGGGCTGGCCAGGTGGCTGGGCTGCCGGTGGGCCGGCAGTGAGGCCTGTGGGCTTGGTAGGCGCCTGTAAGTGCCTGTAACTCCTCCTCTCTCTCTTTTATTTCCTGTTTTCTATTTTCCTGCAGCTTTGTGGATTTATTAAAAATACTAGATCAATCCCAAAAATCATGCAACTGCTCATGACCACTGTTGGAAATATATCCTACAGTAAGCATTTCAGTTTGGGATTATTTGAGTATTTAAAATATTATTAGCAATTAAATTCCCAAATGCAAATACTATATAATTTAATTCAAAAATCCAGGAATAGCCTGTAAATATGTTCATCATTTTTGGAAGAGGTTTCACCTTTAACAGAAATCATGAACATTTCCAAAGGGCATTCTGGGTTATTGAAAAATATTTTATTGAACCTAGTTAAATTTCATTTGGTGCTAGGGTTTCAACAATCCCCATTTCAAATTTGTGTGGAATTTAAACATGATGGCATGATGAACAAGCAAAGTCAAGCAAGGGCTGAACTGGGGCTGTGACACATAGCGTCATCAAATATGGCATATTAACGATGGCCTGTTATGGTCGGCCCATGAACGGACAATTCTAACTCTAGCCCGTTTACGGCCAGAATGCGATCTATTTGGCCTATGTTTGGCCAATTGATCATACGGCCCGTATAAGGCCCATTGATGATACGGCCCGTAGAAGGCCCATGGTTTCTACGGCCCATAGAAGGCCCATTGTTTCTACGGCCCGTAGAAGGCCCATTGTTTCTACGGCCCGTAGAAGGCCCACTGTTTCTACGGCCCGTAGAAGGCCCACTGTTTAGACGGCCTGTACAAGGCCCACTGTTTCTACGGCCCGTAGGCCCAGTGTCATTATAGTAAATATTAGCCCATGGTTATTGTGGCCTAGTTTTAAAAAATAGGTTATTGCAGCCACTAGCAAACAGCAGAAAAAGAACTGCACTGACTACAAGTAAACAAATAAACAAGACAACAAGGAAATAAATAAGCAAGCAACTTACACTAGGCTATCACGGCTATTACACATATTACAAACACTGGGCATCAAAGTTCTCCACTAGTGCAAATATAGGGAACACAGCAGCATATAAACGCCGCAGCAAAACAAGTCCAGAACTAAAACCACTTCAGAAGAGCTCAAGAAACAATATGCTAGGTACCCATAATGCTGTCAAGATGCTTAGCAAGCTTATTAACTTTCTCTTGTTTGGCACTTAAGTCCTCCAGTAACTTCTTTGTTGCACGAAAGTATGCATCTGAATTCTGCAGGACTTCCTCGGTCCTTGGCTTCTGCCGATAGCATCTGATCGATGTCTTTCAACTTGAAGTTGAGACTCAAGAAGCCGAACTGATTCAGGCAACGAGCTCGAAGAGCTGGTGCCAGCAGTGGTAGCCAGTAACTCGAACACTACATCAAGACAAGACTTTGGGGTTGTCTCAGTGTCTTCAATACAGTTTTTATCAGCTTTCTAGGAGACCAACAGAGATGTCTCACTATCTTTAACCTTATCTGCATTACTTCCTTTACCATTGCATAACAGGGTACTCTTCTCCAATATTTTATCCGCGTTCTAAAAGAGAAACAAACAAACACATCTCAGGTTTACAATGTAGTATATGAAACTCATTTTGGTAAACCAATTCAGTAGTAAGGTGGACAGGATAACAGCATGAAACAAACATAGCTCTATGTAGTATGGTCACTGTATGGTCTATATCATTCTAGTTTATGTTGCCAAATCAAGATAGATACAGTTTGAATCATATCTATTTAAGACAAAGCAGCATAGACAGAATATAAGTGTGGGAAACTACACACCAATAACAACACTTGTAATGTGCATGGCATGAGAACATAACTGTTTATTCAATTGAAACTGAAATAAACATAGAGCAAGTTACAACAGCAAACAACCAAACACGTTGAAGAAACAGGTTTAAAACATACATGTTGCGCCATTGGAGTTTCAATTGCATCCTTCAAATTAAAAATTGGTTGGTATCAGTAAATACAGTGATGCAAGAGCAAAGTAGTATGAACCATAGCTACGGAACCTGACCTGAGAATGATTCTTCTTCTGCTTTAAGCGTTGACTTCAGGTTCAGAGTGGTGGTCCTCGTGATTTGGGCACTGCAGTTGGCTTACTAATTGCTCGTGTTTGGGTGTTGTGTGGTGGAGACAGTGTTGTGTCAACGGGAACTAGGTGTCTATCTGCTGGGTTGGGGTTAGAAGGGGTGTAGCTGGTTCTCTGTCCAACCAAGTAGGGGTATAATCTGGATGAGTGTGGGTTATGTGTGGTGTGGTTGGTTCTTGGGCAAGTACACCCGTGGTTCTATCTGCATCGATAGGTAGCACGATCATTTCTGAAGACCATGTTTTTACTCCCACAGATACTGCCATCACTCCCTCCAATTGAAATGGCTGATAAACAAGAAAAGTAATTGAATGTACAGACATTGTAAGATAGACAGGTGCAATGGATAGTAGGGAAGAAAACAAGGCATGAAATAATTCACATTTATGTTGTCTAAGCAAACAGAATAGCAGGACATAATTTCACATATATGATGGCTAATTAAACAGGATAGCATGACACAATTTCACATGTCTGATGGCTAACTAAACAGGATAGAATGACATACTTCAAAATATGATGACTATGTAAACAGGATGACATGATATAATTATACGATGTGTCTATTGAAGTGGTTGGCATGCCATAAATCACAAACATGTCGTCGATGGAAACATGATGGCATGATATAATTCACGGATAGAATGACATATATTAAAATATGATGACTATGTAAAGAGGAAGAGATGATATAACTATATTATGTCTTTAGAAAATGGGTTGGCATGCCATAATTCACATACATGCTGTCTATGTAAACATCATGGCATGACATAATTCAAATATATGATTTATATACTAAGGAAGTGAGGAGAGGGCAATCACATATATGATGTGTCAACTAAGGAGATGGCATTCAATATTGTGTATATGATGTAAAAACTAAGTATTGCAATACAACATATGCATTATATGAGTAATATAACCCTGCCAAGTTTGAGCATACACCTCAGGGGGATAATAGGACTGGTCATCTGCCTCTGAATACTTCTCTAAAGAGCTATCTGTAACCAGCAAGATATCTGCTTCAGCAGGTAGCATTGTCTTCTCCGAAGACCTTTTTGCAGTCTAGATTTCTCCATCACCAATTCGAATGGCTGATGCACAGGAAGAGCAGTTGAATATACAAACATTGTCGACAAAAGCAATGATAAATACAAAAAAAGGACGGCATGATATAATTCACATATATGACGCTTGCCTAAACAGCATGGAATTGCATAATTCACATACATAATGCCTTGCAACAAGATAACATTGCATAATTCACATATATAATGTCTTGCAACAAGGTGGCATTGCATAATTCACATATATGGTAATTAGACACTAAACAGGTGGCATTCACACAAAGCATGTCTAAACTAAGGAAATGACATAGCAATGCAAGATACCATACGCACGATATGAACAACATAACCCTACCAAGTTGGGGCATTCACCTCGGAGGGGAAATATGACTGGTCATCTGTCTCTAAATCCTCCTCTAAGGAGCTATCGGTAACCAGCAAGACATGCGCTTCGTCAGATAGCATTGTCTACTCCGAAGACCTTGTTTCCACTCCAGATTTTTCCATGACCGTGCCGAATGGCTGATGCACAGGAAGAGTAATTGAATGTACTAAAATTGTGGACAAATTTAACACGTAATAAAAAAATGATGGCATGATATAATTCACATATAAGATGACTGGCTAACCAGGGTGGCATTGCAAAATTCACATATATGATGCCTGGCTAGACAAGATGGCATTGCATGATTCACATATACGATAAAGAAACTAAACAGATGGCATTGACATAAAGCATGTCTAAACTAAGCAGATGACATCTTTAATGTATACAGCAAGCAATGCAAGGCACCATATGGATGATATTACCAACATCAGCATGCCGAGTTAGAGCGAAGACCTCATGGGGTAAATAGGAGTGGTCTTCTCCGTCTGAATCCCCCTCAGAACAATTATCTTCCTCTTGATTACTGTCGGGGAAACGGATCCACGAGCACCTATGGGACCGGCAGACCGGGCCCCTTTCGGTTCGGCGGGGGGCGGAGACCGCACGAAGAGCGGATCGAGGTGAAGCACACGAGCGGTTTACCCAGCTTCGGAGCTCTCCGGAGAGATAATACTCCTACTGCCGCATGTATGAGTGTATTGAGTTCTTGCTCGGGAGCGTTGAGTGCTACAGTACACACTAGCTGCTAACGAGACCGAGCGTGAGTGTTTTTCGCCTTGAACCCCCCCACGTTGCGCATGGGCCTCCTTTTATATGCTCAAGGGGTCACCGACAGTGGCAACGCAGCAAGGGTAAAATGGAAAAGTGTTGCGGTTGGTACAACTACCGTCACAGATGTATCATACCTAACCACGACGGGAGGGACAAAGCATTAAATGCCTGTTTGTGTCGCCCAAACGGTGCAAAAGGACCGTGGGCGCCACCGCTTGCCCACGATGGCAATCTTGTCGGCGCCACTTGCCATCGCAAGACCGCCGGCTGCCTGACCTCTCGCCACGCGCGCTGGCAAGGTTCTAGGGCGACACGTTGGTGGATGTCTGGAGCGCAGTACAGTGGTAGCTTGCGCGGCAAGCCTTTGCCATGATCGTTGTCTTGTCGCGCCCGGAAGCTTGTCGCTCACCGGGCCTCACCGGGACGCGTGGCGCGTCGCGGCAAGTTCCTTGAGATGCCTTGGTTGGCCTTCCCGGCAAGCTCCTCTTGCCGGGGACTTGTCTCCTTGGCTTGAATACTTTGTTCTTGAATGGCTCCAAAGGAACCACGGAGGACCTTGGCGGTCACCCGGCAAGCCTTGCCGCGGTGTGCTGCGACTGCCCGTGCCCAAGTTCAGGATACTAGGGTATCCCTACTCTAGTACACCGACAATTACGATCCAAAATGCGTGGAGGGGGTCTGCCTTTGCGCCCACCATGGAATGACGTCTGCATGAAATTTTATTGCCACACAAGGCTCGTCTCTTTTGCTCTACATGATCAGTTCCATTGTGTACAATAACTGGCATGCATAGGAATAAAACATAGTGAGATTATGTAAGGAGTGCATGCACAAATCCAGAGTGATGGTAGCAAACTGTGGTAGACCCAAAACTAATAATAGCAGGCAGATAATAGCTTTAGTTAAAAATACAGACAATGGCTCCTTTAATGTTTGTTTGCACCCAACATGAAACTCATAGTAGACACCGGAGATTAACCAGATAGTAGACAGATAGTACTGATTGCTGCCCCAATATGTACCCCACAACCATTTAAAACTCAAGTTTCAAAGATTAGTTTGGACCGACTCGAGTCTAATAGGTGAACACAACGATAATGTAGCATGTCATCATATTAAGCGATGCATAACGAAGCAGATACGGAAGAGTGCGGCCTCTCTTGCGGACCCGTAGTCCACAAGGTCATCTGCTCGATTGATGATGGTAATCAGTTATCGTGGCTGCCAACAAGGGAAGAAGATCTCGAGGCGGCGAAAAGACAAGATGGAGAGCGGATCCTGCTGTGGTGAACCCTTCATCATTGGAGCAGCTGAGCTGGGGTGGAACACGGCCAGCAGAGCGGGACAAACCACACAAGGTTTTCTTTGACACATATCTGTAACAGAAGTAATTGAGTAAGGGCTTGTTTGAATTTGAGTATTCTAACAATGCAAGGATAGGAAATAGACAGGAATAGGATAGGAATGCACGTGCAAAATAGAGAATTTAAAAACACAGGATTTCTGCCAATCTGGGTGTTTGATTCACAACAACTGGAAGATCACAGGATGCAAAAAAGCATGGTGAGATTAAGTCAAACCACAAGAAAATGTACGGTCATAATGCTATTATGCTACTATCTCCTAGTCTTGTGCTTGATGAATAGGAATATGAAAAGGAGGAGAAGTGGAAATTAGAATTCCTACGGTTTTTCTTTCGAGGAGACACTAAAGGAACAAATCCTACAGCTTTCCTTTGCTCCATTCCTTTGCACCAAATTCTTGAAAAGTAGTACCATAGGAAACTTTCCAATTCCTATGTTTTTCATTCACTTTTCCTTTCAAGCACTGGCGATTCTAGTAGGCAGACTTGAGCAAGGAAAGTCCTACACTAAAAAATGTTTTTTGTGCTACTTCTATTACTTTGGACCTAGGCCACTGCCATACTAGCTCAACTCCCAGGCCCATTGACAAATGCACAGCTCAAACGCGCAGAGATAAATAATGATGGCACTCAAGAGAGTCCATCACGGATAGCTAAGTTTCCTGGTACCTCACTGCTTGTCATATAGTAGGATAAAACAATCATATTTCCCGTTACTACGAGTGCTCAGTGGACAATATATATAACATGTAGAGTAAAAAAGAGATGCAACAAGTGTCCAACCTCTTTGGCGAAGACATGTTGATCTCAGCATGATTGGGTTGGCCGGTGAGGATGCTCCGACTGACTTGGCTGTCGGAGGAGGGGAAGAAGATCTTAGACGTCTGGAGATGGAGCCCGACGTACTACTCCGCTGTGATGGAGGGTTTCGTCGTTGGAGCAGCTCCGGTGAGTTGTACGGCGCCGAGGCTGAAGCAGGACAAGAGAGACAACGAACAACGTTAACCTGAGTGGATTCTAATAGCATCTCCAATACATGACGTAAAATACATAACTACAAAGTGCAAGATGTAAAATACATCAGCCGCTCATCTCTGAACTTAACAGTCGAGACTGAACTTAACTGTTGAAACTGAACTTAACTGTCGAAACTGAATTTTGCTGTCGAAACTAAATTTTGCTGTTGAAACTGAACGCACTAGAAAGGTGAGGCTACATTTCGGTCGACTGACTTTTTCATCTCTGGTCGGTCGATTTTGCATCCATTGGATACGAAATCAACGGCCAGTGGTTCATCTTCAACCACCACCCCCTGAGCCGCCAGCCACCATCGGCCAAACAGCGTGGCCACCGGTGCACCGCCCCTCCCGCCCCGAAAACACTCCCCACTGCCAGTCCGCCGCCGCCCAGGCCATCCCTCTACCCCCCGCCGTGCCGAGCTTTTTCTCCGGCGATCCCCACGCCACCGCCCCGCCAATGCCCCGCCACCACCGGCGACCACCGCTCCCATCCTGAACCCTAAGATAGATAGTGGGGACCTCTCGTGAGCCCCCTCCCGCTGCGGCTAGTTCTTCCTTCACCGGCGAGCCCCTCCCCGAAAATCGGTGACAAAAAGTCGATTCGATCGATGATGTAGCTGAATTGGAGCAGCAGCGCGAGCAAGAGCAATAGTAAGAGCAGACCAGGCAGGGGACCGAGAGCAAGAGCATAGCAGCAGTGCGAGCGAGAACTGAACCAGCAGCAGCTCCTAAGGATGTGGACGTCACCGCCGAGGGAGTGACACCATGGAGGAAGTGGCCGGCGACGCCGCCGTTGACGGAGCCGCGCCGTGTCGGCTCGGAATCGAGCGCCGACAGCACCATGAGATCGAATCAAGAAGAAAATGTGGCGATTAGTTTACAACCTCTTTGGGGCGCTGATTAGGCCGCAGCTTCATCCGAGGAAACGGTGATGATGATGCTCTTCCGGTGGTGCAGGTGAAAACAGCGGTGTAGGAATGGAGGTGGCGCGAAAGACGAGGGGAACGTCGGGGCAGCTCCTTGGAGGTGGAGTATGGGGTGGCTGAACCGGTGGGACGATGAGATCGACGACGGATCCTCATCTGGTACGGGGGATGAGGGACATCGAGGTGTTGCTGTGGACGACGTCGTCGGGGAAGAGGCTCCGGCTGGGTGGCGGACGGAGCAGGGTGTGGGGTTTCGTCGCGGGTTTTCGCGGCTTCGGTGTACGAATGGGTGGGCGGATGGGATGGCAGTGGGGAACCAGGGCTTAGAGACGCGCTGGTCCAAAATGTGGGGTAAGTTACAAAAGTACCCCCACCGATTTGAGGTGGTTCTTTCGGTTCATGGGTACCACGGGCATTTTGCGTGTCAGGATTTCACAAAAGGTGGGAGTTTTCGCGCGCGTTGTAATTTCGGAATAGCAAGGCGCGGGTTGAGATGTAGGGAGTTGTCGGAGCACATCAAGACAAAGATATATCTTAAATATTTCGGGCTAACAAGGCGCGAGTTGAAGAGGCGGGAGTTTCGTAGCACGATAGATAGAGACGCTAGCTTGAATTTTTGGCATAACAAGGCGCGGCTTGAAATTTCGGAAGAACAAGCTTAATGTGTACCCAAAAAAAGACAATTTGCACCTCAACACGCACAACACACACAAACACCATTTAGACTAGATTAAGGTACACGTGCATTGCACGCATGAGATTTGGCAACCAAATTATGAATAAATACCACATTATAGCATGCAAGCTTTGAGTCATATACGCATGATGTAGATGTTCGTTTAATTCTTATAGTTCATTTCATTCAAAATCATCTAGTTTCTATAAGAAAGCTAATCTATTTTAAGATTCATGGAATTGTGCGTTGTAAGACATAAAGTAAAAACAAATAATGGCAAATCATGTAGAAAAACATTTGGGCAATTCTGATACGGAAGATTCTAGAACAAATAAGAAGTGCTTGTGTTTTGATGTTTGTGCATTATGCTTATGTTCAACCATGGAGTCTTCTAGATTAAACATGTGGCGAAATCTGGTGGAATCTAGATGATATCCAACGGCCAATAGTGATCAAATTTGCCATCTTTGGACCATCGGATTCGCCTCATCCAATGACCATCTTTCAAAGTTAAAGTTACCCGCACACAATATAAAAAAATATAAAATATAATATATATAGGGGTATAGATATAGATATGTGATGCGAAAGCCGCCCATCATCTCCAATTAGAATAGTGTGCCCATGCATGGATGCGACGTGGCCAAATGATGTCTGCCATCTGTGACACCCAAAATTTTGACCTTGTTTTATTAATTAAAATTTTTCCAGGGAATTAAAATTTTATTTTCTGGGCTTCCATTTTATTTTTGAAACTTTTTCTCCCTTGCTATTATGGAGTTTTCCCCATAGAGAAAACTTTTCAAATATGTTATTGGACTTGTTTAACCTCTCGAGAAAAACTTTTCTTTTAATAATAGAACTAATTACATAATTATTTTTGCTTGATCTTTATTTTCATGAAAAATGGTTTTCAAGGTTATATGGCCCTATTTGAACTACAACCATTTGATATATTTATCTAAAAATCCCACAAAAATTTGGAGATGTCATGTGATGTTTTTAAATCACTTTTAATCAAAAATATCCTTTATTCTTGAAATATTTTGAGTGCTACACATGTTTTCCTCTCTGGTCCAGAGAGCAATTTTTGCACTACAACCTATTTAAATATCTCTTTAAAACTTCTACCAAAATTAGGGGAGGTCAGCAGGAGCATATTATTCCACTTTGTGCAAAAACCCAGTTATGTTCTTTGAAAATTTTGAGTGAATCATCCTCATTTCCATTCTGGTCCAACTTGATGGTTTGTACAGCAACCATAATTTTTCTTACTCTTTAGCCCTTGATTATTTCTCCTACTGGTAGTACCCCTTGCCAAACCACTAAGTCCAGAAGCATGCACTTATGGGATCATTTTTAGTTCATGAAATGATACCATTCACTCCCTGCCCAGAAGTGTAGTTTTGCAAAACTTGCACTAGCAAGTTTCTCATTTCTGCAAACTAACTTCACCACTCCCTCTTGCATCCAAAGAGACACCGACCTAGAGATTTTGGCCACTCCAAGAATTGCCTAGATGCCTTTGGCATTTTGACAAACACCCTATGTGCATGTCCTGAATTGGCATGATCTCAAGTCTACACTATGAACTTGCACCTCCGATCAAACAAGCATGTCCACTAGACTCCCCGTTACTCCTAACCTAGAACTGCTAAATGCCAGCCTCACCCAAGCTCTATAGCATGCTCTGGCATTTCGTCGAGCACGTCCCGTGCACGCCAGAGCCTTGGCGAGCGTGCGTTTGGCACGCACATGCGCCGAGCCGACACGCTGGCCCCCACGGCTTTGTCCCGCTCTGCAGCACCACGCGACGCGCTCCCGTGTTCGCAGCAACGCGCCAAGCCACCCTGGCGTGCCTACAGCGCCGCCGACAGGGCTTTTTGGCGGCACACCGTGGCCGCGCAAGCGCCTCTGCGGTCGGCGCCGCCCAAGCCACCCGGCTCGCCACAGCCCCTAGCACAGCCCGAGCTCATCCACAAGGCGTCGCCTAGCCCTCGTCGTCTACGTTGCCACCGCAAGCTCAGAGAGGCGGTTCGCGGCATCCTCATCCGCCGCCATGAACCGACCTCGACGAGCTATAAAAGGAGGCCCCGAGCTTCCCGAGCACGCATGCAGCCTCGAGCCACCCCAAGGACACCCCACAGCCAGAATCGTCCGGGAGGCGCCGTCTTCCTCATCTCCGGCAGCTCTGCCGCCGCCACCGCCCGCCAATCCGGCACCCCTAGTACTTCCCCTCCTGTTCTCTTCGCCAAGAACTCCCAATTCATCTCATGGCCTCAACCCCTCGATCAATTTTGGCGGAGACCACCGCAGCCCAAAATCACTCCGTCACCGAAGCTCCCTCCCTTGTGGAGCTCGCCGCCGACGAACCCCTCCGTCCCGCCGCCGGTCGACCACCGGGAGGACCGCCTAGGAGAGGTGGATCCATTCTGGCCTCGGATGCCTCGACGAGCCTCCATTCGCCGGGCGACGATCGCGGAGCTGCGCTCTGCTCGGCCGAGGAAAAGGGAGAGGAGGAGACGGTCAAACCGACCGGTGGGCCCTCTGGACCTTGTCGGCGACCCACCCCCGCCACGTGTTTAAGTGAAGGCGTACAACCCCTAGTATCGTTTCCCTACACAAAACGTATTTCGTCCAAGCGCTTTCATTATAGTTTTCTTTTTAAAACCAGATTTGACCGAACTTTGTTGGTTATATCTTTTAAATACAACTCAAATGAATTAATTCTTTTTCCCACCTCTCTCAAATTTCACCTAGTTTATTTTAAGATTTATTTGAAAAATTTTCCAAACAACTTTTGGTGCTGTTTTATTTTGTGTGTTAATTCTTTATATTGCTAAAATAGGAATTTTGAAGAGAGGAGAAAACATTCAAATGTTTTGAAGTGCACCCTGCCTTTCCACACATTGAAGGCAAGCATTCTGAACCCCGGCATAATGTTTTTGGTGTGTTCGTTGACACGTTTATAACACCACCTCAATTCGAAGGTCTTGTTATTTCATGTGATAAGATCATTTGCATGGATGCATATTGGTGATTTCCATCTTTGTTGGAAATGAGTATACTTGGGATGGTAATCATCCTCATGTATCTTGCATGCATGCCGGAGAGGAATCCGGAAAGCCTCGGCCTTGGGTAGGCGTGAGCTTGTCGCCGGTCTCCGTCGGGACGGGTATGTCCGGTATGGCATGGTAAGATATAACGAGTGTTGGTTGTATTGGTTGACATATATTTGTTATACATGTCATGCAGGAAACTATGAACCTCCTAAGTCGACCATACACCGAGTCTTGTGCCAGTAACCCCCCATACTTGTTTCGTACTACCACATGTCTCTACAGCTAGTAGAGTACGGTTCAGTAAGTTGTCAACCCCTTCCTAGAACACACCGTACAGAGAGGCCATGATGGAAGATACCGGTTGTAGCTGGTAGGCAGGCCACCTGGTCCGGGGGCATGGGTGTTTCCGGTTGGGACCGAGAGGGGAGGCCACCCCTTAGAGCGCGCGATATAAATTTGATCCCATGCTACGCGAGGTTGTAGCCTCCCCACTTAGTGTTTGCTTAACAGGTGTCGTGGGTGATTCCAGACACGTGTGAGTTAAGCTGGTGTGTGCAAGTTAGGTGTGTTTTCAACAAAAACACCGTAGACGGAATTAGTTCCGATGGACTAAAGAAATCCGTTACTCGTGGGTAAAGAGTACACCCTCTGCAGAGATTAAAAACCTATTCGAATAGCCGTGTCCATGGTTAAGGATTACTGATGCAGTCTGGGACGGGTCAAGTGTCGGTCTTAGTGTCGGTCTTGGAGGTGAAGCGTTAACAAGATCTTGAAACAACATGGTGTGACTTGTGACTTATGATGATTATGATTATTATTATTGTTGACTAACCCGTGATATTATTGTTATTAGTGAATATCTCTAGGATGGTTCTACCTCCGGGATATTCACTATGATTGTTTTTCTTTTAAAGCCCTTTATGTGGTGTCGCTCGACGCCTTGGTATGCATTTCTTTTAAAGCCCTTTATGTGGTGTCGCTCGGGCGCTCGACCGTGGCATTTATTTTAAAAGCCCTTTATGTGGTGTCGCTCGACGCCCGACCGTGGCATTTATTTTAAAAGCCCTTTATGTGGTGTCGCTCGGGCCTTGCATTATGGCATTTATTTATTTTTAAGCCCTTTATGCGGTATCTCGGGATGGTTCTACCTCGGGATATTCGCTATAATTATTATTTTAAAGCCCTTTATGCGGTGTCGCCAGATGCCCGATCGTGGCATTTCTTGTTATTTATTTCATAATTTTAATACTTACGTGACATTGCATTTTCATACATCGAGCTATATTTATCTTTGTGGTAGACGTCATGAGCATAAAATATTGTCGGCACATCATTGTTATATTATACCTGTGTTCTAAATGTTTGCGAGTACATTCAAAGTACTCACTGGCTTGTCCCTGGCTATTGTCTTGGCCAGATTTTCTTGCACGGAGAGGAGCGACGCGATGACAGCCCCGGAACCTAAGCAATGGAGATAGCAGCCTCATGAAGATAGGAGTTAACCTTGTCAGCTGTTCCTGTGGGAAATGGAGTCCCATAGATACTGATGATCCACAAACCGCTTCCGCCATCAACCACTAGAAACCTTTTGTTGTACTCACAGGCCGATTGGTCTTGTACCACACATTTTTTGTATTTTGCTTGGAATTTACGTATCAAGTTGGAGCCTCATCACCTAACAAGTAATCACTGGGGCTGATGAGCACGACGGTCTTTTCTCGAAATTTATTACCGGAAAACCGGTCGTGGCAGACTTGGTATCGAGCCAGTGACCATTGGCTAATCCTATCTTAGCCGGTCAATAAACTTAGGCAAACCAACCCACGGACCATAACCAAAACCCAGCCAAGCTTCTCGTGCAAGATAGCCACAAAGTGACCCGACATTTTTGGCGGTCGGTGCCCAACCTACCAACCTAGCTTGTCGATCTCGCGCGATAACCAGCACCCAAGATGTCTCCCCACAAGCGTGCGAGGAAGACTCCGCCCCTTTTTCTATAAAAGGCACGCTAATCCCAACCAAAGACAAAGACAAAGCGTCTTCCCCAACCTAGCCACAATGCTCGGCCCCATAGTGCACAATGAGACCACAAGAACCAACCTTGGAGGTTTTGTGACCATCCTCGCAAACCTCACCCGTCGTGCCTATGCATTAGAGGAGCCACTGAATATGTTGTGTACCAAGGACCCATGGCGGTGAAGACCGTCAATTCAGGCCATTGTACACATCTACGGTAGGGGTCTAGCGCCCTAACGCCTCTGAGTTCACGGAAGAACAACTTCCTTTGAGCCACAAGCCATACAACTAGCTGCTCGAGAGGCTATAGTTCATCTCGGGCACTTGTCGCCCGAGTTAAGCGTCGCTCGTTCCACTACTACCCCAAAGCGAAGGGTATGGTAGACCACCCCAAGTTGCCAGCGGAGATCACGAGATGGATCCGCATTGTTGCACCTAGTGCGCTATGTAAGTGCACTAGAAACACTATTCGACCAGATCACCATTGATCGATCGTAGCTCGAGGAGAGCTGGTTCGTCGGACCCGGCTAGAAGAGAAGACGAGCCCGACGCCGACAACCCGGTCGTCTTTGTTTGGACAGCCGATCGAGACCCGAGGTCAGCTCCAGCCATCAACCGAGATGCTTTGATGACCCCAGAAGTGCTTCGTCACCTTTTGGGAGCACACACCAACGGGGTTGTGGCCAACAATCCCCGCGATGGTCATCATCGCTACCCCGACCCTATCGTTCCTCCGCCATCTCCGACTGATCCCGGCAGTGAGACACGTGGAGAAGACTCAACATCCACCAGGCACGCCCGTTTAGACATAAACGAAGTAGACTAAGCCATATGAATGGTACCGAGTCTTAGTGTATCCTTACCTTGTAATCGTGCGACCTTGTATATTAACGCAGCCTGTTGATGTGCCCCTATTTTAATAGAATGGCCTTGCGTATTTTGTCAGCACGCAATTGCATAATTTCCGGGCACAGCTACCAAGACCAACCTTGACGACAACCACAGTAACACGCCTCTTTATGAGATATGTGTATCTCCGCACGGACCCGACTCTTGAGGAAATCTGGCAGGTTATTACCTTTCACCACGGTAAATAAACCAGCCCGGATGCTATATAAGAAGGCCACCTTGTGACCTTGCCCGGCAACCCACACCTCGTGCACCACTCTCACAACCATCTCTTGTCATGCGAACCCGGCATTCATCGAGAACCCCGGATGCAACCCGTGCAGCTTTGTCAAAATATTGTGGGACTTTACCCGCGATACCATGGGTTCTACCCAGCCACCCCGGTATGAGCTGTTCAAATCAAGGATCACCCCATCCACCTCGAATATTGGGCAGCAGACACATTCCTCCCATAGACCCCAACCAAGATCCAACGAAGTTTCCTTCATGGGAAATCTATGCCAACCCCACAACCGGCCATAGAAGATCTTTGCGAAGAAGCGATTGCTCGCCGATCCGCGATACCCTATGCCATGAACGCGGATATCATTATTTTCCGAGTCGTGCAACACCGGAGGGTAGCGTCTTTTCGGTGGGCGTATTGAGAAAGACCCAGTTCTGGCCAACCTTATCCAGTACATCATCGCTCTAGAGCATCTGAACCAGCGGGTGATGGATTATCTCCGGAGTCTCGCTGATTTAAATCCTCAGATTGCAATCGGCAGATCGCTAAGGCCCGACCCGGAGAGACGCATACATCGACTGGTCAATCCATTGCCTCCGATAGACGAGGAGTGTATCCCTCTACCAGAGACATTTTATCAGGACCACACCCAGTTACCGTTTTCCTTTTAGACGTCACTGCTGTATTTGTTTTTGCAGCATTTATATTTGCATTGTAACTTACGCGTGGTACCTCAGATTTGTGCGGTGAGTCGTGTATTTAGTTTCTACTAATATGAGTAAGTTCCTTCGTGAATAACTGGTGTAACCGCGAACAATCCTAGTATGAGTTTTCTCCTTACCGGATTGCTGCATCATACATTTCTCCCGACATGAATTATTTTATTTCACACAAAGACAGCGACCACGGACACTCGACCATAATCATCCGGCGCCTACCTTTGTTTGCAAAACTTTACAACAGTGTTACATCCGCTAACCACCCCTAACAACGATTAGCACCGGCACACCCCACCTACTCCTCGTGTTTACCGCCACCACGGAGAGCCGGCACCGAAGCGGCGGCATCACGGCGATCATCAAGGATCATCCAGCGCAGAGCACGGAGAGCCCAAAGACCGCCGCCAGCCCTCCGCACTGCAGGATCACGTATCAGTCCGGCACCACCTCCGCCATTAGAGCCTCGTCTCGAGCTCGGCCAGCAGTAAACAGAGGAGAAGAAGAGAGAAGGAGGAGCGAGGCCGGTGTGAGGAAGAAGAGGAGAACGCCGCGGTCATTTTATAGCTCGAGCTCGGTGTACGGTGGGCGAGGTCCACCAGCGCCGTTAAATCGCCGATCGCCCGGTGTTCGGAGGCGAATCCATGGCGATGCCGGCAAGACTGCCCGCGAGGTGAGTGCACACTTGCCGGCAGCAAGCACGCCGCGCACTACCGCGATCGGCCTAGATGCCCTACGCGCTAGGCGTCGCCGGTGGAGAAAGCCGGAAAGCGCGGAGAGAGGAAGAAGAGAGCTAGAGGAAGAAGGAGGCGGCGGTGGGCCCGGTCCGCTTGTCGACCAGAGAGAGCACTCGTGCTCAAGATGCGACCAGCGTATTGTTAAATTTAGAATTTATTCTAAATTCACGGCGTCAGTAGAAATCGCCCGTTTTCATAAGCATGGATTTTTTTCGCAGCGCCGGTACCACACTGTAGTTACTCACCACTTATTGCTCTCTCACTGTAGCATCCTTTTTACCGCCTGCGTAAAATGATCTTTTGACCAAGTAAAAGTATCTTTTTTGTTTAACAGTTCCTAACAAATCTCGAGGACGAGATTTTTTTTTTTGGGGGGGTAGTGTTGTGACACCCAAAATTTTGACCTTGTTTTATTAATTAAAATTTTTCCAGGGAATTAAAACTTTTATTTTCTGGGCTTCCATTTGATTTTTGAAACTTTTTCTCCCTTGCTATTATGGAGTTTTCCCCATAGAGAAAACTTTTCAAATATGTTATTGGACTTGTTTAACCTCTCGAGAAAAACTTTTCTTTTAATAATAGAACTAATTACATAATTATTTTTGCTTGATCTTTATTTTCTTGAAAAATGGTTTTCAAGGTTATATGGCCCTATTTGAACTACAACCATTTGATATATTTATCTAAAAATCCCACAAAAATTTGGAGATGTCATGTGATGTTTTTAAATCACTTTTAATCAAAAATATCCTTTATTCTTGAAATATTTTGAGTGCTACACATGTTTTCCTCTACGGTCCGAGAGCAATTTTTGCACTACAACCTATTTAAATATCTCTTTAAAACTTCTACCAAAATTAGGGGAGGTCAGCAGGAGCATATTATTCCACTTTGTGCAAAAACCCAGTTATGTTCTTTGAAAATTTTGAGTGAATCATCCTCATTTCCATTCTGGTCCAACTTGATGGTTTGTACAAAGCAACCATAATTTTTCTTACTCTTTAGCCCTTGATTATTTCTCCCTCTTGGTAGTACCCTTGCCAAACCACTAAGTCCGAAGCATGCACTTATGGGATCATTTTAGTTCATGAAATGATACCATTCACTCCCCGCCTGAAGTGTAGTTTTGCAAAACTTGCACTAGCAAGTTTCTCATTCTCGCAAACTAACTTCACCACTCCCTCTTGCATCCAAAGAGACACCGACACGGAGATTTTGGCCACTCCAAGAATTGCCTAGATGCCTTTGGCATTTTGACAAACACCCTATGTGCATGTCACGAATTGGCATGATCTCAAGTCTACACTATGAACTTGCACCTCCGATCAAACAAGCATGTCCACTAGACTCCCGTTACTCTAACCTAGAACTGCTAAATGCCAGCCTCACCCAAGCTCTTTAGCATGCTCGGCATTTAAATCGAGCACGTCCGTGCACGCCCAGAGCGAAAGCAGAGGCGTGCGTTTGGCACGCACATGCGCCGAGCCGACACGCCTGCCCCCACGGCTTTGTCCCGCTCTGCGGCACCACGCGACGCGCTCCGTGTTCGCAGCAAGCGCCTAAGCCACCACGGCGTGCCTCTGGCAGCGCCGCCAGGCTTTTTGGCGGCACACCGGCGGCCGCAGCGCGCCTCTGCGGTCGGCGCCGCCCAAGCCACCCCGGCTCGCCACCTGGCCCCTAGCACAGCCCGAGCTCATCCACAAGGGCGTCGCCTAGCCCTCGTCGTCTCCACGTTGCCCTGCAAGCTACAGAGAGGCGGTTCGCCGGCATCCTCATCCGCCGCCGCGGAACCGACCTCGACGAGCTATAAAAGGAGGCCCCCGAGCTTCCCCGAGCACGCATGCAGCCTCAGGCCACCCCAAGGACACCCCCACAGCCCGCAATCGTCCGGGAGGCGCCGTCTTCCTCATCTCCGGCAGCTCCTGCCGCCGCCACCGCCCCGGCCAATCCGGCACCCCTAGTACTTCCCCCTCCCTGTTCTCTTCGCCAAGAACTCCCAATTCCTCTCGCGAGCGCAACCCCTCGATCAATTTTGGCGGGAGACCACCGCAGCCCAAAAATCACTCCGTCACCGAAGCTCCCTCCGCCGCGGAGCTCGCCGCCGACGAACCCCTCCGTCCCCGCCGGCCAGTCGACCACCGGGAGGACCGCCTAGGAGAGGTGGATCCATTCCTGGCCTCGGATGCCCTCGACGAGCCTCCATTCGCCGGCGACGATCGCCGGAGCTGCGCCTCTGCTCGGCCGAGGAAAAGGGAGAGGGAGGAGACCGGTCAAACCTGACCAGTGGGCCCTCTGGACCCACTGTCAGCGACCCACCCCGCCGCCACGTGTTTAAGTGAAGGCGTACAACCCCCCTAGTACGTTTCCCTACACCGAAAACGTATTTCGTCCGAAGCGCTTTCTGTTATAGTTTTCTTTTTAAAAACCAGATTTGACCAGAACTTTGACTGGTTATATCTTTTTAAATACAACTCCAAATGAATTAATTCTTTTTCCCACCTCTCTCAAATTTCACCTAGTTTATTTTAAGATTTATTTGAAAAATTTTCCAAACAACTTTTGGTGCTGTTTTATTTTGTGTGTTAATTCTTTATATTGCTAAAATAGGAATTTTGAAGAGAGGAGAAAACATTCAAATGTTTTGAAGTGCACCTGCCTTTCCACACATTGAAGGCAAGCATTCGAACCCGGCATAATGTTTTTGGTGTGTTAGTTGACACGTTTATAACACCACCTCAATTGAAGGTCTTGTTATTTCATGTGATAAGATCATTTGCATGGATGCATATTGGTGATTTCCATCTTTGTTGGAAATGAGTATACTTGGGATGGTAATCATCCTCATGTATCTTGCATGCATGCGGAGAGGAATCCGGAAAGCCTCGGCCTTGGGTAGGCGTGAGCTTGTCGCCGGTCTCCGCCGGGACGGGTATGTCCGGTATGGCATGGTAAGATATAACGAGTGTTGGTTGTATTGGTTGACATATATTTGTTATACATGTCATGCAGGAAACTATGAACCTCCTAAGTCGACCATAGATCGAGTCTTGTGCCAGTAACCCCCCATACTTGTTTCGTACTACCACATGTCTCTCTGACTAGTAGAGTACGGTTCGATAAGTTGTCAACCCCTTCCTAGCACACACCGTGCATGAGAGGCCATGATGGAAGATACGGTTGTAGCTGGTAGGCAGCCACCGGTCCGGGGCATGGGTGTTTCGGTTGGGACCGAGAGGGAGGCCACCCCTTAGAGCGCTTGCGATATAAATTTGATCCCATGCTACGCGAGGTTGTAGCCTCCCACTTAGAGTTTGCTTAACAGGTGTCGTGGGTGATTCGGACACGTGTGAGTTAAGCTGGTGTGTGCAAGTTAGGTGTGTTTTCAACAAAAGACCGTGAGACGGAATTAGTTAGATGGACTAAAGAAATCCGTTACTCGTGGGTAAAGAGTACACCCTCTGCAGAGATTAAAACCTATTGAATAGCCGTGTCCATGGTTAAGGATTACTGATGCAGGGACGGGTCAAGTGTCGGTCTTAGTGTCGGTCTTCTGAGGTGAAGCTGTTAACGATCTTGAAACAACATGGGTGTGACTTGTGACTTATGATGATTATGATTATTATTATTGTTGACTAACCCGTGATATTATTGTTATTAGTGAATATCTCAGGATGGTTCTACCTCCGGATATTCACTATGATTGTTTTTCTTTTAAAGCCCTTTATGTGGTGTCGCTCGACGCCTTCGATCGTGGCATTTCTTTTAAAGCCCTTTATGTGGTGTCGCCGGGCCGATCGTGGCATTTATTTTAAAAGCCCTTTATGTGGTGTCGCTCGACGCCTCGATCGTGGCATTTATTTTAAAAGCCCTTTATGTGGTGTCGCTCGACGCCTCGACCGTGGCATTTTTTAAGCCCTTTATGCGGTATCTCGGGATGGTTCTACCTCCGGATATTCGCTATAATTATTATTTTAAAGCCCTTTATGCGGTGTCGCCAGACGCCTCGATCGTGGCATTTCTTGTTATTTATTTCATAATTTTAATACTTACGTGACATTGCATTTTCATACATCGAGCTATATTTATCTTTGTGGTAGCGTCATGAGCATAAAATATTGTCGGCACATCATTGTTATATTATACTGTGTTCTAAATGTTTGCGAGTACATTCAAAGTACTCACTGGCTTGTCCCTGGCTATTGTCTTGGCCAGATTTTCTTGCACGGAGAGGAGCGACGCGATGACAGCCCGGAACCTAAGCAATGGAGATAGCAGCCTCACGAAGATAGGAGTTAACCTGGTCAGCTGTTCCTGTGGGAAATGGAGTCCCATAGATACTGATGATCCACAAACCGCTTCCGCCATCAACCACTAGAAACCTTTTGTTGTACTCACAGGCCAGATTGGTCTTGTACCACACATTTTTTTTGTATTTTACTTGGAATTTCTGTATCAAGTTGGAGCCTCATCAGCTAACAGTAATCCTGGGGCTGATGAGCACGACGGTCTTTTCTGGAAATTTATTACCCGGAAAACCAGTCGTGACACCATCGGTATCTCAAATTCAAATCAATCTGACCTTGTTCAATGTGTATACATTACAACATGCTCGTTTCCAAACCACACGCGCAGATCTCCGTTATATTCTTGCATGCATGGGTTCAAACATCAGGATCTCTTATTCAAATATTTGAATTCAACTTTACATTGATTATGACCTCACCTATTCTTTTACACCCACACAGTAGTCTTCTCTTTATAATTGTACCACTAACTTTCTCTTCTGCATGCATGCACACACACTACCAGTCGGCATTATCCATCGCACGCATGCAATCTTTTTCTTCAGGTCGGTCTCCCATGAAGGCACACACCCACACACATCCCCCTCTCCATCATATCGGGCATTCTTTATCTCTCACGCGTGCATGTGCAACGATCGATGTTCCTCTATGTATGTGTGTGTATAGCTAGGTCTTTCATAGTTTTCCACACAAATCGATCAATCGATATATCCAGTGAGGTCTCACCCTCTTTCCCATGTCCACATCGATCAATCTATACCTCTCTATATAGGATTAACATATATAGCTAATACACCCACATTAATTATATATCCAATGTCCCCCTCTCATCATCCATGCCTTCCGCTTCATCTCTCAGACGCGTGCACAATGGCGAAGATAGGGGGCAGTAAGGACCCTGCCCCCCTAACATCACTATATATCCAGGCTAATATGAATGTGATCATTAGACAATTGCTGCAAAAAATGGTTTAATTTCACGAATTGACCTCCTCGTAAAGGATTAGCAATGCTGGCCCCCTAGTTCATTTATTTTTCATGGCTCCGCCACTGCATGCAACAGCGCACGTGTTCGCCCCCTCTCTCTAAATATCGATCTTGCACTTGTGCATTCCTTCATAGTCTCCCTCCACTCGGCCCCTCGCACCATCTTCTAGCCCCCCATCGGATTTTGCCACATGTACAATCTAGAAGACTCCATGGTTGAACTTAAGCATAATGCACAAACCTCAAAACAACAGTGGTTCTCTTTTGTTCTAGAATCTTCCGTAACATAACTGCCCAAAAAAAATTCTAGTTGAATTGCCATTATTTGTTTTTACTTTATCTTTTACAATGCACAATTCCATGAATCATAAAATAGATTAAGGGCTTCTTTGATTCAAAGGATTCTCAAAGGAATTTTGGAGGTCTAATAATTAGGAATTTTTCCTATCTTGGTTGTTTGATTCGTAGGATTGTAAACCATAGGAATTTTTCCATATGACTCATTTGCACTAGATTTCATAGGAAACATCCCATACACTCAAACCTCTTTGAAAGAATTCTACTTTTTTCTATGCACAATCAAACACTCGTACAATCCTGTAGGATTCAAGACGACATTCCACTATAATCCCATGTTTTTCCTATTCCCGCGTTCTTAGCTTTTTTATAAAAACTAATTGATTTTGAATGAGATGAACTATAAGAATTAAACGAAGGGCTACATCAGTCATATATGACTCAGAGCTTACATGCTATAGTGTGGTATTTATTCATAATTTGGTTGCAAAATCTGATGCGTGCAATGCACGTGTACCTTACTAGTACTTCAAATATGTGCAAAACACGTAAATTAGAAGACCAATGGCACGCTACACAGTGTCTCTCTTACAGTTCATGAAGCCATGTGGCACATGTGGAGGCGTTGTCGCGACCTCCTTGCATGGATTGATCACAGTGACGTGGTGCTGGTTCCAGAAGAATGTACTGGTCCTCCCTGAGCCATACTGGCGGTAGATGCACGAAGCAAAGATGTGCACGCACGCCACGCACGCACTCATTCCCTCGCACGAACACGCGGGTACACGGGCGGACGCAATTTTGTACCAAGATCCACCCCATGTGATAATTGGACGCGTGTAAAGTCGTTCACTTCATTGATGGTCAATTAATACAGCGCATGCAAATTGAGTGGACGTGATGGCAGAAGAAAGACATTATTACTCCACTGCGCGCATGCGAGTAGTTAAATCGTGGGTTGCTAGTAGTACTTCCATTTGTCTCCTTCGTATTTTGTGCCAATTTTTGATAGTAACATAATATTTACGCATTTGGGCAGTGTAGTACTTGAAATTTATGTTCCGCTAAACTCATCGGGAGCCGTTTCGGGCCTCGAAACCAAAACCATCAATTAATCTTTACCTTGTTCCCATCACATTCGAAAGCCTGCTCACACCTACTAGTACATACCAAACCTGAACGTGTTCCCACTATGCAAACCTGTACATACTTAGGTTATAAAAGGGTAACTACCTAACCAAAAATTACTCTACCTTTCCTCCTCATAAGTGCTTCTTCTTCGTCCGTTGTTGCCATGGCCGGTGAGCAGAGCTCTAGGTCGAGAACTACTTGTAACAAGGGAGCGGCAACCAAGGCTATAGGAAAAAAAGAGAGGGCTCACCTCCACGCAGAGACCTCGAAAGATCTCTCACGGGCAGGCGATGGCTCCCAGGAGCGTCCTAGCCGTGGAGGCGAACATGCTGAGCCGGCGGAGCTGGAGTCGTTATCCCTTGACGGCATGCCCGATCAGATCAATAAGCACCTCAATAAGCAGAAGGAGTTCATCCAAGGCTTGATGGAGTTGCTGAAGGAGAGCCTCGACGACATGCCCGCTGAGCTCAATCAGCAGGTGGAGTTGACCGCCGGCTTGGTGATCTCTTTGAAGAAGAGCATTGCCTCGGAGAAGAAGGCGACCGGCGAAATCCTGCGACTTCAGGAGGACAAGGCGAAGCTCTGCCACAAGATCGACCTGTTGAAGGAGAAGAACGCTGGATGGAAGAAGCTGCATGAGAATAGTAGTTCCTCGATGAAGATGCTGGAGGCCCTCGTCATGGAACAGAAGGAGGAGTTGGCGAAGCTCCGCATCGAGCACTCGACTGCTATAAAGGTACGTAATGCGGCCGTGGAACAGATGAAGGCTCGCGTCGAGAAATCCCGCGTCATGGACAGAATGAAGAAGATGGCGGAGGAGACGCGCAAGGAGATGGAGGTCGTGGAGGCGATGAAGAAGCAGTTACGACTCCGCGGCGAATTAGATCATTTGGGGTGATAATCTTCTCTCGCGAAACCGACCAAGCTAGACTGCCCCGCCCTCTAGCCTTTTAAAAAATGTATACTTTTGTACAGTAGTAGTATCGATGGATTGCGCCATGGAGCAAAACTTGAAATAATAAAAAAGGTGGTACATATAGACAGCGCTCGTCGCCAAATTATGCATATAGTACTATTAAAAAGGCTAGTCACAATAATGGTGTCCAAAGACAACCCACCCTCAAATAAAACTAAGCACCACAGAATTCTTTGACAAAACTAAGCACCCTGAAATTCTTTGACAACTAAACTCACGGCTATATGATGTTGGCCATATATATTGTACGTATATAATGTGAAGAAACGAGTGGTAGTACTATACCAACTAAAAGATGAAATGTAAGAAATACTAGTATGTACGTACTAAAGAGTTAAAGTAACCAGAAGAAACATAACATAGTTCTGCTGGGGGCTCAACACAACACACCCCACAAATTAAATTAAGCACACCTGAAATTAAACTTTGCAACTATTCTGGTAGACACTGCATTAGAACCACCATGAGCAACGACACCGCCACCTTACTCGGAGTCCTTGTCCACGTCCTCGACTTCGTCCTTGTCCCTCTTCCTCTTGGCCGATACTTGTTTTCTTGAACCGCCAACTTGGCTGTTGCTCTTCATCCAACCCTTGTAGATATTGAAACAAAGGTAGCCATCCATTGCAGCGTAGTGGATGTGGTGTATATCTAGTACATTCCGCTGCCAAGCATGACGATGAAACGTGTATGGAGGTTTCTCCAGTTTACCGTACGAAGGATGAACCATGGCTCCTGCTAGGGTCAGCATTGAAGGCTAACGAGAGGACACCAGCCGATTCTTCTGGTGGTCGAAGGTTTTGCCTACAACAAGGCCTATCCGACGCAGGACTTCTTTGTTACCAAAGTCTACAGTAATGAATTTGACTAGGTTGCTCTCGAGGAAGTCCTTAAAATCCTGGCACTCAACGTCGGCATGCCATATGTGGTAGACCAAGCATAAGTCATGCATGCAAACCTGGATCACGGCGGGCTTCTTCCTCTCTTCGTCCTTTAGATCCTTCTCTCGTCCCGAACTGTGGTGTACTCAATATCTAGCCCAGCGACCCACTCATCATCTGAGTCTTCGAACATGCGTCTGAAGCGAGAAAGGCATCCTTTCACCTCGCGGAAGAACAGGTGTAGATGACGTCGAACTCATCGCCGGTGATGTTTCTAACCTTGTACACACCGTCGATCGGTGACATTTGGGACGCCATGGATTTGGGAGGAGGGTTAGGATTAGTGGAACTTCCGTAATGTGAATGGACGGGATGACTAGGAGCGAACCGCTGTAGTATTAAAGGACATGCGGGGACAAGTAGGAGCGAACTGCCAGCATGCGAACGGCAGGGTAGTGGCTTTCCATTCTCCCATGATATGGGATTTCGAGAGCCCTTGGATCTGAGATCGAACGGTTGCATGGCGTGATTCTAGACCTATGGGTGAATATCCTATCCTGGAGGGTTATTCTGCAAATTTTCAACAACTTAGCATGCATTGCTTGATCTCAGATCCAGGGCTGCCAAGAGTCCGTATCATGGTCGCGCCTACCACGACCGTCGCGTCACTTTCATGGTCGCGCCTTGGAGATTTAACACGGTGCGTTAGGCTATCTGATGTTGGCATGTCATACATAGTCATCACTTAGTCACTCATACTACAACAAGGTTTTGGCTATAAGGTTGGCTATAAGTGTATTTTTTTACTCCTCTCTATCTCTTTCTTCGTACTCCCTCCGTCCCATAATATAAGAACATTTTTGACACTAGTGTAGTGCCAAAAACGTTCTTATATTATGGGACACAGGGAGTACTAGTATTTATTGCATTTCCCAAGGAGTGACCTCTTCCAATGAAATGGTGTTGCTAAGTTTGCTTCATTTAATTAGCTATAGACTCAAAATTGTCTTTTCACCTAGGTACACGTGCTTAGCACCATTTCTTCCTTGGGTCACCAAACTAGTCTCTCTCTTCTTGATTAACTTGCCACATCAGACTTTATGCCTATGTGGCAAGCTTAGCACCTGTAGGAGCAAGTAAAAGTAAGTACAATAGTACGCTTTACATGGCATTTTTGCATATGTGGAGGAAAGAGAGGCAAGGAAAAAGTGGAGAAGTGGGCTCTCATGCAAGAGCCAGCCTCTACTACATGGTGGAGCATTGGGAGAGGCACCTGTATGGAGGTGGTCAGGAATCAGGAGACTCACGCCGGTCGTAGCGCCGCAGTTAAAATGATAATGTCAAGTCAAATCACGGGGCCCCACCTGTCCAGCAGTAACTCGCTGTCAAATCACACAGCCCTACGTTCGCAGCAGCCTACTCCCTCGTCTTCTCGCGTCTCTGTTGAACCAACTAGGCGGAACAGCCCCGCCGCCTACCATGCAGGAAAAGCCCCACCCTCGACTTTTAAATAGTATACAGAATACTAATTTTGTATCCATGGATTGCACCCGCGCCATGGAGCAAATCGTCTAGAAAATAGCGGTACACATGTACGGAGTATACAGCACGCCCGTCGTGTTCGCTCGCACCCCAGACGGTCGGTCGGTCTGGCACGCTGCTCTCCGAATGGAACGCGCGTCATATTGCGTTTGCACACACATGTGGGACGGCATTTGACAACCGACCATGGGCACGCTCCCCGGCCCCGCAAGTCGGGTGACTTAATAGAAGAGGGAGACGACCGATAGTACTAGAGAAGTGTTGTACTACGTTGGTGCCTGGACGATCCCTGCAAGACACGGAAGATCAGTTCGTCCATGCATGTGACCAGAGAACAGCAGACATGCCTGTATTGGCTATCGTCTACATATCGTGCAGGCTGTGTTGTACATGGTTGTAGTTGTGGTGAGAAATCTAAAAAAAAGGTTTCTTGTCATCTCGCAAAATTAGGTGTCATGTGCTTCGGATCACTGCGAGGGTTAAACAGTGACAACTGAGTTGGGCTAGTCATTGGGGGCACGTGCACGAACAGTGAATACTCGGCTACCATCTAGGTCAAGCCGGCTATGTTAGTTAGGACATCTATCGACGGACCCCTTTTCTACGAGTTTATCTTTAACTTGAGCTTTCTTCCTCGTCTAGTTTATTCGTCGGGATTCATGTTGTCTCCTTTGGGCAGTGAGGTTATGATTTCTTGTCATGTGGCATTTTTCGTGTTATATGTTATAATCCGGCGCTTCAGATCAAAATGACGACAACTGCACCTCCAGGCCACGTGGATGAAGACTTCTCGACAGTAATTGACGAGGTCAAGCCGGCTCCGGTAGACAAAAGAAAACTAGTACTACTCCACTATATAGGCAAGAGCCTCCGTGCTTGCTTGCTAGTGTTGCTCTCTTCACACTGTCTCGGCCTCTCCAGATCTAAACACGACAACGGTGGCCACACACTCTCTCTCTCTCTCTCTCTCTCTCTCTCTGCTCACCGCTGGTCACAGATCCAGCCGGATCCTCTCCGCCGGGGAAGGTGAGAAGGTGCAACGTTCACGCGGTCGTCCTCGGCGACGGCTCTTACCCACTGTTCGGCGCGTCTCGGTCAGCCTGCCTTGCCGTTCTCTCCCAAGCACCGCTGGCGAGGGAGGGCCTCCGACCCCTTCTTCCTTGCTACTGTAGTATGGGCAGATCCGGCCTCCCGCCGCCCACCTAGCAACATCCGGGCGACCATCAGGTATAACTTCCTTCGAAACCGTCCTTGCTCTACTTCCCGAGCTCCTGACGTTGCTACATTTGTATCTTTTACTATTTCTCAGCCCCCCTCGGAGATAGGATCGATCGGCTGTTCAAAAACCACCTAATTTTTTTACGTTTAAGAGGTAAAACTAGTTCATGCACTCGAATCTAGTACTACTTGGTTCAAACAAGGAAGAAAGGGGGTGGGGGTGGGGGACGATTTGTTACGTGAATCTAGGACTTGGTTGAAAGAGGAAATAATGGGGGCGAAAAGTAGCAGAGACTGGCTATCCAACTGGTCTCTAGGTCTAATAGGGAAATAAAGGGAAACGCAGTACAAACTCAATATAAACCCGATCTATTGGTTGAGAAAGGAAAGAAAGTGGGGTCTAGGGGACAAGTTAACAGAGTAAGTCCAGCACTAGATTTGCTAGCCTCACACAGTATAAGGTGGCTATACCGAACAAAAATGGGACCAACCTAGATATCCTGTTCTGATGGTTGTTGCCCCGAGCCACTCTTATGGAATGCCACTGGTAAAATGTAGTAGTCACACTGTTAAAAGTAAGGACACGTTAAACCAATGTTGTTTTCAATGTAATGCCTCCAGTAATATGAATCAATGGCACTTCTTTACATGTCCTTCTAAAATTTCCCATTAAGATAAGTTGGTTCTTTTTGTTAGAAATGCAACTATCCTGGTCCGCCTACTCTCCCGTGCCCAAAGTAATGTCGTATTTAATGGTTGTCATAGTTAATCCTAATGCCCACACTAATATCTAGCAATGCCACTGCTTTAGAAAAATTCTACTGTCCTTGTAGGATTGCCATTCAGATAAGGAACATGCTTCTTTTCATTTGATGCATGTTTCATCACTTGTTTGTCACCCTCGTCTCCACCTTTTTTGTGCAAACAGAGATATACATTTCACGCTCAATCTTAGTTGAACTGCACAAATGATATCCAAATTATAGTTCAGCATTCCAGGAGCTTCACAACCAACCTTGATGTTGCTCAATTTTATTGCAACTAATGAAGAAGAAGCTCTGTGGGTTTCATTTTCTGATGGAAATGGAACCGGGGCTGGAGCCCTTTTCTTAAAAAAAATTTGAAGAAGAAGCTGCTAGCTCATGGGACATTGCTTCATTTTAGGTGAACTGCACCAAAAGGTCCCATGAATTGAATCATCCATGTTGGTGACTAAAAGAGCCAGCTCCAGCATCCCAGCCTAAGCAACCCCGACCTCCATCCTTCCGATGCACGGTACACCTTGTTTGCCACCTGCTCGACCCTAGTGTCACTGATAAAATGAAGTAATAATACAGTTAAAATAGAACGAGTGTCATCTCTATCATTTCATTTCCAATGTAGATAAAGAAAGTGCTTCTCTTTGTTAAAGTATGTTTCACCAACTAGTCCCATTGTTAATGTTTAAGCGTTTCTGCAAACTGGGGTGCTTAATTTTAGTTGATATGTACAAAAATAGAGATTTGAATGTCTCAAGGTGCCTCCTTGTACTACCGCTGTACACCGATGTTCATCTTTGGCGTAAGGTGTATCTGGGAGACTTGGGGACGATGTCGAAGATGAGGCGTCAGTATGAGGCGTCGCGAGGCCCATCTCGCCCTCCCAAAGATGGCATACTATGATACTATCGCAATATTTTCTTCTATTTATTTTGTGTGTTTCATCAACTAGTGCCACTATAATGTAATCACGCTTTTTCATTATCTGTGCAAACAGGTTATTCAATTGCATTTTGGTGGAACTGCACAAATGTACGTATGGAACCGGCATATATGCAGAGTGCGAGGTGTGCCAAGTAAAATTATCGACACCAACCATGCTGCATGCACGATTGGCATCCACCACCACCGATGGGATGTGTGGCGCTCTCGTGGGACGGATCTTTCCGGCAAAGCAAATCCTCTAACCAAATACTAGTAGCTTATATTGGCAGTTTTCTAGGAGTACTCTGTTCTGAAAGAAGCACCAATCTATTTTTCTTTATTTGTACACAATGTGACAACTTTGACCCAAAGGTCCAGTGCTATTTTAGGGTGATTGGCGTAGTACTCAGAGACTAATTGTAAGCATGATTTTCATTAGCTGTCACAATAATTGTAAGCATGAGAAGGTGGAAGATTAGGTTTGTGCGAAGCTTACCTTAAACCCTACCGCCGCCGTCGAAACGAGGCGAGCATCGACGGAACCGTGGAGAACGGCGGGGAAGCGACGTCGCGCCATCCGGCCTCCTCTTGCAGTGGGAGAACGAATACTCCTGTGGCTCCGGTTGGCTCTGCACCCTCACGAACGGCACACCATACTCGATCGATTCGTTATCCTCTGGGTGCTCGACCTTCGATCTATACGCCCACCACCTCCGCTTTGATTGTCGCCTCGGCGAATCATGCTCGCTCCATCGCCCATAGGAGATACTCGATGAACTCGGAGGACTGCGGCATGACTGCCGCCAAGGAGTACATGTACATCGCCGCCCTCATCACCGTCGTCTCGCTCTTTCGCATACATTGCCACATGGCCCGCACCGTCCTCGAAATCTCCCACTCATTGTCAAACCAACTAAGGATCTCCTTCAACCTGGCTAACTTTGCACAGTCGCCGCCGATGATCTGCTGATTCATCTTGCATCCTCTCCATAGATGTCCTTCTGAGTGGTCGGGTGCTAGCTTTGGAAGATGGGAGGAGAGACGGTGGTCTTGCAATAGAGAAGAGGGAGAGGCGAGACAGTGGTTTTCGAATGGAGATGATGGAGAGGAGAGGAGGTGGTTTTGCAATGGAGAAGATCAGAAGAGGGAGAGGCGAGACGGTGGTTTTGGAATGGAGATGATAGAGAGGAGAGGAGGTGGTTTTGCAATGGAGAAGATCAAAATAGGGAGAGGGGAGATGGTGGTTTTGGAATGGATATGATGGACAGGGTAGGAGGTGGTTTTGGAATGGAGATGATGGAGAGGAGAGGAGGTGGTTTTGCAATGGAGAAGATCAGAAGAGGGAGAGGCAAGACGGTGGTTTTGGAATGGAGATGATGGAGAGGAGAGGAGGTGGTTTTGCAATGGAGAAGACGGAGAGGAGCGTGCGACAGCGATTTAGGATTGGACGAGATGGCCGGCGCGCTGTGACTGGATCAAAATCAAAATCAATTTACCCTTCAATTAAGAAAGCTACTCGACATTAACTAGTCTCCCTTCTATTCTGGGTCATAATTGACCATGATTTTTGCACATAAAATATATGTTATACGTTGCAAAAATAATATAATTTGAAAGTACATTCAGATACGAACCAAACAATACAATTTTTGGTGACATGCATTCAAATTTTGCTTGTCAAATACAGTACGTGGTCAAACTTTGACCCAAAATACGCAAAACAACAAAAAAAAATCCAAGACCAGTGCCGCTCTTCCGCTCTTCTCCTCATAAACCACCGCCGCTCCTCTCCTGTTCCAATCTAAATCTAGCACCCCTCCTCTCCTCTTCCCTTTCAAAACCACCGCCCCTCCTCTCCCGTTCCAGTCCAAAACCAGTATCGCTCCTCTCCCGTTCTAATCCGAAACCAGCGCTGCTCCTCTCCTCTTCCATTCAAAAACCACCGCCGGCGAGTGAAGGTGCTGTGGAGAAGTAGATCGATGGAGGAGTACAACCGATATGTGACAATAGCAGATGACGACCCTGTGAAGCTAGCTAGGATGTTGGAGATACAGTCTTGGTTTGACAACAAGGACCAACTAGCGGCGACGGCGACATCCATGGCCAAATATCTGCTTGAGCGAAAGGCGGCGATACTCCGGAGGAGTCGCGCCGAGTACATAGAGCTGCTCCTCTAGGCCATGGAGCAAACAGATTCACCGAATCCGATCGTGAGGGAGCGGTGGTGGGAGTATCGATCCCAGATGGAGCATCCACCAGAGATTGAAGGATCGAGCATCTACAGGGTGCTGTTTGTGAGGGTGTCCTACCAGAGCGAGCCGGTGGAGTCTTCGCCGACCGAACCCAACTCCAAGAGGAGAAAAGTAGTTGGCCCGACGAAGCTTCCCCGCCATCGTCTCCCTTGCCATTCACATCGTTTCACGGGGCGGCTGTCTGCCGCTGAGGAATAGGAGGGTGCTGCCCCCCCCCCCCCAAGCCCAATAGTCGGGGAGGTTGTGAATTGTCAGGAGGAGCTTAGGGTTGTCAGTATTTGTAGGTTGTGAATTGTGTTTTGTGTTGTGTATTTTGAGAGTACTTTCAGATATGAATGTCTTTTGAATTTGAGATTTGCAGTATTGAGCATATGAAATATTTTATGAATTCTAGAGATCTATTTTTAGCACTTACAAAAATGTAGTTTCATAGGAGTAAAAAAGTGCAGACAATGTGATTCTCAGATAAGAAACAACAAGTTTCAGTTTCAGATAAGAAACAGCAAGTTCAGTTTTAGATAAGAAGCTGCAACTTTCAGAGGTAGAGCATTTATATTAACACGACCTTTTCAAAGAGGGTTAACATCATGTTGGAAGTTTTATTCATGGTCGAAAATGGAACTACCAGCCAGTTAACATCATGTTGATCAACATTCATGCATAGCACATCTTCATATGATGCACAGTCAAAATTCCCACGCAATGTCGAGTGTGCGAAACACAGAGAAAACGAGGGACGAAGTTTTGGCAAGTGTTGGACATGGTTTTGGGCTGCCCCATCTAGGCTTTCATTTTTAACATGCGCAGCCCACGACCTCGGATGGGAGGTCCATAGGACTGTTTGTATTTTCTTAGGGCCGTCATGTATCGACCGGCCTATGGACCTCCCATCCGAGGTTTTATTTTTGGCAGCCCAATTTATGTATTTTTTTTTTGAAGAAAACACAGAGGTCTGTTCTATTTTTCTATATAAGAATAGGAACACCAGGTCCAACTTATGTTTCCCTTCTAACTATATTATATATACTAGCAAAAGAGCCCGTGCGTTGCAACGGGAGAGAAAACATAACACACGCTCTTAACTCAACAACCATCACTCAAGACCACAATAGGTCCATCTCCTTCATTTTTGCGAGGCATCATATTTATGTTGCCGCTTATCCTCCTTCTCATCCTCGCTAGCGATGGACTCGGTGTTCACACAAAACAACAAAAAATGTGTGTTGAATATGGTTAATCCTAAGGCGTTCTCTCTCCCTCTCTTCTCCCTCTCCCTCTCTCCCTCCCTCTCTCTCTCTCGCTTTCTCTCACTCTCGCGATGAGAAATTTGTTGTTTTCCCCTGCGACATTTTTCAGAGGTATGCATGTGTAGTTATCGATGTTTTCTTTTCCCTATATGTTTATAGTGGGGTGTTTATTTGCAATCTGGATCGCCGCCGGTATGAAAAAAAACGGATCTTGCACTATAAATTATAAGTTTGCTTCCATAACAATATTTTAAAAATACTTAACAGGTAAAATTAACATCATATTTAGATTCCACACATTTTTCTAATAAAATTTCATATATAATATGTTAAAATCGGGTTACGGTTTAAAAGATGAGATAATTTAGAAAATCATTTGGTTTAACTCAAATATATTCCAAAATAATATTTAAAAATATTTAACAGGTAAAAATAATCTCATATTCATATTCTACATATTTTTCTAATCAAATTTCATATATAACATGTTCAAATCGGAGTTACGGTTTAAAAGATATGGATGATTTTAAAAAGCATTTGTTTGACTTAAATATGATTCGTGCGGATGAATTACCTAAAACATCAGGGGGGGATTTTGAAAAATGTAAAATAACGGTTCGGGTGTGACTTAAATCCGGACGGCAGGTTGATTTCAAGAAAAAATAGGGATTTTTATGTAAAATGCCATGACGGACGAAGGAAACCCAATTTGCTTTATTATTAGGTAAAGATTTAAATTATTTTATATGTTATTATATATTATTTTTATTGTCATCATATATTTAACATCTTATTAACTTATAAAAATAATTTCTTAACAAATAAAATCCTGGATTGATTTGGCACGACAATCCTAGTGATTGTGTACAAAAGTTTGGTAAGATTTAAGGATCAATGTAATAATATCACTTATTATTTAAATATATTTATAACAAAATGCTCAGCCCATTTTATTTTTTGATAACATTGCTGGCCCAACCCAACATTATAATTAGAATCAGCCCAGCAAAATCGTGTATTTCAAGAAAGTGCAAATGGCCTGTAATTTTTTAGGAAATAAAATAAATGGGCGCATGGATATTGCATTATTTGTTCACCCAAATTGACCTAATGTCTGTAATTCAAAAAAAAAGATCAAATTGACTGTAAATTCTACCGCGCAAAAAAAAGACTGTAATTTCCGAAAAAATGGGTTGAATACGTGCCACATTTTTGGAGGTTGATATGTGGGCGAATAGGTCAAAGCCAACGCAAGTCTTTGTCAATTTAGTCAACAAATGATTCTGACATGTTAGCCGTTGGATTTACATCCAACAAACGGCATCCATCTTCAATCTCTCGTCTTCTTCCTCCAGCGCCGCCGGGACCACCTCCCGCCTCCTGCTGCTAGCAGCTCTGCTTAGCACGCTTCCCTATGAAGTGCTACTCCACCGTTGGCCAGGCCATCCCTCCACCCCTCCACACCTCATGTTCTTCTCCACCGACTGCCGAACCACACCGCACTAGAACCGATTAACCTCAGACACCTCTCTGTCTGCGACTCTACTCTCGGGTCTTCCCATCTCCGGCTCGTTGCTGTCCGGGGCCTCGCCGTCGTCCACCACCTTGGATGCACTCGGCGCGGCGTGGTCAACGTGGTCAACAAGCGACACCATCGGAAGTAGACTGTGCATGGAGAGGCTGACAGCTGGGTCCACGGCCGCACACAAGGAAATGCCTCCTTATTACACATAAAATAATGATTCCTCCACCTGACATCTAGGACCCACCAGAAGGGCCTCTGTATTTTGCAAAAAAACGTGGCCCCCACTAACATGTCAGACCCACCAGCTATCTTCGCACGCAAGGAAGTGCCTCCTTATTAAGGATAAAAAATGAATACTCCCCGCCTTGGTGGAACCCAAAGATAGTGGGAGGTCGACTTGTGGGCCTACCAAGTTGACCAGGCACAGAGGGCTTTGTCAACTTAGTCAATATGAACGATTCTAGCTCCTGTTACCGTACGATGTTCATCCAATGGTCGTAGTGCTTCTTCAACCTCTGGTCTTCTTGCTCCAGCCGCCCAAACCAACGCCGGTCGTGCCGCGTGCTCCTGCCTCTCGTGGCCGACTGTGATGCCGCGGAGGCCTCACCGCCCTCTACTACTCCCACCGCTGGCTAGGCCATCCATCTACTCACCCACAACCCCTGTTATTCTGCGGCGACAGCAGCCTCACACCGCAGCCGAACCAGTGAACCCTCGTACTCCTCTTTGCGTGGGCATCCACTGCTGCGTCTTCCCCGGCTCCGAGTCGTCCCCTTCCTAGGCCTCGCCGTCGTCCACCACCGTGGTGCTCAAGGCACGGCGTGGTCAACGTGGCCAAGGAACGACTTCCATCGGACATGGACTGTACGTGGAGAGGCTGACAGCTGGGTCCTCGGCAGCAGCAAGGAAGTGCCTCCTTATTACGTGCAAAATAATTATTCCTCCACCTGACAACGGGGACCCACCGGACGGGCCACCGTATTTCGCAAAAAAATGTTTCCCCCTGACTGCTGGGAACCACCAGCTACATCTTTGCAAGCAAGGAAGTGCGTCCCGCAAAAACGATTCGCTTCTCATCGCTGGGACCCACCGGCTACATCTTCGCACACAAGGAAGTGCGTCCCGCAAAAACACAATTAAGCCCCCGATTGCTGGGACCCACCAGCTACATCTTCGCGACGCAAGGAAGAGCGTGCAGGCAAATAAAAATAATAAGCCCCTTATTGACCGGGACCCACGGCTACATCTTCGCAGTAAGGAAGTGCACGGCAGCTTGGGACCCACTGGTTGAAGCGTGCGAAGCGTTGTCATTCTGGTCACGAACGTGTACATACATATATACTGGTGGATGTAGAGGCATGCACGTGTCGTAGTAGAGGCGCGCACGTAGCATGTACACGTACGTACAGCGGCCCGGTTGCAAGAAAGAAAATACGGCCACATGTGTGTACGTATGGGTGGGGTCCCGAACGCCTACTCGCGCATACGTACGGCGAGGGCTCGTGTTCATGGGGAGGCAACAGAATGTGTCGTGTTCATGGGGAGGCAACGGAATGCGTCGTGTTCATGGGGAGGCAACGGAATGCGTCGTGTTCATCGGGAGGCAACGGAACGCATGGGAGCCAACTGGCTGGGTTGGAACAGAATGTGTGGTCGTGTTCATCGGGAGGGCTTGGACAGAACAGGCGATGGAAACGAGGCCTAGTGTACCGCACAATGGAGGAAATGGACCTCCTACGTATGGAACGGGGTCCTGTTGATCGTAAGGGGTCTGGCGTACCGCAAAACGGAGGAAACGGACCTCCTACGATCGAAACGGGGGTCCTGTTGATCGGGAGGGGTGTGGCATATCGGAAAACGGACGAAACGGACATGTGTTGGAGCGCTACGGTCGAAACGGGGGTCCTGTTCATTGGGAGCGGTGTGGCATACCGCAAAACGGATGAAACAGACTTGTGTTGGAGCGCTACGGTCGAAACGGGGGGTCCTGTTCATCGGGAGGGGTGTGGCGTACCGCAAAACGGGACTCCACGGGATATTGTTCATCTCCACCATCGACCTCCTCCAGCCTCCATGGGCTACCGTCGACCTCCTCCAGCCTCCACGGGCTCCTGCTCATCCAGCCTCCACCGCCGCTACTCCACCGCCATCGCTCACCCACCCTCCACGGGCACCCTCCACCATCTCTGCTCATCCAGCCCTCCACACCACGGGTCTGCTCAACCACCCTCCACCGCTCATCGCTCATCCAGCCCTCCACACCACGGGTCATGTTCATCCAGAGGCAACGCCACCATTCATTGTTCATCCACCCCCGCAACGCCTTTGCTCATCCAATAGATCGGCTTCGATTAGCGCGAGAGCGGCGAATCGCTGACCGGGTTGATTAATAGCCATCGATCGATCACTCGGGTTACTGAACGCGTAACTGCAGCGCAATCGCCGGGTTGATTAGAGCCCAACGCCTCGCTCGGGTTCAGTTAGAGCCAACGCCTCGCCACACACGCAGCAGACGTGTACGAGTGAAACGCGATCGCTTCGGCCCCGACCTCCCATCAGAAGGAACTCCCGAAATTTTCCTCCCCCTCGCTTCTACCATGGTTTTTTCCGTCATGGACGGCCCAAAGAATGTCATGCAGCTGCGTCTCTGGCTCGCCCAGGATGAAAAGCCCATTTTCTGTCATGATTTTTTGTCATAGAAGTAGGAGCCCACCACATCTATGATGATACCAGGCTTTGTCACAATTATCGTCATAGAAGTGTCATATGTATGACAAGAAAAAAATTTGTGGGCCCAAAATGTCACGGATGTGTCTTTTTTTTTTGTAGTGTAGTCTTATAATAAAATACTACCAAGTTCAGGTTGGGGAACCATCATCGAGGATAATGAAGTCCTAACATAAGTCATGATTCTTAAGAAGGAACTTCTTCTACTTGAACAAATCAATCAGTGGCTTGGTGTGCTAGGAAACACATATATAATGGAGGCGGCCAACCTATCAAACCATAGAGTACTTCGCACATGCGTGACTAACTTGGGACGATTCCAGAGGAAGCAAAACTAACTTTCTCGAACCCACTGCGGCACAAACTCATCTGTACTGGTTTCATGCATGATTAAGCAAGTTAACCTACTGTTTAGTGCAGAACAAGATAAAGCACTATTAAGGGCCATGTGTGGGCTTGAAACTTGAATCTTTGATTCAAAATGGTCCAAACCCATCTGGTCTTAGTTGCATTAGCCCAACACACTCATTTTGCCATGTCTCATGCATGCATCATATTGTTGCAAATTGTTTGGTGACGATTGTATATCGGTGCTCTCTACGGCAGGTTTTGCCCCCGAGGAGTATCGTGAGTACCCAACCGAGGAGCATTACCAGTCCACGGACCCGCAAGGCAAGCAACCAACCAATTGATCATATCGATACAATCCCATGTTCTCGCCTCTGCTCTCTTTTACTGCATTAAGACAATGCGTTTCAAACTGCTGTGTGCTACGGTAGTTGAACCCATTTCCTCTGCATGACCTGTCATTGCCACAGTAACTAGATGAAACCAACTAGCATGTGTAGGAGTTGATTGAGCCATGTGTATGTGTTTCCTACCTTGCTATGCCCCCTATTCTTAGAGTCGTGTCAGGTCTGGTTCATCTGGGTGATGGGCTAGAGTGAAATGACCATGTCGGTAATGAGAGTGATGTGTTGAACATGATTTGGTAAGGTATCGATGAGGGGCCATGTAGGAGTACATGGTGGGTTGTTTCATTGAAGCCATCCTTAAGCACTGAGATCTGTATGTGTGATTTAAGATTCAGCTACTACCATGCATTGGGCCCTGAAATATGACCCCGCTCGACTTCTTATCCACCCTAGTCCTCTGTCTAGGAATTGCAAGTAGTTTCTGGTGTTTGTATCTTACTACAGGCCGTGGGCAGCGCTGACCCGCGGGGTGGGATGTGATGCGGTAGGTACGTGGTATGGTGTACCGGATGCCCGTTAGGTATCTCGGGAACCCTGCACACATCGTTCGGGACAGTATGTGGAAACCTCGGCTGGACTCCCTGCGGATGGAACCTCGATAGGCTATAAACCTGGACTAGAGACTTAGGTGTTTAGGTAGGTCGTGGTCTACACCCACGTCGGCTTCCGCTTGAAGTCTGCCGAGCACATGTCGTGTGCAGACGCTAAGTGGTGGAAACATGTATGAAGAAGTACACCCCTACAGGGTTAACATCATCTATTGAATAGCGCGTCATGATAAAGGACTACTTGGTTGCCTATACAGTTCATAGACAAGTAAATGGATACTACTAAAAGCCTCAAGTTAAGCATGAGTGCCGAGGATGGCTCTTCCGTAGGATGACGGAGGTGGATCCTCGGTAGTGTATTGAAGTGGTGAGTAGTGGACTCGAGTGCGCAAACCAATTTCAAGTAGGAGTCTCGTAAGATAGCTTAGCCAAGAGTCAAAGCTGGCTTGCTGCAATAACCCCACCAGCCCTTCTTAATAATGTGCATGTATGTAGGATCTGATGTAAGTCTTGCTGAGTACCTTTGTACTCATGTTGCTTAATTTACATTTTATAGAAGACGTTGCAACGCCTTCTGATGGGTTCTTCATAGACGTCGATGTCGACGAGTAGGATGAAGCCCAGGTGGTGATCCTGAGCTCGCGATGGACCATGTAGTATAGTCAGGCTTACCCAAGCCTCTTTTATTTTCCTAGTTGTCTGTACTCGGACAAGTTACTTCCGTTGTTGGCTTGTATGTTTGTATGACTTTAATGCTGGGTCGTGTGACCCGTACTTGTGTGTATGATATGTATGGCTCTCTGAGCCTTTAAATAAAGTACTTGAGTTGTAGAGTCATGTTGTGATGCCATGTTGTATTTGCACATATCGATCATATTGTGTGTATGATTGAAATGCTTGGTATGTCTGGGATCTAACTATCTAGTTGTTTATCCTTGGTAGCCTCTCTTATCGGGAAATGTCTCCTAGTGCTTCCACTGAGCCATGGTAGCTTGCTACTGCTCCAGAACACTTAGGCTGGCCGGCATGTGTCCTTCTTCGTCCTCGTGTATGCATCCCCTTCGGAAATGTCACGCGATGAATATCGGAGTCCTGTTAGCCCGCTACAGCCCGGTTTACCGGAGTCCTACTAGCCCAGTGCTACAACCCGGATTCACTCGCCGATGACCGACATGTTTCCACCAAACAGAACACAACTCTGCATCAGAGGAATAACTTGGTGTTGCTCAGTGACTTCATCAAGTTACATCCATCCACCTTCCATCACTCCGTCGAGCCTCTCGACGCCGATGATTGGCTTTGAAGCATTACGCACAAGCTCTGTTCTGCAGTCATAGCTGAGGCTGATAAGGTCACTTTTGCTGCCTATCATCTTGAAGGCCCCGCCAGTCTCTGGTGGGAGAATTATGAAGCCATGCGCCCAGCTGGCCATGTTACTACTTGGGCAGAATTCAGTGAGGCTTTCCGCGAACATCACATTCCGGAGGGTCTTATGGACCGTAAGCGTGAGGAGTTCTTCAGTTTCACCCAAGGTAGACTCTCTGTGGATGCATACAGCAGGGAGTTTGGTAACCTAGCATGCTATGCAACTGAGGAAGTTTCCACCGATGCCAAGAAGCAGGCAAGGTTCCGCAAGGGACTTAGCCCCGAGCTTCGCCATGATCTCTGTCTGCACGAATGCACTTCCTTCCAGAAGCTTGTGATCAAGGCCATCAATGCTGAGACAGGTCAGACTAATTTCTAAGCAACACGCAAGCATGGCCGTGACACGGGTTCCTCATCCGGTTCTGGCCCTCAGAAGTGCCGTGTGTGGGTGCCTAACACTGCTCTGCCACCCAGGTTCACACCAAGGCCATCCTATCAGGCGCCTCGTCCAGCTCAGCAGTATGCACCAGCCAAGCCCTATGGTGGTCCAACCAACAATGCTCCTCCATGCGCTAGCTCTGTGACGTGTTTCAAGTGTGGAGAACCGGGCCACTACATGCGAGAGTGTCCCCAGTCCAACCCCAACCAGTCTGGAAAGGTTGTTCGCCGTGGCAAGCCAACAGGGAAGGTGTACTACGCCAAGCCAGCCACTGCTGCATGTGGCCATGTGAACTGTGTCTCAGCTAAGGAGGCCCAGGAAGATCCTAACATCGTTCTCAGTATGCTCCTTGTTAATTGCCATCCGACATCTGTTCTTTTTGATACTGGAGCATCTCATTCATTTATATGCGAGAGCTATGCTCGTCTGCATAACACCACATTTTGTGATATGCCCACCTCCATGGTAATTCAAACCCCGGGATCCAAATGGCAAACTTCTAGAGTGAGCCATGGAAATGAAATTCAGGTCGACAGACTTGTTTTCCTTGCGTCTTTGATAGCTCTCAAATCTTCGGATATTAATATCATTTTGGGTATTGACTGGATGTCAGCCCATCATGCCAAAATTGATTGCTTCTCTAGGACTGTTCAACTTACCCATCCTTCGGGAAAGATAGTCAATGTATTCACCCGAGTAGCCAAGCGACAGCTATATTCTCTTTATGCCAATCCTTTGCCAGACCTCGAAGACGTTTCGGTAGTCCGTGACTTTCTGGATGTCTTTCTAGAAGAATTTCCAGGTGTTCCACCTGACCGAGATGTCGAGTTCGTGATAGATCTTATTCCAGGAACTGTCCCAATTTCTAGAAGACCCTATAAGATGGCACCACTAGAACTAGCTGAGCTTAAGAAACAACTCGATGAGTCCTTAAAAAGGGTTTCATCCGTCCTAGTTCGTCTCCATGGGCTTGCCCCGTACTCTTTGTCAAGAAGAAGGATGGTACGGATCAGATGGTTGTAGATTATTGACCCGTCAACTTGGTCACAATAAAGAACAAGTATCCGCTCCCCGGGATCAACGACCTGTATGATCAGCTCGCTGGATCCTCAGTCTTTTGTAAGAAGAATTTGACGTTGGTCAACCAGCAAATCAAAATCAAGGATGGGGACATTCCCAAAACGGCCTTTTTACTCGTTATGGCCAATACGAGTATACCATCATGTCCTTCGATTTAACCAACGCCCCAGCCACTTTCTCTCGGTTAATGAACTCAATCTTCATGGAGTATTTGGATAAATTTATCGTGGTTTAGCTCGATGATATACTCATCTACTCCAAGAATGAGGAAGAACATGCCGAGCATCTAAGGCTTGTGTTGATGAAACTTCGAGAGCCTTGCCTTTATGCCAAATTTTCTAAATGTGAATTTTGGTTGCCAGAAGTGACCTATCTAGGCCATGTAATCTCTGGTAAGTGTATTTCTGTCAATCCCGAGCGAGTTCAAGCCGTTCTTAACTAGACTCCACCTAAATCGGTCAAGCAAGTTCGGAGTTTCCTTGGCCTAGCGAGCTATTGTCGCCGCTTTGTCGAGAACTTCTCCAAAGTTGCTAAACCTCTAACTGAACTCCTCAAGAAAGATAAAAATTTCGAGTGGACTCCACAGTGTGAGCACAACTTTCAGGAACTGAAAAGACGCCTGACATCCGCTCCCGTACTGGTACCACCAGACTTCTCTAAGGACTTTCTTATCTATTGCGACGCCTCGCGACAAGGACTAGGTTGCATTCTCATGCAAGATCGTCACGTAATTGCTTATGCTTCATGGCAATTGCACCCACACGAGGAAAATTATCCTACTCATGATCTAGAGCTTGCAGCTGTAGTCCATGCACTCAAAACCTGGCGACATTACCTCCTCGGTAATTGTTGCAAAATCTTCACCGATCACCAAAGTCTGAAATATATATTCACCCAACCGGATTTGAATCTCAGGCAAAGATGTTGTGTCGAGTTAATCACAGATTTCGACTTAGGGATAACTTACACCCCAGGAAAAGCCAATGTCATGGCCGATGCACTAAGTCGTAAATCTTACTGTAACAATCTGATGTTACAACAAAGTCAACCACTTTTCCATGAGGAATTTTGGAAGCTTAACCTTCACATTGTTCCTCAAGGATTCCTTTCCACCTTGGTGGTGAAACCTACTCTTACGGATCAAATCATCGCTGCCCAAATGCGAGATAAAGGGATATCCCGAATCAGGGAGAACATTGCTAGCGGAGGTGCTAAATGTTTCTCTACGAATGATCATGGTGTTGTGTACTTTGAGAACCGTCTAGTGGTTCCCAAGAACCAGCATCTACGGCAGTTGATCCTTAAGGAGGCTCATGAATCTCCTCTCACCATTCATCCCGGAAGTACCAAGATGTATCAGGACCTACGCCAGAGGTTCTGGTGGACTAGGATGAAGAGAGACATAGCTCAATTTGTTTCTAATTGCGACGTCTATCGTCGTGTAAGAGCTGAGCATCAACGGCCTGCTGGCACCCTTCAACCTCTAGCTATTCCTTAATGGAAATGGGATAAAATTGTTATGGATTTCATCACCGGTTTTCCCAAGACCAAGAGAGGGAATAATGCTATCTTTTTCGTTATCGATCGTCTTTCCAAAGTGGTCCATTTCTTTCCTGTTCATGAGAGTATAACCGCTAGCCAGCTAGTAGACTTGTATATCTCCCAAATAGTGTCCCTCCATGGTGTTCCACTCAAAAATAGCTCGGATCGAGGAAGTCTCTTCACCTCTCGATTTTGGGAAAGTTTCCAAAATGCTATGGGAACCCGTCTTTCCTTTAGCATCGCCTTTCACCCTCAATCAAGTGATCAAGTAGAACACGTCAACCAGATTCTAGAAGACATGCTTCGAGCTTCTGTTATCTCATTCGGAATGGATTGGGAGAAATGCCTTGCATTTGCCGAATTTGCTTATAACAACAGCTATCAATCAAGCTTGGATAAAGCCCCTTTTGAAGTTCTCTATGGACGAAGGTGTCGAACGCCTCTTAACTGGTCAGAAACCGGGGAAAGACAATCTTTGGCCCGGATATGACACAGGAAGCAGAAGAGCAAGTTTGCGTCGTTCGTGAAAAGTTGAAAACAGCCCAATCTCGTGAAAAGAGCAAATATGACTGAAAACATAAGGATATGACTTTTGAGGTTGACGAGAAGGCTTATCTTCGGGTTACTCCTTTGAATGGAACCCATCGTTTCGGTATCAAAGGCAAATTGTCTCCTCGCAACATTGGACCCTTTCGCATTCTCACTAAACGAGGAGAAGTTGCCTACCAATTAGAACTACCTCCTCATCTCTCCAGAGTCCATGATGTCTTCCACGTTTCTCAACTCAGGCATTGCTTCTCAGATCCTATCCGTGGAGTGGACCACGAAACGCGTGATCTTCAAACGAAACGCGTGATCTTCAAGAAAATCTCACGTATCGAGAGTACCCCGTTCGTATCCTCGATCAAGCCGAGCGCACCACTCGACGTCATAATATCAAGTTTCTCAAGGTTCAATGGTCGCACCATTTGGAGAAAGAAGCAACTTGGGAAAGGGAGGATCATCCTCGACTCAAGTGTCCTGCCTTCTTTTCGGAGGAACCTAAATCTTAGGACGAGATTTTTCTGAGTGGGGGTGAGTTGTCACACCCTAGCTAGTTCATGCATTAGAGTGTTGCATCATGTTTATTTCATTCATCAGAAACTTGAAATGGGGATGACAAAACCCCCAGCACCCCTGAAACCAACTAGGGTTTACTAAATCTATTTTCAATGAACCTGAAATGCCCTTCTAAAATGTTCATCACCTCTGCCTTGGTCTTAAACCACTGCCAAAAGTGATGCACAAATTTCTAGGTCATCCTAAGGTCACTGGATTAAATCATTAGTTATTTGAGTTTGGGCATTTAAATAATATAAAATATTTCAAATGCTCAAATAATCCCAAAACAAAATGTTCCATGCTGGATATATTCCAAACATTGGCCATGTGTAGTTTGGTGATTTTTGAAGATGCCTAAGTATTTTTAGAAATGCAACAAACCTACAGAAATAAAACAAAACTGAAATAAATGAAAAACCCACTTACCTGGCCAAACCCACGCCCTGGCCCACCTGGCGGCACATCATTGTGCTGGTCCGTGCCAGCCAGCTGCTTCGTCCCCTCCAGGCAGGCAGGGAGGTGACACCGATGATCGCGAGCTCGCCACGGTGCCACCTGCTTGCCGCTTCGCCGCTGGACGAGTTGGACGACCTCCACGTCGCCCCCTGGACCCCCTAGACACGTCCACTCGCCCCCATCGCCTCTCCCTCGCTCCCCTCCGCCCTGGCCGACGCTACCGCAGCCATGCCGCCGTCGTAGTCATAGCCACGGTCCTCTTCGTCGAGTAGGACGAGCCCTGAGCGCTCGCGTGCCCCGAAGCCACCGCATCGACCTCGCCCGACTCTGCCACCGACGGAGATCCCCTTCGCCGTCACGTCGCAGCAGGCCGTCCCTGACCTCGCCGTCAGCTCCGTCGCAACCACCGTGAGCCTAGCTACCTCCCCATCCTCTTCGTTCTCTCTCTCGAGCCCGGTAGCGACTGCATGTAGCTCACCCGCACGCGCCTCCGCCAAGCACGTCGCCGACGAGGCTCCGGCCACGCCACGGCCAAGCCACCTTGCCCGCTAACCTCACCGCACTCCCAGGAGGCCGTAGCACCACTCAGCGCGCCTTGCCTCCTTGCGACGAGCCCGAGCTCACCCGAGCTGCGGCCGCCGCCAAACTCGTTGCCGGTGTCGTTTCCGGTGACTCCGAGCCCAACCACCACCACCACCACTAGATGCGGCTCGCCTCCTGCATCACATAGGTGCCCTCCGCCGCCCTTTTGGTCGCCGCAGCACAAAGCCCGCACCACCCCGCCGCGTTTGGCCTCGCCGGCAGCCAAACGCCAGCGAGTTTGACCCTGCCGACCCCGTTTGACCTTGGGTGGGCCCAGTTTGACCCCCTTGGGTCAATGACAGGTGGGGCCCAGCCCTGCTAAATAACTAGGATTAGTATTAACAAATATTTAGTTAGACTAAGACACTGACACGCGGGGCCCACTGGTCAAGTTTGACCTGGACCGTCCCCGTTGACTGCTGACATCACCATGATGCAGTGCTGACGCAATAATTCAATTACTGGAATTATTATCATATAGGAAATTCCAGAAAATACCACAAACTTCAAAAAATCATTGAAATTAATCTATAGCTCCAAATGCAAAGTGTTATATATGAAAAGTGATCAGAAAAATCCAATCTTTCCATCTGTACTGGTTTCATGCACGTTTAAGCAAGTTAACCTACTGTTTAGTGCAGAACAAGATAAAGCACTATTAAGGGCCATGTGTGGGCTTGGAACTTGAATCTTTGATTCAAAATAGTTCAAACCCATCTGATCTTAGTTGCATTAGCCTAATACACTCATTTTGCCATGTCTCATCCATGCATCATATTGTTGCACATTGTTTGGTGATGATTGTATATCGGTGCTCTTTGCGGTAGGTTCTGCCCCCGAGGAGTATCGTGAGTACCCAACCGAGGAGCATTACCAGTCCACGGACCCGCAAGGCAAGCAACCAACCATTTGATCATATTGATACAATCCCATGTTCTCGCCTCTGCTCTCTTTTACTGCACTAAGACAGCGCGATTCAAACTGATGTGTAATACGGTAGTTGAACCCATTTCCTCTGCATGACCTGTCATTGCCAAAGTAACTACATGAAACCCACTAGCACGTGTAGGAGTTTATTGAGCCATGTGCATGTGTTATTCCTACCTTGCTATGCCTGCTATGCTTAGAGTCGTGTTAGGTCTGGTCCATCTGGGTGATGGGCTAGAGTGAAATGATCATGGCGGTAATGAGAGTGATGTGTTGAACACGATTTTGTAAAGGTATCGATGAGAGGCCATGTAGGAGTACATGGTGGGTTGTTTCATTGAAGCCGTCCTTAAGCACTGAGATCTGTATGTGTGATTTAAGATTCAGTTACTACCATGCATTGGTTCCTGAAATATGACCCCGCTCGACTTCTTATCAACCCTAGTCCTCTGTCCAGGAGTTGCAAGTAGTTTATGGTGTTTGTAGCTTACTGGAGGCCGTGGGCAGCGCTGACCCACGGGGTGGGCTGTGATGCGGTAGGTACATGGCACGGTCTACCGGATGCCTGTTAGGTATCTCGGGAATCCTGCACACATCGTTCGGGGCCGTATGTGGAAACCTCGGCTGGACTCCCTGCGGATGGAACCTAGATAGGCGATAAACCTAGACTAGAGACTTAGGTGTTTAGGTAGGTCATGGTCTACACCCATGTCGGCTTTCGCTTGAAGTCTGCCGAGCACATGTCGTGTGCAGACGCTAAGTGGTGGAAACATGTATGAAGAAGTACACTCCTGTAGGGTTAACATCATCTATTCGAATAGCCACGTCCTCGGTAAAGGACTACTTGGTTACCTATACAGTTCATAGACAAGTAAATGGATACTACTAAAAGCCTGAAGATAAGCATGAGTGCCGAGGATGGCTCTTCCGTAGGATGACGGAGGTGGATCCTCGGTAGTGTATTGAAGTGGTGAGTAGTGGACTCGAGCACGCAAAACAATTTCAAGTTGGAGTCTCGTAAGGTAGCTTAGCCAAGAGTCAAAGCTGGCTTGCTGCAATAACCCCACCAACCCTTCTAGATAATGTGCATGTATGTAGGATCTGATGTAAGTCTTGCTGAGTACCTTTGTACTCATGTTGCTTAATTTACGTTTTACAGAAGACGCTGCAACCCCTTCTGATGGGTTCTTCATAGACGTCGATGTCAACGAGTAGGCTGAAGCCTAGGTGGTGATCCTGAGCTCGCGATGGACCATGTAGTATAGTCAGGCTTACCCAAGCCTCTTTATTTTCCTAGTTGTCTGTACTCGGACAAGTTACTTCTGCTGTTGGCTTGTATGTTTGTATGACTTGAGTGCTGGGTCGTGTGACCCGTACTTGTGTGTATGATATGTATGGCTCTCTGAGCCTTTAAATAAAGTACTTGAGTTGTAGAGTCATGTTGTGATGCCATGTTGTATTTGCACATATCGATCATATTTTGTGTATGATTGAAATGCTTGGTATGTGTGGGATCTGACTATCTAGTTGTTTATCCTTGGTAGCCTCTCTTACTGAGAAATGTCTCCTAGTGCTTCCACTGAGCCATGGTAGCTTGCTACTACTCCGGAACAATTAGGCTGGCCGGCATGTGTCCTTCTACATTCCTGTGTCTGTCCCTTCGGGGAAATGTCACGCAATGAATATCGGAGTCCTGTTAGCCCGCTATAGCCCGGTTTACCGGAGTCCTGCTAGCCCAGTGCTACAGCCCCGATTCACTCACAGATGACCGACACGTTCGTTGCTGGGTCATGTATGCCTGTCCCTGTAAGTTAGTGCCACTTTGGGTTCACCACTAGCCATGTAAGCCCAGGCTCCTTGTGATATGGTTGCTAGCGACACTATCATATACGTGTGCCAAAAGGCGCAAACAGTCTGGGCAAGGTAAGGCGACACCCGTGGGGATACCGTGCGTCAGGCCACAAAGTGATATGAGGTGTTACATGCTAGATCGATGTGGCATTGAGTCGGGGTCCTGACACTAATCATCATGTTCTGGTAGAAATACTTTAACCTTTGAATGCCCACCAATCATGTAGTTTGAGAGGTAATCTTGAGTAAACTTCTTTGGGAACCACTACAAAGGAAAAAAGATTCAGACATTGTTTGTCATCTAACACAACTCATTATGGGCAGTAAAAAGAAGGATGCAAGGTTCTCACTTACCATCCTGCAGTTCGTTGTTGTATTGGATAAAGTGTAAACAAATAGTTTAATTTCAATCTTTTGACCCATTTTACTAACAATCTTTATCACCTTCGTCACTTGATGCTAGTTCATTTATATCTCATTTCCCCATACGCAGAAAGGGTCGATCTGCGGATCTTTACCAATGACATATGTACCTAAAAGCACCAAGTTAATATTATAAGCTAAACACCAATTGCACAATCATGTAGTACAACACTCTTTTATAATATCTTATAACATCCAATATACTCACATATTAGATGAATTAACATCTTATATTATGGGCCGGAAGGAGTTTATTGCATTCTTACAAATTATCGGCTAACTAACTGATGTTGTATCCATGGGTTAGAGTTAGTTTGAGCTAGTTCGGGATCAAATAGCCCTAAAGTATATCTAAACATGAGGGCTAGTTTGAGCTAGTTGCATCTATAACCCACTCAAAAAAACTATCCAACCCAAGAGGCGCTAATTGGAGCTAGTTCTCCTGGTGCATTTATTGTTAATCTAAGTATCTAACCCTCTCATCCAAACACCTCTCTGGATGGAATTAGTTCAGGGTTAGTCATGAACTAGAAACTAACTCTAACCTCTAGCTAAGTTGAGTATCCAAACAGGGCTGCCTTGTTGTTGTTGTTGTTGTTGTTGTTGTTGTTGTTGTGTTGTCGTTGCTCTTCTACGTATATCTAGACATCATCAGGACATTAAGATAACAGACTTCCTTGTTGCTATGTAGCCTAGGATTGCATATGCAGACATTAAGTACAATGCATGTTGCTATGTAGCCTTAGATATACACTACAAGGATTCCGGTATATTGCAACAAAAATTATTGCTACAACTATCTTTTGTTGCAATAAAATGATATATTACCAAAACAATCCAGGTCGTGGTAACAGGATCTACATATTGCCGCAATTTCGTTTCATCACGCTAAGTACTCATTTTGTTGCAATAGAAGCCATGTATTGCCACAAGCTGCATCGACATTGTAATATGGTAGTGCTACTACGACACTTCCGTCCGGTTGCGTGAATTGGTCATCTTGTTGCAATAATGGCTTGGTATTGCAACAAAGTACATCTTTGTGGTAATATTTAGACATATATTGCAACAATTCTGACATGTGGCGCTAGTCATAGATATTGTTGCAAAAAACATGGCTTCGTATTACAACAAAGCATTTATTGGTTGTAATAGGCTAAATTTTTGCCTCACCTTCATTGAGCTGCAATAACTATTACATATTACGACAAATTGAGCATCCATGATAATACGTACAACATAATGCCACAATCCTGTAATGTTGCCAAAAAAAGAGCAGGATATTGCAATGATATTCTCTATAGTGCTCCTGTTTTTTTCCTTGAATTATTATACTATTTCTCAGGATCTGATTAAAGGGGCGTACTAGTTTATAGAGATATTAACACATTAGGTACAACAACTTACACCTAAGTTGCATTTTAGCCACATATCTTTTAAAGTGGACATCGGTGGTACCACAACTTGGAGGAATGCTCGCTTACGCGCGTGCGGAGCATTGCACACTCGTGGATGCCATTGCTCGCCCTACTGACCTCCTCTGGTAGCAAGGTCGTCCTCGGCACCGGAAATACGGCAAGCTCAGTGACCTTCTCACAAAGTTGAGTCATGAGCACTGAGAAGTATAGATTCTCTTCCTAATTTTTCTGTATCTTGCTTGATGTGATTGTATGTATTTATGTGTGCTGTTAATAAAAAGGAGATTCCATATAAAATTATGTATTAAACAGAGAAATTGAGCAAGGCTGTACATTAGCTATTTTTGAGCACTCACAGGCTCCATATAAACAGGAGTGCTGGTTACGGTTAGCTAGCCAGATTGGTTAACTAGGGTTCGCTCATTGGGAAGTGCCAAATATATTGGTGTGAAAACCTTAGGGCAGCGGTATTGACCGCGTGCCACACGTAGTACGACCCGAAGGAGCGATGCAGCGGCAGCACGAGGGTTGATGCAGCCTCCTGGACCATGTGTCGCGAGGCTATGACCCGAAGGGGTGATGCAGCGGTGACGTGCGAGCCGGTGTAGACGGTGGGGAACCATAGGGCGGTGGCAGCCCGATGCTCGATCGATGGAGGGGCTCACTGTACTCATGAGAGTCTTCACGGGACATGACCGACGGGCCAGATCGGTCGCACGGCATAGATGAGGCGAATCATGCGGGGGGAGGAAGCCGCGAGGTCGGGCATGCTGTTTGGTGGAGGTGGGGTGGCGGCGGAGTCTGAGATGAAGCCGGCTACTAGGGTTGGTGTTGGCCGATGTGGGGACGAGCGTGTCAACCCGGGAACGTGGCTCGACTGACCAACGCAGCAGTCGTCGCCCGAGCTGAGGCAGCGGGCGAGCATGATGCAGCCGGTGTGCCCCATGCATCCGGCTATCCTATATTTCTAGTCTAATCACTTTACTCAACATTATGATCCCCTACCTATGTGTGTATAAGCTACATGATCTGGGACAGAGATGATGATGAGATAGATGAGCTATGGCTCTATTCTTCCCATATGTGTGGAAACCACAGCACCCTCAATGGAGACGATCTACATATGTTCTTGGTATAGGTATTTTCATGTGAGGTTCTAGTATGCCGAGGCCCACCATCACAACCGTCATGTATGATTGGCAGTGACGCGGACATCTATCTTGGCTAGTCAGTGAAATAACCTTTTACGAACAAATTATAGTAATATCATTTTCAGCAGCATATATATTTGATACTGATTCAAAATATTTTTTTCCAATTTATTTCATTACTTTAAATGTTTCCTTGAAACAATTTTCTTTTCAAACAAGTGTGTACTCTGCTTGAGGGAAGTAATTTTTAGTTAACTTTCCCGCTAAAGCCTTCAGTCTCCCTCCAATTCTATTTGTAATTTCCCCGCAAAACACCCCTCATAAATACTTCCTATTATTTATCTTCACCAAATCATCAAGATTGGATCTGAGCTCTCTCGTTTGGGTTGCTCCGTCCTCACAGCGTCATGCCAGCGTTAAGACTGTGAACCACACCGACAGGAGTCTATCGAACAAACACTACCTCAAGTTATTCCTTTGTCCCAAATCTCCTCCTTATAGATCTGCAGTGCAGCGCCTAGAGGTGGGAGAAAGTGGCATCCTGGTGGAGGAGGCGGCACTCGAAGAGACCGGGGATGAAACATGAGGATGGCACCCCAAATCAGTAGACCCATCATGACAGACAAAGAGGGACCGTCACCATAACCATCATGGTTCGACCAATTAGGTCCATTCTTATACACCATTTGGACAATCATGGATGGATGGTGCTGATCTGGCATTCCAGCATAAGGGAGAACTTGCGATGCGATTGCTTGAGCAAACCAACCCACGGAACGCAATTCCAGACTGTCTACTCTTCTATGATCCAATGGCAAGCAGTCAACTATTATGTACTCCCTCCGTTCCTAAGTGTAAGTATTTTTAGACATTTCAAATGGACTAGAGCATACGGATGCATGTAGACATATTTTAGAGTGTAGATTCACTCATTTTCCTCCGTATGTAGTCACTTTGTGATATCTCTATGAAGACTTATATTTGGGAACGGAGGGAGTAGGTCTCTGCCGGCTTCTTCCTTCCCCTTTGTCCACCCCGACTCCCCTGATCTCGCCATCCTCCTCTTAAAGATCCTCCCCCTCCCCATGCACGGCCGCCGCCACCGCCGTGACGATAGCCTCGTCCCCAAAGGTGGGGACTTTCTTGAAGGCGAACCTAGTGCACACAGAGCCGGTACCATTGATATGGATCGGGGAGCGGTCAGATCTGCCACGGCCAGAACCGGTGTCCTCTTCCTCCCTATCCAGCTTCCTCCGATGACTGAGAAGAGGGTTTCATCAAGGATCCCATGACGGAGGTCAACATGGGAGGCTGCTTCCTCCAATCCCAGATCAACCATCCCAGGATGGAGGCCATGAGAGCCACGTGGGCACACACATGGCTGTTCTTTAAGGTCAACCCTCGCCCATCCTTTCTCTTCGATTTGATTTTATCTCCTCCCCTGATTTTCTTCCCCATGTAGCTGCAGCTCGGTAGATGCAGGGACACTGCCATGGAACAGTTAGGGTCTCCCTTCTCCTGCCGTTTTGTTTGATCCACAAAGCCAGCCATTTTCCGGCGCCCCTGCAGCACGGCGGTGGTAAGGCCGCGACCCTTCCTTCCTCCTTGCAGTGTTTTAGTTTCCCTCCCCCTTCCTATAGCTAACAAACTAGTTTTCTTTGCTCAAAGATGATCCTATCATATCCTATCCATGGAGCAACTTCGATTTGGTTTTATTTTACTATGTACATGTAGGGATGGTTGGTTTGGGAGATGGTCTAGGCCCTGTTTTTTTCCAGCTATAACAAATTCATCAATTGTGCTGGCTTTCAACTCTTTTTTGCCATGGTTTTGGGTTGGTCCTGCTTACGCCAAATTGATCCATTGGCTTGGTTCAATTTATATAGACCTGTCCATGCCCAAGAATAAGAAAATCTTGATGCGAATCTAATGCCACAATTGTGTCCTTTTTACTGATATGTTATGTGTGCCATTGAACATTCAACCTTTAACCTTTGCTTGTGTAAAATCAGACTTTCTTCTATTGTGAATGGTGTGTTTGCTTGTTGTGCTAGAAAAGTAGTTCATTTATCACTCATTTGACATGTGTAAGCAATGTGTATAGACTGCATTTAGGTTCCAGCCAACTAGATTATAGTTGAAGCATTTTAGACCAAGCCATCTTGTTTTGGCGGCCATGTGGACACTAGGGGGAGGGGCAGCAGGAGGCGGTGGACGGCATGGCCATGGCAACACCCCTTTCCGTCGTAGAACTACCACGCCGACTGCCGCCGTGTAGCACATTGGTATGTAATCAAGTCTATCCTCCTGTGAGGTATATCTATTCACTCTCACCTCCGGCAGGGATGCAATAGCCTCGCCTTTGTACTACAACAACCCAGGGGAGGATCCAGCATAGGTATATGACAAAAAGTACTGCATACATGCTTGAGTTCAGACTTCAGAGTACGTGGATTGAGTTACTCAACTCAGCTTTGGTCTAGATAAACTAGTCTAAGCAAGCCAAGAGTTCACCAAATCCCTCCAAAGTTCCAATTTGAATTTGCATTCATGTGTAGCTTCTGTTTGGATTTAGAGATGTATCTTTGTGCATAGAACTGCCTGATGTAATAGATTCCATTAGTAAAAAAATAATAAATGAATTTTTTAAAAGCTAATGTAGGCTGAAACAGAAAAATGGTTGATGTTAGGGTGATTTTTTAACACCCAAAGTTGAATTCTTTGATCCACCACTGCAACAAACCCAGGTATGCAACATGCCCCCTCGCCGGCGGTGGCGGTGGCACTCACGCCGAGCTGAGCAACGGTCGATCTGCTGTCATCAATGCCGTCACGGCCTCGGCCACGATGACCACAACCATGGCGGCACGACCACGACCACTTTATTTTTGTATTTTGGACTGTCCCACATTTGGTGTAAATAGTCCTAAGTTTTCCTTTTTACTACGTAAAATGTTACCAAGCTAATACCAGAACCATTTTCTGGATTTCTTAAAAGTGTATGTGCCTATACTGAAGCGCAGACTACCACATTCAGCTTATTTAACCTTGGTAGTTTGCTTACGACATTCGGGCTAGGTTACTTCATGTGTATGTATTGGGAGTAGCCTTGTCAAGATGGGCTCTAATTTGTGTGTCACGTGTATGCCTCACAGCTTCAGTATACACTTGATTACATTTTATTGATGTACACATATATATATGCTCCGTTTGATCTTTGAAGCCTAGCTTTCAATTTCTAAAACAAAATTATAGACATATGGTATGCTAAAAGACTTCTATTCTGCATGCTTTTGTTTGGCACGCTATAACACAATTTAATTTCATTTAATCATTGAAGCCTAGCTTATTTTTGCTTACAACAGCTTCAGTATAGACCTGAATAGATATTTTACCGGTCACTTTTTTATGCCTGCTTTAAGTATCACGTTTCTTCTGAAATTGACTCAAATTACGATATTACGTACAGAAGGGCACAACGACGAATTCAACGCAAGATCCTGCTGGTGATCCAATAGATGGGAGCCCAACAGACACAAACACATCAGGTGATTATAGTCATATGCTTGCCAACTTGTCAGATTTATTTGCTTACTTGCATTGCTAAAAGTGCACTTCTATTTGCAGATGCCTAAGAAAAGGACTGTAAAATAAAATAAGAATCCAAATTTGCAAAATTCTCTTTTATAGACCACTAGTACTACTGGGACTCTAGGTACAAGGCACAATGTAATTGCTCCAAATACGCTCCTACAAGTTGCAACAATGAATTCTTGTTGAGATAACTACTTGTCGCCATTGAATTCAGTTTCGCTGAAATAGGCTTTTGCCATGAAACGTTCTAATTGTCGCAACAGCCTCTCACCACAAATAGTTTGTCTGTTGTGACAACTATTTATCACCACCAGAAGCAGTATGTTGCAATTTTAGTATTACCACGTCTAAAGAGTCGTTGCCATACATTACTGCCACGAACATAGGGTTCGTGGCGAAAGGACTATACCCACAAAAAGAAGAGTTGTTGCCATAGGGTATTGCTACAATTGACTATTACCATGGAAGAGCATGCGCCACGGAAAAGAGTTGTTGGTATAGGTTATTGCCACAAATGCCTATCGCCACAAACAGCCAAATCGCCACGGTTCGTTGCGTGTTGCATTAAGCTATTGCCACAAACCTAATTGTGGCATCAAGTGCACGATGCCACGAGAAAAAATGTGGCAAATTGCACCATGGTTTTTTGCAATAGCATGCTTTCTTGCCAGGTTTTTTTGTGTGGCAATAACGTATTACCATGCGTCATGTCGTAACGGCTGGGAACGAACATCATGTCATGGCAATAGGTCCCTGTTGTGATAATTGTGTACTTATTGCGATGAATTCTTTTGTTCAATAGACCCGGATCCTTGTAGTGATATTACATATGGCCCTAGTTAACCTAATGATAAATGGGTTGTAGATTTGTTCAGTTAAAAGTCTGATTCATCGATTAGTCCCTTATCAGCCCCCGACCTATATGGTATCAGCTACCGATATCCTGAACAGTAAGCATATATAAGCCATGGGATGAAACTAACATCGATGTAAAACAATAGTCGTTCCCAGAGTTGTCCTGTGTAGGTACATCGAGAAGCATGTTAAGCACAACAGGCTACACATCAACCAAAATTATCCATGACAGAAAAAATAATCTCCAAAAGATAGCTTTAGTGTGCATGTTTAAGCACGCTAGTGAAGCAAAACAAGTGGAAAAGTGTATTAACTGCAACATGCCTAACATTTAACAACAAGAAAACATAGTCATTCAAACTGGTATTGTGTCGATCTAAGTACACTGGTTATTGTTAAATAAAAATGGAAAGGCGTGTTAACTACAAGATGCACCAACCAAATGTAGTCATTCATAGTGGTACTGTTGAAACTGGTACTGATGAAATTGAACTGCATAGTTCATACTTGCACATATAGAACTTCACGTTGTGAATAGCTGGAATAAACAAGGCATACTACGAACAACCAAAGATAGGATTTCAAGCTGGACATATGCTAACTGCAAACAACAGAACAATCAAAAAACTGCAAAATAGGCATGTGCTAGCTATAATAGGCTTAACAGCAAGCAAATATATGCATTCCCATCGGTATGTTTAAAATTGGATTGGTGAAATGTATTGCACAGTAAATAATTGCACATATAGAGCATCACATTATGAACAACTAAAATAAACAAGGCATACTGCAAACAACCAGATATAGCAATTAAAACTGGACATATTCTTACTACACTACAGAAGGGACTCGACAAAACAAATCATGGGTTTCCCCTTGTGAAGAGGCACGGCAAAACAAATCATGGGTTTCCTCACTTGTCACAGATGGGCTCGTTCCTGTGGGAAGAGCACGGACCCTGGATGCACTCCATGTTGTCGCAGATGGGCTCCTTCCCCTTGGAAGAGCACGACTGTAGGGTGCCCTCCCTTATATCGCAGACCGGCTCTTTCCCCTTGGAAGAGAAGATGGGCTCTTTCCCTTGGAAGAGTCGGAGAGGGTGCCCTCCTCATGGTCGCCGTCGATGAGGTTTGACTTTGAAGCTGTGGATCCCAAGCCAGCGTCGCAGAACGTGTCCTTCAGCAAATGACAAAAAGGGGCTCAATGGCGATGTAGGATGGCAAATTCTTAACAGCAAGCCAAAGGAGATCAACAGCGGGGCCATGTATGAGATCGATGGCAGTTGAACCTGAGGGATTGGGGGTGGGCCACTTAACCTGTGACATAGCCCGCCTCAGGCCGTCCCTTTCAACGACCTCGATGTCGTAGCTGGCGTCTGTGACATACCCGCATACTCTAGCCTGCTGATTGAATGTCTGCGGTCAGTAATTGTCATCAGCTTCCTCAGCGACGTCGGGCGAAGTAACCGCGATACACCTCTTTTGGGTCAGTCGCAACTCAAGCTCCACGGGAAGCGTAGCCGGGCTTAGGCTGCGATGCTCTGGAGTGGGGGATGGGGATGGGGATGGGGATCTATGGGAAAGGGGGCGTTTGGCGGGCGTCATCTAAGAAACTCAGGGCGGCCAGAGTATGGAGATCGGTGGGTAAGCTGCACGGGCAAACCGGCAAATGTTGACAATGGAGGTCTTGCGGCAGCGGCGGCGGGGACCTTGCTAGGGGTTTGAGCAAGGGAGGGGGTGTGTGCGTGTGTGCGCACGCACCCGATGAGGTTTTGTTGTGTCTGTGTGTGTGTGTGTGTGTGTGGAGGGGGGCAGCGGGTGTGTCTGATGAAATGATGAGGGTATTGAAAATTTTACTATGCGGGAGTCAAACGCGGGAGTGAAATGCCGGGGCTATTGAAATTTTTGATGATAAGCATCGCACACGGTCCGGAGATAACAATCATGTGTTATGAAACAGAAAAACCCTCCAGGCGGGGATATATTTTCTAGGGGCAGGCGGGATTATGAACAAGAAACATCGCACATGGTCCGGAGATAACAACCGTGTTTTATGAAACAGAAAAACTCTCAAAGCGGGCAGATATTTTCTAGGGATGCAGGCGGGATTGGGAACAAGAAACATTGCACATGGTCCGGACATAACAACCGTGTGTATGAAACAGAAAAACCTTCCTCAAGGCGGGCAACTATTTTCTAGGGATGAGGGTGGAATTGGGAACAAGAAACATCGCACACGGTCCGGAATAACAACCGTGTGTTATGAAACAGAAAAACCCTTCTCGAGGCGGGCGGATATTTTCTAGGGATGCAGGCGGGATTGGGAACAAGAAACATCGCACAACGTACGGAGATAACAACCGTGTGTTATGAAACAGAAAAACCCTCGAGGCAGCAAGATATTTTTGAGAGGCGGAGCCTCATGGAGCCCAATGTAATGTGCGGATGTGTGCATGATAGGGGCACCGGCGTGGCACACGGTTAGTTTGAGTGAACCTTGTCTGTTGCGTCATCCGACTTGTCTAATGTTCATAAATTTGACGAAGAATGATGAGGGAGAGGGTCATAACATGAACCCACTTGCATGTGGACCAAATTTATGTATGAAAAGGGTGGTTTGATTTTCAAATACCAAATGCAACTTTGATGTCGCACCTATATTGCAAAGCGCATGGTATTGCTTGCCCCCCTCATGTCGGCACGAAGGGAATTCTAATCTCTGAATGCACCCCCCCAACCGAGGCTCACCTAGAAAAATGTGAAGTAGCTAGTATCCCCCCTCCCTCGCGTCGGCACGAATGGATCCTAAGCTATGAATGGATGCCCCCGCAACCGTGGTTCACGTAGCAAAGTGCGAAGAAGCTAGCACCCCCTCATGTCGGCATGAAGGGAATCCTAAGCTATGAATGCATGCCCCCAACCGAGGTTCATCAAGCAAAGTGCGAAGTAGCTAGCAGCCCCCCTCCCTCATGTCGGCACGAAAGGAATCCTAAGTTATGAATGCATGCCCCCCAAACCATGGTTCACCTAGCAAAGTGTGAAGTAGCTAGCAGACTCCCTCATGTCGGCACGAAGGGAATCCTAAGCTATGAATGCATGCCCCCAACCAAGGTTCACCTAGCAAAGTGCAAAGTAGCAATTTCGCTTTCACCTGCTGAATCGACTTTCGGTGGGCGAAGAGGCATCTCACCAAGATTGATCATAAAAAGGACCAAGAATAATCCACCTTGGTCATACAACCTCTCTCTTGTTTTTGCTCAAAGTGATGGTCGTCCATGCTCCTCGAAGATAGGCTGGCTCGCCAATAATCATGCAAGTAGCTAGTCCTCGAAGACAACCACTGCATGTGTGTGGCCCAAACATATGTATGGAGAGGTGTGTTTTTGAGTACACAATGGAACAACGTTGATGTGGCACCGTGATTTCGAACTAGAAATCTCCACACTGAGTGAGGGTTAATTAGGTTGAGGATGCATATGTATATTACACCACACTTCAAGCCGATGATGGGGATTCATGCATGCATGCGTGCAAAGTATATGCGCTCAAACTTTAATTAGGTCTGAATCTCAACATGACCTATACTACGATAACACGAACCAAATGAAGAATCCGCATGGTAACCTATCTTGTTGTCGGTCAAGGTGATCATGGATGTCCACGCGGGCCCACGAATATATAGGCTTGTCACCGATAACCACGCGAGGGAGTGTACCGTTCGAAGACAACCACGACATGCATATGTATGGAGGTGATGCGTGCATGCATGTTTGAATACCATTTCACAACATTGATGTCGCGCGTGCGTAGAAAATCGTACACTCTCCCCACACAGAGCAAGATCGGTTCATTACGTGTCGTTGTACTAGCCACTTCGACTCGATGGGAGGGATTCATGCATACACATCTGGGCTATTCTGTTACGCGTAATAGAATATTATTCTGTTACACTTTTTGAACTGACGGTTTCAGGTGGTTGTACTGATGTTTTCGAAGCAGTTGAACTGATGCTTTCAGTTGTGTTTAACAGATCGTCTTCTTTAGTTGAAAAACTTTTTGTAATTTTTTTGTCGGAATGGGGCATGTAATATATCGTTGGAAAGCTCTTGACAACCATATTTCAAGTATATTGAACGTTTTTGCAAAATCATTATGGTTTAAGAGCAGTTTTCAAAAAAACCGTTTTTTTTCAAAACTGAAAACGTGAATCGTATTTTGGACTTAATTTTCAAACAGTTTGTCGGAATAGAGCAAATAAGATGGCGTTGGAAAGCTGGTAAAAATCCGCACTTTCCGTATATGTATTGTTTTTTCTAATTCTATATGATTTAAAACTAATTTGCAAAACGGTAAAATTCTGGGCGAAACGTATTTTCGCGATTGTTTGCAAACGGTTTGTCGGATTGACGCAAATAATACGGCGTTGGAAAGCTACGGAAAATGCGCAACTTTTTCGTATTGACATGTTTTTCTAATTCTTTACGGTTTAAAAACGAACTCGAATACGGTCAAATTTGATTTTTAACGCGGTTTTTTAAAAAGTTTGTCGAAATGGGGCAAATAATATACCATTGGATAGCTATCGAAAATGTGAAACTTAGTCATGTTGAACATTTTCTTATATTAGCAGCGGTTGAAGAGTAATTTGGATTACGGTGAGATCCATCATGGTGTTTTTCCTTCTAAAAACAGAGTACTCGTACTGATATATTTGTGTATTTGTACTGAGGTATTTTTCACTGTAGTTTTGAATGGTTCCAAAAAAAGTACTTAAACGGATGTCTATATGATTTTGTACTGAGCGTGTTTCCACATACTAGACTTTACTTTGTATTTATTTAAAAAGTTTTCAATACGGCAAGACACATCCTGTTGTTTTCCCGTCTGATAAACAAAGTACTTGTACTGCCATATATGTGTGTTTGTACTGAGCTATTTTTCACAATCTGGAATGTTCTGGGGTCAACCACTTGAACATGTAGAAATGTAACTTTTAGGTTTAGTTTAAAATGTGTTTCGACGTGTCATCATCACCGAACTTGCATGGTTTATATACTTGAATTGGCTGAATTTTTTCTTCAAGAAATGTTTTTGTGTTTTGTGATAGCAACCATTGATGCAACAATCCTATACCGAATTTGATATGCCCTTTGAACTGACTATAGAATACATACTGACCTGTTGGACATATGGTAACGCATGAAAACAATTATATAATCATCCACAGGTTGTACATGTTGCAAACAATTATCAAATGCCAAGCTACATTCTGTACACTTCTTTTTTTTGAACTCAACATTTTTTTTGACAACGATGTTCTGAACTCCTCTCATTTTACGACTTGTACTGATGTACTTACTAACCAGGATTTTCATTGGGTACCTTTTTTTGCTTGAATTTTTACAATTTGAATTTCGGCCATTTCTTTTATTCCGAACGGACCACCGCTTTTAACTTCGTGGCCGAGGTACTTACTACGCCGAACTGGGTGGTATCGCGTGTCTCAAATGAGGAAGAAGACGGCTTCGAGCTTGGCGGATTCGCCGGTGGCTAGTCCGACCAGAGGATGTCAGCAAAGCGGGGTGACAGTGATGTGCGGCGGGGCTCGGAGTGAGGCGCACGGCGGAGGTGCTCGGGGTGTGGCCAGGCGGATGATGGTCGGTGGCGTGAGAGAGAGGCTAGGACGGCATGGCGGCCACGGAGGCGGGACGTGGTCATGACACTACCGAGGGAGTCGAGCTTAGGCGAGGCGGTCGCCGGATGTGGGAGGTGGGGGCACAACGTGTCGTCAAGGTTGAAGAAGCGGGGAAGCGGTCGCGGCCGGGCGGCAAAGACATGGGTCGGAGGATCGACCCGTCGCCGAGTTGGATTAGGGGCGGTCGTGAGTTTCTCTGATGGTTTTTGCTGTCAGCGCCTTATAGGGACAGAGGGTAACAGAATAGTCCAGCCCTACATATATATATACATATATATATACACACACACACATATATATATATATATATCGTATTACAAGCTAAAAAAACAACCCCCTCCTAAGTCAAATTAACCACTCTTGTTGTCAGGAAAAAGTAGTGATGGTCCAAGCAGGCCCACAAATGGAAAGCATCGATATCGCTGATAACCGCTTAAGTAGGTGCGAGAAGACAACCACCATCGCTTTGCATGTGGGCCAAACATATGTTGAATACGTAAAATGCAAAAATTTGATGTGCCACATGCCTCAAAAACTATAAACGATGCACCCACACAGAGCAGGTTCCTGAAGCGTACTACATATGATGGTCCCATTCCCCCTCTTCGACGCATACTATATGCTCCTACTATAATACAACCCAAAAAAGAATCCTCATCGATGGTGAAATTAATAAACCTCTCCCGATGTAGGTCAAATTTATGCATGCATCAACGATGGCCTCGTGGGCCCATAGATGGAAGCGTCACATGTGAGTGTCCTAGCTAGGATAACCACCGCTTGCATGCATGTGGCGCAAAGAGGTGTTCTGTGATGTTTGAATTGCCATTTTCATAATTTTTATGTGACACGTGCCTCGGAAACCGAAAAGTCCCAACAGCAAGTGAGGTGTACTTGTTCATGAACGCGTACATATAGTGTGTATATATATATATATGCTTGTCCCCTCCCACCTCTTCGATGCATACTATATACCACCATAACACAAAAAAAGATTCTACCTTGCTGGTCAAAGTAACCTCACTATCGCCTGTTCGTCAAAGTGATGGACGATGACCTCGCGGCCCCACAGAAAGCGTCATACGCGAGTATCGAGTGTCGTGTAGGACAACCATCGATTGCATGTGGCCAAAACATGTATGTATGAATGGGTTGTATAATGTTTTAAATTGCGAATTCATGACTCTGATGTGGCACTGGCCTGCCTAACAAAACGGCCAACCCACACGGTGGCTCACAATTCGTAGTGTACTATGAGCCACCCGCCAACCCCAGACGTACACACCCACACACACACACACACCGTGAATCCACCACAACCACGATGCATGTTACCAAAGGAGGGACGTTTTAACTTCGAAAAAAAACTAGAGATCATTAAGACGTTTTAGTACATTAATTCATTGATTTTCTACGGGTATAATGTGCAAAAATCAAATTCGACCTACATGCACATGTGACAGTGCACCTAAATGGATTGCAAAAACACATGTGTCTCACTGGGTGCATGTTTACTCCCCGTGCAACAAATTTCAAATAATGAGAATCTTTATTTTAAATTCTAGTACATCCAGAACTTATTTGAAGTTCATGAAACTTATCGTGTTGTCATATGGACACCAATACAAAGTTGCATTGTACTTTTTTCATCAAATTTGAGACTAGTTTTGATGTAATCTTTATCTAATTACAAATGGGAGATTGATAATAATTGGGAACCAATATCATAAACAGACTATTTATTCGAACCGTGAGCATTAGACCAATAATGGATACGTGCCATGCTTCGGTTAAGCAATAAAGCGGCATCATTAATCATCAAAATAGAAAAACAATATACGTGCCGCCATGCGACCCGTGTGTCGTGCGAGCATGCGTGAGTTGACGGGACGCATGCGAGCAGTCAGACCGGGTGGCATGCGTGCAGGTGTGTGAATTGACGGAGGCATGCTCACTGCACAGTGTCATCAGGAGGCATGTGAGTGGCTGTGTGAAAGGGCAGTAGGCGTGCCAGCAGTCCAGTGCGGAGGCTCACCGGGAGGTGAGCCAGTGGTTTGACCGCCGCCCGCCTCTCTCCCACTACTCCATATTAAGATATCTCCCATATTAGTGGTGCGCTTGAGCGGCCGCACCCCCCATTCTCTCCACACACACAATCCTCTCTCTCCGCTTGCATCCGCGCACCACTCTTAGTCATCAAAGCCGTCAGTGTATGTGGATGCCGCCGAAGTGCCCCATCAGAGGGAATGGCGATGCCGGGGCTGCTAAAGCACCGGAGAATGGCGTGGAGATGGAGACAGAGGTTGCTGTCACCGCCGGCGAGTTACCGCTGCATCCTAACGTCATCAACGGCGTTAAGCTTCCACAGCCGGAGGCGGAGTTCCACACCGACTCTGGTGACGACTCGGGCGACGACTCCGACGACCACTCTGGCGACGACTCCAACGACCACTCTGGCGATGACTCCGACAACGATGGAAAATTGGTTAGTTATCTATACCCATTTATGTGTCAAATACATCCCAGGGTTTCTCTGGTTACTCCTGCCTCGCCCTTTTTGGAATAGAAATCCTATGGTTATGTTCTCCCAATCCATGAAACATGAGTAAGTTTTGTTAGATCCGTGTAGTGTATTGATTGTTTGAATGGTACAAGTGATAAGTAATTAGTTGTTTCATGTGTGGAAAGGATTTCTGCTAGTAATCTGACTAGGGTTAGTGTTCGTGTTAGTAATTCCTAGCCAGGACTTGACAATTGATTTTGAATGACCTACATATATTTGTGCCATTATTTTCTTCAAGATTGGTCTGTACATAGACAAATGTGCTTAAAAATCAAACCATAATATCTGGATATGTATAAATAAATAGCCATAAATTCCTAATCCTACTTCACGGCATGTAATCGTTGTTTTGATGCCAATTTTTGGCAACTACCAAATGTTCGCTAGAGATTAGTTTGTAACCATTAATTTGATGCCACATTTTTTTAATATTTATATAGGTGATGTCTAACGATGTGGACAGCAAGGATGAAGATGTCCGGAAGAGGTACAAGAGGCAAATCCTGAGGGAGCTTTATGCGGGAATGCATAACAGGCGTATTAGGACCTGGGACAGCGGCTATCGATGCCCATTTTGCAAGCACAAGCTTGATGACGCGTATCAAAGTGTTCTGGCATATGCAAGAGGACGGGCCGTTGGCTCCTTCAAGCAGAAGTATTCTCTTAGGGTGGTGCACGGCGCGTATGCCGAGTACCTGGAGAAGCTTGAGGATCGTGCCGACATGTGAGATGAGATGTGAGATCAAACTATGTACGCTTGAGCATGCTTAATGACGGTTGAACTATGCTTGTGTACGTGTACGCTTATTATCTATGTCTGAGTACGTTTAATCTGTGTTTACTTATGTCTAACTGTGGGATATGGATGCAATCAGTTCGGTTGATGGAATCTACCTCTGTCCTCATTTATTGGTCCACTTTGTAATTTGTGTTAAATGTTGACCAAAGATTTAACTGAAAAAATGTTCGTGTAGGTCAGCAAAAATTATATCATTGGATGTGTATTTGAACATAGTATTCAATGATATAATTTTTGGTGACATGCATAAACATTTCTTAATTAAAAATTTGGTCGAAATTTGGTACAAATTACAAAGGGGACCAATAAACCAGGATAGAGGTAGTACGTCAATCACACACGGTTCCCAAAATTGGAACCGTGTGCAATGACTTTCGTTTTGCCTACTGCATCAATCACACATGGTTGGCTCAAGCAAACCGTTGCCTTCAAAATTCTTTGTGGGACAGAAAACCCTCACCACCCAATTCAAAAATAAAAAGAAAACCATCACCATCCTCACGTCACAAAAACCCTCACCCCGCCCGCCACCCCCTGCCTCCGGTCCCCATTCACACCTTCACAAGCTCCTCTGCGCCTCTGCATGGCACCACCTATCATGGTGGTAACCAAGCTTGATGCCTGCTGCCACCAGCAGGCTGCCGGCAAACCCCACCACATTTCGCCACTTCCGCTTGCCGCCGCCTATCGCCATCAACTTTCTTGATGCTGCTCGCGATCGACCCAGCTTCGCTCGGTTGGGGAATCTACCATACTGAGGGTTCTTTCTCATGGACGATAAGGTAACTAATTTAATGAGATATTATCTCAGCTCTTATCCCTATTGATCTGCCTCTTTAATCACCCAACGGAAATCGCCATGAATTCATTTTTGTTTGAGTTGATTTGAGGGTTTTCTTTCACTCATAGAGTGTACAGTGCACCGACACATCAGGACTTTGCGACCTCCACCATAGATTCCATCTCACCGTACTAGATGACTTGAGGATGTGTGCGGTATGTTCAATCTCACCCTAAATCGGTTGGATGGCCTACTTTCCTGAACATTGTAACACCCCGGATGTAACTTTCCATATTTGTAACTCCAACTCTTGCCATTTTCGGATATGTGCTATGATATTCCCTCCGTGGTTGGGTTTTGTTTTCGTTTTGCATTTTGTCCATGTCATGCATATCACATCATGTCATCATGTGCATCTCATTCGCATACGTGTTTGTCTCATGAATCCGTGCTTTTTCCCCGTTGTCCGTTTTGCAATCCGGCACTCCTATGTTCCCCGGCGTCTCCTTTTACATTTTTTTCCGTGTGCGGGTGTTGAACATTCTTGGAATGGACCGAGCCTTGCCAAGTGGCCCTGGTATAGCACCGGTAGACCACCTGTCAAGTTTCGGGTCATTTGGAGTTCGTTTGGTACTCCAACGGTTAACCGCACTCTCGCAAAGGCCTCTTTTAAGTTGCAGCCCAACACCCCTCCAAAACAGCCCAATAACCCATCTAACTCCCTTCCATGCCCTCGGTCGTTCGATCACGATCGTGTGGGCGAAAACCGCACCCCATTTGGAGTCTCCTAGCTCCCTCTACCTATAAATATAGACCCCTTCCCCGAAATCCCGGGTCAAAACCACCCTAACCCTAGCTCCCCGCTCCTCTCCCCGCGCCAGACACGTCCGGACGGTGCGGTCGGTCGCGTCTGCCACCCGCAGAGCCACTACTGGGGCTGCCACGTGTCCGGGCGGTCCCGATTCGCCCGCTGCCCCCAAGGCCCGTGAACCCGTCGTGCGCGGGCCCTCCCTCCGCGCCCGCCCGCCCATCCTCCCCGGCGCCCGCCACGCCACCGCCGCGCCACGCTGCCGCGCCAAGGCTAACGCCCGGGCACCGCCGCAAGGCCGTCCGCGCGCCGCAGCTGCGCCGGCCAAGGCGCCGCTGCCAGCCGCCGTCGGCCCGCCTCCTCCGACCCGTCGGCGAGCTTCCCCGGCCCCGAGCTCCGCTCCCGCGCCGGCGACCTCCACTCCGGCGACCCGATCCAGATCTGAGACAAACCCACGGTTGACTTTTTTTCCCGATCCCGAATCCACTAAGTCATATTCTGTAATATTTTGTGGCATTTTCATCGCATCACATCTCCGCACCCGTGACTCCGTTTCGTGCGTATAATATGTCAAATTGTTCGTCTCAAAGAGTGCATCATTTAATTCCATTGCATCATTTGCATTTGAGCTCATCTTGATGCCCGAAATGCTGTTGGAAGAGGGCTTCAGATCGTTAGTTCCAGAATCTTATCAGCACGAGCTCTTTTGTCATTTTTGCCATGATTTATGTGTGCACCTTATGAACTTGAGTCCTACATGTGTGTTAAACTATGCCATGCCATCTTTCCAGGGGTGTATGCCATGTATTTTTGTGAGTTATGTGGTGACTAGAACAAGCATGCAAACTAGGGATGATGATGTTGCTGATTTCAGGAACTTAGTGATTTCACCAAGTCATGTCCTGCTGTTATTTTTATGCCATATGTTCATGTTGTTACAGAGAGATCTATGCCCTTTTTGAGCATGATCAGTAAGGGTGTTTTGAACATATGGATGTGCTATATACATCCATGCCTTTGTTGGCATTTATGGAGTAGTCTAGCATGTCATTTGTGTGCTCTACTTTTGCTTGAAAATGTTTCCTGGCAGATTGTTTGCATGAGATTCAATTTTCACGAGGTCGTTGTAGTTGATCCGTGTATGCTATGATGTTGTTCTTGCCATGTATAGCTTCTATGCCATGTCTTCTTGATGGGTGTATGCTTAGTTTCTCATGAGATGCTCTGTAGTGAGTGCATCGAGCTCACGAACATGCCTACTTGTTATCTGTTTTTGCCATGCCCAGTTTCTGCTAAGTCTGAGATCTGTAATAAAACTTGCGATGTTTACATGGGTGCCATCATATCCTCTAGTCCTTTTTGGCTTATGGTCAGTAAGGGACTATTGATATATGGTTTGAGTAGAATAATGTCATGCCTTGTTTTGCTATTATAAGTTCCTGTAGCATGTTGTTTGCTTGCTCTAAACATGCCTTCTCGATGTTAATTTCGGCATGCTAGTATTTTCACCAAGTCTGTGAACGATATTTTTGCACTTTCACCATGCTTGTTTGAACATGTTATGATGTGATTTAGCCGTAGCTCAGTGTTCCTCTTTTGTTAAGCATCTCCTGTAGATCGCTGCCATATGCTTTGTTTTTTATGTTGGGGTGCTATAGCATAGTTTCTTGTTGCGTGCTAAGTAGCATCGGGCTGTTAAACGCAGATTTGTGTCATTCTTGTTTTGCTTGTCATTTGCGAACCGTGCATCCGATTCCGGTGATCTTTATATCGATTTCAACCGAAATCATCTCATCTTTCCAGCGGCATACTTGGTTTGCCAAGTTGATGCCCGGTTCATCATTTTCCTTCCGGAGCATACATATGCATTGCATATCACATCTCGCATAGCATGTCATGTATTGCATCATATTGCTTGTGCATTGTTCCTTGTTTGATTGTGGTTCCGTTGCTTGTGTTCTTGCTTTGGGTAGAGCCAGGAGACGAGTACATGTACGAGGAACCTGTTGAGAACGCCTACGAGGATCAAGCCTTCGACAACTCTGAGAACCTTGCAGGCAAGATGACCATACCTTCGATATCACTTCTATCTTTGCTTGCTAGATGCTCGCTCTTTTGCTATGCCTATGCTGCGATACCTACCACTTGCTATATCATGTCACCCATATTGCCATGTCAAACTTCTAACCACCCATGTCCTAGCAAACCGTTGATTGGCTATGTTATTGAAGATGAAGTTTGTTCCTTGTTGGAACACGGATATTTTGGGATATCACAATATCTATTGTTTTAATTAATGCATCTATATACTTGGTAAAGGGTGGAAGGCTCGGCCTTATGCCTGGTGTTTTGTTCCACTCTTGCCACCCTAGTTTCCGCCATACGGTGTTATGTTCCTTGATTTTATGCGTTCCTTACGCGGTCGGGTGATTTATGGGACCCCCTTGACAGTTCGCTTTGAATAAAACTCTTCCAGCAAGGCCCAACCTTGGTTTTACCATTTGCCACCTAAGCCTTTTTTCCTTGGGTTTTCGCGAGCCCAAGGGTCATCTTTATTTAACCCCCCCGGGCCAATGCTCCTCTGAGTGTTGGTCCAAACTAGAGCCCTTTGCAGCGCCCCCTCAAGGAAACTTGAGGTCTGGTTTTAGTTGTACGGATTGCTCATCCGTTGTGCCCTGAGAACGAGATATGTGCAGCTCCTATTGGGATTTGTCGGCACAGTCGGGTGGTCTTGCTGGTCTTGTTTTACCATTGTCGAAATGTCTTGATGTACCGGGATACCGAGCCTGATCGGAGTGTCTTGGGTGAAGGTCTATCCCTTCGTTGATCGCGAGAGCTTGTGATGGTCTAAGTTGGGACACCCCTGCTGGGTATTATCTTTCGAAAGCCGTGCCCGCGGTTATGAGGCAGATGGGAATTTGTTAATGTCCGGTTGTAGAAAACCCGAAGTTGACCTTAATTAAAATACATCAACCGTGTATGTAACCGTGATGGTCTCTTCTCGGCGGAGTCCGGGAAGTGAACACGGTGTCGGAGTTATGTTTGACGTAAGCAGTTTCGGGATCACTTCTTGATCGCTACTAGCTTCACGACCGTGCCTTGCTTCTCTTCTCGCTCTCTTTTGTGATCGTAGCCACCATATATGCTAGTCGCCTCGCAGCTCCTCCTTTTACACCAGCCTTCCCTTGCTTAAATAGTCTTGATCTCGCTGGTGTGAGATTGCTGAGTCCCGTGGCCCTGATTCTACCAAAAGCAGATCTGGTACCGATGATACCGGTAGCAGAGGGCGAATCGAGCTGAAGTGGGAATTTGATGAGGCCCTTGGTCGTTACTATGTTTCATTTCCAGACGATCAGTAGCGGAGTCCAGTTGGGGCGATCGGGGATCTGTGTTGCATTTGGGGTAGTCTTCTTTTATTTTGGTTCCGTAGTCGGACCTTGAGTGTAAACTGAATGATGGATGTTTATTTATGTATTGTGTGAAGTGGCGACTGTAAGCCAACTATGTATCTCTTTAACCTTATGTATTACATGGATTGTGCGAAGATTACCTCACATGCGACATTGGTTTCAATGCGGTTATGCCTCTAAGTCGTGCTTCGACACGTGGGAGATATAGCCGCATCGAGGGCGTTACAAACATATTCTATATATTGCTATATTTGGATAAAAGGTGCGACATGCACTATATACGTGAAAGGGGATTTTCCCCCTCTTCTTTCTATATTAGGCAAATTAATGATGTAGTGTTCTTTTGATTACTCTCATATTTCCATGACATCATGTTTACCCTATCTGTTTAATTATAGATTTTTGTCCTTCAATTTCAACTGCTGTACTGGCCCACATTTGCATGTTACCATATTTTCTTTAACAATCCTACCATTTTCTGCAGCACATCGCTTGCTATGCAACAGATTATGTAGTGCACAATTTTTCCCTTTACATAGATCAAGGTTGCTGTCGGTGTACTAAGGTAGGGGTACCTCAGTACCCCAACTTGTGCACGGGTAGCCGCAGACTCCCCACAAAGAAGATCCACCGTATGCTTGCGGAGACCATTCCGCCCTCGCCAAGCCATTCAAGAACAAAGTGTGCAAGACCAAAACTCAAGACCCGGCAAGAGGAGCTTGCCGGAAGGCCATTCCGGGCTCAAGGCTACATTACTCCTCTGGATCCCGGCGAGAGGCGCTCGTCGGGAAGACCGAAAAACCACATCACAGAAGACACGCCTCGGCGCCGCGCGCGCCCGGCGAGGACCCGGGAGCAGCAAGTCACAGAGCCCGACAAGCCCCGGGTCAAGCAAGATCAAGGCCCGGCAAGGTGCTTGCCGGAAGAGCTATGCTACGTGCCACACTTTAGCTCGTCGCCACGCGTCGCCTCCGGCCTTCTCCGAGACGCGTGGCGGGTGGTCAGGCTGCATGAAGAATGCGGTGGCACTCCACGGTGGTGACTTCGCGCCGTGGCGGAAGAAGACGAATGGCGGGAGCTTTTGGGGCGACGGCGACGGGCATTTAATGCCCTTGTCCCCCTCTGTCAAAAGTAGGTAGAAAGCACCGAGCTGCACTTGTTCCCCTTGCTCCAACTACCACCTCTTTTACGTTTTACCCCTCTACCTCACGTTGACACTGCCGGTGACCCTTGCCCTATAAAAGGAGGCCCATGCACAACGTAGAGGGGGTTCCGATCATTCGCTACTCTCGCGTAGGGGTGCTAACCATTCGCTATTCTCGCGAGAGGGCTCGGCGACTAGCTACGCTCGCGAGGATTTCGCACACCACTCCACCGTTTTGCTCGCATCCTTGAGCAAGATCAAATACAACACAATGCAGCAAAGAGGGTTTACGCGACCATCGCGCCCGGTGGGTAAAATCCCGCGTGCATCGCCTCGATCGCTCTCGCGCAGCCTCCGCCCTCCTACGAAACACGAAGGGCCCGGCCCCATAGGTGCCGACGCGACCATCCTCAGGCCGACATCTCGGGCGCGCCGGTAGGGGCGTCGAGGTTGTGCGAACCTGATCCGGCGTTCGCGGCGCAAAGACTCTTCATCAACCCCTCCGGCTTCGTCGGCGGCTTCATCGACAAGCTGCGTCATGGCCTCAAGGCGAGCCGAGGGTCGCAGACCCATCTCCGTCTTCCCGCCGCCGCCGGAGCCGACGGCAGGCGGAGGAGACGCCGGTGGAAGGGTGGACACCGGCGAGGGCGCTCGCGGTGCCACCAGATCCAGGGACAGGACGGAGGACCACGCCTCGGCCTCCGTAGACCCACGTCCATCTCAGCTCACGTCCATCCCAGCGGCGCCGTGCCACAGACGATGGTGCCCGCATGCTGGGGCTGGAACATGCCGGGGGCTCGCGGGATGCTCCGGACCGCTGTCCGAGCATGAGCAAAGCGAGAGCGCCGGGACAAGACCCTGCTCCTCTTATCGCTACTAAGAGTCCGAGCACGGCCCGTTCCTCGCGCCGCTCGCTCCCGCTCCCCCTACGCTCCGGCAAGCGTGTCTCCTCGGGCGCTTCTGCGATCGCCGAGGACGCGCCATCGAGCTCTAAGTCCGGCGAGGACGGCTCTGGTGTTTACTCCGACGAGCGCAGCTCCTCGGAACGCTCTAAGCCCGGCCGAGACAACTTTGGTGTTCGTTCCGGCAAATGTACCTCCCCGGAGTGCTGCGCTGCCATCAGGAACGCACCATTGGGCACCTCCAGTGGGTGCGAGGAAACAAGGAAAAGAAAAAGCTAAGTCGCTCACGCCTTCGTGCAGAGCACTCCTTAATCTCATGCTTTTATTCGTTATATCCCTCTCGCATCTGTCGTTTGTGCCCGAAACTGCGCTACCGAGGAGCTCTGCACGTGGATAGCCGCACCCTTACTTCGCCGAACACACTCAGCGAGTAAAAAGCGGCGGCGACCAGCCGCACCCTCGTTTCGTTCGAGTCCGCTCAGCAAGTTAAAGCGTCGCGAACTAGACACGGCAAGGTTGCTTGCGAAGCGGCGCCACCAGCTGGCTGCTTGATGTCCCGTACTCAACAAGCGCGTTAAGCGCCGACAAGTTCCCTAAAAGCGTAAAGCGAAAGTGCACAAAGGATCTTTGGGTAGAGGGTGTAGCGTCGCAAGCCTTGCCGTGAGATGTCCTTGGTATGGGAGGCTTGTGCGCGAGAGGAGCCAAGTCGTGGCCCGATTCACGTGCTTGTTTTGTTTCGAGTCCGCTCAACAAACACAAGTGTGATGCAGCACCCTTATCTTGCTTCCGAGCCACGCTTCGGCAAGTTAAGCGTCGTAACTGGCCCGACAAGGTGGCTTGTCGGGAGCGACACCACCAGCGGGCTGTCCCGCGGCAAGCGTGTTCGCCCCGGCAAGCTCCCCGAGAGCGTAGAGTACAAACATACAAGGGGCAAAACACGGCATTGTTTTGCATAGTTAAAATTTATATACACATACATGTGCATTGAGCAATCGCATATCTACCTCAGCTATTTTCATGGCTAAAATTGCAGCAACAAGGGAGAACCAAAAGACCTCGCCATCGACTAAGATCCGGCAAGCCCGGGTCGCCGGAGGCTGCGAGTGCTAAGGCTCTTCCTCGGCAAGCCAGCCCCGCTGGGGGCTGCGAACGCCAAGATTCGTCTCCGGCAAGCTAGAGTTGCTGGGGGCTGCCATTTCAGATAAGTTTTTCATCCCTCGTCATGCATCCTTTCATGGACCGGGAGCTGCGGGACTGCGTCTTTGAACAAGCGTGTCTTGTAAAAACCCATACGTGGAGGAGCTGAGTCGTGGCCCAGTTGCGTGCTTGTTTTGTGTCCGAGTCCGCTCCACAAACACAAGTGTGCTGCTGCACCCTTATCTTGCTTCGAGTCCGCTCGGCAAGTTAAGCGTCATAGAATCGCCCGACAAGGTTGCTTGCCGGGAAGCAACACCGCCAATGAACTGTCCCTTTTCGGCGCTGCATGTTCGCCCGGCAAGCTCCCAAAGCGTAGGAACATACAAGACACAGTAATTAAGTAAAAGATTCAGTCCGGCAAGCTTTCCTTTCTTTTCATTAAAACATCCAATTTAGTACAAGTCCATGAAGGATGAAAAACATGATAGAGAGGATTACAAGTTCTTAAATCTGCTAATGCCCGAGGGCTTACAATCTGAAAAGATAAGGTGCCCGTGATCCCTCTCTGTTTCTCTGTTCGGGAGTTAGGAGGTAGGTCAAGGAGCCCCGGCAAGATAGGCTTGCGGGAGAGAAGACCCCGACAAGAAGAGCTTGTCGGGAAGGGCGAAGGAGCGGCAAGGAGGCGTGGCGGAGACGCCGCCCGTGCCTGTGGGCTGCGCAAGGTGGCGGGCATGGGGAGCGATGCCCGAAGAACCAGCGGCAAGCCCCTGAAGCCCTTGAAGAGCCACGGGCGCGAAGACCCAAGAGAACACCCGGGGCGGCCAGAGCTTGGCGGGTCGGGGCGAGGAGGCAGAGCTTGAAGGCGGGGTAGTGGGACGTCGGCCTGTTGTCGAAGGCTACTCGCCCTCGTCGTGCTGCGACGAACGGCCTTGCCGCCACTCCCCTCTTCCTCTTCCGCAGCCTCCCTCGCCCGCCGCCAAGAAGACGGCCCGGGGAGTTCGAGAGCCCGCAACCCAGAAGAAGGGGTTGCGGTGGCCGATGAGCAGCGGTGTCCGACGTCTAGTCGGGCCCGCCATCCCCGTCGTCGCTGTCGCGCCCTCCTCGTCACTCTCGCTCGAGGAGGGCCTTCGCTATCGAGGAGCTGTCCACACAGCAGCGCACCCGGGTTCCATAGTCGCCGAAGACCTTGACGGCGAGGAGGTCACCGTCCAATAACTTGAAATGGAGGGTGAACCCCGCCGTCAAGCTATGGATCCGGGCGAACGTCTTCCACCCTCGGTCGAAGAACATCACGCCGGGGGCTGGGGACACGACACTCACCCGAGTGCCGCTGATCCCGCAGCCCCTCATGCGTAGCTCCATCACGAAGGGGCCCCGGCCCCATAGGTGCCGACGCGACCATCCCCGCGCCGACATCTCCCCAGAGACGCGTGGCGGATGGTTGTGCTTCCCTTCCGCCCTTTTTTAAAGAGGCGAGGTAGGGGCTCAACCGCCCCGCTCGACCAATCAGAAAGCAAGGAGGCCAGAGGAGCGGGGCCGACTCGCCCTCTCCGCCCCGTGACGGCTCGGTCTCCCACCTTCGCCGCCCGACCCCCATGCATGAGGCAGCGTGGCAAAAAGCGGAGCCGGCGACGGGTGAAGCGACCCGTTCTGCGCCACGATCACGGGTGGGTGCCTTAAAGGCTGCATCGCCGCCCACGTCTCCACGACGCCGCAATCGACGCGTGCCGTTGCGGGAGGGGAGGCGGCAGATGCAGCAGCAGATTCGACGGGCCATGGGGCAGCGTGCCCGTGCAGATTGCCTTGGGCCTGGCCCAACAGCGCTTCGGCACGTGTATGGCCCAGGCCGGGGCTCTGCCGGTGTACTAAGGTAGGGTACCTCGGTACCCCAACTTGTGCACGGGTAGCCGCAACTCCCCACAGCAAGATCCACAGTATGCTTGCCGGAGACCATTCCGGCTCCTGCCAAGCCATTCAAGAACAAAGTGTGCAAGACCAAAACTCAAGACCCGGCAAGAGGAGCTTGCCGGGAAGGCCATTCCAGGCTCAAGGCTACATTACTCTCTACAGATCCCGGCGAGAGGCGTCGTCGGGAAGACGAAAAACCACATCACAGAAGACACGCCTCGGCGCCCGCGTGCGCCCGGCGAGACCGGGAGCAACAAGTCACAGAGCCCGACAAGCCCGGGTCCGGCAAGATCAAGACCCGGCAAGGTGCTTGCGGGAAGAGCTATCTACGTGTTCCGCACCCAGCTCGTCGCCCACGCGTCGCCTCCAAGCCTTCTCCGAGACGCGTGGCGGGTGGCTGTCTTTGCATGAAGAATGCGGTGGCACTCCACGGTGGTGACTTCGCGCCGTGGCGGAAGAAGACGCAATGGCGGGAGCTTTTGGGCGACGGCGGCGGGCATTTAATGCCCTTGTCCCCTCTGTCAAAAGTAGGTAGAAAGCCTTTGTAGCTGCCTTTGTTCCCTTTGTTCCAACTACCACCTCTTTTACGTTTTTACCCCTCTACCTCACGTTGACACCTGTCGGTGACCCCTTGCCCTATAAAAGGAGGCCCATGCACAACGTAGAGGGGGTTCCGATCATTCGCTACTCTCGCGTAGGGGTGCTAACCATTCGCTATTCTCGCGAGAGGGCTCGGCGACTAGCTACGCTCGCGAGGATTTCGCACACCACTCCACCGTTTTGCTCGCATCCTTGAGCAAGATCAAATACAACACAATGCAGCAGTAGGGTTTTACGCGACCATCGCGGCCCGAAGCTGGGTAAAAATCCCCCGCGTGCATCGCCTCGATCTGCTCTCCGCGCAGCCTCCGCCCTCCTACCGAACACACGAAGGGGCCCCGGCCCCATAGGTGCCGACGCGACCATCCCCGCGCCGACAGTTGCACGGATGTCATACTGCACACAAACCATGGATTTACAATCATCGTTACTGTAAGACTTGATGAACGTGGTGACTCCTATTTTGGCGCTGGCTTTTGGAAAGAAATTTCTATGTTTTATGTACTGAAAGCTGGCACTAAAATTGCACTGCACATAAAAGGGTCTGGTCATGAGATATATGATAACTTCCCCGACAAAATCATCCGTCCAGACTTTGTTCAAATTAAGTTTTCTTTTCAACTATTTGCATGTTGACTTACCCAACAATGTCAAATGAATTGTGTAGCATTTAATCAACCAATTGTTATTCCCTTTTCTTACTATATTCCTACCTAATAACTTCTAGTACCAATACACTTTTCTATTGCCCTGTTTTAACTAAATATTCCCTGTACTCCCATTTCTATCAGAAAGCACTGCTGACAAGGTGACTCCGGAGGTGGAGAACAGGGCTGCCAACAAGCAGAGGCGGGGCAAGCTAGAACCGCAAGCAACTCCAGCAGGCCTAGACTTCATCAGCAGCCTCCCTAATGATATGTTGACAGTCATCATCTCCCTCCTCCCAATCAAATATGGGGCATGGACAACCGTCCTTTCCCAGCGGTGGCGCCCCCTATGGAACTCCACCCCTCTCGACCTCATCGCCACCCATGAGCTCTGCCATGGCTATCGCAAAATCTTGGATGCATTCTCCAAGATCCTCGGTAGTCACCTTGGCCCAACCAGAGGCCTTAGAATGGGCAAGTTCCATTCCAACGGCAGGGACCAAGCCAAGCTTGACGATTGGTTCTGATCCCCCACCCTAGATCAGCTCGAGGAGCTCACTTTTGATGATGGGCATATGCGCTCGCTGCCAACGCCCGCGCTCCGCCTCGCGCCCATGCTACGTGTCGCCAAGTTCAGGAACTGCCACCCCCCTTAGTGACCCGCCCGCTCTTATTCTACCACGACCGAAGCACCTCGCGCTCGTCGCTGTCTGCCTCTCAAAACAGTGACATGCAGTGCCTACTCCGTGGCTGTACTGCACTTGAGTACCTTCGTCTTCAAACGATCACTGGGTTGAGTACATTCCACATCACCTGCATGACTCTCTGGACTATTTATGTGTGTTGCTGGTTCGGCAGGAACACATCACAAGATGTGTACCACGGTATGGTCGCTGAGGACTCACCTGCACTTGAGAGATTACTTGTACTTGATCAAGTAGGTCCAACAAGAATAAATGTCATTTGTATGCCCAAATTGACAGTGTTGGGCTAGTCGTCTGACAAATACTCCAAACTTGTTATTGGATCCACACCCGTTCAGGTACAACATCCGCCTTCTACCTCTCCTTCTACAAATTTACATTATTTCTAATTTTGAAGATGTTTGTTCGTTTGTCATTCATAAAATGATTCCGACAAGCTTGACCGCGAAACTACGCACAGTGAAGGTCTTGGCACTAGAATCTATCGGCCCCAACCTGGAGCCAGTTTTCAGTTTCGTGAGATGCTTTCCGTGCCTGGAGAAGCTATAAGGGAGTTCAATTTGTGAAACATTTTTCCAATTTTACAATGATAATGTACTACGATTTCTGAAGGATTCTTTTGGAGGATTTCAGTACATACATGTCTCCTTTTCCAAGTTTACAATGATAATTCTTGATCCATATGGTTACAATCCATATGCATTTCTCCTTTGGATTCATCTGTACTAGTTTTCTTAGGGAACTTTTCATCCACTACAACATCTTGTGAAGATCGAAGTGGCATGTTAATGCCCATGTTAATCATGTCAGATCGAAGATGGCATGTTAGTGCATTTCACAAATCCTGCAAACAAAATAGGCCTGTAGTAGTGTTCAAAACTGCATCTAGGCACTAACACGTTTTCTTCTTTTGCAGGTAAGATTAGGCCTAGTGGTGGATAATGTGATACAATATAAAAATCACGTCGAATGCCTAGATCTGCATCTGTCAGAAATTACTTTGAACTCCTACCGAGGGACCTTACTGGAGATTATGTTTGCCAGGTTCTTTGTTGTCAGAGCAAGGGTGCTGAAGGTAATGAAGTTTGCCCTATATTTATTCCGCAAAACTGAATGGTTTGTTGATTAGCGTCGGCGCCTGCGGCAAAACGGAATAGGCTCCAAAAATGTTGAATTTCATTTTGGAACTTCAGATGACAGAGTAATCGGAACTCATTGTGTCGACCCCATACATGACTTCTCAGTGGCTAGCCCCTTTGCAAAAGTTGTGACGTTTTGAAACCAGACTTAGAAGTGGTAATATTAGTTTGAACCTCTCTGATATCCTTATTCAGCGGATCAGCACAAGCGTTTGCAGCTGCTGAGCTGAATATCATTTCTAATATCAGTTTGAACCTTGTAATCTTGAAATTTGAGCCATATAACTCTGGAATTTCAACCTTGTAATATTTGAAGCTTTTGTGGTAAAATCATTGAAATGGCATCGTATGAGACTCGTATATTGGTAGCACTATTTTGACCTTAATATGCACTGGTCTTTGATTTGATTTTATTAACCATTCTCGAATCTGTTTACCGTGTCGATCTCACAGCACACGATCTATACAGCTAAATCGACTATGATCTTTGACATTATTGCACACAGTGGGTTTCTTCCACCATGTGCCATGTAGAGCGCAGAATTAATTATTGCACTTGAGTGCCCATCATCACCCTTCTGTGTAACTTTGACCTCATCACCCACGGGTAAACTTATGACCGAAGTCATTCCACACACTTCGTTTTTACAAAGATTTTTGCCAATAAACGCCCATGATTTGTCCCTCTTCTAGCCAACGCATGGCAAACCAAGCCGGGCGGGAAGCTTGCATGGTAAACCGCACGGTAGCGCGGGAACAGGCTCACCGAAGGTACATTTGGCACCTCTTCGAACCCACACGTGGTCAAACTGCGGTGCGGTGTTCTCAAGCGTGCATTGGAATCCTCCTCTATGAACGCCGTGACAAGACGGGGAGATTACAGGCCGGCTGGCCCCCATTTGTTACTGCGGCCATTTAAGCCTCTTGTGTCTCTTCAACCTTTCGATCGCGCCCCACCATTGCAAGAAGCACACCCACCACGACAAGTTCTTAGGGGGTATCTCGCACGGCTCCAATGGCGCTCCGAGTGGCTGCCGACGATGAGCAGCAGTTCACCATGCATGCTGTGGTGGACACCCAGCGAAGGTTCATGGAGCTCTCGGTGGTGTACACCAACAACCCGGTGTGGGTGGAGCACTCCATACACACCATGGAGTTGTTGCTTGCCGAGGAGAAGTACAAGGCGGTCGGTTAGACCTCGAGTACACCCGCACTCGTGCTGGGTCTCGTCCCAAGGTCGCCTTCGCCCATATATGCGTCCACAACCATGTCCTCGTCTACCACTACTGCCTGGCCACAAGGCCTTGCGAGTGTTTCGCCAGGTTTGTCAACAGCCCCTACTACATGTTCGCTATGGTGGACATCACCAACGATGTCAAGGTGCTCAAGAATTCGGGCATCGCCTGCTAGAATCTTGTCGACATCTAGGGCCAATACAAGATCTGGTGTAGCAAGGAGCAGGAGAAGGACTCACTGGTTCACCTCGCCGAGGCCATCATCGACCCCTACTACAGAGACATGAAGGATTCCTGCAACAAGGACAAGTGTGCCTGGCACTCGGCCTGGATGGAGAAATCCACAAAGCTCACGGCGTGTATGCATCTAAGGAGGCGTACACGTGCTACGACATGTATAGGCGGATCGTTGACATGAGGAAGTGCCTCCTTCCCCGAAACGGCTAGGGATCCAGCCGGAAGCAGAGCAATGGCAAGCGTCATCGCAACAAGTAGACGATTAGATCCTCATTTCTCCTAGTTTAGTATGCATTTAATTGCTTACTTTCGTGTGTGAAATGATTTCTAGAAAAAAATAAAGAGCAAACTATAAGGCAGTCACAGTTCAAATTTGACCCGCTTCCTACTGAATCGGCGGAAATTTGTCTTTTTCACCGGAGATGGATCAAAGCTTTTGACACCCAACCATTTTGTCAATTGTGCATTAAATATGTCCTAGTATTTTAGGAAATTGATTTGGTCCAATTTTGCAACAAATATATGGTAGGCCCTTCACAAAAAAAAACTCATTTCGGGCACTCGAAAAATGGAAAATGAATTTTACGTGCAAAGAAATGAAAACTCCGTTAGGCAGCATTGTTTGGAATTCCAATATGCACCCTTGTGCACAATATGAGATCATTTGAACAAACTATGCCATGAATGTGGCCATAAGATTGATCATTTGGCTTGAAAGCCATGAATCTTCACGCATGATAGCTCATTTCTGAGAACACTTTTTTAAAATAATTGCCATATTACAAGTTTATTATTTTTCCTGGAAACTTGGTCATATATGATGACACAATGCGAAGGTTTTCCAATTTTTTGAATTTTTTTATGCTCGTTTCAAAATGCGGTCAAAACGACGGGCTTGACCGTTCCTAGCTAGTGGTTGAATCTTGGAAATTTTTTGATGTTTCTCTGATTAAATAGATACTTATGTACCTAGAAATGATTTTTTGGAAAAAATAAATAGCAAACTATGAGGCAGCTATAGTTTAAATTTGACCCGCTTCCTACTGAATCTGCGAAAATTTGTCTTTTTCATCAGAGATGGATCAAAGCTTTTGACACCCAATCATGTTGTCAATTGTGCATTAAATATGTCTTAGTATTTTAGAAAATTGATTTGGTCCAATATTGCAACAAACATATGGTAGGTCCTTCACAAAAAAACTCATTTCAGGCACTCGGAAAATGGAAAATGAATTTTCCGTGCAAAGAAAATGAAAACTCCCTTTGGCAACATTGTTTGGAATTCCAAGATGCACCCTTGTGCACAATATGAGATCATTTGAACAAACTATGCCATGAATGTGGCCATAAGATTGATCATTTGGCTTGAAAGCTATGAATCTTCACACATGATAGCTCATTTCTGAGAACACTTTTTTAAAATAATTGTCGTATTACAAGTTTATTTTTTTTCCTGGAAACTTGGTCACATATGATGACACAATACGAACGTTTTCCAATTTTTTGATTTTTTTGAATTTTTTATGCCCGTTCCAAAATGCCGTCAAAACGGCGGGCTTAACCGTTCCTAGCTAGTGGTTGAATCTTGGAATTTTTTTGATGTTTCTCTGATTAAATAGATACTTATGTACCTAGAAATGATTTTTGCAAAAAATAAATAGCAAACCATGAGGCAGCTACAATTCAAATTTGACCCACTTCCTACTGAATCAGCGGAAATTTGTCTTTTTCAAGAGAGGTGGCTCGAATCTTTCGACACCCAACTATTTGGTCAATTGTTCATTAAATATGGCTTAGTATTTTAGAAAAATAGTTTTGTCCAATTTTGCAACAAATATATGGTAGGTCCTTCACAAAAAACCCTATTATTGGCACTCCAAAAATTGAAAAATGACTTTTTGTGTAAAGAAAATAAAGCCCCCTCAAATTAACATTCTTTGTTGTCCCAAGATACACATATGAACACAATATTGAGTCATTTAAACATACAACATGAGGCTAATATGTCGAGTGTTTACCCGAAATAAGAGGGTAAAAAATATAAAAGAAACAAAAGAGAAAAAACACAATGACATAAGCTAGACTCTGATTGGTGGAACCATCTGTCACATGGATCGATGACATGGCAGACATCCTATCATCCATTGCTAGCAATCCCACCATCCATCCATCCATCTAAAGAAATCCACCGCGGATCACCTCAGTCACCTCTCCTCCCTTCCTTCGGCCCGCCACCTCCCTCTCTGTTTCTCCCCGATCAAGATCGTCGCCGCCACCCCTCTCTAACTCTAGCTCCCCGTCACCGGCAGTGGCGCCCTCCTGCCCTCCTCTCCTCTCCTCCACATCTGCCGCACCCACCCACCCCCAGACATTGTCAGATCCACCATGCCCACAGCTCTCTCTGTCCCACCCCAAACCCAACCCACAGCCACCGCAGTGCTCCGTCACCGGCGACCTCGCCGCCGCCGCCCCTCTCCCCTCGCCCTATCTCCATACCGCACGTGAGGGAGGGAGGGAGGGAGGCCCCAAATCGAAGCGAGCAGCAGCTTCCGGATCCAGATCGAGAGGGGCCCCAAATCGTGACCTTCCTCTGCCCCTTGACTCCTCTGTGTCGCCCTACCCCGCGGCTCCCGGGACGCCGAGCCGGACGGGAGGAGCCACCGCCCCGCAGCACACGCGCCGGTAGGGCGAGGGGATCGATGGCGAAGCTATACGTGCAGGCGGTGCCCCCGCCGGATCTAAACAAGAACACCGAGTGGTTCATGTACCTGTGGGTCTGGACCACCCACATCTTCATCCTCTTCGTCTCCTAGCTCTAAATCCTCTCCATCTTCGGCTGCACCCCCGGCATGGCCTAGACGCTCGTCAACCTCGGCCACTTCACGGTACCCGCCTCTCCCCCTCCCCTCCCCTCCCTCCCACCCTTACACGTCCTCGACTCCCGTGGATCATGTTTGTTTATCTCAATTCATGTTTGTTTACCTCGATTTCTTGCGTCGTTCGGTCAGGATTTTGCCTGTGAAATGTACTAAGAGGCTTTTGCTTCTCTCATGTTCTTTAGGAAGACATATTGTTCAGGAAGGCATTGACTGATTCAGTGTGTAAATAGAGAGACCGGTTGTATACCAAACATTTTTTTACTGCAATGGTTGATTAGCAAAAGTCTCCGTAGATCTGAATTCTCAACCATGGTACTGTACAAGATCTTTGATTATCCTGGTTATTATTTGTCAACATAACAAGTGGAGTACAAAGTAGCTTGGCTAAAACAGAGAGCACTCCTTGGGTATCAGAGACAGAAGAATGTTTTACAGATATTCCCAGTGAAAAAAAGGGGATGGTGTGTCTTCACCGATTGTCGACCAAAAAAGGGGATGGCGTGTCTTCGCCAATCCTGCCAACTAATAAAGTGTATTATAGTTTGAAGGTTTACTGTTTCATAATAGCCAAATAATTAGCCTGCATTTAATCATTCTTTTGCCACTTTAAATATAATAATGTAGTGGCAAAATTCATGAAATCATTCTGGTAGTAAATACTGCAGTTCTAGTTGGACCAACCTCAGTTTTGGAAGTAGAAATTATTGCTATTTTTCTCATAAGATTATAGCATGAAACATACTATCTAGAAATTATTTCTCTATTGTCATTGCTTTCCTAATTGAATCTTCATTTCAGATTACATACCACTTCTTCCACTGGAAGAAGGGAACTCCATTCGCTGATGATCAGGGGATGTATAATAGGTTGACTTGGTGGGAGCAAATGGACAACGACAAGCAGCTTACTCGCAACAGAAAATTTCTTGTTGTGGTTCCTGTAGTCCTTTAAGTGTTATTCTGTTTCAATTTTATTGAAACTGCTTTTGGGAGCTTATTTGGCAAGGAATAGCATGGCAGGATATATGCACAAAGATTAATTCAGGCTCTGCATCCAAGTCCTGGTCGTCCTCCACAGCAAGGAGCTAGGCCAAGGGAGCAAACAGCGCCACTGGTTCCTTCAAGGATGCGTGCTGCTGGTCGAGTCTTGTGGAGAAGCAAGGCAAATCAGGCATTGTCTCAATTGTTCCGCTGTGGTAAGAACAAAACAACACTCTCACTTGATGTTCATGTATTACTACAGCAAAACATTCTTACATGGTGATTGTTAGCGACACAACAATTATCTCGTATAATAGTGTCATTCTCTTCGTAGTTAACAAAAGCATCTTGCCCAACCAAGTAAACTGGACCCAACTAGTACAATAAAGTGAACTAAATGCTGTCACATTCTGTACATGTTAATTTCTATTTGGTGTCTGGTAATGATATCTACGGAAATTCTACTTTGTAAAGAATAAATAATGTGTTATGGATCACAAGCTAATTTTTGTTGACATGAATTTGTTATGCTCCTTATTTTGACTTGGTTTCACCCACGTTGCTTTTCAAAACATGAGACTGATGAGTGTTCCTTGTAGGCAACATTGATTTCGGATTTATTTAACATTTTGTGAGTATGCCGAGCTTCTGCGAATATGCATTGGAAACATCTAGTGTTCTGATATAATTGGTCTCTAAAACATCTAATCATTTGAAGTTGTTTGAATCTGTTGCTTTATCATACATTCGATCCATAAATCTGCATTTCTGTGAAATTTTGTTAAATATATATTTTCTAGATTGTCTATACACTAAGCCTGGAGGTTTGAATATCTACTCCAGTAATGAAAATGGTACTCTAATGCCTTTGTGTTCACCCTTTTACAGGAGCTCCAGGCCTAGGAAATGTCAAGTTTGAAGCGGCGTGTAGCCCTACGCAACAAAGATTAGTTCTGTTTGACTGTAATAAACTGTAAATATTATAGTACTGTAATAGTAGGCATATCTGGGTTGTAATAGACTATGCACAGATTGTAACGGACTATGTATAGGAGCTCCAGGCCTAAGAAATTCTACATTTGTTCTGTTCTATTTAGAATATTGATTATTTGTGTGATTTGAAGACGTGCAAAATGGAAACCTGATTAGTGGGACCCATTTGTGAAAATAATCTAAACAATGCTCACATTTTTGACATGTGGGACCAATATAGGAGATTATGACAAGTGGGACCCATCTGACTTGTGGGACCAGATTGAAAAATATAGACTGAAAAACTAAAAAGGCCATGGCCCAAAATAAAAAAGGCCAAATTGTTGGGCCAGGCCCATGTAGCTAGATAAAATTCACAGAAAAATATATAGTAAAAAGGCTGAATTAATGGGCTCGGCCCATGTAAAATGTTGAATCGGACCGGGCTGATTCTTGTGCCACATCAGCTTGCCATGTTGGATGCCTACGTGGCCTGAGGAGGTTGCTAGTGACCAAAAATTTGGTCGTGAAACCAACGACCTTTTACATATCACAAAGAAGGTCACTAATTTCAGTTTACGACTGCCAGCTTTTGACCTTCTGTTTTTGGTCACAAAATGGTCGCAAATGAAAAACTATGACCTTTCAGCGGCCAATAGTGAGGGTCACAAGTTGACATATTTCTTGTAGTGTTAAAGGACCTTCCTCAGCACTTTTCACCCTGCGGCTACACGACCCGACCCAGCGCTCCAGTTGCGTGTCCTTTGTCGCGGTCCATAAGAACAACGTGCTCATGACGGACGGAAAGAAGGTGGAGAGCTTCTGGCGCCACTGGGTCTTCATGGATGCCAAGGGCCCTAACGCGTGGCTGGAACTACCAACCAAGCTACCGGAAAAGCACGATAGGTGGGGTCACGAGAAGTTCTCCGACCCCCAGGGCGGCGATGGTCCTGAGGAAGATGAACGCATTCATGGATGCCAGGGCACTAATGGGGGGCATGCTCGTGAAGGAGTTCCTGACGCATCACCTGGCTCTGATCCAATCGCACACGCGCCCCATGTGGGAGTTCTAGGGTGCGGCAGGCAACATTAGGCTGCGCCTGGGGAGCTTGCCAGGCGAGGAGATGGAGAAGGCAATGGACACCGTCCTCAAGGGTGAGCCAGGGGACCTCCCAGAGGCCTACGCCCTGCTGTACCACCGTGCCAACAGGGAAGCGCTGATCGCTGCCATGCCTGTATTCAATGAGTACGGGCTTACGTCGCCTGAGCGCCCCAACTCCCTGGTGCCAGTGTCCTCCGGCGACAGCGCCGACAAAGAGGGCGAGGAGGACTCGGAGGTGACCGACGGCGATGTGGCGGAGATCTCTCCCCCGTCCTAGAGCAAGTTCCTTCGTGGCCTCGCACATGACAACAATGCCAACGAGCCCCTGGCTGTATAATCCCCACGCTCCACGAGGGTCCTCACAAGATTCGGGGCCACTCCCCAAGCCCTGCGAATGTTAGGCCAGGTGACCCCTAAGAAGAGCGGGGTGTCATCCCCTCCTTAGGGCGACGCCTCCACCTCGCCAAGTGTCGATGCCGCACCGAGGTCGGCCAAAGAGCGCTCCGCCAACCCCAAAAGCACGACAAAGGCCGCGCCCAGGAAGAGCGGAGGTGCCCCAGTCCCGGCCAGGAAGAGGGCGTACATCAACCCGATGAGTAAGTACCCCGCCTTGTTTTTGTTTGGCACTCATTACCACCATGTCCATGGCTCTCTCGTGGTAAAGAAGAGGAAGGAGCAGGGACCCCGGAGGCGCCACCCCTCGCCATAGCCGTAACGGCTCTGGCACGGGTGGAAGGGGTCGTCTCACGTCCCCTCACGACGGAGCATGCCCCCTAGGACATGGTGGCTCAGCGTTAGTAGGAGCCTATCCCCACGAGCCTACAGGCCACGGAAGCGTCCATCCCCGCTATGCCTAAGGTGGGCCCGGAGCCTTCAGTGCCCCAAGCTGTTCTCGCTACTGCCTCCCTGGCGATGACGCTAGCCGACGCATTGGTGACGCCTCCTCCCCGGGCCCTTGCGCTGGCGGACTGCGGCCCCCTCATCAGATCAGGTGCCTTGGATGAAGCCTAAGCCGCGCTTGGTCAGCTCCGAGCCAACCTCCAAGATGCCGACAGGTGCCTCGTGAGGGAGTGCCTCGGGCTTATCTCAGGGTGGCTCCAGGCTGACACGTCCGCCAAGACGGCCTGGGGCCGCGCCAAGGCCGCCACAACAGAAGGCAAAATGGAGGCCACCGAAGACAAGGAGGCTCGCGACGTAGCGTTGGCCAACCCTGCGTCCGCCTTGGAGTGTCGCATGGCACAGGCCAAGCTGAAGGACCTCCAAGAAGAGCAAGCAACGCACGCCCAATGACTTCAGCAATGGGAAGAGGACCTGAAGGCCCATGAAGTGGAGTCCGCCGATCATGATGCCAAGCAGGAAAGGATGGCCGCCGACCAAGCCGCGGAGTATGGCCGCTTGGACAAGCTGAAGGAGGAGGTGGATAAGGCCCATGCATCCCATGCTCAGCACATCTTTGAGGCAACAACATAGCTAGAGGCCAGGGAGAAGGTGCTTGCTGCCGCCGAGAAGAAGGCGACTGTAGGTCGTGAGTCCTTCCTCTCTCTTGAACTCTGATGTCACGAGGCGCTATGCTCCATCCACAGGGGAGGGTGCATTGAGCCACTAGAGACCCCCGAAGATGGCCTTGCAAGGCTCTTCCCCAAGCCTGCCAAAGCTCTTAAGGATGCCATTGCTGAAGTGGACTCCTTCTTGGAGGCGGAGTGCTGCTCTCTCTTCACTGCAGCTGCGACGCGTGTCTTCAGCCATCTCTATCTCCAGGACTCAGGCTTCAACCTCGGCACACTGATCCACCCAGTGGCTCATGAGTCCCGTGCCGCTGCCGCGGAGGCCCTGAAGGATCAAGTAGATGCCCTATTGAAGAAGCTCCTCTACGTCCCCAATCTCGGGGCTCCGGCGATGGAGGCAGCGGTGGCGAGGATGGCGGCAGTGATTTCGACGACGGGCTCCAGGCGACCCAGCCAAGCGGCGGTGATGGTGCTTCTTCCTAGTTTTATCCCTGCAACATTTACCGTGCCTCGTGGAGGCGTAAGACTCCTATTTGAATTTGTGAAACACTTATGCTTGTAATAACTATCAGGGTTCCGTGATTTTTTCCGTGCTTGATTTCCTTTGTGTTTGTCTTAGTGTTCTCCGTTGGTAGGTCCTGGCCACGCGCATACCTCAACTGCCATTGGGGCGTCTGGATCACCAGGACGAGACCAAGGGGCGAGGGGCTACGTGACTAGTGAGACCCCTAAGTCACAATGCTCAGGGGTCCCCCTTGAGGTACGAACAGCCTTAGTGTTCTGCGTCGGCAGGGCCCAGCCCCGCACATCCTGAAATGCCGTTGGGGCGTCCGGATCACCTGGACGAGACCAAGGGGCGAGGGGCTACGTGGCTAGTGAGGCCCTTGAGTCGCCATTCTCAGGGGTCCCCCTTGACTTACGAACAACCATCATGAAGGTAAAGCGAGCAGCGTCAAAGCTAATCCAGAGTCCTCCATACCTTTCCTCGCAAACTTCCGCCTGGGGGAACACGAGAATACCAGGAACCCGGACCTGGTAGGGTGGCATGTGCCAGGCCTAGCCTGAGCACAACCCCTGTGTCTAGCCCCCTCGCGCGTACCCCCCGTGGGGAAAGTTGCACGATAAGACCGTAGGAAGGGCCGAGCAGGCCATCTACAGGTTGGTGCAGCCGCTAGGGCGCCCTCAGTTGTCCACTAGTGCAAAGCATGGTGCTTCCACTCTGCATGGGCGTAGTCGCTCCTCGACCGTGTTGTGTGCCAGCGTAGAGCATGTGGCTTCCAGTGGTGTGTGGGTGGGAGTTCCCTCGGGGGGAGACTCGGGGGCGTTTATAGCCCCACATCCTTCATACACGTGGCTGGCAGGTAACTTGCAGGAGGTGTATCTGGGCACTCGTGAGCCAGCGCGGGACTCAGGAGGCCCTATCTCAAGGCGGGTTCCACATGGATTTTTGGCACGAGGCACTAATAAGAAAATTGTGGGGTGTTGTGGTGGCCTGCGCCGCATGCTGAAGGAAATATGCCCTAGAGGCAATAATAAAGTTATTATTTATTTCCTTATTTCATGATAAATATTTATTATTCATGCTAGAATTGTATTAACCGGAAACTTAGTACATGTGTGAATACATAGACAAACAAAGTGTCACTAGTATGCCTCTACTTGACTAGCTCGTTGATCAAAGATGGTTAAGTTTCCTAACCATAGACATGAGTTGTCATTTGATTAACGGGATCACAACATTAGGAGAATGATGTGATTGACTTGACCCATTTTAGCTTAGCACTTAATTGTTTAGTATGTTGCTATTGCTTTCTTCATGACTTATACATGTTCCTATGACTATGAGATTATGCAACTCCCGTTTACCGGAGGAACACTTTGTTTGCTACCAAACATCACAACGAAACTGGGTGATTATAAAGGTGCTCTAAAGGTGTCCCCGAAGGTACTTGTTGAGTTGGCGTATTTCGAGATTAGGATTTGTCACTCCGATTGTCGGAGAGGTATCTCTGGGCCCTCTTGGTAATGCACATCACTATAAGCCTTGCACGCAATGTGACTAATGAGTTAGTTGCGGGATGATGCATTACATAACGAGTAAAGAGACTTGCCAGTAACGAGATTGAACTAGGTATTGAGATACTGACGATCGAATCTCGGGCAAGTGACATACCGATGACAAAAGGACAACGTATGTTGTTATGCGGTTTGACCGATAAAGATCTTCGTAGCATATGTGGGAGCCAATATGAGCATCCAGGTTCCGCTATTGCTTATTGACCGGAGTCGTGTCTCGTTCATGTCTACATAGTTCTCAAACCCGTAGGGTCCGCACGCTTAAAGTTCGGTCACGATTTATATTATGAGTTATGTGTTTTGATGTACCGAAGGTAGTTCGGAGTCCCGGATGAGATCGGGGACATGATGAGGAGTCTCGAAATGGTTGAGACGTAAAGATCGATATATTGGACGACTATATTCGGACATCAGAAATGTTCCAAGTGATTCAGGTATTTTTCGAAGAACCGGTGAAGTTACGGGAATACGGGAGTACATATGGGCCTTAGTGGGCTTTAAGGGAAAAAGAGGAGAAGCCACGAGGGCTGGCTGCACGCCCCCCATGGGCCTAGTCCAAATTGGACTAGGGGAGGGGCCGCGCCCCCTCTTTTCTTCTTCTCCCCCTCTCCTTCCTTCCCCCTCCTAGTGGGACTAGGAAAGGGGCAGTCCTACTCCCACTAGGAGGAGGACTCCTCCTCCTGGCGCGCCGTACAGGGCCGGCCGGCCTCCCCCTTGCTCCTTTATATACAGGGGCAGGGGGAACCTATAGACACACAAGTTGATCTGTTGATCTCTCCCAGCCGTGTGCGGTGCCCCCCTCCACCATATTCCACCTCGGTCATATCGTAGCAGTGCTTAGGCGAAGCCCTGCGTCGGTAGCAACATCATCACCGTGATCATGCTGTTGTGCTGACGGAACTCTCCCATGAAGCTCTGCTGGATCGAAGTTCGTGGGACGTCATTGAGCTGAACGTGTGCTGAACTCGGAGGTGCCGTATGTTCGGTACTTGGATCGGTTGATCGTGAAGATGTACGACTACATCAACCGCATTGTCATAACACTTCCACTTTCGGTCTACAAGGGTACGTGGACAACACTCTCCCCTCTCATTGCTATGCATCACCATGATCTTGCGTGTGCGTAGGATTTTTTTTGAAATTACTACGTTCCCCAACAGTGGTATCAGAGCCAGGTTTATGTGTAGATGTTATATGAACGAGTAGAACACAAGTGAGTTGTGGGTGATACAAGTCATACTGCTTACCTGCATGTCATACTTTGGTTCGGCGGTATTGTTGGGTGAAGCGGCCCAGACCGACATTACGCGTACGCTTACGCGAGACTGGTTCTACCGACGTGCTTTGCACAGAGGTGGCTGGCGGGTGTCAGTTTCTCCAACTTTAGTTGAACCGAGTGTGGCTACGCTAGGTCCTTGAGAAGGTTAAAACAACACTAACTTGATGAAATATCGTTGTGGTTTTGATGCATAGGTAAGAACGGTTCTTGCTCAGCCCGTAGCAGCCACGTAAATTTGCAACAACAAAGTAGAGGACGTCTAACTTGTTTTTGCAGGGCATGATGTGATGTGATATGGTCAAGACCTGATGCTAAATTTTATTGTATGAGATGATCATCTTTTGTAACAGAGTTATCGGCAACTGGCAGGAGCCATATGGTTGTCGCTTTATTGTATGCAATGCAATCGCCCAGTAATTGCTTTGCTTTATCACTGATACGTCCATTTTGTATCATGCTTTTATATCAATACTTATTGCATTATGGGATGTTATTACACGTTATGTCACAATACTTCTAGCTATTCTCTCTTATTTTACAAGGTTTATCATGAAGAGGGAGAATGCCGACAGCTGGGATTCTGGCTGGAAAGGAGCAAATATTGGAAACCTATTCTACATAGCTCCAAAAATCCTAAAACTCCACGGATGTCACTTTTGGAATTAATAAGAAATATTGACCGAAGAAAATACCAGAGGGGGCCCACACCCTGGCTAGGAGGGTGGGGGCGCCCCCCACTACTGGGCGTGCCCCCTGTCTCCTGGGCCCCTGTTGGCACTCCAATGCCCATCTTCTGCTATATGAAGCCTCTTACCCAGAAAAACTCATAAGCAAGCTTATGGGACGAAACACCGCCGCCATGAGGCGTAACCTTGGCAGAAGCAATCTAGGGTTCCGGCGGAGCTGTTCTGCCGAGGAAACTTCCCTATGAGAGGGGGAAATTGTGACGCCCCCGATTTAATCGTACACTAATCATACACGCAAACGTGTACGATCAGGATCAGGGACTCACGGGAAGATATCATAACACAACTCTAAAAATAAAAATAAGTCATACAAGCATCATAATACAAGCTAGGGGCCTCGAGGGCTCGAATACAAGTGCTTGATTATAGACGAGTCAGCGGAAGCAACAATATCTGAGTACGACATAAGTTAAACAAGTTTGCCTTAAGAAGGCTAGCACAAAGCTGGGATACAGATCGAAGAAGGCGCAGGCCTCCCTGCAGGATCCTCCTAAACTACTCTGGTCGCGTCGGTGACACCGCACGTAGTAGTAGGCACCTCCAGTAGTAGTAGCCGTCGGCGGTGGCGTCGCTCTGGGCTCCGGCATCTGGTTGCGACAACCGTAAAGAAAGGAAAGGGGGAAAAGGGGAGAAAGCAACCGTGAGTACTCATCCAAAGTACTGCAAGCAAGGAGCTACACTACATATGCATGGTTATATGTGTAAGGAGGCCATATCGGTGGACTGAGCTGCAGAATGCGTAATAAGAGGGGATAGCTAGTCCTATCGAAGACTACGCTTCGGCAGCCTCCGTCTTACTGACATGTAGAAGAGAGTAGATTGAAGTCCTCCAAGTAGCATCTCCAAGTAGCATCTCCAAGTAGCATCTCCAAGAGCATCGCATAGCATAATCCTACCCGCAATCCTCTCCTCGTCGCCTGTAGAGAGCGATCACCGGGTTATGTCGCACTTGGAAGGGTGTGTTTTATTAAGTATCCGGTTCTAGTTGTCATAAGGTCAAGGTACAACTCCAGGTCGTCCTTTTACCGAGGGACACGGCTATTGAATAGATTAACTTCCTGCAGGGTGCACCACATAACCCAACACGCTTGATCCCATTTGGCGGACACACTTTCTGGGTCATGCCGGCCTCGGAAGATCAACACGCCGCAGCCCCACCTAGGCTGTGAGAGAGGTTAGCACGCCGGTCTAAACCTATGCTTGTGCAGTGCAGGCCCATCGCCTCGAAAGCACACACACATTGCGTCTGTGGCGGAAGCGTAACTAGCCCCTTAATACAAGTGCAAAGCTTATGTTCCAATCCGGTGAGGCGCCACTCGATCGGCCGACGTCAAGAAGGCTTCGGTGATACCACGACGTCGGGATACCCATAACTACTCCCACGTAGATGGTTAGTGCGTATAGACCAAATGGCCGACTCGGATCAAATACCAAGATCTCGTTAAGCGTGTTAAGTATCCATGAACGCCGAGCAGGCCAGCCCACCTGTCTCCTAGGTGGTCTCAACCTGCCTGCCGCTCCGCCAAAGTGTGATCGGGGCCGTGGGAACCCAGGCCCACCTCTACGGGATGGAGCCACTGTCCTTTCGGCCCCTCATCGTAATCACTTGCGGGTACTCCTCGAGTCAACCGACTTTAGTCACCATCTGTATAGTATGTATGTATGTATGTATAGTATATACCCGTGATCACCTCCCAAGTGATCACGGCCCGATAGTATAGCAAGGCGATCGACAAGAATGTAGGGCCAATGATGATAAACTAGCATCCTATACTACGCATTTAGGATTGCAGGTAAGGTATCAACAGATGTAGCAACAATGTCAGGCTATGCATCAGAATAGGATCAACTGAAAGCAGTAACATGCTACACTACTCTAATGCAAGTAGTATAGAGGAGAATAGGCGATATCTGGTGATCAAGGGGGGGGGATTGCCTGGTTGCTCAGACAAGAAGGAGGGTCGTCGGTGACGTAGTCGATCACAGCGGCATCGGCGACAGTCTCGGGGTCTATCGAGAGAAAGGGGGAGAAACGATAAATACATAGCAAGCTAGAGCATAACAGGACAACAAGCAGAGCTAGACGTGTTCTAACGCGGTGCTACACATTACTGGCGAAGGGGGATAACATCCGGGAATGTTTCCCCAGGTTTAGCATTTTCGGACAGATGAAACGGAGGGGAAAAGTTCCATGTTTGCTATGCTAGGGACGTGTGGCGGACGAACGGACCGCACCTCCAGATTCGTCTCGTCGTTCTGAGCAACTTTCATGTACAAAGTATTTTCATCTGAGTTATAGATTATTTTATATTAATTTTCAAAGTTTTAAATGATTTTCTAATTTCTGGATTTAATTTAATTCGAAATTAAATTAATATTTAAATGCTAGGGTACACAGAAGTGTACCCAGCCATATCAATGAGGGTGACAGGGGCCCAGTTGACTTGGTGACTTCGGTCGCAGAGGCCGACAGTGGGCGAGGTTGAGTCGCAGCCAGTCGACAATCGACCGTTGACTAGTCGGTGACAGATTTGGGGGGTCCGTTTGTCATTGCCTCTACACTAATTAATGAGTTAATTTTAGAAAATCAAGTTAATTGGGCTAATCTAAGCAAGGTTAATTAATTTAATTACATTACTAATTATTTAATTAATTCATTCATTTTATTATCCTTTTTTTCATTTCGTTTTCTCTACTCCTTTTCTTTTTATTTGATTTCTGGGGAGGGCCCCACATGTAAGTGGCTCAGGCCACCTCCCTCCTGTGCATGAACGTGCAGAGGGGAGGGGCAGGGGGCGTGGTGGCCGGACCTGGCCCCAGCGAGGCAATGGCCGACGCCGGCAGTGGGGTAGCCGACCAGCAGCACCACCAGCAGGTGGCGGGCGACAGCGAGCGAAGGGGCGGGGAGTAGCAGCTGCAGCGCATGCCGGAGCCGAGCGCTGGGTGGCGCGCGTGTCGGAGGCAGACGCCGGTGGACGGGCACGACCGGACGGAACTGGCGTGACCGGCCTGTGTGCGCGGGGCCGAGGCCGAGAAGCGGGCGCAGTGCAGCCAGCCAGCGGGCATCTGTGAGGTTGGGGAGCAGGAGAGGGGAACGGTGGAGAGCTCACACCGATCACGAGGGTACAGGCGACGAGGTTGACGGAGTCCGTCGAGGGGAGGACGCAGTTCACGAACGAGCGAGGCGGTCTGGGGCATTGGGGACGGCGGAGCGATTATGGGCGGAGGCAGAAGCCCTCGGGCGCTGGCGTGCTCGCCGGGGCCGCGAGGAGCCACGGCGGATGCGACCGAGACGGCGAAGCGCCAGCACGGCAGTGGTGGCGGAGGCGGGCGCCGGTCGAGGCGGACAGGGAGGTGATGGTCGACGACGGGCGGAGCAGGAGAGATCGGAGGGAGGAGAGGCTGCGAGGGGGGTTCAGGCAGCGAGCGGCAGCCTCCTCCTCTCGATCCCGATCCAAATCGGGGGAGAGGGGGGGAGCGAGTGGGGCGAGTGGGCGTGGGTGCGGGTTAGGGTTTCCACCGGCAAGGGATAAGGAGGGTGGGCATTTGGGCGGTCGGCAGGCCTTTTTGATTAAGTGGCGGTGGGCCACAGATATTGATGGGGAAGTCTGCCACTTTTATTTTAGTTAGAATTGTGTTTTCCTTTTATTTATTTCACTTTTCTGCTTTTATTTCATTTTAATATATTTAGACATTTGCAAAAGGGTGTTTGTTGCACTATAATTAACTAGGCATTTAACTGCACACTCCGAACATTTTAGTTTAATATTTTGAAACTTTAATTGTTTTACTTAAGTTCAAATTTTGAATTTGAATCTGTTTCGATCTAATGTGGGATTATCATCAATAACTGAGGTGACGTGGCATCATTAACACGGGATTACTGTAGCCTGATTACCCGGGCGTCACAAATCTCCTCTACTACAAGAAATCTCGTCCCGAGATTTAAGAGGGGGACTAGGAGGGAAGGTCTGGTTACGAAATCCTAACAAATCTTCTCGGTCTTGGTTGCTCTTCTTGAAGAGGTCGATCCATTACGTGGGTGTCTACATTTCTCTGCTTTAGGTCATCATGATGAAGTTGTCGTCCTTTCTTCGGGTACTGCATCGTACTTACGAATAGGTATGGGGCAGGTCGACAATGATAGAAGGCTATAATGGGTAATCATAGGGGGTTATCCCATGAATGAACACATGGGTATCTCTCGAGTTGGTCAAATGAAACACAACAAGAGCCACCAAGAAGGTACAGTAAGAAGTTTCAAGCAGATAGACAATCGTTCGATGTCTGAAACAAGTGGGAAAGGGGTCTAGAGCAATGAGAATAAGTATTGCGTCTGATACCAGAATAGAGCACTAGGAAGGTGGCCCGTGAATTAAATACGAAGCCAAGTGTGAGGAATAACCATTAGAAACAGGGTTGTACAGGAGAGTCAGGTTTCGATCCTGTGGATCTGTGGGTTATGGGCCCACCATGTGGGTTAAAAGTAGGAAGGGCGGAGACGTCTTGTATGATCATGTAAGCAAGGCATGTCAGAGGATAGCCTGCCATTTATGTCGGCAACAACATCGGTACCAAGGGCGAGGGACGAAGAGAACCATTTTCCTGCTCATTGAACGAGGCGAACCATTAGGCAAAGTTCTCGTTTATCGGTGGCTACCGGAATATCATCAACAAATAGTAACAGGGCCACGTCAACAGAATTGTACACCAAGGTGTTTACATATGCAGGAGAATATTATTGCTGAGATCATATATATCACAAGAAACGTTAAACCAATCAATGGAATGGAAAATATGGCTATCAGATTAAACAGAACAATAGGAAGGAAAGTGTGTTTAAACAAATACTTCAGGGGAATATCCTTTCCCAAGGACAAGCAGAGCAAGATATCCATGATAGGATATAAAGTAGAAAATACTTTAGGTAAGGGGAGAGAAATTTCATGACATTACCCATACAACGGTGTTTGGATAATTGAGCAAGAAACATTTAGCATTGTGCTTCAAATGTTCTTATTGAAAATCAGAGTACCACAGACATGCTCGAGATGGCATTGACATGGTCACTGGGTAGAGATCAGGCTTTGGAAACACAAAGGATCCATCAGAAATAGCTTGTAAAATAAGTCTTACAATTTTCTCTTGAAAGAATGGATAACTTTGCTGAAAAGGAAACTATAACAGATGGGTCCTCCGGCCGGAAGTGCTAGGCATGACATCATGTTACCGGGTCATCGAAGGACCAACATCCTAACTCTTGGAGAGTTGTCCCAACCATCATATCTGATCGAGATTCAGATTCGATTGGTGTCATGATACCTCAGACTCAGGATGTCCGAGAAGAAAAGGTGCAACACAAATAAACGAAATGACATCGAAGATTCTCGGGAGATGAACCATGGAAGCCAGTTCCGAAACAAGAGTTCATCGGTAAACCAACGAGAGGATGAGGAGGTGGTTGATGGAATTCAACGGCAATTCATCGAGATTAACAAAAGATGGATTTCCACCATTACGTGAACAAGGAGATAACATTTCGAGATTAACAAAAGATGGATTTCCACCATTACGTGAACAAGGAGATAACATTTGTCAGATCAAAATGATATATTGATGTATGCTTGAGGAAAACATACACGATTTAACAATGGTTGAAAGGTGCGCCCGAAATATGGGCTGGGTTGCACGGCTAACATTGGAATGATGATTCAATAATCAATAGCCTAAGAATGAACGGCCAACCATTAACTTCAAAGCAATAGGGTTGCTAGAAGGGCGGAATCCAAACAGCACCGCTCACTTGTTGGTATCCCGGTTGGAATCAACACGAGGACCCAGAAAGAATGGTGATGGTGAGAAGTATCACCATACCAAGAATTTTTACGAGGTGGTGAAATTCTCACAATATTGATGACATAAGAGATGTTAATGTTCCAAGGTACAGGAGAACAATTGTTGTATAGCAAGGAACTCAAGGTATATAACCAAACACGAACAAGCTTGTGTTGGTGGGAAGGCAATAAAGTCGTTGATGATAACACAATCAACGAGGGGCAAGGATGGTATTTCTCATCATGAATATAATTGATATCCTGGAGGAGCTCGGAATGTTGATGATGATCATGACACAATTTTCGAGAGATTTCATGAAGGTGTAATCGATCGGCTATGACATCAAGTCAAAGGAATGATGAAGCGAAAGGTTATTGGAACCACGGGTACATCACAGAATCCAGATTGTTGTTCAAGGCAAAATGATATGACGAGGAAAGTCAACATAAGCTTAGCTCATCATCGAAATTTGTGCTCCGGGAAGAAGGACCAGGTAGTACAGTTAAAATTTAGCACGGTAATGATATAGCCGATCAGGCTAGGGAAGACGTGATCGCGTACAAACTCGTAAGCAAAGAAGATTACTAAAGAGTTGTTGAACCGTAGTGCGGACTCGGTTCAGTTATTGGTGTCTTTGAGTGTTTAATAACTCAGAGCCCGTGAAAAATTGGAATCAGTGGGAAGGTAGCACTTGATGAAGAACTCATAAGAGGTTATGCAGTTCCATGATAATCTCAAGATACAAGGGGGTAATACTCGATGACAGATCAAAGTAGAGGTTGGACTGGGGTATTGCTCTGCAGAAGAGCAGTGCTTAAACTTGCACGAGAAATGGTATTTAAAGGTGAACATGGTCAGGACCACGATTGCAAAAGACCAGATCCCAGATATAAGATGAACTTATACCAAAGGAATAGTTATTATTACAAGAAGCTTCCATGATAGGATCTACATCGTGTCCATGGGCATGAACACAAAGGTTCAAGGTCGACTCCCACTTCCTCAATGCATAACCTTCCATTCACTTCTCATTTTGATAATGGTATTAGTGCTGAAAGTTTTACCTGGTGAAATACCAGATGAGTATGGCCCGTGAAATCTTTCGAGTTCACACATATTAAGGAAGGCATAGGTTCAAGCCATCGGGGCTTCTTAGAACATATACCACGAACTTTAGGAGTAATTAACACAAACTCGATAGTAGAGCAAGTTCAAAAGCAGATGATACAATTTACCAAAGGCATTATATACCCATGGAAAGGTTCTCAAGGTTATTCAATATGAAGGACACTGTCGGATAGAATCCAACAAAGGAACCGATGGTCCACAAGGGATCTGATGTGAGCATCGATACTCAACCAGAGGAAGAAGAATGCACGGGCATCATATTATAGAACATCTGAACAATTTGATGCTTAGATAACAAAGGAATTATGATTCCCAAAACAAGGGATCAGAAGCAGACGCTCTGATCAAGGATGGATAAGTTGGATAGACCAGAGGCACAATTGACGACAAATAGTTTGGCCAAGAACCAGCTCATGTTCAAAAATGATGTCTGAGCCGGAAAGATAATTTAAAAGGATCAACTGATGATTGCGTGCTTTCACACACATGTTGAATTGACAGGATCAAAATGATCGTGTCAAAGGATACTAATGAATATTGCTACACATATGGAAAGCATCCATATTGCAAGTAGACAAGTATTTGCCGAGCAATAGTTTGAAGAGGATACTCGGAAGATCGGGTAGTATTTCCAAGTAATTTGAAAAGCATATGAACAACTGGGGATAAGCGGATACTCGATAAGTGCGAGAATTATCTGTAGGGGTATTCAGGTGACAAAGAACAGCAAGGCAATAAGCTCAAAGGATTATCGAAACAATGACGAGTATTTCAAGGTATCTTGTAATAACAAGACTAACTGGGGATGAATGTAAGAATAACAACTGCAAGTAGTTATCCATAAGGGTTGACGGTGGAAGGGGAATTGCAAACGCGATGAACGCAAGTTCTCGGATTAACAGCGGAGAGTATCTTCAGGGTCTTCACGTGCAGCAGACGATCATCAGTAATAAGGGGCTCTCCGGGTGAAAGTGATAACGAGATCCTAATGTTAGATTTAGCAAAATTCATTTAATCCGAATAGAAGAGAGATCAGAGTCCCAGAGTATAGATAAGGAGTAAAAGATCCTAATACCACCCAATGGCGACGTGGGCCCATGGGCCACACAGCCATGTTAGTAAAAGTTTTCCAATGTCTAGACTCGACTTCGGCCAAGGAGTGTGGAAGGGGGATTCCTACAGGCAGTCGGCTCTGATACCAACTTGTGACGCCCCCGATTTAATCGTACACTAATCATACATGCAAACGTGTACGATCGGGATCAGGGACTCACGGGAAGATATCACAACACAACTCTAAAAATAAAAATAAGTCATACAAGCATCATAATACAAGCCAGGGGCCTCGAGGGCTCGAATACAAGTGCTCGATTATAGACGAGTCAGCGGAAGCAACAATATCTGAGTATAGACATAAGTTAAACAAGTTTGCCTTAAGAAGGCTAGAACAAAGCGGGATACAAATCGAAGAGGCGCAGGCCTCCCGCCTAGGATCCTCCTAAACTACTCACAGTGGTAAATCGCCGACCTACACGTAGTAGTAGGCACCTCCGATGTAGTAGTAGTCGCCGCCGACGGTGGCGTCGCTCTGGGCTCCGGCATCTGGTTGCGACAACTAGAAAGAAAGGAAAGGGGGAAAAGGGGAGAAAGCAACCGTGAGTACTCATCCAAAGTACTGCAAGCAAGGAGCTACACTACATATGCATGGGTATATGTGTAAGGAGGCCATATCGGTGGGTGAACTGCAGAATGCCGAGAATAAGAGGGGATAGCTAGTCCTATCAAGACTACGCTTCTGGCAGCCTCCGTCTTACAGCATGTAGAAGAGAGTAGATTGAAGTCCTCCAAGTAGCATCTCCAAGTAGCATCTCCAAGTAGCATCTCTAGTAGCATCGCATAGCATAATCCTACCCGGCAATCCTCTCCTCGTCATACTGTAGAGAGCGATCACGGGTTGTATCGCACTTGGAAGGGTGTGTTTTATTAAGTATCCAGTTCTAGTTGTCATAAGGTCAAGGTACAATTCCGGTCGTCCTTTTACCGAGGGACACGGCTATTGAATAGATTAACTTCCTGCAGAGGTGCACCACATAACCCAACACGCTTGATCCCATTTGGCGGACACACTTTCTGGGTCATGCCGGCCTCGGAAGATCAACACGTCGCAGCCCCACCAAGGAACAACAGAGAGGTCAAGACGCCGGTCTAAACCTATGCGCGCGAGGGTGCAGGCCCATCGCCACGAGCACACACTGACGTTCGTCTGTGCCGGAAGCGAACTAGCCCCTTAATACAAGTGCGGGCTTGCGTTCCAATCCGTAGCGCCACTCGCCGACGTCAAGAAGGCCGGTGATACCACGACGTCGGGATACCCATAACTACTCCCACGTAGATGGTTAGTGCGTATAGACCAAATGGCGGACTCGGATCAAATACCAAGATCTCGTTAAGTGTGTTAAGTATCCATGAACGCCGAGCAGGCCAGCCCACCTGTCTCCTAGGTGGTCTCAACCTGCCTGCCGCTCCGCCACAAAGTGTGATCGGGGCCGTCGGGAACCCGGGCCCACCTCTACGGGATGGAGCCACTGTCCTTTCAGCCCCCTCATCAGAATCACTTGCGGGTACTCCTCGAGCTGACCCGACTTTAGTCACCATCTGTATAGTATGTATGTATGTATGTATAGTATATACCCGTGATCACCTCCCAAGTGATCACGGCCCGATAGTATAGCAAGGCAGACTGACAAGAATGTAGGGCCAATGATGATAAACTAGCATCCTATACTACGCATTTAGGATTGCAGGTAAGGTATCAACAGATGTAGCAACAATGTCAGGCTATGCATCAGAATAGGATCAACTAAAAGCAGTAACATGCTACACTACTCTAATGCAAGCAGTATAGAGGAGAATAGGCGATATCTGGTGATCAAGGGGGGGGGGCTTGCCTGGTTGCTCAGACAAGAAGGAGGGTCGTCGGTGACGTAGTCGATCACAGCGGCATCAGCGGCAGTCTCGGGGTCTATCGGAGAGAAAGGGGGGAGAAACAGTAAATACATAGCAAGCTAGAGCATAACAGGACAACAAGCAGAGCTAGACGTGTTCTAACGCGGTGCTACACATTACTGGCGAAGGGGGATAACATCCGGGAATGTTTCCCCAGGTTTAGCATTTTCGGACAGATGAAACGGAGGGGAAAAGTTCCATGTTTGCTATGCTAGGGACGTGTGGCGGACGAACGGACCGCACCTCCGGATTCGTCTCGTCGTTCTGAGCAACTTTCATGTACAAAGTATTTTCATCCGAGTTATAGATTATTTTATATTAATTTTCAAAGTTTTAAATGATTTTCTACTTTCTGGATTTAATTTAATTCGAAATTAAATTAATATTTAAATGCTAGGGGTACACAGGAAGTGTACCCAGCCATATCAATGAGGTGACAGGGGGCGATTGACTTGGTCAACTTCGGTCGCAGAGGCCGACAGTGGGCGAGGTTGAGTCAGCAGCCCAGTCAACAATTGACCGTTGACTAGTCAGCTGACAGTTTGGGGGGGTCCATTTGTCATTGCCTCTACACTAATTAACAGAGTTAATTTTAGAAAATCAAGTTAATTGGGCTAATCTAAGCAAGGTTAATTAATTTAATTACATTACTAATTATTTAATTAATTCATTCATTTTATTATCCTTTTTTTTCAATTTCGTTTTTCTCTACTCCTTTTCTTTTTATTTGATTTACAGGGGGAGGGCCCCACATGTAAGTGGCTCAGGCCACCTCCCTCCTGTGCACGAACATGCAGAGGGGAGGGGCAGGGGGCGTGGTGGCCGGACCTGGCCCCAGCGAGGCAATGGCCGACGCCGGCAGCGGGGTAGCCGACCAGCAGCACCACCAGCAGGTGGCAGGCGACAGCGAGCAAAGGGGCGGGGAGTAGCAACTGCAGCGCATGCCGGAGCCGAGCGCTGGGTGGCGCGCGCGTCGGAGGCAGACGCCGGTGGGCGGGCACGACCGGACGGAACTGGCGTGACCCGCCGCAGTGAGCGTGAGGCCGAGCGCGAGAAGCGGGCGCAGTGCAGCCAGCAGCGGGCATCTGTGAGGTTGGGCGAGCGAGAGAGGGGGAACGGCGGAGAGCTCACCCGTCACGAAGTCTGAGCGGCGAGGTTGTGAGTCCGTCGAGGGGAGGACGCAGTTCGGCGAACGGCGAGGCGGTCTGGGCGTTAGGGACAGCGGAGCGATTGCGGGCGGCGGCAGCCCTCGGTGGCGTGCTCGCCGAGACGCGAGTCAGCGGCGGATGCGGCAAAGGCAATGCGCCAAAGACGGCTGGCGATGGTGGCGGGCGCCGCCGAGGCGGACAGGAGGTGATGGTCGGCGGCAGGCGGAGCAGGAGATATCGGAGGGAGGAGAGGCTGCGAGGGGGGTTCAGGGAGCGAGCGGCAGCCTCCTCCTCTCGATCCCGATCCAAATCGGGGGAGAGGGGGGGGAGCGAGTGGGGCGAGTGGGCGTGGGTGCGGTTTAGGGTTTCCACCGCAAGGGATAAGGGAGGGTGGCCTTGGGCGGTCGGCGGGCCTTTGCCCGATTAAGTGGCCAGTGGGCCAGATGGCCCGATGGGGGGGTGCCTCTTTTATTTTTAGTTAGAATTGTCTTTTCCTTTTTATTTATTTCACTTTTCTGTTTGATTTCATTTTAATATATTTAGACATTTGCAAAAAGGGTGTTTGTTGCACTATAATTAACTAGGCATTTAACTGCACACTCCGAACATTTTAGTTTAATATTTTGAAACTTTAATTGTTTTACTTAAAGTCATATTTTGAATTTGAATCTGTTTCGATCTAATGTAGGATTATCATCAATAACTGAGGTGACGTGGCATCGTTAACACGGGATTACTGTAGCCTGATTACCCGGGCGTCACAGAAATCATCACCGTCGTCATCACCAAGGATCCTCTCATCGGGAGGGGGTCAATCTCCATCAACATCTTCACCAGCACCATCTCCTCTCAAAACCCTATTTCATCTCTTGTATCCAATCTTGTATCAAAACCACAAATTGGTACCTGTGGGTCGCTAGTAGTGTTGATTACTCCTTGTAGTTGATGCTAATTGGTTTACTTGGTGGAAGATCATATGTTCAGATCCTTAATGCATATTAATACTCCTCTAATCATGAACATGAATATGCTTTGTGAGTAGTTACGTTTGTTCCTGAGGACATGGGTGAAGTCTTGCTATTAGTAGTCATGTGAATTTGGTATTCGTTCGATATTTTGATGAGATGTATGTTGTCTCTCCTCTAGTGATGTTATGTGAACGTCGACTACATGACACTTCACCATTATTTGGGCACAGAGGAAGGCATTGGGAAGTAATAAGTAGATGATTGGTTGCTAGAGTGACAGAAGCTTAAACCCTAGTTTATGTGTTGCTTCGTAACGGGCTGATTTGGATCCACTAGTTTCATGCTATGGTTAGGTTTACCTTAATACTTCTTTTGTAGTTGCGGATGCTTGCAATAGGGGTTAATCATAAGTGGGATGCTTGTCCAAGAAAGGTCAGTACCCAAGCATTGGTCCACCCACATATCAAATTATCAAAGTACTGAACGCGAATCATATGAGCGTGATGAAAACTAGCTTGATGATAATTCCCATGTGTCCTCGGGAGCGCTTTTCTCATTATAATAAATTGTCCTGGCTTGTCCTTTGCTACAAAAAGGATTGGGCCACCTTGCTGCACCTTATTTACTTTCTTTGCTTGTTACCCGTTAGAAATTATGTTATCACAAAACTATCTGTTACCTACAATTTCAGTGCTTGTAGAGAATACCTTACTGAAAAATTTCCTTCTTCTCCTTGTTGGTTTCGACACTCTTACTTATCAAAAGGACTACGATAGAGCCCCTATACTTGTGGGTCATCAAGACTCTTTTTTGGCGTCATTGCCGGGGAGTGAAGCGCCTTTGGTGAGTGGAACTTGGTAAGGAAACATTTTATATAGTGTGCTAAAATTTACTGTCAGTTGTTACTATGGAAACCAATCCTTTGAGGGGCTTGTTCGGGGTATCTTCGCCCCGACCAGTAGAGCAAAGAGTTGCTCCTCAACCTACTGAACCTACTGAAAATGTTTACTTTGAGATTCCTTCGGGTATGATAGAGAAACTGCTAGCTAATCCCTTTGCAGGAGATGGAAGATTGCATCGAGATTTACACCTTATCTTTGTGGATGAAGTTTGTGGATTATTTAAGCTTGCAGGTATTCCCGATGATGTTGTAAAAAGGAAGGTCTTCCCTTTATCTTTGAAGGGAGATGCATTGACATGGTATAGGCTATCTGATACGGGATCTTGGAATTATAAACGATTGAAGTTGGAATTTCACCAGAAGTTATATCCTATGCATCTTGTTCATCTTGATCGTAATTACATATATAATTTTTGGCCTCACGAAGGAGAAAGTATCGCTTAAGCTTGGGGGAGGCTTAAGTCAACGTTATATTCATGCCCCAATCGTGAGCTCTCAAGAGAAATGATTATTCAAAATTTTTATGCTCGGCTTTCTCTCAATGATCGCACCATGCTCGATACTTCCTGTGCTGGTTCTTATATGCTGAAGACTACTGAATTCAATTGGGATTTATTGGAAAGAATTAAACGCAACTCTGAAGATTGGGGTTCCGAGATGGTAAGGAGTCAAGTATGACACCTACATTTGATTGTGTTAAATCTTTTATGGATACCGATGCTTTTCGTGGATTTAGCGCTAAATATGGACTTAACTCTGAGATAGTAGCTGCTTTTTGTGAATCTTTTGCTACTGACGTTGATCTCCCTAAGGAAAAGTGGATTGAACATAATCCTCCCACTGAAGTAAAGGTAGTTGCACCTATTACAGTTGAAGAAAAGACTATCACTTATAATGATCCTATTGTTCCTACTACTTATGTTGAGAAACCACCTTTTCCTGTTAGGATAAAGGATCATGCTAAAGCTTCAACTGTTGTTCATAAAAGCAATACTAGAACATATACACCTCTTGAGCAAATTAAAGTTGAATCTAGTATTGCTATGGTTAAAGATCTCTTGGACGATAATTTAGATGGGCATGTTATTTATTTCTGTGGTGAAACTGCTAATATTGCTAGACTAGATGCTAAGATACATAGACCTGTTGTAGGCGTGCCTGTTATATCTGTTAAAATAGGAGATCATTGTTATCATGGCTTATGTGATATGGGTGCTAGTGCTAGTGCAGTACCTATTTCCTTATATAAATAAATTATGCATGATATTGCACCCGCTGAGTTAGAAGGTATTGGTGTTACTATTAAGCTTGCCAATAGAGATACTATTTCACTAGTTGGGATTGTTAGAGATGTTGAAATCTTGTGTGGGAAAGTTAAATATCCTACTGACTTTCTTGTTCTTGGTTCCCCACAAGATGACTTTTGTCCCATTATATTTGGTAGACCCTTCTTGAATACCGTTAATGCTAAGATTGATTGTGAAAAGGATGTTGTTACAATTTGCTTGGGGGATATGAAACCTGAGTTTAATTTTGCTAAGTTTCGTAGACAACCTCTTGATAAAGAATTGCCTAGTAAGGATGAAATTATTGGTCTTGCTTCTATTGCTGTACCTCCTACTGATCCGTTAGAACAATATTTTCTAGACCATGAAAATGATATGTTTATGAAAGAAAGAAAGGAAATAGATGAAGTATTCCTTCAACAGGGTCCTATTCTGAAACACAACTTGCCTGTTGAAATCCTAGGGGATCCTCCTCCACCCAAGGGTGATCCCGTGTTCGAGCTCAAACCATTACCTGATAATCTTAAATATGCTTATCCTGATGAAAAGAAGATATACCATGTTATTATTAGTGCTAACCTTTCAGAGCAAGAAGAGGAAAGATCATTGAAAACTCTGAAGAAGCACCGTGCTGCTGTTGGATATACTCTGGATGATCTTAAGGGCATTAGTCCCACTCTATGCCAACACAAAATGAAAGTGGAGAAAGATGCCAAACCAGTTAGAGATCCTCAACGACGGTTAAATCCTAAGATGAAAGAAGTGGTAAGAAAGGAGATACTAAAGCTCCTTGAGGTAGGTATAATTTGTCTCGTTGCTGATAGTGATTGGGTAACTCCTGTCCCATTGCGTCCCTAAGAAGGGAGGTATTACTGTTGTTCCTAATGATAAAGATGAATTGATCCCGCAAAGAATTATTACAGGTTATAGGATGGTAATTGATTTCCATAAATTAAATAAAGATACTAAGAAAGATCATTACCCTTTTTACCTTTTATTGATCAAATGCTAGAAAGACTATCCAAACATACACATTTCTGCTTTCTACATGGTTATTCTGGTTTCTCTCAAATACCTGTGTCAGCAGAGGATCAATCAAAAACTACTTTTACTTGGCCTTTTGGTACTTTTGCTTATAGACGTATGCCTTTTGGTTTATGTAATGCACCTGCTACCTTTCAAAGATGCATGATGGCTATATTCTCTGACTTTTGTGAAAAGATTTGTGAGGTATTCATGGATGATTTCTCCGTTTATGGATCCTCTTTTGATGATTGCTTGAGCAACCTTGATCGAGTTTTGCATAGATGTGAAGACACTAGTCTTGTCTTGAATTGGGAAAAGTGCCACTTTATGGTTAATGAAGGCATTGTCATGGGGCATAAAATTTCTGAAAGAGGTATGGAAGTTGATAAAGCTAAAGTTGATGCTATTGAAAAGATGTCGTGCCCCGAGGACATTAAAGGTATAAGAAGTTTCCTTGGTCATGCCGGTTTTTATAGGAGGTTCATTAAGGACTTTTCTAAAATCTCTAGGCCTCTGACTAATTTATTGCAAAAAAATATTCCTTTTGTCTTTGATGATGATTGTGTAGAAGCATTTGAAATACTTAAGAAAGCTTTGATCACTGCACCTATTGTTCAACCACCTGATTGGAATTTACCCTTTGAAGTTATGTGTGATGCTAGTGATTATGCTGTAGGTGTTGTTTTAGGGCAAAGAGTTGATAAGAAATTGAATGTTATCCAGTATGCTAGTAAAACTCTTGATACTGCCTAGATAAATTATGCTACTACTGACAAAGAGTTCTTAGCAGTCGTGTTTGCATGTGATAAGTTCAGACCTTACATTGTTGATTCTGAAGTTACTATTCACATTGATCATGCTGCTATTAAATATCTTATGAAACAGAAAGATGCTAAGCCTAGACTTATTAGATGGGTTCTCTTGCTCCAAGAATTTGATTTGCATATTATTGATAGAAAGGGAGCTGAGAACCCTGTTGCAGACAACTTGTCTAGGTTAGAGAATGTTCTTGACGACCCACTACCTATTGATGACAGCTTTCCTGATGAACAATTGACGACGATTAATGCTTCTCGTACTGCTCCATGGTATGGTGATTATGCTAATTACATTGTTACTAAATTTATACCAACTAGTTTCACAAACCAGCAAAAGAAAAGGTCCTTTTATGATTTAAGACATTACTTGTGGGATGACCCACACCTTTATAAAGAAGGAGTAGATTGTGTTATTAGACGTTGTGTACCTGCGCGTGAATAGGAACAGATCCTACGCAAGTGTCACTCCGAACCATATGGAGGAAACCACACTAGAGATAGAACTGCACATAAGGTATTGCAATCCGGTTTTTTATTGGCCTACTCTCTTCAAAGATGCTCGTAAGTTTGTCTTGTCTTGTGATGAATGTCAAAGAATTGGTAATATTAGTAGACGTTAAGAAATGCCTATGAATTATTCTCTTGCTATTGAACCATTTGATGTTTGGGGCTTTGATTATATGGGACCTTTTCCTGCCTCTAATGGATACACACATATTTTAGTTGGTGTTGATTACGTTACTAAGTGGGTAGAAGCTATTCCAACTAGTAGTGCTGATCATAACACTTCTATTAAGATGCTTAAAGAGGTTATTTTTTCGAGGTTTGGAGTCCCTAGATATCTCATGACTGATGGTGGTTCACATTTTATTCATGGTGCTTCTCATAAAATGCTTGCTAAGTATGATGTTAATCATAGAATTGCATCTCCTTATCACCCACAGTCTAGCGGTCAAGTAGAGTTGAGCAATAGAGAGATCAAATTAATTTTGCAAAAGACTGTCAATAGATCTAGGAAGAATTGGTCCAAGAAACTTGATGATGCATTATGGGCCTATAGAACTGCATACAAAAATCCTATGGGTATGTCTCCGTATAAGATGGTTTATGGAAAAGCATGTCACTTACCTCTCGAACTTGAACATAAAACATATTGGGCTATTAAAGAGCTCAACTATGACTTCACACTTGTCGGTGAGAAGAGGTTATTTGATATTAGCTCACTTGATGAATGGAGAACCCAAGCCTCTGAGAATGCCAAGCTGTTCAAAGAAAAAGTTAAAAGATGGCATGACAAAAGAATACAAAAGTGTGAGTTTAACGTAGGTGATTATGTGTTGCTATTCAACTCTCGTTTAAGATTTTTTGCAGGAAAACTTCTCTCTAAATGGGAAGGTCCTTACGTTATCGAGGAGGTCTATCGTTCCGGTGCCATAAAAATCAACAACTTCGAAGGCACAAGTCCAAGGGTGGTGAACGGTCAAAGAATCAAACATTATATCTTAGGTAATCCTATCAATGTTGAAATTAATATTATTGAGACCGTAACCCCAAAGGAATACATAAGGGACACTTTCCAGAACGTTTCAGACTCCGAAAAGAAATAGATATGTGGTATGGTAAGTAAACCGACTCCAAAACAATTCTAATGGCAATTTTTATCCGTTTTGGAATATCTAAGAATTTTGGAAAGCAAGAAGTAATCCGGGAAGGACACGAGGCCTCCAGGAGGGTGGAGGGCGCGCCCACCCTTACTGGGCGCGCCCCCCGTCTCGTGGGCACCTCGTGTGCCTCCTGGACTCTGTTTTCTTGCATGTTACTTCTTTTGGTCGGTAAAATTCATTATATAATCTCCCGAAGGTTTTGACCACCGTATCACGCAAATATCCTTTGTTTTCGTTTCGAGCTGTTTTTCAGACAAACCTAGAGCACCATGACATCTCCAAGCGCTCCCAAGGACAAGTTTTTCGAGAGGGTTATCAACCCCCATCTCGCGGAGGTGTTGCAACACCCTCAAACCATTGAGATGCATGAGGGGGTGCTGCACATTCGCGATGTGGAGGGACCAAGACGTACTGGAAGTGTGGAGACAAAGCTCGAAGCTATGGAGCAACAAGTTTTTACGTCCCAAGGTATGGTGGAGCATGGACTCAATGCCAACCAGATGATGATCGTGGAATTCGCCAACAACCACAAGCTAGATGCCAAGAACATTGGGGATACCATCTTCAAGCTTCATGAGAAAATCGAGCACCTCCAGGCCCAGATCTATGACCTGCAAACCAAAACTGTGAGTATGAATATAGATTCAAGAGGATGAGTTTGGCTGCAGATTTGAGGATCCCGGAGACTCGATCATCCTTCTATGATGGTGAGCCTATGCCTTGGAAGATGGACGACAAGCCTACATCATCAACAACTCCTTCTTCACCACCTCCGAGGACATAATCACATGGGTACGGGCACTCCCCTTGTCAACTGCCAAGCTTGGGGGAGGTGCCCCGTTATTGTATCACCAGCACACTCCTATCTTTACCGTTTTAATTAGTTTGATCCCTTTAGTAATATCTTGATCTATTAGATTGAAGTTTTGGTATGAATTAGTTTTGAGTTTTGCTTTGTGATCTCTTTATGTAATCGAGTCCGTGAGCTATATCATAAAGATTAGTGTTGAGTCAAGGGCTTTGCTATCTTGCGATGATCTTGAGAGAATAGAAAGAATAAAGGGGATAAAAAGGTTCATATTGATCTTATGGATAGTAAAGACTTCACATATAAAAAGTATGAGGCATAAAAGTTGTTGAGAGTTGACAAACATAGTTCTGGTCATCGTTGCAATTAGTAGGAAGTAATAAAGAAAGAGAGGTTCTCACGTATAAATACACTATCTTGGACATCTTTTATGATTGTGAGCACTCATTAAGTATGACATGCTAAAGAGTTGATGTTGGACACGGAAGACAATGAAATGGTTTATGTTTTCTCACATCTCAGTTAAAGTATATTGTCATGTATCATTCAAACATGTTGAGCTTGCCTTTCCCCCTCATGCTAGCCAAATTCCTTGCACCAAGTAGAGATACTATTTGTGCTTCCAAATACCCTTAAACCCAGTTTTGCCATGAGAGTCCACCATACCTACCTATGGATTGAGTAAGATCCCTCAAGTAAGTTTTCATGTTTCAAGCAATAAAATTTCTCTCTAAATATGTATGACTTATTAGTGCGGAGAAAATAAGCTTTATACGATCGTGTGATATGGAAGTAATAAAAGCAAGAGACTGCATAATAAAGGTTCATATCACAAGTGGCAATATAAAGTGACGTTCTTTTGCATTAAGATTTTGTGCATCCAACCCCAAAAGCATATAACAACCTCTGCTTCCCTCTGCGAAGGGCCTATCTTCTACTTTATGTCTTAACATTATGCAAGAGTCAGGGTGATCCTCACCTTTCCCTTTTCCATTTTATCCTTTGGCAAGCACCTCGTGTTGGAAAGATCCTGATATATATATCCAATTGGATGTAAGTTAGCATGAACTATTATTGTTGACATCACCCAAAGGTGAATACATTGGGAGGCAAAATTATAAGCCCCTATCTTTCTCAGTGTCCGATTAAAACTTCATAACCATAAGTATTGCGTGAGTGTTAGCAATTGTAGAAGACTATATGATAGTTGAGTATGTGGACTTGCTGAAAAGCTCTATTCTTAACTCTTTCCGATGTTATGATAAATTGCAATTGCTTCAATGACTGAGATTATAGCTTGCTAGTTCTCAATGAAGTTTTTGAACCATACTTGACATTGTGAATAGATTGTTACTTGAGCATAAGAAATCATATGATAAAATCCTTATATGTTGTTGATATAAGAATGATCATGATGCCCTCATGTCCGTATTTTATTTTTATCGAAACCTCTATCTCTAAACATGTTGACATATTTTTCGATATCGGCTTCCGCTTGAGGACAAGCGAGGTCTAAGCTTGGGGGAGTTGATACGTCCATTTTTGCATCATGCTTTTATATCAATATTTATTGCATTATGGGATGTTATTACACGTTATGTCACAATACTTATGGCTATTCTCTCTTATTATACAAGGTTTATCATGAGGAGGGAGAATGCCGGCAGTTGGGATTCTGGCTGGAAAAGGAGCAAATATTGGAAACCTATTCTGCACAGCTCCAAAAATCCTAAAACTCCATGGATGTCACTTTTGGAATTAATAAGAATTATTGAGCGAAGAAAATACCAAAGGGTGCCCACACCCTGGCCAGGAGGGTGGGGGGCACCCCCCACTATTGGGCGCGCCCCCTGTCTCCTGGGCCCCCTGTTGGCCCTCCGGTGCCCATCTTCTTCTATATGAGGCCTCTTACCCTGAAAAAAAAATCATAAGAAAGCTTACGGGGCGAAACTCCGCCGCCACGAGGCGGAACCTTGGCGGAACCAATCTAGGGTTCCGGCGGAGCTGTTCTGCCGGGGAAACTTCCCTCCGGGAGGGGGAAATCATCACCATCGTCATCACCAATGATCCTCTCATTGGGAGGGGGTCAATCTCCATCAACATCTTCACCAGCACCACCTCCTCTCAACACCCTAGTTCATCTCTTGTATCCAATCTTGTATAAAAACCACAAATTGGTACCTATGGGTTGCTAGTAGTGTTGATTACACCTTGTAGTTGATGCTAATTGGTTTACTTGGTGGAAGATCATATGTTTAGATCCTTAATGCATATTAATACTCCTCTGATCATGAACATGAATATGCTTTGTGAGTAGTTACGTTTGTTCCTGAGGACATGGGTGAAGTCTTGCTATTAGTAGTCATGTGCATTTGGTATTCGTTCGATATTTTGATGAGATGTATGTTGTCTCTCCTCTAGTGGTGTTATGTGAACGTCGACTACATGACACTTTACCATTATTTGGGCCTAGAGGAAGGCATTGGGAAGTAATAAGTAGATGGTGGGTTGCTAGAGTGACAGAAGCTTAAACCCTAGTTTATGCGTTTCTTCGTAAGGGGCTGATTTGAATCCACTAGTTTCACACTATGGTTAGGTTTACCTTAATACTTCTTTTCTAGTTGTGGATGCTTGCAATAGGGGTTAATCATAAGTGGGATGCTTGTCCAAGAGAGGGCAGTACGCAAGCACCGGTCCACCCACATATAAAATTATCAAAGTACCGAAAGCAAATCATATGAGCATGATGAAAACTAGCTTGACGATAATTCCCATGAGTCCTCGGGAGCGCTTTTCTCATTATAAGAAATTGTACAGGCTTGTCCTTTGCTACAAAAAGGATTGGGACACCTTGCTGCACCTTATTTACTTTCTTTCCTTGTTACCCGTTACAAATTATCGTATCAGAAAACTATTTGTTACCTACAATTTCAGTGCTTGAAGAGAATACCTTACTGAAAACGGCCTGTCATTTCCTTCTATTCCTCGTTGGGTTTGACACTCTTACTTATCGAAAGGACTACAATAGGTCCCCTATACTTGTGGGTCATGGATCACTAAGCGGTAGCTATAGTCGTAGAAGCAATAGTTGGCGAGACGACAATGATGCTACGATGGAGATCAAAGTGTCGCGCCGGTGACGATGGTGATCATGACGGTGCTTCGGAGATGGAGATCACAAGCAAAAGATGACGATGGCCATATCATATCACTTATATTGATTGCATGTGATGTTTATCCTTTATGCATCTTATTTTGCTTTGATTGACAATAGCATTATAAGATGATCTGTCACTAAATTTCAAGATAAAAGTGTTCTCCCTGAGTATGCACCGTTGCCAAAGTTTGTCGAGCCGAGAAACCACGTGATGATCGGGTGTGATAAGCTCTATGTTCATCTACAATGGGTGCAAGCCAGTTTTGCACACGCAGAATAGTCAAGTTAAACTTGACGAGCCTAGCATATGAAGATATGTCCTTGGAACACTGGAGACCGAAAGGTCGAGCGTGAATCATATAGTAGATATGATCAACATAGTGATGTTCACCATTGAAAACTACTCCATCTCACGTGATGATCGGACATGGTTTCATTGATTTGGATCACATGATCACTTAGATGATTAGAGGGATGTCTATCTAAGTGGGCGTTCTTAAGTAATATGATTAATTGAACTTTAATTTATCATGAACTTAGTCCTGATAGTATTTTGCAAATTATGTTGTAGATCAATAGCTCGCGTTGTTGCTTCCCTATGTTTAATATGTGTTCCTAGAGAAAACTAAGTTGAAAAATGATAGTTGCAATGATGCAGACTTGGTCCGTGATCTGAGGTTTATCCTCATTGCTGCACAGAAGAATTATGTATTTGATGCACCACTAGGTGACCGACCTATTGCAGGAGCATATGCAGATGTTATGAATGTTTGGCTAGCTAAATATGATGACTACTTGATAGTTTAGTGCACCATGCTTAACGGCTTAAAATCGGAACTTCGAAGACGTTTTGAATGTCATGGACCATATGAGATGTTCCAAGAGTTGAAGTTAATATTTCAAGCAAATACCTAAGTTGAGAGATATGAAGTCTCCAACAAGTTTTATAGCTAAAAGATGGAGGAGAATTGCTCAACTAGTGAGCATGTGCTGAAATTGTCTGGATACTACAATCGCTTGAATCAAGTGGGTGTTAATCTTCCAGATAAGATAGTGATTGACAGAGTTCTCTAGTCACCATCACCAAGTTACTAGAACTTCGTGATGAACTATAGTATGCAAGGGATGACGAAAATGTTTCCTGGGCTTTTCGTGATGATGAAATCAATGAAGGTAGAAATCAAGAAAGAGCATCAAGTGTTGATGATTAACAAGACCACTATTTTCAAGAAAGGGGCAAAGGGAAAGAAAGGGAACTTCATGTAGAATGGCAAGCAAGTTGTCACTCCCTTGAAGAAGCCCGAAGCTGGACTAAAGCCTGAAACTGAGTGCTTCTATTGCAAAGGAAATGGTCACTGGAAGCGGAAATGCCCTGAATATTTGGTGGATAAGTAGGATGGCAAAGTGAACAAGGGTATATTGATATACAGGTTATTGATATGTACCTTACTAGTGTTTATAGTAGCCCCTGAGTATTTGATACTTGTTCGGTTGCTAATAATTACTAACTCGAAACAGGAGTTACAGAATAAACAGAGACTAGTTGAGGGTGAAGTGACGATGTGTGTTGGAAGTAGTTCCAAGATTGATATGATCATCATCGCACACTCCCTATACTTCCAGGATTAGTGTTAAACCTAAATAAATGTTATTTTGGCATTTGCGTTGAGCATGAATATGATTTGATCATGTTTGTTGCAATATGGTTATTCATTTAAAGTCAGAGAATAATTGTTGTTCTATTTACATGAATAAAACCTTCGATGGTCATACACCCAATGAAAATAGTTTGTTGGATCTCGATCGTAGTGATACACATATTCATAATATTGATGCCAAAAGATGCAAAGTTGATAATGATAGTGCAACTTATTTGTGGAACTGCCGTTTGGGCCATATCGGTGTAAAGCGCATGAAGAAACTCCAGAAAGATGGATTTTTGGAATCACTCGGTTATGAATCATTTGATGCTTGCGAACCGTGCCTTTTGGGCAAGATGACTAAAACTCCGTTCTCCGGAACAATGGAACGAGCTACTGACTTATTGCAAATAATACATACGGATGCATGTTGTCCAATGAGTGTTGACGCTCGTGGTGGGTATCGTTATTTTTCTGACCTTCATAGATGATTTGAGCAGATATGAGTATATCTACTTAATGAAGCACAAGCCTGAAACATTTGAAAAGTTCAAAGAATTTTAGAGTGAAGTGGAGAATCATCGTAACAAGAAAAATAAAGTTTCTACAATCTGATCGTAGAGGAGAATATTTGAGTTATGAGTTTGGACTTCATTTAAAAACAACGTGGAATAGTTTCACAGCTCGCGCCACATGGAACACCACAGCGTAATGGTGTGTCCAAACATCATAACTGCACTTTATTGGATATGGTGCGATCTATGATGTATCTTACCAATTTACCACTATTGTTTTGGGGTTATGCATTAGAGACAGCTGCATTCACTTTAAATAGGGCACCATCAAAATCCGTTGAGACGATGCCTTATGAACTGTGATTTGGCAAGAAACCAAAGTTGTCGTTCCTTGAAGTTTGGGGCTGCGATGCTTATGTGAAAAAGTTTCAATCTGATAAGCTTGAACCCAAATCGGAGAAGTACATCTTCATAGAATACCCAAAGGAAACTGTTGGGTACACCTTCTATCACAGATCCGAAGGCAAGTGTAGTGACCAGACCTCAAACAGTCTGATCTCTGTGCATCAGTGTCATCCCTGGATCGGTAATGCTGACACGCACAATACTTGAAGGATTTATAACAGAGTAGCAATCACACACTTATTACATCAAATGTCTCAAAAGAGAACTTATTACAATAAATATAGCTTAAGGACATCTAAAAACGATAACAACAGAAGGCTTGGAAGATAAAGCGAGTCCATCAACTCGAACAACATCACTGAGTGAAATATCACGACCTAAGGCACCATACTCGTCGTCTGAAAAGTCTGCAACATGAACGTTGCAGCCCGAAACGGGTCAGCACATGGAATATGCTGGCAAGGTAACATGTAGAGAGTAATGAACAGAATAATGTTATCACTACATGCATATATGGCTGGTGGTAAGCTCTATGGTTATAGTTCTGCATAAAGCCAGTTTTTCCCTACAACAAAGGTATACATTTTATTTAACTATCATGGTGGTTGTTAAACATTGAGGAGGTTCCTCCAACTCAATCCCAATTAAGCATCATCATTAACCCAATCAAATTAAATTAGTAACATGATAAGATCCACATGATAATCCAAGAAACTAGATACTCAAAACATCCATAACCGGGGACACGGCTAACCTTGATTTGTTTGTACACTCTGCAGAGGTTTGCGCACTTTTCCCACAAGAATCGATCTCCTCCGTTGAATTTCTCACACTACATGATGTTTGAGAAACGGATGACCGAGACACAGTCTTTCAGAAGCATTAACTCTTTACTCTGGGTAGACAGTACCAACCTACATGCCCTACATCTGCTAGTCTACCACTAGAAGAGGTCACGCAACATACTCAACTATGCTAGAGCCCATAATAGCTTGCGGCTCGACACGGAAGTTTCTAGCATGAATAATCTTATGATCCCTTTGAGCCTGGGTGGTAGTCCATAGGAGAATCACATGGTACCCCGGGATTTCCAAAAATCTGAGCAACCTTTGGGTTCCCAGTGCCTCGATCCACCAGATGTGTATTAAAGTTGCCACCTTAAGTTGAACCATTAATTAACAATCTCACGTCTGTCATGGATACAATCACCCAATCCACGTCTACAAGCATAGCATAGCAATATAAGCAAACGTAGAAGTAACTCCCAAAGGTTTGATAATAAACAGGGCAATAGGTACTACCTCATCTACTTCCCAAAACCGCATATCAATCAGAGCCTAACCATGCAATTGTTTGAGGGTTGATCTAATGCAATAAAACTGGGTAGTAAAGAGGTATGATCAAAGTGTTACTTGCCTTGCTGATGATCCGTGAAACCTAGAGACTTGTAGTAGCATGCTGCGCACTCCGAGTACTTTATCGCAAGCAAACAAGCATACAATAAGCACAAAACTAGTAGCACGGGTAAAACTCAAATAAGAGATCTAACCAGAAAGTTCAACTTAAGAACTCCGGTTTGCAAAAAGAATCAAATCAAACGAAGCAATGAAACTCAAACGGTGAAAAAACAAGCTTTGTTTACTAATCTGGACTTAAGCAAAATTTATAGTAAGAAAAACTTGTTTAAGTTGGTTAAATAGAAAGATGGTTTTGAGATGAAACTCTAGGCGCTTGAATCGCCTGATTTCGATAAACGAGCGAAAAGATAAACTAAAACGAAAAATTAGGGCAGAAATCACGATTGAAAATAATCACGAAAAAATCCCTAGAGAAAGAAAAACTGATGAACAGGCTAACGAACGAACGTTCGCTGTCTACGGATAAACGGAGAAAACCGTTCGTTAAAACGAACGAACCAACGGGCATTCACTAAATAACTAAACCGAAAAAAAATCCGAGCTATATAAAGACCTAGGGTTTCTAAAAAACCGGATCGATTTTCTGAAGAAAACCGGCGGCGGTGGCGCCGGCGGCTACCTCGTCGAATCCGGCGAGGCACAGGGCTCCGGCAGGGCAGGATGGCGGCGGCGGTGGCTGAGTTGAGTGCAGCAATGGCGGCGGCGCAGCAAGCGGCGGCGGCGGCGATTCTTCTTTGTTGTGGTCTTGGCTGCGGCTACGGTGCGGGGCGGGGTGGAGGCAGCGGGGTGCGGCGACATTCAAAGGGAGGGAGGGTGTAATGCCCCGGATCCGATGCGCCAGGTGTCCGCCAGTTATTCTCCTTCGTTGCCATGCCGTTTGCTTGCGTGTTGCATTTTGCCATGTCATCATCTGCATTTTATCATGTCATCATGTGCATTTCATTTTGCATACATGTTCGTCTCATGCATCCGAGCATTTTCCTCGTTGTCCGTTTTGCAATCCGGCACTCCTATGTCATCCGGCGTCCCCTTCCCGTCTCTCTTTGTGTGCGGGTGTTAAACTTTCTCGGAATGGCCCAAGGTTTGCCAAGCGGCCTTGGTATAGCACCGGTAGACAGCCTGTCATGTTTCGTGCCATTTGGTGGTCGTTTGATACTCCAACGGTTAACTGGGTAACCGTAAAGCCTCTTTGAGTTGCAGTCCAACACCCCTTCCAAAGTGGCCCAAAACCCATCTAACCCCCCTCCATGCTCTCGGTCGTTCGATCATGATCGCGTGGCCGAAAACCGCTCCTCATTTGGACTCTCCTAGCTCCCTCTACCTATAAATATGTCTTCCTCCCCGAAATCCCGGATCATTTCCACCCTAACCCTAGCCCCGCTCCTCTCCGCGCCGCCGGACACGTCCGGACGGAGCCGGACGCGTCCGCCGCCGCGCCTCTGGCGAATCGGGAGCCGCCACATGGCCTCCGCCGCCGGCCGCGCCGCGCCGCCCACTGAGCCCATCCAAGGGCCCGCAAGGCCAGATCGCCGCCGCCGCCAAAGTGCCCCTCCGCGCGCGCAGCGCGCAGCCGCTGCCGCCTCGTCGCCGCAACCCGCCGCCGCCGCCGTGTGCCGCCCGGCAGCGCGCCGCCGCCCGCCCTCCGTCGCCTCGCCTCGGCCTCCGCCGTCGCCCGGCAGCGCCTCGCGCTTCGTCCCGAAGCCGCCCGCCGCTGAACTCCTCCGCGCGCCGTCTCCGCCCGGCTGCCAGCCACCGCCTCTGCCGCCGGCCGGGCGTGCCCGTCGCCGCCCGCCGCCGCCTCGGCGCGCGGCCCGTCTCCGGCCAGATCCGGCGAAGGACCGGCCGGATCCGGCGCCCCTCGACCTCCCCGGCCATCTCCCCGAGCCCGGCCACTGCCTCCCTCGTCTCCGGCAACGCAGCTCCGACGAGATCCCGACGTGCTTCGTAATCCGTGCAAATCCAGAGGTTGACTCCGAATCCACCAAGTCCCAGATTTTTGTTATTATCATGCCATGTTTGACTTGTTGTATCTCTGCATCCGCAGCTCCGTTTCGTGCGTGTAATATGTCAAATTGTTCGTCTTGACGAGTACATCCTTTCATTCGATTGCATCATTTTCATTTGAGTTCATCTTGATGCCCGAAATGCTGTTGGAAGAGTGCATGTTCATGTTAATCTGCTGGAACTGTTATAACTTGCTCATTTGTCATTTTTGCCATGATTGATGTGTGCATCCTATGAGGTTGATGTCTACATGTGTTTTGATCTATGCCATGCCATCTTTCCATGGGTGTATGCCATGTATTTTTGTGATCAAAGTGGTGACTAGCACAAGCATGCAAAGTAGGCTTCGTGATATTGCTGATTTTAGTCCCTGTTCTGTTGTTATTTTGATGCCATATAAACTTGATGCTCTGAGAGAGATCAATGCTTATTTTGAGATACTTGAAGGGTGTTTTGAACATATAGTTACTGTCTATACAATAATGCCCTTGTTTGCAATTATGGAGTAGTCTAGCATGTCATTTGAGTGCTCTACTTTTGCTTCAAAATGTTTCCTGGCAGATTGTTTACATGTTATTCAATTTGGCCAAGGTTGCTATATTTGATCCTTGCATGCTATGGACTTGTTCTTGACTTGGTTTGTTTCACAAACATGTCTTCTTTATGATGCTATGCTTAACTTGTCATGCAATGACTTGTGATGAGTGAATCGAGCTTGTTAAGTAGTGTGCTTGCTGTTGCTGTTTTGCTGGGCTGAATCTGTTATTTCGTGATGCTATATAAACATGTTGCTACTAATCATTATGTGCATAATCTGGAGATGTTCTATAAACATCTTTTGATCTACATGTCATCCTCTAACCATCCATGCCTCTGGTTACATTTATAGCTGGCTGTAGATTGTTCATATCTTGCTCCAAAGTTGCTTCATAATATTGCTATCAACCTCTTAACATTAAGTTCACTAGTTCCCATGTGTTTTGCTAGTGATCCATGCATCCTATGACCTTGCTCTTGCCATGCTTAGCTTCATAAACATGTATTATTACTGTTGGTTGCCTTGCCATGCCATTCATTGCTCTGTGGTGAGTGGTTCAAGCTCACCAACATGCCTACTTATTGTTGTTCCTGCCATGTATGAATCTGTAATATAACTTGCCATGTTTACATGGGTGCCATCATATCTTCTGATCCTTTTTGGCTCATGGTCAGTAAGGGACTTTTGATCTATGATATTAGTAGATTCATGCCATGCCTTTGTTTGCCATGATATGTTCCTGTAACATGTTGTTTAATAGCTCTAAACATTGCAACCTGATGTTATTTCTGCTAAAGTCTGAAACTGTTATTATTTGCAATCTTACCATGTGTGTTTGAGCATGTTCTAGTGATTTCTGGAGATAGCTCAGTGTTCATGTTTTGTTGTCCTTTACCTGTACATAATGCCCATGTCTTTTGTTTTCATGTTGAGATGCTGTAGCATGTTGTTTTGGTGCTTGTAATATGCCTAGTTGCTGTTATGGACAGATTGTTGCTATGTCTTGTATAGAGTGTATGTGTTGAACCGTTGCTCCGTTTTTAGTGTGCTCTATATGAAACTTGCTTGATTTTGCATGTAGCTTCATATTATCATGTTGCATCCTTGTTTTGGTGTGTTTGCTTGATGTTTGTATGCATTTTGCATCAATGCCATGTTTGACTCCTTTTGCTCATATCTTCTAGGCCGTAGCTTCGAATCTAATGAACTTTATATGTAACTTGACTAGAATTTCGTGTAGATCATCTTGGTGATCTTTAACTTGTTGTTTAACAACTTGAACATAAGGTTTATTCAGATCTGGACCAATTTCGAAATATGCATATGAGTACTTACCGGAATTGTTATATGTTGTTCCTGGCCTCATTTAAACTTGCCTTGATGTGTTGTTCTTGTTTGCATCATCTCTTGCCATGAGTAGCCTCATCTAGCTTTCTCATGCATCATGCTTGTTGTGCATCATGTCTTGTCATGTGTGGTGTGTTTACCATGTTGTGTGTTTCTTCTCGATAGTTTCCTTTTCGTTGCGATCGTGAGGATTCGTTCGTCTACGCTTGGTTTGTCTTCGTGGCTTCATCTTCTTCATGGACTTGTTCTTCTTCCTTGCGGGATTTCAAGCAAGATGACCGCTACCCTGGATCTCACTACTATCATTGCTATGCTAGTTGTTTCGTTCTTTCGCTATGCTGCGCTTCCTATCATTTGCTCTTCAAACCTCCCAAATTGCCATGAACCTCTAACCTTTGACACCATTCCTAGCAAACCGTTGTTTGGCTATGTCACCGCTTTGCTCAGCCCCTCTTATAGCATTGCTAGTTGCAGGTGAAGTTGAAGATTTCTCCATGGTGGACAGGGTTATGTTGGGATATCACAATATCTCTTATGTTATTAATGCATCTATATATTTGGTAAAGGGTGGAAGGCTCGGCCTTATGCCTGGTGTTTTGTTCCACTCTTGCCACCCTAGTTTCCGTCATACCGGTGTTATGTTCCCGGATTTTGCATTCCTAACGCGGTCGGGTGATTTATGGGACCCCCTGACAGTTCGCTTTGAATAAAACTTGTCCAACAAGGCCCAACCTTGGTTTTACCATTTACCTCACCTAGCCCTTTTTCCCTTGGGAGTCGCGCTCTTAAGGGTCATCTTAGTTTTACCCCCCCGGGCCAGTGCTCGTCGTGAGTGTTGGTCCAAACCGTCAGCCGCCGGTGGCCACCAGGGGCAACTCTGGGCTCGCCTAACGGAAGTTTGGATAATCCTTTGTGCCCTGAGAACGAGATATGTGCAGCTCCTATCAGGATTTGTCGGCACATTCGGGCGGCTTTGCTGGTCTTGTTTTACAATTGTCGAAATGTCTTGTAAACCGGGATTCCGAGTCTGATCGGGTCTTCACGGGAGAAGGTCTATTCGCCGTTGATCGCGAGAGCTTGTCATAGGCTAAGTTGGGACACCCCTGCAGGGTATAAACTTTCGAGAGCCGTGCCCGCGGTTATGAGGCAGATGGGAATTTGTTAATGTCCGGTTGTAGATTACTTGACACCAGATCCGATTTAAAACGCATCAACCGCGTGTGTAGCCGTGATGGTCTCTTCTCGGCGGAGTCCGGGAAGTGAACACGGTTTCTTGGGTTATGTTTGACGTAAGTAGGTGTTCAGGATCACCTCTTGATCATTGCTAGCTTCACGACCGTTCCGCTTGCTCTCTTCTCGCTCTTATTTGCGTATGTTAGCCACCATATCATGCTTAGTCGTTGCGGCAACCTCACCACTTTACCCCTTCCTTTCCCATTAAGCTTTGCTAGTCTTGATACCCATGGTAATGGGATTGCTGAGTCCTCGTGGCTCCTGATTACTACAACAACGATTGCAGTGCGAGGTTATCACGATGATCATGGCGCGAGAGCGATGCTTGCTTGCATTGAGTTCTTCTTACGCTTCTTCTTGATCGGGGATAGGTTCCAGGTCGGCAGCCTGGGCTAGCAGGGTGGATATTGTTTGAGTTTCTTTTTATGATTCATCCGTAGTTGGATGTTGTTCTTGTATGTTGTATTGTTGTATTCGTGTGACATTGTATGTTTTGGATGTATCCCCACTATTATGTAATGTTGATGTAATGATATCCACCTTGCAAAAGCGTTCCAATACGCGGGTCTATCCTTGGTGGGACCTTCGAGTTCCTTTTGGATAGGGTCGCATATTGGGCGTGACAAGTTGGTATCAGAACCTCGACCGACCCTAGGAGCCCCCTTGATTGATCGTGTAGTTTGGCCGTTGTTGAGTCTAGAAGAAAACTGATTTCCGAGTCTAGTTATATCGGAGAGTAGGAATTATTTTTACTCCTCAGCCCCTTCGTCGCTCTGGTAAGGAAGCTTGACGTAGGTGTTTTGAGTTACTCCTCTTCCCCTTCATATTTTTCTTTAGGATCACGCGGTTAGTTTTCGTTCGTTGTCCATCCTCTTTTATCCGGTGCATTTCTCGTGAAGTTGACTCGTGTCTCTTCATCTTTGAGTCAATTCTCAGTTGTTTTCTTTTCCCACCCGCCCACCCTTCTTCCTCTCGGAACCGGAGTCCGTAATCGAGTATCCATCCTACTCGTGCGAAGTCTTTGTTTTCTTTCCTCAATGATTTCAACCGGTGTTTTCTCTTCAAGATATTCGTCGGTTTCCCCTTCCAAGTTACCCTTGTTTTCCCGCCATCCTACCCTCTTCTTCCCGGAGCCTGAGTCTGTTTCGACCATCAATTTCATTTGTGTGGAGCCTCTTCAGTCTTCCCTCAATTATTTTAACCGGTGAATTCTCGTCTCGTTCGTAATTCTTCATCCCTTTTTTTCTGGTGCACTCAATTCAAGTTTTTCAGGTTGATCACATTCTTTTCCTTGGATCAAGTGTTCTCCTTGCTCGTTCGCCTCTTGCCAGTTAATCATTCCAGAGTTCATGATATCTCAGGAGATTTGTCTGTGTTTGAATTAATTTGAGGTTGTCACCTCATTCAAATATTTCAATTGTTTCGGTGTATCATCTATCTCTTCAACGTCCCTTTCCAACGGTGTTATCGCTTTAGTGGGCCCTAACCCACAGGTCTTTTTCCAGGATCTTACCTGACTCTTCTAATTCCCCCGGAGTTATTCTCAAATTCTTTTCAAGTGTGACGTAAGAATGGATTCCATCAGTCACATGCCTTTCCAAGATCGATTTCAAATCATTTTCATTGTTGTCTCAACTTCTTTCCTTTCCATTCTACTGGAGTATCTCAGTAATTATGGTGGCGTTCCTCGTCATCATTTGAAGACCAAAGAAGAGTTTTTCCTCTCAATCTTGGTCCGTTCTCTTAAAGATTCATAGTTCTAGCTTGATGCCATCCTCTCATAATTGTTTTCGATTGTGAGAATTCTTTTATTACCATCCTGAGCATTTCAGGCGTTGCTTTCTCTCTCGATCATCCGGAGGCCATCTTTTCGGAAGATTTTCTTCGTTCTAAGTTTTCAGATTCGTTCTCCAATTATTCTATATCCATGCCCTTTCGTTCGTCTCAATATTCTTCCGGTGCTTCGTTCAAGTATTCTTCAATCAGCGAAGACCTTCTCAAGTTTGCGATATGTCACCTTTCAATCCTTTTCAAGAAGAATAAGTAGTATGAAAAATCCATTGCTTGTCATCAATTTAATTTGATGAAGGATAAGCATACAATAAATCTTATTCTTATTTCATCCAAGTGAGTAATCCCTTCCTTCGGAGTTTGTTCTTGATGAATAAATTCTAGTTCCAAGTGTTTTCATCTTTTCTTTTCCGGAGTTCAATTTCCTCGTCCATTTCGTCGGAACCTTCATCTAAATCATCGCAAGGCTCATCTTATTCTTTCATCCTTCATTCCATCTCATCATCCTTTTGTTACCAGAGATCTTCATGGTGGTTCTTCATGATTTAATTCATTCGTCAAGAGTTAGTGTCATTCCATCTTGTGAAGTTCGTGTTCAATTCTTTCCATGTTTCAGCCGGAGTGCTTCCTAAATTCTTTCAGTCTTATTCGTTTCTTTTCTCATTCTAACCACTCCGGTTAGAATGAATGGTTTCATAGTCTATCTGATTCCGTGAGCTTTCGATTCTCGTCATTCTCGTCGTTCCTCTCTTCTTCTCGAGTGTTCTCGATTCTTCGCTTCTTCTCTTGAGTTCTTATTTCACATCATCCCTTTTTTCTCTTCCGTCTCGGTCCTAAGATCTCGGGACGAGATCTCTTGTTAGTGGAGGAGTGTTGTAACGCCCCGGATCCGATGCGCCAGGTGTCTGCCAGTTATTCACCTTCGTTGCCATGCCGCTTGCTTGCGTGTTGCATTTTGCAATGTCATCATCTGCATTTTAACATGTCATCATGTGCATTTCATTTTGCATACGTGTTCGTCTCATGCATCCGAGCATTTTCCCCGTTGTCCGTTTTGCAACCCGGCACTCCTATGTCATACGGCGTCCCCTTCTCGTCTCTCTTTGTGTGCGGGTGTTAAACTTTCTCGGAATGGCCCGAGGTTTGCCAAGCAGCCTTGGTATAACACCGGTAGACCGCCTGTCAAGTTTCGTGCTATTTGGAGGTCGTTTGATACTCCAACGGTTAACCGGGTAACCGTAAAGCCTCTTTGAGTTGCAGCCCAACACCCCTTCCAAAGTGGCCCAAAACCCATCTAACCCCCCTCCATGCTCTCGGTCGTTCGATCACGATCGCGTGGCCGAAAACCGCTCCTCATTTGGACTCTCCTAGCTCCCTCTACCTATAAATATGTCTTCCTCCCCGAAATCCCGGATCATTTCCACCCTAACCCTAGCCCCGCTCCTCTCCACGCCACCGGACACGTCCGGACGGAGCCGGACGCGTCCGCCGCCGCGCCCGGCGAATCGGGAGCCTCGCGTGGCCTCCGTCGCAGCCCGCGCTGCCGGCCCATGAGCCCATCCAGGCCCGCTCGGGCCCGATCCGCGCCGCCGGCGCTGGCGCCCCTCCGCCGCGCCCAGCGCTTCGCCCGCCTCGCCGCGCAACCGCCGCTGCCATATGCCCGCCGCCGGCCCGCCCTCCGTCGCCTCGCCTCGGCCTCCGCCGTCGCCGGCGGCGCCTCCGCGCTTCGATCGAGCCGCCCGCCACCTGAACTCCTCCGCGCCGTCTCCCACCCGGCCGCCGGCCGTCGCCTCTGCATGGCCGGGCGCGCCCGTCGCCGCTTTTCGCTGCCCCGGCGCGCCCGGCCGTCTCGGCCAGATCCGGCGAAGGACCGGCTGGATCCGGCGCCCCTCGACCTCCCCGGCCATCTCCCCGAGCCTGGCCACTGCCTCCCTCGTCTCCGGCGATGCAGCTCCGACGAGATCCCAACGTGCTTGGTAATCCGTGCAAATCCAGAGGTTGACCCCGAATACACCAAGTCCCAGATTTTTGTTATTATCATGCCATGTTTGACCTGCTGTATCTCTGCATCCGTAGCTCCGTTTCGTGCGTGTAATATGTCAAATTGTTCATCTTGACGAGTACATCATTTCATTCCATTGCATCATTTTCATTTGAGTTCATCTTGATGCCCGGAATGCTGTTGGAAGAGTGCATGTTGATGTTAATCTGCTGGAACTGTTATAACTTGCTCATTTGTCATTTTTGCCATGATTGATGTGTGCATCCTATGAGGTTGATGTCTACATGTGTTTTGATCTATGCCATGCCATCTTTCCATGGGTGTATGCCATGTATTTTTGTGATCAAAGTGGTGACTAGCACAAGCATGCAAACTAGGCTTCGTGATATTGCTGATTTTAGTCCCTGTTCTGCTGTTATTTTGATGCCATATAAACTTGATGCTACAGAGAGATCAATGCTTATTTTGAGATACTTCAGTAAGGGTGTTTTGAACATATGGTTACTGTCTATACAATAATGCCCTTGTTTACAATTATGGAGTAGTCTAGCATGTCATTTGAGTGCTCTACTTTTGCTTCAAAATGTTTCCTGGCAGATTGTTTACATGTTATTCAATTTGGCCAAGGTTGCTATATTTGATCCTTGCATGCTATGGACTTGTTCTTGACTTGGTTTGTTTCACAAACATGTCTTCTTTATGATGCCATGCTTAACTTGTCATGCAATGACTTGTGATGAGTGAATCGAGCTTGTTAAGCAGTGTACTTGCTGTTGCTGTTTTGCTGGGCTTAATCTGTTATTTCGTGATGCTATATAAACATGTTGCTACTAATCATTATGTGCATAATCTGGAGATGTTCTATAAACATCTTTTGATCTACATGTCATCCTCTAACCATCCATGCCTATGGTTGCATTTATAGCTGGCTGTAGATTGTTCATATCTTGCTCCAAAGTTGCTTCATAATATTGCTATCAGCCTGTTAACATTAAGTTCACTAGTTCCCATGTGTTTTGCTAGTGATCCATGCATCCTATGACCTTGCTCTTGCCATGCTTAGCTTCATAAACATGTCTTATTACTGTTGGTTGCCTTGTCATGCCATTCATTGCTCTGTGGTGAGTGGTTCAAGCTCACCAACATGCCTACTTATTGTTGTTCCTGCCATGTATGAATCTGTAATATAACTTGCCATGTTTACATGGGTGCCATCATATCTTCTGATCCTTTTTGGCTCATGGTCAGTAAGGGACTTTTGATCTATGATATTAGTAGATTCATGCCATGCCTTTGTTTGCCATGATATGTTCCTGTAACATGTTGTTTAATAGCTCTAAACATTGCAACCTGATGTTATTTCTGCTAAAGTCTGAAACTGTTATTATTTGCAATCTTACCATGTGTGTTTGAGCATGTTCTAGTGATTTCTGGAGATAGCTCAGTGTTCATGTTTTGTTGTCCTTTACCTGTACATAATGCCCATGTCTTTTGTTTTCATGTTGAGATGCTGTAGCATGTTGTTTTGATGCTTGTAATATGCCTAGTTGCTGTTATGGACAGATTGTTGCTATGTCTTGTACAGAGTGTATGTGTTGAACCGTTGCTCCGTTTTGAGTGTGCTCTATATGAAACTTGCTTGATTTTGCATGTAGCTTCATATTATCATGTTGCATCCTTGTTTTGGTGTGTTTGCTTGATGTTTGTATGCATTTTGCATCAATGCCATGTTTGACTCGTTTTGCTCATATCTTCTAGGTCGTAGCTCCGAATCTAATGAACTTTATATGTAACTTGACTAGAATTTCGTGTAGATCATTTTGGTGATCTTTAACTTGCTGTTTAACAACTTGAACATAAGGTTTATTCAGATCTGGACCAATTTCGAAATATGCATATGAGGACTTACCGGAATTGTTATATGTTGTTCCCGGCCTCATTTAAATTTGCCTTGATGTGTTGTTCTTGTTTGCATCATCTCTTGCCATGAGTAACCTCATCTAGATTTCTCATGCATCATGCTTGTTGTGCATCATGTCTTGTCATGTGTGGTGTGTTTACCATGTTGTGTGTTTTTTCTCGATAGTTTCCTTTTCGTTGCGATCGTGAGGATTCGTTCGTCTACGCTTGGTTCGTCTTCGTGGCTTCATCTTGTTCATGGACTTGTTATTCTTCCTTGCGGGATTTCAGGCAAGATGACCGCTACCCTGGATCTCACTACTATCATTGCTATGCTAGTTGATTCGTTCTTTCGCTATGCTGCGCTTCCTATCATTTGCTCTTCAAACCTCCCAAATTGCCATGAACCTCTAACCTTTGACACCATTCCTAGCAAACCGTTGTTTGGCTATGTCACCGCTTTGCTCAGCCCCTCTTATAGCGTTGCTAGTTGCAGGTGAAGTTGAAGATTTCTCCATGGTGGACAGGGTTATGTTGGGATATCACAATATCTCTTATGTTATTAATGCATCTATATATTTGGTAAAGGGTGGAAGGCTCGGCCTTATGCCTGGTGTTTTGTTCCACTCTTTCCGCCCTAGTTTCCGTCATACCGGTGTTATGTTCCCGGATTTTGCATTCCTAACGCGGTCGGGTGATTTATGGGACCCCCTGACAGTTCGCTTTGAATAAAACTTGTCCAGCAAGGCCCAACCTTGGTTTTTTTATTTGCCTCACCTAGCCCTTTTTCCCTTGGGAGTCGCGCTCTTGAGGGTCATCTTAGTTTTACCCCCCCGGGCCAGTGCTCGTCGTGAGTGTTGGTCCAAACCGTCACCACCGTGGTGTACCGGGGCAACTCTAGGCTCGCCTACCGGAAGTTTGGACAATCCGGTGTGCCCTGAGAACGAGATATGTGCAGCTCCTATCAGGATTTGTCGGCACATTCGGGCGGCTTTGCTGGTCTAGTTTTACAATTGTTGAAATGTCTTGTAAACCGGGATTCCGAGTCTGATCGGGTCTTCCTGGGAGAAGGTCTATTCCTTCGTTGATCGCGAGAGCTTGTCTTGGGCTAAGTTGGGACACCCCTGCAGGGTATAAACTTTCGAGAGCCGTGCCCGCGGTTATGTGGCAGATGGGAATTTGTTAATGTCCGGTTGTAGATTACTTGACACCAGATCCGATTTAAAACGCATCAACCGCGTGTGTAGCCGTGATGGTCTCTTCTCGGCGGAGTCCGGGAAGTGAACACGGTTTCTTGGGTTATGTTTGACGTAAGTAGGTGTTCAGGATCACCTCTTGATCATTGCTAGCTTCACGACCATTTCGCTTGCTCTCTTCTCGCTCTTATTTGCGTATGTTAGCCACCATATCATGCTTAGTCGCTGCGGCAACCTCACCACTTTACCCCTTCCTTTCCCATTAAGCTTTGCTAGTCTTGATACCCATGGTAATGGGATTGCTGAGTCCTCGTGGCTCACAGATTACTACAACAACGATTTGCAGTGCGAGTTATGCGATGATCATGGCGAGAGCGATGCTTGCTTGCGTTGAGTTCTTCTTCGCTTCTTCTTGATCGGCGATAGGTTCGGTCGGCAGCACTGGGCTAGCAGGGTGGATATTGTTTGAGTTTCTGTTTATGATTCATCCGTGTCGGATGTTGTTCTTGTATGTTGTATTGTTGTATTCGTGTGACATTGTCTGTTTTGGATGTATCCCCACTATTATGTAATTTTGATGTAATGATATCCACCTTGCAAAAGCGTTCCAATATGCGGGTCTATCCTTGGTGGGACCTTCGAATTCCTTTTGGATAGGGTCGCATATTGGGCGTGACAGAGGGGGCGCTCGTCTTGGGGCGGGGGCCAGGGCGGCGACGGGCGGCTCTCGGACTCCAGCCGGAGTCCGGCTTGGCCATGGCGGGGTGCGAGCGAGGCGGCTGGGCCTTGGCCCGGTCGGTCCGAACGAACTTTTTTTAAAAAAATAAACCAATTCCGCCGAAATTAATAAAAATCCTAGGAAATAAAATAAAAATCTAAAAATGCCAAAATAAATTTTCATCGTCTAAATAAAATATTTAGAATGAGATGACCATTTTCTTGGCCCTAAAATGCAATTTTGAAAAACGTGCAATTTTTCTAACTCGAAAAAATTGTAATAAAACTCCGAATAAAATCTTATTTGGTTTTAATATTAAATATCCAATATTTCTTTATTTTTGGGAAGTCATTTTATCCCTCTCTTTTATTTTTATAAAAGAAATATACGAAGAGAAAATAATTAAAATCAATTGATCCTCTTTTCAAAAATTTGAGAAAAGTCAAATATAAAAATAACGAAATCCCCAACCCTCTCCGTGGGTCCTTGAGTTGCGTAGAATTTCTAGGATCAATCCAAAATGCAGTAAAATATTATATGCATTGATGATCTAATGTATAACATTCCAAATTGAAAATTTGGGATGTTACAAACCTACCCCCCTTACGATGAATCTCGCCCTCGAGATTTGGGTTGGCTAGAAAATAGGTGAGGGTGATCCTTCCGTAGGTCTTCCTCTCGTTCCCAGGTGGCTTCATCCTCGGTATGGTGGCTCCACTGAACTTTGCAGAACTTGATAACCTTGCTGCGCGTGACTCGACTGGCAAACTCAAGAATCTTGACTGGTTTCTCCTCATAGGTCAAATCGCTATCCAACTGAATCACTTCCAGTGGCAATGTATCTCTCAGAGGGATATCGGCCATCTCTGCGTGGCACTTCTTCAACTGGGAAACGTGGAACACATCGTGAACTCCTGACAATCCTTCAGGAAATTTCAACTTGTAAGCAACTTCTCACATACGCTCCAAAACCTTGTATGGTCCCACAAAACATGGTGATAACTTTCCCTTAACTCCAAAACGCTTGACTCCTCGAAGTGGGGACACACGAAGATAAACTCTGTTTCCAACTTCGTACACTGTCTCCTTGCCTTTAGAATTCGCATAGCTCTTCTGCCTGGACTGGGATACCTTGAGCCTATCGCGAATTAGCTTAACCTTCTCTTCAGACTCTTTAATCAAATCTGGTCCAAACAACTGACGGTCTCCAACTTCATCCCACAACAACGGTGTCCTGCACCTTCTTCAATACAAAGCTTTGAAAGGGGCCATCCTCAAACTGGATTGATAAATGTTGTTGTAAGAGAACTCTGCATATGGAAAATTGTCATCCCAACTAGATCCATAGTGTAGCGCACAAGCTCTCAACATGTCCTCCAGAATATGATTCACTCTCTCAGTGTGTCCATCTGTCTGTGGATGAAAGGCTGTACTGAACTCTAGCCTGGTACCCAAAGTTTCGTGACACTGATTCCAAAACTCTGAGGTAAACTGGGTTCCTCTATCTGATACAATGGTCCTCGGAACTCCATGCAGACATACGATCCTGGTCATGTTTATCTTTGCCAACTTAGCACTGGTATAAGTGGTCTTCACTGGGATGAAATGAGCTACCTTCATCAAACGATCGACTACAACCCATACCGAGTCATAGCCTGAGCGAGTCCTGGGCAAACCCGTGATAAAATCCATGCCTAGCTTATCCCACTTCCATTCGGGTATCGGCAATGGCTGTAGCAATCCTGATGGCTTCTGATGCTCTGCCTTCACTCCACTACAAAAAAAGACACATCCATGACATTTTGGGCCGAACGAAATTTTTTCTGTCATACATATGATACTTCTATGAAGATAATTGTGACAAAACCCGGTGCCATCATAGATGTGGTGGGCTCCTACTTCTATGAAAAAAAATCATGACAGAAAATGGGCTTTTCGGATTGGGCGGGCCGGAGACGCAGCTGCATGACATTCTTTGGGCCATCCATGATGGAAAAAACCGTGGTAGAAGCGAGGGCGAGGAAAATTTCGGGGAGTTCCCGGTTACGGTGGGAGGTCGAGGGCCGAGCGATGCGCGTTTCTCTCATACATGTACGCGCGTGTGTGCGAGGCGTTGGCTCTAACAGAACCTGAGCGAGGGTTTGGGCTCTAACTGAACTCGAGTGATTGCACTGCAGGCCACACGTTACTGAACCCGAGCGATCGATCGATGGCCATTAATTGAACCCGATCGAGTGATTCCTATGCTACTACTGCTAACTGAAGTCGATCGATGCTGCCTCTAGGATGAACAGTGAGAGTTGCGGGGAGGGGGGGTGGATGAACAGTGAGCAGTGGCGTTGGCTCTGAATGAACAGGACCCCGATTGATCGAGCCGGTTGGGGCTGGATGAACAGGACCCCGTGGAGGGTTGGATGAATAGGACAACCCCGTGGAGGGCTAGATGAACAGTAGATGGTGGAGGGGTGCCCGTGGAGGGGTGGTTGAATAGTAGCCAGTGGAGTATCGCGCACTGGAGGCTGGATGAACATGAGACCGTGGAGGCTGGAGGAGGTCGACGGTAGCCTGTGGAGGCTGGAGGAGGTCGACGGTGGAGATGAACAATATCCCATGGAGTCCCGTTTTGCGGTACGCCACACCCCTCCCGATGAACAGGACCTCCATTTCGACCGTAGCGCTCCAACACAAGTCTGTTTCGTCCGTTTTGAGGTACGCCACACCCCTCCCAATCAACAGGACCCACGTTTCGACCGTAGGAGGTGCGTTTCCTTCGCTTTGCGGTACACCACACCCCTCCCGATGAACAGGATCCCGTTTCGAACGTGGCCGGTCGAACGGAAGGCCGTTTCCTCGGTTCCGCGGTACGCCAGGCATCATTTCCATTGCCTATTCCGTCCAAGTCGGTTGGCTCCCACGCGTTCCATTGCCTCTCGATGAACATGATTCATTCCGTTGCCTCCCCATGAACACGGCGCACTCCGTTGCCACCCCATGAACACGATGACGACGCGGTTTCTCCGTTCCAACCCAGCCATGTACACGAGCCCTGGCCGTACGTATGCGCGAGTAGGCGTTCAAGACCCCGCCCGTATGTACGTATGTGGCCGTATTTTCTTTCTTGCACCTTGGCCGTTGTACGTACGTGTACATGCTACGTGCGCGCCTCTACTATGACACATGCGCGCCTCTACATCAACCAATATGTACGTACACGTTCGCGACCAGAATGACAACGCTACGTACGCTTCGACCAGGTGGGTCCTAATACGTCTCCAAAGTATCTATAATTTTTTATTGTTCATTGCTATTATATTACCCCTTTTGGATGTTTATGGGCTTTATTTTACACATTTATATCATTTTTGGGACTAACCTACTAACCGGAGGCCCAGCCCGTATTGCTGTATTTTTCCTATTTCAGTATTTCGAAGAAAAGGAATATCAAACGGAGTCCAAATGGAATGAAACCTTCGGGAGCGTGATTTTTGGAACGAACGTGATCCAGAGGACTTGGAGTGCAAGTCAAGAAGCGATCGAGGCGGCCAGGAGATAGGAAGGCACGCCCACCCCCCTGGGCGCGCCCCCTGTCTCGTGGGCCCCTCAGGCGGCCACCGACGTACTTCTTCGTCCTATATATACCCACGTACCCCGAAAACATCCAGGGAGCCAACGAAAAACAATTTCCACCGCTGTAACCTTTTGTATCCGTGAGGTCCCATCTTAGAGCCTTGGCCGGCGATCTGCCAGAGGGTGAATCGACCACGGAGGGCTTCTACATCAACACCATAGTCCTTCCGATAAGTTGTGAGTCGTTTACCACAGACCTTCGGGTCCATAGTTATTAGCTAGATGGCTTATTCTCTCTTTTTGGATATCAATACCATGTTCTCCCCCTCTCTTGTGGAGATCTATTTGATGTAACTCTTTTTGCGGTGGGTTTATGATCAAGTTTATCTATTAGAAATATTTTAATCTCCTCTGAATTCTTTTACGTATGATTGAGTTATCTTTGCAAGTCTCTTCAAATAATCAGTTTGGTTTGGCCTACTTGATTGATCTTTCTTGCCACGGGAGAAGTGCTTAGCTTTGGGTTCAATCTTGCGGTGTCCTTACCCAGTGATAGCAGGGGTTGCAAGGCATGTATTGTATTGTTGCCATCGAGGATAACAAGATGGGGTTTATATCATATTGCTTGAGTTTATCCCTCTACATCATGTCATCTTTCTTAATGTGTTACTCTGTTCTTATGAAGTTAATACTCTAGATGCATGCTGGATAGCAGTCGATGTGTGGACTAATAGTAGTAGATGCAGGCATGAGTAGGTCTACTTGTCACGGACGTGATACCTATATACATGATCATGCCTAGATAATCTCATAATTATTCGCTTTTCTATCTATTGCTCGACAGTAATTTGTTCACCACCGTAATAATTATGCTATCTTGAGAGAAGCCACTAGTGAAACCTATGGCCCCTGGGTATATCTTTTATCATATATGCTTTCAATCTACTTTTATTTGCATCTTTATTTTTCCTAACTATATTATAAAATACCAAAATTATATTTATCTTATCATACTATCTCTATCAGATCTCACTTTCGCAAGTGGACGTGAAGGGATTGACAACCCCTTTATTGCATACCGTGGGAATTTTGAGGAGCCTCCTACTGGATTGATACCTTGGTTCTCAAAAACTGAGGGAAATACTTACGCTACTATTGCTGCATCACCCTTTCCTCTCCAAGAAAAACCAACGCAAGCTCAAGACGTAGCAAGAAGGATTTCTGGCGCCGTTGCCGGGGAGGTCTTCGCTCAAGTAGAGACATACCAAGTACCCATCACAAACTCATCTCCCTTGCATTTACATTATTTGCCATTTGCCTCTCGTTTTCCTCTCCCCACTTCACCCTTGCCGTTTTATTCGCCCTTCTGCTGTTTGTGTTTTCGTTTGTTTTGATATCCTACTTGGCTCGTTTGCTTGTTTGGTTGGAGTAGTTGTTTATTTGTTACTAAACAGAGAAGCAAAGATCTATGGATCCTCATCCGCTTGCTAATCTCTTTAAGAGATCCAATTATGTTGAACCTATTGCTAGTGAGTTTTATGCACTAGATTATCTTTAGAAGCTTTGCTCAAAATTTGTGAATCTGAAAATTATGATGAAGAAATTTATGAAGAGATTCACGATAACTCCTTGAATAAAAAGCATGATTGCAATGATTTTCCTATAAATTATCTTGATGTCAATTGTGCTAATAATATGCAAAACCCTAAGCTTGGGGATGCCAGATTTGCTATGTCTACTATTTGTTTCAATGATCATGATTGGGGTGATTCTTCTTATAACCTTGAAAATTTATATAAGCTCCATGATGAATATGAGATTGATAATAGTGTTTGCAATAATATTGAAAGTGGGTTCGGAAGAGTGTCAACTTTAGATCCCACATATTTAGAGTATGTTCAATCTTATGATATTTTTAATAAAAGTGGGTTTGGAGAGGTCATGACTTTAGTTAATGATAATCCCACTATTTTGGAAGAGTGTCAACTTTGCATGCATGTGGATCGTGTTGAAAATATTTTATGTGATAACTATTTTGTTGAATTTGCTTATGATCCCACGTGTAATTATTATGAGAGAGGGAAATATGGTTGTATAAATTTTCATGTTACAAAATTACCTCTCGTTAAGTTGAGATTGCTATTGTTTCTTTCCACTTCCTTGCATATGCTAGTTTTTGCGTGCTATGATAATTTGTTTGCTTATAAAATGCCTATGCATAGGAAGTATGTTAGACTTAGATGTGTTTATCACGTGTTTTATGATGCTCTCTTTGTGCTTCAATTCTTGTCTTTCATGTGAGCATCATTAAAATTATCAATGCCTAGCTAAAAAGGCTTTAAAGAAAAGCGCTTGTTGGGAGACAACCCAATATTTTTTCTTGCTGTTATTCAATAAATTTTGCATGTACCTTGTGTTTAGATGTGTTTTTATGTTTTAATTATTGTTTGTGCCAAGTAGAACCTATATGATAACATATGGTGATAGTTAATTTGATTCTGCTGAAAAACAGAAACTTTGCGCGCACGAAATTAGTTTTGTTAAATCATAGAAATGTGATTTTGTGTTGATTATTTTTTCTTAGGATCAATAGATACATTTCCCAGGACTTCCTATTTTGTTAGGATTTGTAAAGTTACAGAAGTTTGCGTTAGTTACAGATTGCTACAGACTGTTTTGTTTTCGGCAGATTCTATTTTTGTGTGTTGTTTCCTTATTTTGATGCATCTATGGCTAGTATTAAGTGGTATGAACCATAGAGAACTTGGAATACAGTAGGTTTAACACCAAAATAAATAAATAATGAGTTCATTACAGTACCTTATGTGGTGGTTTTGTTTTCTTTCACTAACAGAGCTTATGAGATTTCTTGTTGAGTTTTGTGTTGTGAAGTTTTCAAGTTTTGTGTAAAGATTTGATGGACTATGGAACAAAGAGTGGCAAGAGCCTAAGCTTTGAGATGCCCATGGCACCCCAAGATATTCAAGAGTAGCCAAAAGCCTAATCTTCGGGATTCCCCCGGAAGGCATCCCCTCTTTCGTCTTTGTTCATTGGTAACTTTACTTGGAACTATATTTTTATTCGCCACATGATATGTGTTTTGCTTGGAGCGTCGTGTATGATATTAGTATTTGATTTTTAGTTTTCCACAATCATCCTTGCTGTACACACCTTTTGGGATAATCCCACTTGATTAGAATTTTTTAGAATACTCTATGTGCTTCACTTATATCTTTTGAGCTTGATAGTTCTTGATCTAGTACTTCACTTATATCTTTTAGAGCACGGCGGTGGCTTAATTTTGAAGAAATTACTAGCCTCTCATCCTTCACTTATATTATTTGGAGATTCATTTACAACAGCATGGTATTTGCTATGGTTACAAATTTGGTCCTAGAATGATGAGCATCCAAGTTGGGTATAATAAAAACTATCATAGAAAGTGCATAAAACACTAGGATCAATTTGATGCTTGATAATTGTTTTGACATATAGAGGTGCTAATGTTAGAGTCATGCTAGTGGGTAATTATGAGATTGAGAAATACTTGTGTTGAAGTTGGCAAGTCCCATAGCATGCACGTATGGTAAAAGTTGTGTCTCAAATTAGTTGCATGAGGTTCTCTTTTGATTGTCTTCCCTATGAGTGGAGGTCGGGATTGCGCGATGGTTAACTCCTACCAACCCTTCCCCTAGGAGCATGCGTAGTAGTACTTTGCTTCGAGGGCAAGTAGACTTTTGCAATAAGTATATGATTTCTTTATGACTAATGTGAGTCCATGGATATATGCACACTCACCCTTCCACTTTGCTAGCCTCTATTATACCGCGCAACTTTCGCCGGTATCATGCACCCATTATTTACCTTCCTCAAAACAGCCACCATACCTACCTATTATGGCATTTCCATAGCCATTCCGAGATATATTGCCATGCAACTTTCCACTGTTCCGTTTATTATGACAAGCTCCATCATTGTCATATTGATCTTTGCATGATCATGTAGTTGACATCGTATTTGTGGCAAAGCCACCTTCATATTTTTCATACATGTCGCTCTTGATTCATTGCATCTCCCGGTACACCGCCGGAGGAATTCATATAGAGTCATATCTTGTTCTAGTTTTGAGTTGTAATTCTTGAGTTGTAAATCAATAAAAGTGTGATGATCTTCATTATTAGAGCATTGTCCCAGTAAGGAAAGGATGATGAAGACTATGATTCCCCCACAAGTCGGGATGAGACTTCGGACTTTAAAAAAAGAAGAAGAAGAAAACAAAGAAGAAACGCCAAAAAAATGAAAGGCGAAAGAAAAAAAGGAGAAAGAAAAAAAAGAAAAAAAGAGAAAAAAATAATAAAATGAGAGAAAAAGAGAGAAGGGACAATGCTACTATCCTCTTTACCACACTTGTGCTTCAAAGTAGCACCATGATCTTCATAATAGAGAAGTCTCCTATGTTGTCATTTTCATATACTAAGTGGGAATTTTTCACTATAGAACTTGGCTTGTATATTCCAATGATGGGCTTCCTCAAAATGCCCTAGGTCTTCGTGAGCAAGCAAGTTGGATGCACACATGCTTAGTTTCTTTTTTTGAGCTTTCATATATTTATATCTCTAGTGCATCCATTGCATGGTAATCCCTACCCACTCACATTGATATCTATTGATGGGCATCTCCATAGCCCGTTGATACGCCTAGTAGATGTGAGACTATCTTCTCCTTTTTTTGTCATCACAACCACCACCATATACCATCATAGTGCTATGTCCATGGCTTGCGCTCATGTATTGCATAAGAGTTGAAAAAGCTGAAGCGCGCTAAAAAGTATGAACCAATTGCTTGGCTGAAACCGAGGTTGTGCATGATGGGAGTATTTTGTGTAATGAAAATGAAGCATGGCCTAACTATATGATTTTGTAGGGATAAGCTTTCTTTGGCTATGCTATTTTGATAGGACATGATTATTTGTTAGTATGCTTAGAAGAATTATTATTTTTTATGTTTTATAAGCTTTTATCTTGAATCATTTGGATCTGAACAATCATGCCACAATAAAGAAAATTACATTAAGAATTATGCTAGGTAGCATTCCACGTCAAAAATTCTGTTTTTATCATTTACCTACTCGAGGACGAGCAGGAATTAAGCTTGGGGATGCTCGATACGTCTCCAACGTATCTATAATTTTTGATTGTTCCATGCTATTATAATACCGCTTTTGGATGTTTATGGGCTTTATTTTACACATTTATAACATTTTTGGACTAACCTACTAACCGGAGGCCCAGCCCGTATTGCTGTTTTTTGCCTATTTAAGTATTTCGAAGAAAGGGAATATCAAACAGAGTCCAAATGGAATGAAACCTTCGGGAGCATGATTTTTGGAATGAACGTGATCCAGAGGACTTGGAGTGCAAGTCAAGAAGCAATCGATGCGGCCAGGAGATAGGAGGGCGCGCCCACCCCCCTAGGCGCGCCCCTTATCTCGTGTGCCCCTCGGGTGGCCACCAATGTACTTCTTCCTCCTATATATACCCACGTACCCCGAAAACATCCAGGGAGCCAATGAAAAACAATTTCCACCGCCGTAACCTTCTGTATCCGTGATATCCCATCTTGGAGCCTTCATCGGCGCTCCGCCGGAGGGGGAATCGACCATGGAGGGCTTCTACATCAACACCATAGCCCTTCCGATGAGTTGTGAGTAGTTTACCACAGACCTTTTGGTTCATAGTTATTAGCTAGATGACTTCTTCTCTCTTTTTGGATCTCAATACCATGTTCTCCCCCTCTCTTGTGGAGATCTATTTGATGTAACTCTTTTTGCGGTGTGTTTGTCGAGATCCGATGAATTGTGGGTTTATGATCAAGTTTATCTATGAGAAATCTTTGAATCTGCTCTGAATTCTTTTATGTATGATTGAGTTATCTTTGCAAGTCTCTTCGAAATATCAGTTTGGTTTGGCCTACTAGATTGATCTTTCTTGCCATGGGATAAGTGCTTAGCTTTGGGTTCAATCTTGCGGTGTCCTAACCCAGTGACAGCAGGGGTTGCAAGGCACGTATTGTATTGTTGCCATCGAGGATAAAAAGATGGGGTTTATATCATACTGCTTGACTTTATCCCTCTACATCATGTCATCTTTCTTAATGCGTTACTCTGTTCTTATGAACTTAATACTCTAGATGCATGCTGGATAGCGGTCGATGTGTGGAGTAATAGTAGTAGATGCAGAAAGGAGTCGGTCTACTTGTCACGAACGTGATGCCTATATACATGATCCCTAGATAATCTCATAATTATTCGCTTTTCTACCAATTGCTCGACAGTAATTTGTTCTCCACCGTAATACTTATGCTATCTTGACAGTAATTTGTTCGCCACTGTGGGACTTTTGAGGAGCCTCCTACTAGATTGATACCTTGGTTCTCATAAACTGAGGGAAATACTTACGCCCCTCATGCTGCATCACCCTTTCCTCTTAAAGGAAAAACAACGCAAGCTCAAGACATAGCAGGTCCCTACTGTGGGGCACTTCCTTGCGTGCGAAGATGTAGATGGTGGGTCCCAGCAGTCAGGGGGCGAATCGTTTTCTTTTTTTTTCCCGGACGCACTTCCTTGCGTGCGAAGATGTAGCTGGTGGGTCCCAGCAGTCAGGGGGGAAACGTTTTTTTTTGCCCGTCCGGTGGGTCCCAGCTGTCAGGTGGAGGAATCATTATTTTCCGTGTAATAAGGAGGCACTTCCTTGCTGCGGCCATGGACCCAGTTGTCAGCCTCTCCACGTACAGTCCATGTTCGATGGAAGTCGTTCCTTGACCATGTTGACCACGCCGCGCCGAGAGCACCACGGCGGTGGATGACGGCGAGGCCTAGGAAGGGGACGACACAGAGCCGGGGAAGACGCAGCAGTGGATGCCCACGCGAAGAGGAGTACTGAAAGCACATTTGCTCCCTGGGTGGTTTTGGTAATTAATGACAACATACTTTGTGGTTGGACTAATGCTTTTATTAAATATGTTTCAGGAAGTTCAATCACATTGGCATGGCAAAAGGACTGAAGAGGTGGACCCCTCAAATGCTAAGGCAAGCATTGGCAAAAGCTCAAGACTCCATTTTTGGTTTAGTGATCCAAGATCACATTGAGTCCATAGGAAAGCCAATACTATTAAAAGGGGATGAGGTTATGATAATGATCTGGTTGCTCAATTGCTTAGTGATACATCTCCTAAACTACCAGCAACTCTCACTGCCATATACACTCATAAGTAATCTCGGTCCCACCGATATTCCAAACTCAGTCACACCGAGATGAACCACCTCAGCCACAAAGCCAAACCCTAGAAAACTCGGATTTTCCGATTCGAATTCGGTCTCACGAAACTTGAGTTGCCAAGCTTCAGAACCTTCATCATCAAATCGGTGTCACCGAGATGATGAAGTCGGTCCCACCGAGATTGGCAAGCTCCTGTCTTTGCACGAATCGGACTAACCGAGATTGTATTTTCGGTCCCACCGAAAATCCCAACGTTCACATGATTTGAACTTTCGGTCTCACCGAGTTGTCAACTTCGGTCCCACCGAGATTGGTCAAATGTGTGTAACGGTTGGATTTTGTGTGGAGGCTATAAATACCCCTCCAGCCCCTCTTCATTTGTGGAGAGAGCCATCAGAAATAACTACCACTCCTACCTTACATTTCTGAGAAGAGAACTACCTACCCTTGTGTTGAGATCAAGTTGCTCCACTCCCACCATATGAAACTTGATCTCTAGCCTTCCCAAGTTGCTTTCCACTCAATCCTTTCTTCCACCACAACCAAATCAGTGAGGAGAGTTGAGTGTTGGGGAGATTATCATTTGAAGCACAAGAGCAAGGAGTTCATCATCATCAACACCATCTATTACCTTTTGGAGGTGGTGCCTCCTAGATTGGTTAGGTGTCGCTTGGGAGCCTCCGTCGAGATGTGGAGTTGAACCAAGAAGTTTGTAAGGGCAAGGATATCGCCTACTTGTGAAGATCTACCCGAGTAAGGCTAGCCCTCCGTGGGCGTGAGCCATGATGGCATAGACAAGGTTGCTTCTTCGTGGACCCTTCGTGGGTGGAGCCCTCCGTGGACTCTCGCAGCCGTTACCCTCCGTGGGTTGAAGTCTCCATCAGCGTGGAAATGCGATAGCACCACCTATCGGAACCACGAGAAAAATCACCGCGTCTCCAAATTGCGTTTGATCTTCTCCACTTCTCTTTACTACTTGTGCAATTTACTTTCCGCTGCCCATACTCTAGAATTGCATGTGTAGTATGCTACTTGACTTGTGTGTGTTATGCAAAATCTGCCAAAACTTGTCTTTGTCAAAAGGCATAATTTTTATCTTGTCGAGTAGTCTAATCACCCCCCTCTAGACACTCTCACCTTCTTGATCCTACAATTGGTATCGAGCATTGGTCTCCATTGCTTTGGTTTACACACCATTGGAGGAAGATGGGCGTGTTCACGTTTGGGAGTGTTAGCCATAGAGTGCCTATTCTTAATGGAGTGTCCTATAACTCGTGGAGGATTGAAATGCTTATTATCTTTAAGACATACAATTTGCGCAAATATGTTGAAACCCCATATGTGCCTCCATTTGACCCCTTGCACCCTACCATGGATGAAGAGCTTGATTTGCTTCGTAACCTTAGAACTGTAAATCTTATCATTAGAGGTTTGCCCGATAACTTGCTTAAGCTTGTTACAAACTTTGAGTGTGCCCATGCTATATGGAAGTTCTTGGAAGAACTTTATCCGGACTACTCTTTGAGAGGTCTTGATGAAATTCTATACAAGACTATTGAATTTGATATGATGCGCCCCAATGATTCCAACTTTGATAAATGCTTCTTTGAGCTTCGTGATCTTATGAAAATGAAGGGTGATCCTTGTCTTATCAATGCCCTAATTAGAAATGCTCTTGTGTTGCATTCCGATGATTATTGTCACATTGACAAAACTAATGCAAGTTGTTGTCAAATTGACCTAGGTGTTGATGATGAACAATCTATGGGTCAATATGATGATGAGCATGAGCATGATGATGATTACTCCGATTCGGACACCGAGCTAGACAAGATCATGAAGAGTCTCAATCTTATGGCGAATATGAGAGACTACATATCCGGTGGAAAAGAGTGGATTCTTGATAGTGGATGCACCGATCACATGACCGGAGACGAAGACATGTTTCGAGAGCTTGCAAAGAACGATGGTCCACGCAAGTATGTGACTTTTGGAGACAACTCCAAAGGTAAGGTACTTGGCCTTGGTAAGGTGGCCATATCTCATGATAGCTCTATTCAAAATGTCATGCTTGTTGAATCACTTGGATACAATTTACTTTCAGTGTCTAGATTAGCTGACTTTGGATTCAATGTGCTATTCATCAAGTAGATTGCCAAGTCTTTCGTCGTGACAATCATAACATGGCATTTACCGGTATCCGTAGAGGTGATCTATATATTGTTGATTTCACTAAGAAAGCCCAACCTAGAACTTGCTTCATTGCTAAATCCGCTAAAGGTTGGTTATGGCATAGAAGGCTTGGACATGTTGGTATCGTAATCTAGACAAGCTAATCAAAGGTGATCATATTCTTGGCGTTAAAGATGTTCTCTTTGACAAAGATAGACTTTGTAGTGCTTGTCAGCAGGAAAACAAGTAGGTGGAAGTCATCCGTGAAGAACATCATGACCACAAGGAGACCGCTTGAGCTTCTTCATATGGATCTCTTGGTCCCAATGCTTACAAAAGCCTTGGTGGTAACTCCTTTGGTCTAGTTATAGTTGATGATTATTCCAGATATCGTGGGTATTTTTCCTTGATGACAAATCGCAGGTTCAGAGAATCTTCAAAACCTTTGCCAGAAAGGCCCAAAATCAATTTGAGGTGAAGATCAAGAAAGTTCGGAGTGACAATGGAACGGAGTTCAAGAACGCCAATGTAGACTCTTTTCTCGATGAGGAAGGGATTCTACATGAGTTCTCGGCTATGTACACTCCTCAACAAAATGGAGTTGTTGAGAGGAAGAACCGAACGCTCATAGAGATGGCGAGAACGATGCTTGATGAATACAAGACACCGAAGCACTTTTGGGGAGAAGCCGTCGAGACAGCTTGTCATGCTATCAACAGACTTTATCTTCATAAGCTCCTCGGCAAGACTTCATCTGAGCTCCTCACGGTAACAAACCCCAAGTGGGATACTTTCGTGTCTTTGGTTGAAATGCTATATCCTTGATAAGCATCGTCGGTCTAAATTTGCTCCTAAAACTCATGAAGGCTTTTTCCTCGGTTATGGATCAAACTCCCACACCTACCGTGTCTACAATAATTTCACCCAAAAGGTTGAAGAGGCGGTAGATGTGAAGTTTGATGAATCTAATGGCTCATAAGTAGAGCAAATGCCTATTGATGTAGGAGACAAGGACCCATCGGAAGCCATCCAAGATTTATCTATTGGAAAGATCCGTCCCATGGAAGTGAAGGAGAGTACCTCATCTACATATGTGGAGCCCCCTACCTCAAGGCAAGATGAACCTCAAGGCAACATGGAGGCCTCCACAAGTGGAACTCACCAAGATGAGGAAGTGCAACAAGAAGATCCACTACAACCTCCTTCTCCACCGCCTCAAGACAACACCAACAACAATGAAGAAGAATAGGAAGATGAAGATGATGAGGAAGCTCAGCCACAACCTCAAAAAAAGCTATCCCGAGTCCGAGCAAGAGTCAAGAAGAATCATCCCGTGGAACAAATGATCAATGACATCAACTCCGGGAGAATTACTCGCTCTAAAACTCGCTTAGCTAACTTTTGTGAGCATTACTCATTTATCTCTAGTATTGAACCTATGAAGGTAGAAGAAGCACTTGAAGACCCGGATTGGGTGAACGCTATGCACGAAGAGCTACACAACTTCGAGAGGAACAATGTATGGACTTTGGTAGAGAAGCCCAAGGATGATCAAAACGTCATTGGAACCAAATGGGTGTTTCGGAACAAGCAAGATGAAGATGGACAAGTCATCCGCAACAAGGCTCGTCTCGTAGCTCAAGGTTACACACAAGTCGAAGGTATGGACTATGGTGAGACCTATGCCCCCGTTGCTAGACTTGAGTCCATTCGCATTCTTCTTGCTTATGCCAATCACCATGGCATTACTCTCTATCAAATGGATATTAAAAGTGCTTTCCTAAATGGTGAAATTGAGGAGGAAGTATTTGTGAAACAACCTCCCGGATTTGTGAATCCTAAAAGCCTAATCATGTTTACAAGTTGCACAAAGCTCTTTATGGTCTTAAACAAGCTCCTAGAGCTTGGTACAAATCTTGACTAGCTTTCTTCTTGAAAAAGGCTTTGAGATTGGAAAAATAGACTCAACGCTATTCACGAAAAGGGTTGATGGTGAACTATTTGTGTGCCAAATATATGTTGATGATATTATCTTTGGTTCAACTAACCCTCATTTTAGCGAGAAGTTTGGAAAGCTCATGTCGAGAAGTATGAGATGTCCATGATGAGTGAACTCAAATTCTTCCTTGGGTTGCAAATCAAGCAATCTAAGGAGGGTACCTTTGTCTCACAAACAAAGTACACCAAGGATCTCTTCAAGAAGTTCAACATGCAAGAAAGCAAAGGTATGAGAACCCCCATGCCTACAAGTGGACATAATGACTTGACAAAGATGGAGAACCCGTTGATCAAAAGGTTTACCGATCTATGATTGGTTCTCTACTATATCTTTGTGCTTCTCGTCCTGACATAATGTTGAGTGTATGCATGTGTGCTCGATATCAAGCAGCCCCTAAAGAATGTCATCTTAAAGCTGTTAAAAGGATTGTGAGATATTTGATACACACACCAAACTTTGGCATTTGGTATCCTAAGAGGGCCTCTTTCGACCTTGTTGGCTATTCCGACTCGGACTATGCCGGAGACAGGGTTGATAGAAAGTCAACTTCGGGTACGTGTCAATTCCTTGGACGATCCCTTGTATCTTGGTCCTCGAAGAAACAAAATTCGATATCATTATCCACTGCCGAAGCAGAATATATTGCTGCTGGTTCATGTTGTGCTCAGTTGCTATGGATGACACAAACGCTTAAGGATTATGGGATACATGTGAGACATGTTCCCTTGCTTTGTGACAATGAGAGTGCGAATAAAATTGGACATAATCCCGTGCAACACTCTCGAACGAAACATATTGAAGTTCGTCACCACTTTATTCGTGATCACATTGCCAAGGGTGACATCAATCTTAAGCATGTTCGTACTGACAAACAACTCGCTGATATATTTACAAAACCTCTTGATGAGAAGGTGTTTTGTCGCTCAAGGAGTGAGTTGAACATCATTGATGCTTCAAACTTGGAGTGAAAACTCCATTGATGCATGCAAGGCATGAGCCTACTTGACTAATCCTTGATATTTCTCTTATGATGATGATCATATGTCTTGGACACATTTGCCCCCTTGTATTGTATCTAACTCCTTGCAGGTACTTGGATGATCTACATTCCACAAGATTACCACTCACTCAAATCATGAGTAATCTTGTCATTAACCAATTATCTAGCCCTTTGGGATGTTGAGTTCAAGGAACACAATTCCACATATCCTTTTTGACACCTTATACATCTAGTATTTCACTCTTGTCATCTTGGATATCCTTGAGTATTTCCTTGCTTGCCTAACCCATGTAGGAAGATGAACTACACAAGTGGAAATGGCGCTCCAACTTCACATTCAATGAGCACCTACATCAAGTTCACCTACATGAGCAAAGCAACAACAAGCCCAAGGTATGTTGTTCACATCTTTAAGGAGCTTTGCTCAAAGTCATGACTACAAGCAGCTTCATAAGATGTGATCACGTCCAATGCTTAATCGAAAAATGGCAACCCCATTTTGAGCTTAAACGATGAGTATGACCTATGATCAAATGTTCTCATTTGACTCCTAAGTCAAAATACTCAAACATAGGTGACCTTGTCGCCGACCCCTATCTAGATGAAGTACATATGTTTTTGGAATCTTTCTATTTTCTTTTATGTTGTCTCATTGAGTTTTCTTTAAAAAAAACTTCATCTAGCAATCTTTTTCATTTCTATTCTTTTGTCTTTGTGAATATCCTTTTGGCTCTGATCAATTCCTTGAAAATCATTTACAAATTCATTGCAAATCCTTTGGAACATTCCTTGCAAAGTGAGCTGAATTATTTCTGTATTTCCTTGGAATTAAACTCGGCGTCACCGACTTAAAAATTTCGGTCTAACCGAAAAGGATCTGCCCTAAGTCCCTGACTTTCAGACCCACCGATCCATCTTAATTCGGTGTCACCGATTTTTCTTTCAGGATATCATCTTCTGCAGCTCCACTCAATGATTCTCTATGCATGTTTCTTATTGCCCAGTTGTGATTCTTAAGGATCCCACTTCTTTCCTTCCATCTTCCCTGACCTTCCTAGTCTGCTATCCTTTTCGGCTCTTGATGTCAAAGGGGGAGAAGATTTAGGGGGAGATAGGGGGAGAAGAGAAGACTTAGGGGGAGAAGAAGAGCAATCTTACCTTAAGGGAGAATCACATCAAAGCTTTGCCGTGTTCCACATTGAACATTACATTTGGCATCATTCTTTTGATTTTGCTCTTTCCATCAAACCCCTTGATAACCTTCACAATTGATATCTTATGGAAAGCAAAATCTCTCAGAGTTCATTGAAAATCTTTTTAGTTTCGGAGACATGTTTGCTGATTCAAGCTTGTGCTCAATATGAGACACTCTTTATACATGTCATCCTGGCTTGGTACTCTTGATGTTCTTCTTTGTTGGTTGAAGAAATACTCTTGTGTTATCTAACCTTGTTTTCCCAAGTTTATTTCTTCAGGTACAATGCCAAGGAACCTCAAGGTAAGTATATGCACTTTGCAGAATGTGCATGATGGTGACTTGCTTGTGAATACTTGTTTGCAAGAAATCACCATGCACATATGCATTATCACTCACTTCTTTTCATCTGCTCTGATGCATATAGCCAAGCTGCATGTAGCACATCTTGCCCTTATCTCTTGTGTGCTTGTGGTAGTCCAAAACCATAATCTATGAAAATCTTGCACACTTGTAGGGGGAGCCTGTGTACTACATGTTTGTCAAAGCTTTCATGATATTTCTGTCTTACTTTCAATAAGCTTTGATGTCTTGTTTTGTGTGTTGCCATCAATTACCAAAAAGGGGGAGATTGAAAGCACATTTGCTCCCTAGGTGGTTTTGGTAATTAATGACAACATACTTTGTGGTTGGACTAATGCTTTTATTAAGTATGTTTCAGGAAGTTCAATCACATTGGCATGGCAAAAGGACTGAAGAGGTGGACCCCTCAAATGCTAAGGCAAGCATTGGCAAAAGCTCAAGACTCCATTTTTGGTTTAGTGATCCAAGATCACATTGAGTCCATAGGAAAGCCAATACTATTAAAAGGGGATGAGGTTATGATAATGATCTGGTTGCTCAAGTGCTTAGTGATACATCTCCTAAACTATCAGCAACTCTCACTGCCATATACACTCATAAGTAATCTCGGTCCCACCGATATTCCAAACTCAGTCACACCGAGATGAACCACCTCAGCCACAAAGCCAAACCCTAGAAAACTCAGATTTTCCGATTCTGAATTCGGTCTCACCGAAACTTGAGTTGCCAAGCTTCTGTAACCTTCTGTCATCAAATCGGTGTCACCAAGATGATGAAGTCGGTCCCACCGAGATTGGCAAGCTCCTGTCTTTGCACGAATCGGACTAACCGAGATTGTATTTTCGGTCCCACCGAAAATCCCAACGTTCACATGATTTGAACTTTCGGTCTCACCGAGTTGTCAACCGGTCCCACCGAGATTGGTCAAATGTGTGTAACGGTTGGATTTTCTGTGGAGGCTATAAATACCCTCCACCCCCTCTTCATTCGTGGAGAGAGCCATCGAAATAACTACCACTCCTACCTTACATTTACGAGAAGAGAACTACCTACCCTTGTGTTGAGATCAAGTTGCTCCACTCCCACCATATGAAACTTGATCTCTAGGCTTCCCAAGTTGCTTTCCACTCAATCCTTTCTTCCACCACAGCCAAATCAGTGAGGAGAGTTGAGTGTTGGGGAGATTATCATTTGAAGCACAAGAGCAAGGAGTTCATCATCATCAACACCATCTATTACCATTTGGAGGGTGGTGCCTCCTAGATTGGTTAGGTGTCGCTTGGGAGCCTCCGTCGAGATGTGGAGTTGAACCAAGAAGTTTGTAAGGGCAAGGAGATCGCCTACTTCGTGAAGATCTACCCCGAGTAAGGCTAGCCCTCCGTGGGCGTAGGCCAAGATGGCATAGAAAAGGTTGCTTCTTCGTGGACCCTTCGTGGGTGGAGCCCTCCGTGGACTCTCGCAGCCGTTACCCTTCGTGGGTTGAAGACTCCATCAACGTGGAAGTACGATAGCACCACCTATCGGAACCACGAGAAAAATCACTGCGTCTCCAAATTGCGTTTGATCTTCTCTACTTCTCTTTACTACTTGTGCAATTTACTTTCCACTGCCCATACTCTAGAATTGCATGTGTAGTATTCTACTTGACTTGTGTGTGTTATGCAAAATCTGCCAAAAACTTGTCTTTGTCAAAAGGCATAATTTTTATCTTGTCGAGTAGTCTAATCACCCCCCCTCTAGACACTCTCACCTTCTTCGATCCTACAAGTACGAGGGTTCACTGGTTCGGCTGCAGTGTGAGGCTGCCATCGCCACAGGATAACAGGGTGTGTGGGTGAGTAGAGGGTTGGCCTGGACAGCGGTGGGAGTAGTAGGGGGCGGTGAGGCCTCCGCGGCATCACAACCGGCCACGGGAGGCAGGAGCATGCGGCACGACCGGCGCTGCTTTGGGCGGCTGGAGCACGAAGACCAGAGGTTGAAGAAGCAGTACGACCGTTGGATGGACATCGTACGATCACTGGAGCTAGAATCGTTCATATTGACTAAGTTGACAAAGCCCTCCGTCTCCATCAACTTAGTAGGCCCTCAAGTCAGCCTCCCACCAAGGTGGGTCCCAGCTAGCCGGGGGAGTATTCATTTTTTTGTGCGTAATAAGGAGGCACTTCCGGTGGGTCCGAGCTGACAGCGGGGGGAACGTTTTTTCCCGAAATACGGTGGCCCGTCCGGTGGGTTCCAGCAGTCAGGGGGAAACGTGTTTTTTCGCAAAATACTGGTGGCCCGTCCGGTGGGTCCCTGCTGTCAGGTGGAGGAATAATTATTTTGCGCATAATAAGGAGACACTTCCTTGCGGCTGCCGTGGACCCAGTTGTCAGCCTCTCCATGTACAGTACTCTTCCGATGGAAGTCGTTCCTTGACCATGTTGACCACGCCGCATTGAGAGCACCAGAGCGGTGGACGACGGCGAGGCCTAGGAAAGAAGGCGACGACACGGAGCCGGGGAAGACGCGACAGTGGATGCCCAAGCGTAGAGGAGTAGGAGGGTTCACTGGTTCGGCTATGGTGTGAGGCTGCCGTCGCCGCAGGGCCTGGCTAGCGGTGGGAGTAGTAGGGGGCGGCGAGGCCTCAACGGCAGCACAGCCGGCCACTAGAGGCACGAGCAGGCGGTCTCGCCGGCGCTGATTTGGGCGGCTGGTGCAAGAAGAGCAGCACTTGAAGAAGCAGCAGGACCGTTCGATTCAAATCCAACGGTTACTGCTGCTACAATCGTTTGTTGACTAAGTTGACAAGCTCTGCGTACGCGTCAACTTAGTAGCCCACAGGCGAGCCTTCCAACCGGTGCGCCCCAGATGTCAGTGGGAGGAATCATTTTTTCGTGTAATAAGAGGCAGTTGATTGCGTGCGACCAGGCCAGCGGAGGGAGTAGGGTGGGCCGGGGAAGCTTCCGAGGCATCACAACTTGTTAGGCAAAAAATTCGATACATGGTGTAGGAAGCGGTTTGGGAATTTGCATACCTTTCCGACCAGTGAGATACTCTGTACAAAGTATGACAGAGAAATAACCACAGAGAACGAAGCTAAAAGTAAAAAACCAAACACGCATTTTTCCATTTGTTTTGCATTGAATCGTTTGACAAGCTTGACTAGTGCTGTTTTTTCACTTTTATAAAAACCGCATCATAATGTTAAAACGTGCATTTGCCCGTACATAAGTAATAGTAGTACTCCCTCTGTCTAGGTGTATAAAGTCTTCACTCCTACTTGGTCACGGTGCACAACCAAAGATGACTTATTCACCTAGAAGGAGGGAGTAGCATAGTCTGCAAGCATATATAGAGAGAGAGGTGCAGTGCGATAGTATATAGTACTAAAGTTTGTACTGTATGCACCTACATACAAAATGCATACGGATACACAAGGTTTCCAAACTTTCCCTCTTACATACTTAATTAAGGACGCTAATAATTCCCGAACGTACGGGATTTATCATTTGCGTCCCAAAACTAATGAGATCACCTTACGAAACTAAATTATACTCCCTACTAAAAGCCACGGCACTCGCAAGAGCGCTTGCGGCGCGCCACGAGTGCCCTGGTGCGCGGCCGTTTCCCAGCACGCTGAAACAACACCTCTTCCTCAGCCTCTTAACTCGCGAGGTGCTGATTGGCGGCTTGCCGGCGAGCGAGCACGATCTCACCGGTGTGGTGATCCGGCGCCAGCAGGTACTCCTTCTCGCAGGAAGCGTGCACCCGGTCCACATACCGCCAAGCGTAGATGAGGTGCTTGGACCTGAATACACTCGGGGCTTTGGCACGGGCGTCCTCCGTCACCCTCACGGCCCTTGCACGAGCCTTCTACCAAAGAGCCAATTGCTTGACTCTCTCGGACGCGACATAGAGCTGCCAGGCAGCTGGCCCCGCGGCACGCTTCTCTTCCTCGGCCTACTTCTCCGCCTGTATTTTGGTGTGCTCTGCCAGCGAGAAAGCCTCCCACATGGCGACATCCATTTCTTTCCGAAGCTCCTCAAGGCTGGGGGGTTCGGCGGGCGGCGCGGCGTTCTCCTCATAGCGGGGAGCCGACACGCGTGCTGGTGAGATTGGGAACGCCAACGCGTCCACCTCGACGCATCGCAGCGAGGAGTGGAACGCCGACGCGTCCTCCTCGACTAGTGGCAGTGAGGAACGGAATGGCGACGCGTGACCGTCCAGGCGGTGCAGCGAGGGGCGCTTAGGGCTTGGGTGGGGCGATGCCATGGTGGTCGACGTGAGAGGGAGGGGGAGGAGACAGCGATGAACGTGAGCGTTCTTCTGAATGCCGTGGGAGGCGCAGTATTTATAGCGAGCAATGGCACACCTACATAAGTCCAGTTGCGCCATTGACATGTAGGCTAGACCCTTGTTGGGGCCATATGTCAGTGACCCAATGCACCTGCAGTTAAGTAACTGAAGAAGCGTCCCGGAAGATATGTTGCGTGATTAATATAACAGCTACGTGGGCATATTTGTTGGAGTAAATTACGGGGGAGAGAAAGGGTGGAAATATTGCTGGTCACAACGGATTGGCTGAGCGTGGGGGTAGGAGAGTCATGCATGCAGATTGTTTCACACGGGGTGGAGTGGTGGGACCGCCGGAGGGAGAAGGAGAGTTTGGCAGGCATATTGTTTCCACACATGGAGAGGAAAAGATTTGGAGATGAACGGGCTTCCTGCAGGTATTGGGAACGATGCATAATAATTCATCTTGCATGTCAGGCTAGGTATAGTCTCAAGTCATTAAAAACATACACTCCATAAAGGTTGGCCATATTGGTGGTATCTTAGGTGGTATTATGCACATAAGAATAGCAAACATGTGGATGTGGCAAAGAATTAAAGAAGAGAAGGGCGGGGTAGAGTAATTAGTGTTCATGCATGCATTGATAAACACATTTTTTTGTGAAGAACGACAACATTAGTTGAGTAGTTTTGCAGACTTCAAAAACTATTCCACCGCCTCTACTATCTTGCTAAGAGTAGGTGAAATTTTTGAATCGAGCCCTTTAAACTAGAAGGGAGGTAGTAGTACTCTAATAGCTAACCTCATTGTGATGACAAGATAGGACATGGCACGCACCTGGACGGAGGAACTAGTCTGCATTGTGCATTTAAGTTTTGTCTGAAGTCAATGTACCTCTACTTTCACCAGACTTATAGAAAAATTTGCTCCCTCCATCTAGGTGAGTAAGTGATCTTAGGTTGTGCATCATGACCAAGGAGGAGGGGAAAACGAGGGACCTTAATGTTTATTTGCTAATTAATAGCATTGCATGCAATGACCTAACCACTACATGTCGTGTTTGGTACTCTCAAGTCATTAAAAGCATGCACACCCTTCATCTCTTTATTGGTTTATATGTCAAGAAACAAGAAACGAGGTAGAAGTTAATGCACTACGCCTAAGTATTTTGGGATTATTTGGTTTTCATAAGATGACTTACACACCTAGACAGAGGGAGTATCAACATTCACAATGTCAAATCAATATTTTTACACTCATTATAAAACTTAGTTCTTATACTCATTATAATCAGTATTGTAGATATTGATATTTTTAGTATAAATTTGGTCAAACACTTTGCAAACGGTTGACGGGAGTAAAAAGAACCAGAGGGAGTATCATGCATGCGGAGTAGGCAAAAAAATTGCTCATTTATAGCCGGTCGAAGTGTCAAAGGGCGCGACCGCGAGAGGAAGGCGAAGGTCGTGGGGGGCGCGACGGTTGAGGAATTAAGTGAAGTTACATCCACGCGCCGACATGGCGTGCGAACAGGAAGAAGCTATACCGTCAGGCCTATGATATGGATCTAGTAGACATGACATCTAGTGGGTCCCGCATAGTTCTCGAGAACTCTTTGGGGGCTTGCAGCCGTTTATCCACCGGGCAAGCCAGCAACCCCATGCCGTTCGCACGCCCTACTCGTCCCCGTCTTCTACCTTACAACAGTTCGCTCCCAATCGTCCCGTCCTTTCACATTAGTTCGCTACCAGTTTTTTTGCGGGGTACAACAGTTCAACTTCTCCTAACCCTCTCCAAAATCCATGGCCTCCCAAATCTCCATGGTCGCCGCTGAGTACCAGGTTAGAGCCATCACTGACGGTCAGTTCATCGTCATCTACACACGTGGATACGCGACGGTGAAAGCTTGGCTTGCTCGCTTCCTATGCATGTTCAACAGTTCAACGGATGAGTGGGTCGCTGGGCTAGATGTTGAGTACACCATAGTCCTAGGACGAGAGAAGGATCTAAAGGACGAAGAGAGGAAGAAGCCCGCCGTGATCTAGGTTTGCGTACATAACGTTTGCTTGGTCTACCACATATGCCATGCCGACGTTGAGTGCCAGGATTTTAAGAAATTCCTCAAGGAAAAAAGAGTGAAATTCGTTACTGTAGACTTTAAGAACGACGGGGATGTCCTGCATCGAATAGGTCTCGTTGTAGGCCGGCCCTTCGATCTCGAGAAGGCAAGCCTGGTGTCCTCCTCTCAACCCCCAGTGCTGACCCTGGCAGCAGCCATGATTGATCCTTCGTACGCTAAACTGAAGAAACCTCATCACGAGTTTCATCATGCATGGGAGTCGAAGACATTAGATGAAGATCACATCCTATACGCAACAATGGATGCCTAGCTTTGTTTAAATATCTACAAGGGTTGGATGAAGAAGCAGAGTCCAGTGTCTGGTTCAAGCAAAGAAGCGTCGACAAAGAGGAAGAGGAAATGGGACCAGGACAAAGTCGAGGACGTGGACTCGGACTTCGAGTAGGTGGCAGTGCCGTCGCTCATGCTGGTTCTACTGAAGTCTCAAGCGGACTATTTGCTTAGTTTATTTTCAAGGGTGTGTTGTGCTGAGCAGAGCCCCAGCAGAACTATGTTTATGTTCTTTCAAGTTATTTGAACTCTTTAGTATGTACGGTAGTACTAGCACTATGTCTTACTACTGTTCTTCTTGCATTTGGTACTACAGCTCGTATCTTCGTGTTCCTACTATACTTAATACGTTCGTACTAGTAGTATAATTTGGGTCAGTCGATTTGTGAAAGAAGTTCGACGGAGCAAAGGAAGAAGACGACAGAAGAGGTGGAAGAAGCCCTTCTAGCCATCCATGTTGCATCAAACGGCTCACAAGAGTCGACTGACCCAAATTGCTCCTTTAGATTGCAGGATCCACGTGGCATTCAAGGTCTCGAAGGTAGATTCCGCGTCCGCACCGCTTTTGCGGGCTCGGCTTGTATGACCGGCTTCGCGCGATAGCCACCATGCGCGCCTCCTCCGCGCGGGTGGAGACGACAATGACACGCTAGTTCCTCCTCGCTAGCATGCTGGAGGACGCGCTCGTCCTCCTCTTTGTACGCTGCGTGCATAGACGCGGCTCTACCAGCTGCTCGTGTGCTTGGCAGCGGGGCGACATCGCGAGGAGGGACTGCAGACGACATGAGCGGGCGAGCCTTCGGCTACATGGCACAAGGATGGCGGAGACACAGCGGTGATGGGCGAGAAATTGTTGGCTGGAGCAGGCGGGCGCGGGCATGCGCAACAGCGACAGCGACATATTGATGAGTGCGTGTGTGGGAGTTTCTTTAGTTTTATATAATCTTGGTCAAACATAAAAGAAAACTGTACTAGTACACCTAAACATTAGACTTAGGCAGCGCTTTTATTAGTTAGTACCACAGCCACGATACGGCATCCTATGCAAGCGCGTGAACCGCGGCCGTGCGGTCGATCGAACGGTGCATCACCGTGTCGCGCTCGAAGGACATCCACCGAACCTTTTTTTGTGTGTGAAAACAATCCCCGAATATTACTCAACTTTTTTTTCCTGGAAAAGTTCTTGACGCTGCAATATTTCCATATATTTGAATTTAGCTCAAGTTCGTGTTTATTTGGATTTAGACGTTTTAGGTGCGCCCTAGTTTTTTTAATACTGATTTTGTGTGTGTGACTGAGAGAGAACGTGTGTATGTGTCCATATGTGTGTTGTAGCGGAAGGGCAATGTGGAGATGGTGTGTGTGTGATACAGACATAGAGAGGTGTGATTGTGCAAATGATCATGCATGAGTGAGCAATAGACAGATGCCGATACGTTGTTTATACATGAGAGAACGGTCTTCTAGTTTACTCGTGTGTGTGTGTGTGAGAGAGAGAGAGAGAGAGAGAGAAAGAGAGAGAGAGAGAGAGAGAGAGAGAGAGGAGCATCTGTAACACAACAGCCATCTCTCTCGATTCGTCCGCCCCTCGCACGATCGCATGCAACACATGCATTAACGCGCACATTTTTACACCCTCACCCGGCCCCCGCCCACCTCAAGGCCCACACAATCTCTTCGTGAATACCCATTTCTCTCCTTAGGTTTGTTTTCTCTCAATATCTGACACACACACACACACACACACAGTCACACACAACACAACACACACACACACCCTCCCCCGAGCACACAATTCATCCCCATCCAAAGTTATACGGCGACCACTCTGTCTTGTGCTTCTTTGCACCCCAACACGCACAACACCTCAATCGTCAAAGAGAGCATCGAGCAGATCAAAGACGGCGACCACACCGCGCTAGAGAATGCGGGGCCATTTGGAACAAGGGTGATGTGACAACAGCTGACTGACTCCTCCACCCACCCTCTCTCTCTCTCTCGCACAAAATTACTAATCCCTCTCTCCCCCGCACAAAATTATCAATTCCTCAACCCACGAGATCCTTCCCCTCTCGTCCATGTTTTCCCAGCTCTCTCATCAAACATGTTGTCTCTTCTCCTTCCACGTATACAGAATCCGGATGCACACGCATCTCACGTATATTACATGTCTCCATCTTTCTCACAGACCTAACTTCTTCCTCTCTCTTTCTCTCTCTATCTCTCTTTGTCTCGTTAGGTTTGTCTCCTACTCTCACGTCCACATACATACAATCTTTCCCTCCCTATCTGCTCCATCTTCAAAAGCTCTCTCTGCACGTTTCATTCACACATTGGGATATGTCAAAATGTTGCTTCTATAATGGCTGATGTAGAGTTATGGTTGGTTTTGTTGCATCCTACAAAGTAATAACTATGAAATGCATTTAGATTCTCATTTGACTGGGATTATGTGAGTTTGAGCATGTTGTGAAGTAATATAGACCTTGTATACATCTTGGGATTTGACAATGATTGTAACTATTGAATTGTATAGACCATTACATTCGAAGTCAATAGCCTAATATATGTATTTCACAATTTCAACAAATGATTAGTTCACAACAAACTAAGAAAACAAATGTGTACTCCCTCCATTTTTATTTAAGTCCAGGTATTAGCATTGGTCAATGTCAAGTTTTGTAAACTCTCAGAAAGCTTATAACAAAAAATATTAACATATACAATAACAAATAAATACCATTAGATTCATTATTGAATGTACTTTCACATCATACATATTTGTTATGGTAAATGTTTATATTTTTCTATAAACTTGGTCAAACTTTAGGAAGTTTTACTTCAGTCAAACTTAATATGCAAAGTTTACTACTACTACTACTCGTAGTTGCTTAGCCGAATCACTCAACACGCCACACGGGGAAAATCTCTCGCGACCCTGATTCGAGCAATGGGAATTTACCATCATAGCCTTCGGAACAGGCCTACAGATGACGCTTGGTAGAGGGCTGTTTTTGTAACTTCAGGTTCACCCTACCCAGCCAACCCCACCCTGGCACCCAGAGTAGTACACCTGAATACTCCCCATTTTCTATCCCCACCGCAAAATAGACTTCTCCACGGCACCGCAGCCTTTGTGCTCCTCCCCTTTACATCGGTGCACTCGTCCACCACAGCGCATCTGCCTCATCGACGACCTCGTATGCCGCACTGGAGCCGGTCCACCATCGTCGTCGTACACGGAGCCTCTTCCCCGGCATCGTCCTCCACGGTCTCGGATCTGCTTCCCGGAAGCCGACGCCAAGCGCAGAAGTACCACCGTCATGGACAATGAACTAACTCCCGTTGCCGACCATGACTCACAGAGGCCGCCGCGACCATCGTTCTCCTCCTCGATTGGTAATGTGTGTATTGAATCACTTAGCAGTACATGCGCAGTTCCAATTTTGTTCATACCTACCCTTCAAATTTCCTGGGTGCTATTGTTCCCGTAAAAATAATTGGTTATATCCACCATTGTCCAACAGAATATCAGCTTGTAATTGTGCGTCATTCCTGTATCGCGCTGTGCTTGGGTAGGTTTTTCATCTGCAACCAGTAGTGTGGCAAATGATGGAAAGTTTTTTAGACCTAGCAAGATGCCCATGCGTTGCACGCATCAAGATGCATTTGTATGAGTAGTTTATCTTGTGGGAGAAAAGGATGAACGAGGGAAGGCCTTATTTGCAAATTTGGAGAGGGGTATGGGTATCTTTTTAAAAAATTCCCATTTGTTTCCTTCCTACCCATCAGATATAAATTGGACGTCCTATATTGCAGGATGGCGGGCACACCATCATCACCAACTCTGTTTTTTTTATCAGAAAAAAAATATAGAGTAAAAAAAGTAGACAGTAGAGAAGTAGAGATAGATATTAAATATTAAATATAAAATAAATATAACAATAGAGAAGAGAGTAGAGATCGCAGAGATGTCGGGAAAGGATCACGCGCGCGCGAGAAAAAGTGGTCGGGCATGCGCTAGTTTTGGCGCCCGGCGTCCGGCGCACTTTATAAAATCCAACGCCCTCCCACCACTCTGTGCCTTGCCACCGCTCTCTCCCCACTCTGTGCCTCGCCACCACTCTCTCCCCACTCTTTCTCGCCTCGCCGCCACCGCGCCACCATGCCGCCACATTGCCGGGAATCTTGGGGATACCGCGGCGTCTGCGCGCCCCTCCGGTGGCTTCTCCACCGAGATCCGGTTCCGCGGGATGTGCCTCGGCCTCGGCAATTTCGACACCGCCAACGAGGCCGTCCGTGCGTACGATGCGGCAGCGTGGCGCCTCCGGTGGCCTCATAGAACATTGAATTTCCCCAACGTGCTGACGTGGGAGCGGGCACAGGAGCTCGCGCCTCTGCCGCGGCTTAGCACCGAGGAGGATCATCGCGACAACCGTAGGCTGGAGCACCGTCTCGGCATCACCGAGATGGACGAGGAAGCCATGGCGCTGTGGCGCCAACACTTCCCGCAGGACATCATCAACAAGCGCGAGTTCTACGCGCAAAGGAGGGCGGAGAGGGATAAGAGGAGGGCGGAGCGAGCCGCCTATCGCGAGGACAAGCGTAGGCGAAAAGCGGACGCTCAATTCAACATGAGGCTATGAGCAGTGTCACCCTGGGAATCCGACGACGATCGGTATCTTCACGTCTACAGTCAGACGTCAGAGGAGGACATCACCGAGGAGTCGTTGAATTATCTTTTTTTATCTATCTTTTTTTATCTATTCTGTTGGAGATGCTCTAACATGGCAGACGAGTGCTTACATGTTGCCCACAAGATGCGCGAGTGTTACTAGTAGTATATTTTTCTTGCCATGTTGAGATTTTAAAACCACGAGTGCGAACATGCAGAGGAGCAATGAAGACCAAACACAGGATATTGGGGACATCTTGAAGGAGCGTGGCAAGTTAAAGAGGAGCTGCACCAAACCTATAAAACGAGATTTGGTAAGTAACACCCTTTCAATTATTTTCGTTTAGCCTCGTGTTCTTCGATGTGTATATGTTGTAGTTTCTGTTTCTCTTAAGCCTGGTGTTCTTTGATGTGTAATAAGAAGAGTCTTAATCGTCCTAATGCTTTCGTATTTAGCTTGATGTAGGAAGTGGGTGTTCTCACCTTGTAGTCTGTTTTATATTTTTTCCTTCTGAATTCACTTCTCTGAGTTCTGTTTATCTGGCTTCTACTAAATGGATCTAGGTTGCTCTGAGTATTGATCTAAAAAAGAAGTAACTTCATGTCAGGATGCAATTCCTGCAAGGAGGGAAGTATGGTCAGCCTCGAGATCATGTTTCCAAAATGAGGCTGGATTACACACAAGGTGCCAGTTCCCTAATGATGCTGGATTAGACACAAGCTGCAAATTCCCAGATGATATTGCATTACACACAAGCCAGGTGCAGTCGTCAGCTGTTCGTGTCCTTGTGGCATTAGTAAAGGCTGAAAGAAAGCATGCAGCAGCCCTTGAGAATGTAGCTGAGTTCCTGAAGAAGCGAAAAGAGCAATCAGATGCTCTCTTCACCCAAGCCAAAGAAGAGATGGAAGAAGCCAAAAATAAGCTAGCGGAGGCAGAGCAGGCTAGGCGTCTCCTGCTATCTACAACTGTTGTCAATAAAAAATTTCCTTTATAATAGCTAGGTTCAAGTGTTTATCCAGTCAGCATGCCTGTTGTGATGTCCGTGCATCTACTGACGTGGCACAAAATATTTTTTTTCGGGTCATGTAATAACAGCAATTACTTTCCAAACAATAACAGACGAAGCATTGGACATGGTATAGTTCACGCGCAAGCCCGACATTCCAAGTTCAACTTCCACATCAAACTCATGTTCACAGATATCTGCACATTCATACATAACGTTCACAACCATGATTCACTTCAAAGCCAAAAAAATGTGAGGAGAGTTATAAATAAAGATAAACCTCTACTAGTTCCTGCTACCAGTGCGAGCACAACAAGTCAAGACCATGCGTAAATTAATTATATTTTAGTCATTTTTTGTGTTCTAAAATGCCTACCGGCTCGCGGAAGGACGTGTTGCCGGCACACGGTGGATTCAATGAAGGCAGGCAGGGCAGTCTTAAGTTGGACGCACACGGCGAGGAAGCGTGCTCAGCCGGGCCTGCAGCGAGTGCAGCCCTCTTGGTCGGCGCGCCGGTTCAATGTCTGCGCTTTGAGAGGTCGCGTCCGTGTCAGAGCAATCACTCCCTCCAGTCCTTTTTTGTTTGGGTATAACAAAATCTCATTTTCCATTCACATTTTACAAGTAAAATTCATGGACAAACTTTGACCCAAAGTACGAATGGGACTAGTAAACCATAATGGAGGTAGTAGTTTTTTTAATCAAAGAAGGGTTTCCCCTTCCGATTTTCATTACTGAAAACCAGCATCTAAATCTAAACCATAGTATCTACCCTAGAACTACCAGGTTCAACATCTCGCAACATAAACCCATACAACCATACGCCAAGGAGGTACGTAGTACTATGAATTCCATTTTCGCTCCATACCAATCATTCTAATAACTACTTACTACTTATAATGCGGCATTGAAAATCGGAAATCTTAACCCCAGTAAAAAACGATATTTTAAACGTGGCTACTTGATCTGTGGCAACTGGCGAGCCACCGCGCTCCAAGTCATTCACCTGTGGTCCCGACCATCAACTCCTACGGATCAAATTATCACGCGAGCTGACTATTCCTGCAAAGGTGCTCCACCATGTACTCGGTACCAGCGAATGCAGCAATCGTGCACCTAGGGTTTTAGGGTTTATTTGTTAATCTCGCATTTATGTAACACTCATGTGTGCGAGATAGCGAGAGGCCGATTGCGTGCGTGCACCTCTTCTCTTCGTATATGTACTCCACCGTTTGTCTGGTGTCCAAAAAATTATAATAACTACTAGCAATGTGCCAATGCGTTGCCACATGATCAAAGTAGATTAATACAAATTCACAGATTTGATAGAAAAAAGTCTAGTTTTGAAATACGTATATCACTAAAAGTATGTTATGTTTCACTCAAAATATATTCCTTTGGCGGTTTTGATGAGATAAGGGAGGAATTTTGTTGGTTTCAAGATTCGAGAAATGGTATATGTCTAATTTCTACTCTTACTAGCAAGATGCATGTGCATTGCACGAAACATAAAGGTCTTGTGGGAGAAAAGGATGAACAATGGAAGGCCTTATCTGCAAATGTGGTGAAGAGTGCGGGTAAATTGCCATATTTTCCTTCCTATCTGTAAATCGGAGGACCTACATTGCAGGACGCCAGGCCTACCATCATCACCAACTCTATTTTTTATCCCTACTCTTATAAAAAGCATTGTCGGTGATGATTGTGTGCCTGCCATCCTGCAATATAGGTCGTCCGATCTATATCTGACGGATAGGAAGGAAACTATGACAATTTTGCAAAAAGATACCCACATCCCTCTCCACATTTGCAAATAAGGCCTTCCCTCATTCATCCTTTTCCCCCACAAGATAAACTACTCATACAAATGCATCTTGATGTTCCATGCAATGCATGGGCATCTTGCTAGTTGTTGCAAAAAGCCCATGTGTGTGTGTGTGAGAGAGCGAGAGTGGAGGAGGACGGAGTGCATGTGTGACAAAGACACAAGGAGTGTGTGTGCGATAGATATCAGCTTAAAATGAGGCGATAGTGCGTGTGTGCACGAGTGAGAGGGCGTGTCTCAAGAAGGGAAGAAAAATCTACATAGATACAAGGAGCGGGAGAGAGACATGTATGCGATAGTGGAAGCACGAGTGTGCGGGTGTATAAACCTATCTAGAGGCTAGCTAGTCGATAAATGTTTGTGAGAGAAATACGAGTCGGGGTGCAAAAGCGAGAGTTTTGTGTGTGTGTGAGAGAGATGGTAGTCGGGAAGGGGAGTGGAAGCAGGAGTTGTGTGTGTGTCTGTGAGAGAGAGGGGGGGTTGTCTGATCGGTAAACAAATGAATAATGTCAGTCTAGGATGGAGATGAAAAGGAGACCGCAACAAATGTTGTATCTACAGGAGAGAGAGAGAGAGAGTGAGATAGTAATTTTAGTGGTATGAGTCATATGTAGAGACATATAGGGTGTGTGAGAGAATCCCATAGAGAGAAAGACAGAGTGAAAGACGAGTGGAGACTGTGTGTGTGGCGGTGAAAAAGAAAGCTTAGGTACCGAGTGATACGAGAGAACAGTAGAGATGCGAGAGATAATGAAAACCATGTAATGTATAATGATAGGGAAAGTGTGACACTTCTCAAGGGATACGTCGAGAGACCATGTTTGCGAGGATAGGAGAAACTTGAAGTGAGCGTGCGGGTGAGCTGGAGAAAAGAGATTGATAGATACCTGTAGGAGCATGCATGCGAGAGAGATGGGCGTCAAAGGAGTGAACAAAAAAGGGATTCAAATATTTGAATTCGAGGTGATGATACATGTAATCCATACTCGAACCAAAATTGATCTATCAAACATGCATATTCATATGAATTCACGCACATCTATGTTATTTAATTTGTAGATATTACTGATCCATACATTTTAGTAGAACATAATTTGGTTAAATTTTTTCGAATTCAACCTTAAGATTTTGAGATCATTGTATTTGTAAATCATATTATACATATAAAGGAGCAAAATTCTTTGTTGTGCTTTTGAAAGTATATATAAAAAATGATGTATATAGAATGTAATTCCAATCGAAAATGGATCCCTGCTGAAAAAATAGAATACAAATGGGATTCGAATTGAGTTGGCATGGTAAACATGCACTCTGCAAAATTTGAACGAAGCAGGGAAAGTCGCAGTAACCGCCCGAATCCAAAATCTGCGAGATGGAAATTACTACTGCCTATCGCTGCCACGCAAAGCCTATCTGCTGGATTTCTATAGGTTTTGATAGGGGTAGGTTTGTAATTTCACCCAAACGTGACGTAACCACCTCTCACCAGGATTCATACACGGTGGGCGCCAAAACATAGTGTGTCCTCGGCCGGAATCGACTCCCTCCCCGATTTATATTCATACATGGTGGACGCCAAAAACAAACTTTCACGGCAAATATTAGGTGTATGCGAGATTACCGTCCTATCCCCAACCGACTAATATTGTCATGATGTAGTAGAAATTTGAAACGGGGGCTAAGTTTGTAAATTTCCTCGCATTTGAGACAAGCGCACCCTGAATACATGGTTCCCCCCTTCCTCTCTACATCCCTTTTCCCCATTCGAACTTCGTGGGCACCAAAACACCTTCTCCACCCCACTCCCCTCTGTCCGCCGTCATCCGCCACCCCATCCACCGCCGTCCTCCTCCACAATGCCGGAGCTGATACCCCGACGCCGCCGTCCATTACAAGAGATCGACCTCTCTCATCCACGGCTCCGGACCAGGATCCTTGCATCCCGTCCTCTCGCTTCATCCCCGCCGTCGTCCACCTTGCCGGCGCCGCTCCTACGACCGTGTCGTCCACCGCACCCCGCCACCACCGTCTACCCTCCTAGTTCTACTTCCACGCCGCCGACAGCCATCGCTACCGCAACACCGTCAAATTCTTAAGAGATGAGTACACGGTGCCGCACCAGAGGCGGTACTCTTTCCTATCTGCTCAACTTATTTGTCGCAGCAAGAAAATAGATTGCCACTGCTTTACTCTGAATTCTTGTCTTGGTTGCAAAGTTGCCTATGTCCGGATTGATACCTTGGTTCTCTAAAACCGAGGGAAATACTTACGCTACTCTCCTGCATCACCCTCTCCTCTTCGAGGAAAACCAACGCAAGCTCAAGACGTAGCAAGAAGGATTTCTGGCGCCATTGCCTAGGAGGTCTTCGCTCAAGTCAAGACATACCAAATACCCATCACAAACCCATCTCCCTCGCATTTACATTATTTGACATTTGCCTCTCGTTTTCCTCTCCCCCACTTCACCCTTGCCGTTTTATTTGCCCTCTCTTTCCCAAGCTCCTCCTTCCTTTTTCGCTTTCCTTTTTCTGTTTCCTTGTGTGTTGGATTACTTGTTGCCATGGCGCAAGATAATACCAAATTGTGTGATTTCTAGAATACCAACAATAATGATTTCCTTAGTACTCCGATGGCTCCTCTTAATGATGTTGAGTCTTGTGAAATCAATACTGCTTTGCTGAATCTTGTTATGAAAGATCAATTTGCCGGCCTTCCTAGTGAAGATGCCCCTACTCATCTAAACAACTTTGTTGATTTGTGTGATATGCAAAAGAAGAAAGATACATATAACAATATTGTCAAATTGAAGTTATTTCCATTTTCAATTAGAGATCGTGCTAAAGTTTGGTTTCGTCTTTGCCTAAAAATAGCATTGATTCTTGGAACAAGTGCAAAGATGCTTTTATCTCTAAGTATTTTCCTCGCGCTAAGATCATCACTCTTAGGAACAATATTATGAATTTTAAACAACTTGATCATGAGCATGTTGCCCAATCTTGGGAAAGAATGAAATTGATGCTTCGCAATTGCCCAACTCATGGTTTGAATTTATGGATGATCATACAAAATTTTTATGCGGTTTGAACTTTGCTTCGAAATCTCTTAGATTCGCCATGGAGGCACGTTTATGGAAATAACGTTAGGAGATGCTACAAAACTTCTTGATAATATTATGGCTAATTATTCTCAATGGCACACCGAAACATCTTCTAGTAAAAAAGTGCATGCTATAGAAGAAATCAATGTTTTGAGTGGAAAGATGGATAAACTTATGAAATTTTTTGCTACTAAAAATACTCCTCTTGATCCCAATGATATGCCTTTGTCTTCCTTGATTGAGAATAATAATGAATCTATGGATGTGAATTTTGTTGGTAGGAATTGTTTTGGAAACAATGCTTATAGAGGAAATTTTAATGCTAGACCGTTCCCTAGTAATTCCACTAATAATTATGTAAATTCCTACAATAATTTTTATGGTAATTTTAATAAGATGCCCTCTGATTTTGAGAAGAATGTGAAAGAATTTATGATTTCTCAAAAGAATTTTAATGCTTTGCTTGAAGAAAAATTGCTCAAAGTTGATGATTTGGCTAGGAATGTTGATAGACTTTCGCTTGATGTTGTGTTATGACCGGCCAGGTCTATGGCCACCGTGGGCCCATTGGGCAGGCTTAAGGCCCAAGTTATCTTAGGTTTATTTTCAGATTATGATTATATATACTAGTTGTAAAACTATTTTGAGAATCAAGCAATAAGACTATTCTATTGCCCGGCTCCCAGAGGAGCCGGAACCCTAAACCCTAGCCGCCTCCAATCCGCAAGGACGGCGCCTCGCCGCCGGCCGCCGCGCTCCAGCCCTCGCCCACCTCCCTCCTTCCCCTATAGCCTACGCCCTCGGAAGGGCAAAACCCTAGCTCCTAACATGTTGATTCTCTTAAACTTAGATCTTCTCCTCCTAAGCATGATATCAATGAGTCTCTCAAAGCAATGAGAATTTCCATTGATGAGGGTAAGGAAAGAAACGCTAGATTGCGTGCTCAAAAAAGATAGCTTTATAAAAGCGTGTTCTTCTAGTTTCCATGAAAATAATGATGAGGATCTTAAAGTTAATTATGCGTCTCCTATTAGATCTATGTTTTGCAATATGAATCTTGATAATTATGGGACTGATGATGAATCAACTTTTCCTAGAAGGCGTCCCCAGAATTCGGAGTTTTTAGATCTTGATGCTAAATTTGGTAAAAGTGGGATTGGAGAGGCCACAACTTTAAATAGCGTTGAACCCACCATCTCGGATTTCAAGGAATTTGATTATGATAATTGTTCTTTAGAAGGTTGTATTTCCTTGTTGCAATCCATTGTTAATTCTCCTCATGCTTATAGTCAAAATAAAGCTTTTACCAAACATAATGTTGACGCCTTGATGCAATCTTGTGATGAAAAACTTAATTTGGAAGTTTCTATACCTAGAAAACTTAATGATGAGTGGGAACCTACTATAAAGATTAGAATTAAAGATCATGAGTATTTTGCTTTGTGTGATTTGGGTGCTAGTGTTTCCACGATTCCGAAAACTTTATGTGATATTCTAGGTTTCCATGATCTTGATGATTGCTCTTTAAATTTGCACCTTGTGGATTCAACCATTAAAAAGCCAATGGGAAGGATCAATGATGTTCTTATTGTTGCAAATAGAAAATTTGTGCCCGTGGATTTTATCATTCTTGATATAGGTTGCAATCTTTCTTGCCCTATTATTCTTGGTAGACCTTTCCTTAGAACGATTGGTGCGATTATTGATTTGAAGGAAGGGAATATTAGATTCCAATTTCCATTAAAGAAAGGCATGGAGAACTTTCCAATAAATAAAGTCAAATTACTTTATGAATCTATCATGCAGGCTACTTATGAATTTAGTGCCAAAGATGGCACTCGTTAGATCTATCTTTGCTTTTATGCCTATAGGGGCGCTAAACGATAGCGCTAGTTGGGAGGCAACCCAATTTTCTTTATGTTTTTTGTTTTTGCTCCTGTTTAGTAAAAAATCTTGCATCTACCTTCTGTTTAGATGTGTTTTAATCTTTTAATTAGTGTTTGTGCCAAGTAGAACCTATAGGATAACCTATGATGATAGTTGATTTGATTCTGCTGAAAAACAGATACTTTGCACGCAAGAATATAATTTTGTTAAATCACAGAAAAGTGATTTTGCATTGATTCTTTTTGATGATGTTCAATTAACAAATTGTCCAGGACTTCCTATTTTGGTAGGATTTGTAGAGTTCCAGAAGTTTGAGGTAGTTACAGATTGCTATAGACTGTTCTGTTTTTGACAGATTCTGTTTTTCGTGTGTTGTTTGCTTATTTTGATGCATCTATGGCCAATAGAATAGTTTATAAACCATAGAGAAGTTGTAATACAGTAGGTTTAACACCAAAATAAATAAAGAATGAGTTCATTACAGTACCTTATGTGGTGGTTTTGTTTTCTTTCACTAACGGAGCTTATAAGATTTCCTGTTGAGTTTTGTGTTGTGAAGTTTTCAAGTTTTGTGTAAGCTTTTATGGACTATGGAATAAGGAGTGGCAAGAGCCTAAGCTTGGGGATGCCCAAGGCACCCCAAGATATTCAAGAATAGCCAAAATCCTAAGCTTGGGGATGCCCCGGGAAGGCATCCCCTCTTTCGTCTTCGTTCATTGGTAACTTTACTTGGAGCTATATTTTTATTCGCCACATGATATGTGTTTTGCTTGGAGCATCGTGTATTATATTAGTCTTTTATTTTTAGTTTACAACAATCATCCTTGCTGTACACACCTTTTGGGAGAATCCTATTTGATTAGAATTTTCTAGAATACTCTATGTGCTTCACTTATATCTTTTGAGCTTGATAGTTTTTGATCTAGTGCTTCACTTATATCTTTTAGAGCACGGAGGTGGCTTATTTTTGAAGAAATTGCTAGTCTCTCATGCTTCACTTATATCTTTTTGAGAGTCTTCTATAACAGCATGCTATTTGCTATGGTTACAAAGTTGGTCCTAGAATGATAACCATCCAAGTTGTGTATAATAAAAACTATCATAGGAAGAGAAGTGGATGCTATGATCAATTTGATGCTTGATAATTGTTTTGAGATATAAAGGTGGTAATGTTAGGGTCATGCTAGTGGGTAATTATGAAATTGAGAAATACTTATGTTGAAGTTGACAAGTCCCATAGCATGCACATATTGTAAAAGTTGTGTGATAAATTTGTTGCATGAGGTGCTCTTTTGATTGTATTCCTTATGAGTGGCAGTCGGGGACGAGCGATGGTATTTTCCTACCAATCTATCCCTCTTGGGGCATGCGTAGTAGTACTTTGCTTCAAGGGCTAAGTAGACTTTTGCAATTAGTATATGATTTCTTTTTGACTAATGTGAGTCCATGGATATACACACACTCATCCTTCCACTTTGCTAGCCTTTATTATTACCGCGCAACTTTCACCGGTATCATGAACCCTTTATTTACCTTCCTAAAAACAGCCACCATACCTACCTATTATGGCATTTCCATAGCCATTACGAGATATATTGCCATGCAACTTTCCACCGTTTCGTTTGTTATGACACGTTCCATCATTGTCATATTTCTCTTTGCATGATCATGTAGTTGACATCGTATTTGTGGCAAGGCCACTTTCATAATTTTCATACATGTCACTCTTGGTTCATTGCATATCCCGGTACACCGCAGAGGCATTCATATAGAGTCATATCTTATTCTAGCTTTGAGTTGTAATTCTTGAGTTGTAAATCAATAAATGTGTGATGATCTTCATTATTAGAGCATTGTCTTAGTGAGGAAAGGATGATGAAGACTATGATTCCCCCACAAGTCGGGATGAGACTTCGGACTTGAAAAAAAATGAGAAAGGCCAAAAAAAAAGAAAAGGCCAAAGAAAAAAAGAGGAAAAAAAGAGAAAAAATGAGAGAAAAAGAGAGAAGGGACAATGCTATTATCTCTTTTTCCACACTTGTGCTTCAAAATAGCACCATGATCTTCATGATAGAGAGTCTCCTATGTTGTCACTTTCATATACTAAGTGGGAATTTTTCATTATAGAACTTGGCTTGTATATTCCAATGATGGGCTTCCTCAAAATGACCTAGGTCTTCGTGAGCAAGCGAGTTGGATGCACACCCATTTAGTTTCTTTTGTTGAGCTTTCATATATTTATAGCTCTAGTGCATCCGTTGCATGGAAATCCCTACTCACTCACATTGATATCTATTAATGGGCATCTCCATATAGTCCGTTGATACGCCTAGTTGATGTGAGACTATCTTCTCCCTTTTTGTCCTCACAACCACCACCATATACCACCATAGTGCTATGTCCATGGCTTGCGCTCATGTATTGCGTAAGAGTTCAAAAAGCTGAAGCGCATTAAAAAGTATGAAACAATTGCTCGGGTTGTCATCGTAGTTGTGCATGATGGGAGTATTTTGTGTAATGAAAATGAAACATGGCCTAACTATATGATTTTGTAGGGATAAGCTTTCTTTGGCTATGCTATTTTGATAGGACATGATTATTTGTTAGTATGCTTTGAAGCATTATTATTTTTATGTTTTATAAACTTTTATTCCGAATCATTTGGGTCTGAACATTCATGCCACAATAAAGAAAATTACATTGAGAATTATGCTAGGTAGCATTCCACATCAAAAATTTCTTTTTTATCATTTACCTACTCGAGGCGAGCAGGAATTAAGTTTGGAGATGCTTGATACGTCTCCAACGTATCTATAATTTTTTATTGTTCCATGCTATTATATTACCCCTTTGGGATGTTTATGGGCTTTATTTTACACATTTATATCATTTTTGGGACTAACCTACTAACCGGAGGCCTAACACGTATTGTTGTTTTTTTGCCTATTTCAGTATTTCGAAGAAAAGAAATATCAAACGGAGTCCAAACGGAATGAAACCTTCGGGAGCATGATTTTTGGAACGAACGTGATCCAGAGGACTTGGAGTGCATGTCAAGAAGCAGCCGAGGCTCCCACGAGATAGGAGGGCGCCCCCCCATAGGGCGTGCCCCCTTGTCTCGTGGGCCCCTCGGGCATCCACCGACGTACTTCTTCCTCCTATATAATCCTACGTACCCCGAAAACATCCAGGGGGCAGACGAAACAAAATTTCCACCACCGTAACCTTCTGTATCCGCGAGATCCCATCTTGGAGCCTTCGTCGGCGTTCTGCCGGAGGGGGAATCGACCACGGAGGGCTTCTACATCAACATCGTTGCCCCTCTGATGAGTTATGAGTAGTTTACCACAGACCTACGGGTCCATAGTTATTAGCTAGATGGCTTCTTCTCTCTTTTTGGATCTCAATACAATGTTCTCCCCCTCTCTTGTGGAGATCTATTTGATGTAAACTCTTTTTGCGGTGTGTTTGTCGAGATCCGATGAATTGTGGTTTTATGATCAAGTTTATCTATGAATAATATTTGAACCTTCTCTGAATTCTTTTATGTGTGATTGAGTTATCTTTGCAAGTCACTACGAATTATCAGTTTGGTTTGGCCTACTAGATTGATCTTTCTTGCCATGGGAGAAGTGCTTAGCTTTGGATTCAATCTTGCGGTCTTCTTACCCAGTGACAGAAAGGGTTGCAAGGCACGTATTATATTGTTTCCATCGAGGATAAAAAGATGGGGTTTATAACATATTGCTTGAGTTTATCCCTCTACATCATGTCATCTTGCTTAATGCGTTACCCTGTTCTTATGAACTTAATACTCTAGATGCAGGCAGGAGTCAGTCGATGTGTGGAGTAATAGTAGTAGATGCTGGCAGGAGTCGGTCTACTTGTTACGGACGTGATGCCTATATACATGATCATACCTAGATAACCTCATAATTATTCGCTTTTCTATCAATTGCTCCACAGTAATTTGTTCACCCACCGTAATACTTATGCTATCTTGAGAGAAGCCACTAGTGAAACCTATGGCTCCCGGGTCCATCTCTTATAATATTTGCTTCCAATTTACTTTTATTTGCATCTTTACTTTTTGCATCTATATTATAAAATACAAAAAATATATTTATCTTATCATACTATCTTTATTAGATCTCACTTTCGCAAGTGGCCGTGAAGGGATTGACAACCCCTTTATTGCGTTGGTTGCGAGTTCTCAGTTTGTTTGTGTAGGTCCGTGGGACTTTTGAGGAGCCTCCTACTGGATTGATACCTTGGCTCAAAAACTGAGGGAAATACTTACGCTACTCTGCTGCATCACCCTCTCCTCTTCGAGGAAAACCAACGCAAGCTCAAGACGTAGCACCATCATACCATGTTTTTCCACTCAAATGTTGTTCTTGTGCATCAGACATCAAAAAGGAAGAGGGTGATTGCCGAACCTGAAGGAGCACCAGCAAAGTCCTTGAAAAACGTGGTGGTGCCGGAGAAATCAGACACACCCACTTATATTGGTTGTACAACTAGTGAAACAAAATGTAGGACCGACTCCAGCAGACTGTACCCATACTTCACTGGCCACACCACTAGCCCCACCACACAGGACCTGCACTCCAGCAAAAGGTATACCGATTTCATTTGACATAGCACCAGCCGTACCACAGAAAAATCCCACTCCAGCAAAAAGTACAGCAAGTCCACCGGCCGAAGACCTATCCCAACTGCAGAGACGGCCAATTCGTGCAGATTGGAACCCCATTCCATTTATTCCCAGTTGAAAAGGCAATGCTTTTAATGTTGTTAGGGACTACATGCATATATTCCCATCATGGGAAGATTATAGTGAAGACAAACACCATTTTCACATCTTCCTGTCCAACTTACGTGTAAGTGCGATTATTCATGGTTATTATTTTCTTGTTTTCTGCTGATTGAACACATCAATGATTTACATTACATTGTTGTAACTAGGCGAGGGTCAATCTAGATAGTCATGGCGATCAAAGCTTGCTTGTGCTCTTCAAGGAAGCATTGCAGCAGTATCGGTGTTACCTGAGGAAACCACACTTTGATGGCAAGTCTATAAACGAATTTCTGGTGAAGTCTCCTGTGCTAAATTTAGAAGACATCGAATGGAAAAACCTTGTTTTGCACTGGTCTCGTTCCCAGGATGAGGTACTGTCTATGAAATCACATGACAATTTGAACTTCTACTTTTCCGCATGTGCCTTACGGATCTTTTTTGCAGGAAATCTGCTCGAAGAAGAATTCCCGTTTGAAAAGAACGACATGATATCGCAAATATGTTGGTCGGTGCTTTGCTCTTGTTAGTACCTATTGTCCTATATCACTGTACTTGCATACATACCTGGTTCATTATGTGACAACAGTATGCATGATAGCTTGCTTATCAATTGTTTGCTCCAAATTATCTGATCTGTATGAATGGTTACATTAGTGTAGAATATATCCAATGCCAATGATTTTTTGTAGCTCTGCATTGTTCTTGTAAGTACATGTTGTCCTTTGTCATTGTACTTATAATGATAGGTAGTTGTTCATGTACCATCACTCTGCAGCTTATTTTCCTTTGCCCTCCATTTTCTACACATCAGATCTATATTTACTCTTACCATATGGTTGGTACTAAAGAGGTTTAGCTGTGCATTGCTCTTGGATGTACCTTTCTCCTATATCGCTGCACTTACATTTATAGATACTTGGTTATGTAGCATCACTCTTCATCTTATCTTAAATATTCTCCATTTTTTCGTATATTATCACATCTATATTTACTCTTAACAAAATGTAGAATAAAGGCAATGCTTATGAAGAAGATTCTGTGGTAAACTTCTTGAATTGCCCCCCCCATCAGCATGGACAAGGCCTTTATAGAGCCTGTCTTCACCAATAATGTAAGTTTGTCCTTCTCAAGCCTTCAAACTTTGTTGTATATATTTGGTTAGGCATGACTGCAACAGCTGTTTATTTTTGGTGTTTGCATCAAATTGCATGTTTAAAGTTTATTATGTAGTTCATAAACAAAAGTTTGTCCTTCTCAATTCAAGTTTTCAGTTGTACAACCAAGTTCCTTATTCATACCATGTAAATTAAACTATACAGAGGAAGTGATCTTCTTTTGCACTTCATGCATGCTTCTGTTCTTCATCTGTAATCCAGTGGTGTGGTGAACCTACCCACTACAGCACAATGTCATATTCTGCAATGTCTTAACTATGAACAATGTCATATCATTCTACTATTATTTAAACCGTCTCTTTATTTGCCAATCTGAAATGGGATAAATTGACAGCACACTAACCATTGATACTTATGAGTTCTTGATCTTTAATCCAGTGGTGTCGTGAAGCTGCCAACACCTTCACAATGTCATTTCCTGCCATGTCTTGACCTGAACAATAACATATTGTGTTAATGCAATTTTAAACTATGTCAATTTATTTTCAGTAAGAAATGTGGCGAATTGTCAGCACTGATACTTTTATGTACAAAACCTGTCATCTGTCTGCTTATTTATCTTTCAGAGTGAGGAAGATATAAGTGTTGAACAAGCGCAGTCTCATCATCTTGCTCAGCTGCTTGCGCTGCAGCTCCCCAGCAGGGCTAACCTTTCTTGAACTCTATTGAAGTGCTGTCGGTTTTGTATATTATTTTGTCAGCATGTTTATTTGCACTGGTGGCAATCTTTGATGCCCAGTGTATGTAATCTACTGTCTGCTTGTGCTTTATTATCATAGTGGCGAACTTTGATGCCCACTGGATGTAATATGCCGTAATTTCTTTATTGTACAGTATAGGTTTTTTTTTCTTATTCACGATGTTGCAGTTATTTTACTGTATATATATCATGTCTTCACAGTAAACCGGCCAAACCATAAAATTACGGTACATAATCGGGCCGTCATGCAATCACGATGTATGATCCGCATCATGGGCCCCGTCATCTTGGTCCGTTAAAAGGCCAAAAGTAAACTGGCCCACTAGTAGATTCAGGACTTTAATTGGCTGAGTAACCCCGACCCTCTTTTCGCAAGAAAACTAAATGGGCTTTTAGGAGGCTGAGAAGTAGGTAAACGTGCCGAACAGCTCACGGGCCGGCAGCAGCCCGAAATGGACCCCGGCCCATGATTGTGCGAATCAAATCATGGGCTTTTAACAGGCCAAAATTGTCTCGGTCCTTGTTTGACCCAATCAGATATCAGCTGCGAGCAGGCCGGATGCAAGCCAGGCCGTAGTTAGGCCCAACTATATGACGCGCTTTTAACAGGCCGAAATTAATATAGGGCCGAAATGTTAAACGGGCCCTTAGCAGGCCAAAACTAGTATCTGGCCGGATTATTAAATGGGCCTTTAGCAAGTGTGCCCAAAAGCATAGCGTCTAGTAGACGGGCCGAATCTGATATGGGCCATAATTTAGCCCAAAGCCTCTTAAAGGGCCGGACCTGATCTGGGCCGTAATTTGGCCCAGAACGTGGTAGGCTTTTAACGGGCCGGATCTCATATGGGCCATTATTAGGCCCAGAACATGGCAGGCCATTAATGGACCGGATCAAATATGGGCCGGCATTTGGCCAAAAACATGACAGCCAGTTAATGGGCCGGGCTACTAGGGTCCTCAAAATCTTGTGGGCCTACAGCTGGGCCGACCCATTAATGTCGGTGAAATCTTGTGGGCCTTTAGCTGGGCTGGCCCATTATGATCTGCAGGAATCTTGTGGGCCTTTACCTGGGCCGGCCCATTATGGCACACAAAAATCTTGTGGGCCTTTACCTGGGCTGGCCCATTATGGCCCGCAAAATCTTGTGGGCCTTTACTTGGGCCGGCCCATTATGGCACGCAAAATCTTGTGGGCCTTTAGTTGGGCCAGCCCATTATGGTCCGCAAAATCTCGTGGGCCTTTAGCTGGGCCAGCCCATTATAGTCCGCAAAATCTTGTGGGCCTTTAGTTGGGCTGGCCCATTTAAACTTGATGGGCCGGTCCATGTGTCAACATATCATAGGCGTGTCTCGCCCATTGGATGAGTGACACCTGTGCCAATGAGGACCTGACACATGTCTCCTCCAGCAAATGATGATTTTACATATGGAAAATCACCATTGGTCGTGGCTGTTAACGGGTTATCGGATCCAAAACCCGACCCGATAGCTTAACGGCGTTCCGTTATGGTGGATGCCACGTGTCGGTTACCCTTGACGAAAGCACTTATGTGACGCACGATTTATCGTCATGGAAGTGGACACTTCTGTGATGATAATTTTGGTAATGTCATGGAACACTTCTATGATAGCACAGGTATAACTATCTTGATTCTGTCTTAAAATCGTCATGGATGTACATGCATGACAAAAAACGCGACCTACTGTGACAAACACGTATCATCACAGAAGTGTATTTTTTTGTAGTGCTCTCTTACATACATCACAAACTGCTACATACTCCGCAATATCCTTCTTCATTCCGGTCCACTAGAAACTGTCCTTCAAATCTAGATACATCTTGGTATTTCCTGGGTGAATCGAATACGGCGAATCATGGGCCTCTTGCAGAATCAAATTCCTGATCTTCGGGTCATTAGGCACATATACGCGGTCCTCAAACCATAAGGCATCGTGCTCATCCTCAAGAAATCCCTTAGCTGTTCCTTTGCTCATCTTTTCCTTTATCTCGGCAATCTCCTTGTCATTTTTCTGTGCTTCTCTGATCTTATCCATCAAAGTAGACTGAATCTCCAATGCTGCTACATAGCCTTTCGGAACTATCTCCAAACATAGCTCGCGAAGATCCTCTACTAACTCCTTGGGTAACTCTCCGGTCATGAGCATGTTGACATGGCTCTTGCGGCTCAACGCATCGGCTACTACGTTAGCATTTCCTGGATGATACTGCAACCTCATATCATAATCCTTAATGAGCTCCAACCATCACCTTTGCCTGAGATTTAACTCCTTCTGCGTGAAGATATACTTCAAACTCTTTTGATCCGTGTACACCTCACAGTGGTTTCCGATGAGAAAATGTCTCCATGTCTTCAACGCATGCACTACGGCTACTAACTCCAAATAATGGGTAGCATAATTCAACTCATGGGGTTTAAGCCGTCATGAGGCATATGAAACAACTCTTCCCTCCTGCATAAGCACTGCTCCAAGTCCTCGACGAGAAGCGTCGCAATATACTTCATAATCCTTTATACCGATCCGCGAATCAACACCGGTGATGTAACCAAACGTTTCTTCAACTCCTGGAAACTGGCCTCACATTCCTCAGTCAATTTGAATTTGGTGTCCTTCTTCAACAACTCCATCATGGGTTTTGCAATCTTCGAGAAATTCTCAATGAACCTCCGATAGTATCCTGCGAGTCCAAGAAAACTCTGGATCTCTCCAACTGATATGGGTGCTTCCCAATTTGTCACAGTGACAACCTTGGTGGGGTCTACTGCTATTCCTTCTCTAGATATAACATGTCCGAGGAATCCAACTTCCTTCAACCAAAACTCACACTTGCTGAACTTGGCATATAACTGATGTTCTCTGAGCTTCCCAAGTACCAAACGTAAATGCTCCTTATGCTCCTCTTCGTTCTTCGAGTAGACCAAAATATCATCAATGAATACCACGACGAACTTATCCAGAAACTCCATAAACACCTTGTTCATCATGTTCATAAAATAGGCAAGTGCGTTAGTCAGACCAAATGACATAACGGTATACTCATATAGCCCGTACCTTGTGGTAAAAGCTGTCTTAGGTATATCCTGCTCTCGAATCTTCCGCTGGTGGTATCTTGATGGCAGATCGATCTTGGAAAATACTTTAGCTCCTTGCAACTGGTCAAACAAATCATTAATCATCGGCAGTGGGTACTTGTTCTTGATTTTCACTTCATTCAATCCGCGATAATCAACAACCATCCTCAACGATCCATCCTTCTTCTCCACTAGAAGCACGGGTGATCGCCAAAGTGACGAACTTGGGCGGATATAGCCTTTATCCAGTAACTCCTTAATCTGCTTCTTAATTTCCTCCAAATCCTTTGCGGGCATCCTGTACGGTCTTTTAGATATTGGCCCTGTGCCTGGAAAAAGCTCAATCAAAAACTCAATGTCTCTATCCGGTGGCATGCCTGGCAATTCTTCTAGAAATACGTCAGGGAAATCCTTCACCACTGTTACTTCCTCCTGTACAACTCCTGAAAAGGAATTCACTTGAGTCCTCTCCGGCACATGTCGGGATACATACTTGATCCTTCTTCCATCTAGGGTGGTGAGCAAAATCGACTTACTAGTGCATTCAATGTTGCCTCCATACTTTGATAACCAATCCATGCTTAATATCACATCTAGTCCTTGTGACTCCAATACTATTAGGTCTGAGGGAAACACGTAGTTACCAATCTTTAATGGTAACCTATCACACCATAGACTAGCCATATACTCTGCTTCTGGCGAGATTAATAACATGGGTGACCTAAGGGCTTGGGTTGGCAGTTTATACTTATCCACAAATCCCCTTGATATGTATGAATGTGATGCACCAGTATCAAAAAGAACGATTGCAGTAAATTACTTAACCAAAAACTTACCTATTACTGCATCTGGCTGGGCTTCTACCTCCTCCATGTTAACGTGGCTTCTTCCCAGAGCTTCCACTGCCATTTCCATTCTTTGCTTCAGGACATTCAGTGCCATAATGTCTAGTCTTCTAGCATTTGAAACAGATAATGTGGCTTAGATTCCTCTTGGCTGGTGTTGATGGGTTTGTACGGTTCTGTCCGTTGCTTCCTCCATTCCCATTGCCATTCTTGGGGCCACTATGGTTGTGTGAACTCCATCCATTATGATTGTGACTCCATGGTTATGCTGAAAAGGTCCTCCCGAGTTTGGGGTAAAACGAGGCTTCTGCTGAGCTCCAGAATTGTACTTCCCTTGTCCATACTTCCTCTTGTGGTTGTCAATCTGTTGCTACTTCCCTTCAATCATGAGAGCTCTATCTACCAATTCCTGGTAGTTGTTGAAGGTTGCCACCATCAACTGCATGCTCAGCTCATCATTCAGTCCATCCAGAAACTTCTCCTGCTTAGCTGCATCCGTAGCAACGTCATCTGGGGCATAAAGTGCTAACTTACTAAAATCATCCACATACTGGCCAATGGTACGTCCACCTTGGCGCAAGTTGCGAATCTCACGCTTCTTCATGGCCATAGCTCCTGCTGAAACATGGGCAGTACGAAAGGCCTGCTCAAACTGATTCCATGTGACAGTGTCGATAGGGTAAGTGGCTGTGAAATTCTCCCACCATGATGCTGCGGGTCCATCAAGCTAATGTGCGGCAAAATGCACTCTCTCCGTTTCTGTGCATCCTGCAGTAGTCAACTCCCTTCCAATCTTGCAGAGCCAATCATCTGCAACTATCGGCTCGGTGCTACCGGAGAACACCGGCGGATTAAGCCTCAAGAAACGGGCTAAGTGATCAACAGGTGGTGGTGGTGGTGGGTTCTTGTTGTTGTTCCCCTGGTTCTGATTCTGAACTAGTATCTGCATCAATGCATTCTGCAGCTGGATCAACTGAGGGAGCTCCGGTGGGAAAGCAAATCCATTGTCATGTCTCAGAGGCATCTGAGGGTTTAGAAAAGATGAGAAAACAGAATAGATTGAGGTCTAAAGGAAAAACACTAACCATATGCACATGAGACAAACACAAACATATCACTTCAATCAATTTCAAACAAGGGCATACAATGGTCTAAGTATCGTTATGAAAGTTCTCGGACTATACTATATACATGGGGGAATACTAGTACTGTTATGGTGGTCGACTAGAAAAATTGATCGGTCGAAGACTCCATGATATCTGCTCCAGCTTCATCAACAAAATCATCATCACTATCGTCAGGGTCCGAGTCGGTGTCGTCAATGATGATGTAGTTCTCCGGGCAAGTGGAATCGTTGTCATCTCCTCTTGGCATGGGGTCTCCCATGAATACTCCGATCTTCTTTATCAGGTTGTCATTCTTCTCCAATAATGTTACGATTTCCTCCTCATATACATCACGTGTGGACTTTAGTTCTTCCTCCAGCTCGGTGATCCTATTCATTGCCTTCTTCAGATCTATCATGCATGCGCACATCTGGTTCTCCTAGAGACAAATGTGCTGGTTTAATTCCTGGATGAAAGCTGCAATAGATCTGTCCTTCCTGGTGCTGATCATCTCCCATTGCTCATCTCGGCGCCCACAAATCTGGTAGATAGTATCCTTGAGATCCATGTGGTAAACTTCTCCAATGCGTACCAAGGTGATGTGGGCTGCCATGCTCTTTCCTAGACACCAGGTTGGTGCATCAAAGGAAAACTCTATGGGCTCAGTGACTGGCATGAACGTCCTTCCTGGAACTTGAACTTGAATCATCCAACGCTCCTCTTCCGGTAAAGTGGCGATGTAGGTCCCGGTGAAGCTTGGTACTCCGATGTTTAGGTATCTAGTGACTTCCTTCAAGTGGCATCCGAAAGGTGTATCTTCATCCGGTTGCGTGAACTTGTTCCTTGCATCCGCAATCCTAAAGAGTAAAAAAGGGAGAGGAGTTAGAAATGAGAAGAGAGTTAGAAATGAAAAGAGAGAGACCATTTGCATCCTATGCCTCCCACGGATTGATAAACCTTAGGTCATCCACTTGAGGGAAATTTGCTACTGTCCTACAAACCTCTGCACTTGGAGGCCCAAAAACGTCTACAAGAAGAAGGTTGCGTAGTAGACATCATCGGGCGCGCCTTCTTATGCGAGAGGGAAAGGCGCCCCAGCTGTGGGTGCGGGGCTTGAAGCACAGTCGGCAGGTGCCCCAGAATCCCGACGGCCTTTGGGGAGGAGCTGCTGCTTCTTCTTCTTGGGGATGGACCCAGGAGGCAAGATGGCGCCTTCGTCGTCAGAGTTCTCGACCGCCGCGGCTTGGTAGCCGCGCTCGAGGGAACACACCACGTCCTTTTTGTCACGGGCGACCATGATGATTCCGCTGCACCCTGGCATCTTGAGCACGTTGTAACCATTATGAGTTACTTCCATAAACTTGGCTAGGGCCGCATACCCAAGGATGACATTGTATGGGAGGCTGATGTGGGCGACGTTGAAGTCGATGAGCTCGGTGTGGTAGTTTTTGCGCTTGCCAAAGGTGACTCGGAGGTGCACTTGCCCAGGGGGGTAGTGGAGCCATTGGTCACCCGTGAGAAAGGCTTAGTGGGAAGCAGCTGGTCATAGGGCACTTGGAGCGTCTCGAACGTCTCAACGGAGAGAACATTGAGCCCCGCGCCACCATCAATGAGGGTTTTGGTGATGAGTACGCTATTGATGGTTGGCGTGCAGAGCATCGGGAGCGCGCCAGCTGCGGCTAAGCACTTGAGTTGGTCCATGGAGTCAAAGGTGATGGCGTGCTTGGACCACCTGAGGAGACGCGACGCCTCAAGATTGGGGAGGGCCGCGTTCACCTCGCGAGAGAACTGCTTGAAGATGCGATGGGAGGCGGGAGCCTGAGCACCACCCAGGATGCAGGCGACCGCATGAGGCTCTTGACCCCCAACCCCATCATCTTGCCGGTTGTCGTCATTTCATCTTGGCGGCGGTGGTAGCAGAGGCAGACCAGCGTTACCCTGAGGACGGTCCTCCCATGGCCGGTCCCGCCAGGGACCGTCCTGACTAGGGTTGCGGTTGTCCCAGCGGCCTCCTCCACGGCCATAGCCACGGTCGTTGCACTCGGGACGGCGGCCAAGGCGCCCGTCTCGGATTGCCCTGAGCTCCTAGCAGTCATTGGCATTGTGGCTGTGGATATTATGGAAGACGCAGAACAGACGGTTTCCCCTGGGAGGCTCATCATGGTCTCGGCTGCGCTTCATCTCAGGCTCGGCTACGAGCATAGCGGGGCCCTTGCGCTTGGCCTCCTTGGCCTTGGCCTTCTTTTCTTCAGGGTTGGCCTCCGGAAGCTCAAGGAGGGAGAGGCGGCCTTCTTCGGCCCTTGCGCACTTGGTCGCCAGGTTGAACATCTCCAGGGCCGAACAAAGGTCCTCATGGATGGCGAGCTCCTCCTTCATCTTGACATCCCAAACATCATCAGTAAACACCAAGATGATGGCCTCGTCTGACTCCTTTGGGATCTTGAGGCGAACGCTCATGAAGCACTCGATATATTTGTGCAGGGTTTCGCCCGGCTGCTGTTTCACGCGCCGCAAGTCGGCCACTGCGGCAGCGTGGTTGCGGTGCCGTAGAAGTTGGCGATGAAGAACTCGCGAAGCTCGTCCCAGGAGGATATTGACCCCTCTAGGAGTTTAGGAGCCACGAGTGGGAGCCGTCCTTGAGGGCCATGCGGAACCAGTTGGCCATCACCTTCTCGTTGTTGTTTGCCGCTTCGATACTCAAAGCGTAGAGCTGGAGGAACTCTACGGGCTCGGGGTGCCATCGTACCGCGGGGGCAGATCTGGCTTGAACTTGTCAGGCCAGACGACCCGACGTAGCTACGGGGTGAAGGCATGGCAGCCCGCCGCGCCCACAGGTACAACACGCATGGGGTGAGCTTGGTCTTGCCGTCTGTCGTGGATTTGTTACGGCAGATGTCCTAGCATAAGGACTTAGTCGTGGAGCCATCGCTACGGGTTTACTTGTAGGGGTTAAAACGGACACAAAGACACGAGGGTTTTATACTAGTTCGCCCTTCGATGAAGGTAAAATCCTACGCCTAGTTGTGATGGAATTGATGTAGTCTCGATGGCTAGGAGCAAACAAGCTTCGCCTAGGCTCGAGTTGTGGTTGTCTGTTTGAATCGCCGCCGGTCGCCCCTTATATACATGAGTGACGCCTGCGTCGGTTTGCAGAGTCCCAACCGTTCATATTCGTATCCCGGTCGGTCTCTCTCTCTATTCCTAACTTACAGTACAAGTTTATACATCAGGCCGGTTTACGGCTACAAGTTCTAAACCGACTATAGGCCTTGGGCCTTTCCATGACTAAACCACTAGCAGGGCTAACCCGGCCCAAATGCGGCCGGTTTATACCTAGTGGTAACATCCCCAACATTAGGCCCCAGATTGATTTGAACTGGTTCATGTCAATCCTTCATAAAACCTGCATCTTGGATATCTTCTTTGTGTAATAAATCGTCACGTTGTCATCGCTTCTGATCACTGTAAACCGGCATGACATCATTGCTTCTGGTCACTGTAAACCGGCATGACGTCATCTTGAAGTTTATCCTTTATAACGCCTTCTTAATGACCGTCCCTGGATTTACGCGCTTGACCTAGTTTTACTGCCTTATAAATAGGACCGAAGGGTCATTCTGTTTTCTCCCTTCGCTTCCTCTTCTTCTTCCTCGCGCCGCTGCCTCGAGCTCCGGCTGTCACCATCAATCGCCCGCTTCGACCTTGGCCGCTGCATCAACCTGTTCGACCAGAATATCGCGATTTCTCCGCATCTCCTTCGTTTCCGGTAAATCTCCTGCCCTTCTTTAGTCTGTTCGTCATCTTAGATCTGTTTCTAGGGCTCAAGCTTCATACCACGTTCTTCGTATGCTCTCACCTTTCTAGCTTTTGAACCATGCTATGAATCCTTTTCTGTACCAAACGAAGGCTCCTCGCTATCCGCCGACTTTCTTATCTCGAACCCCATAGATTTTCTGCATATATATACCTTTACGGCACATCCCTGTTTCTTCTTTGCTTTCGCGACGCTTTTCCTGTTTTTCTGAAAACTCACGTTTGATCCATAATAAACATGAACTCTTGTGAAACCTGTTTCTGTCCATTTTCTTTGAAGCCAAGATTAGGCGGTTTAACTCATCATAATATCAAAATTGCTAAACCGCATCGCACACCATTAGTCCCCGTGTTGAACCGCCAACATATATCTGACATCATATCGTATCGAACTGATTTATCGGAACATCCTCCGGTTTACCATATCTTGGATTAATTACTCTGTAATAAGTACTTTCTTAAACCGGATTCTTCTCCTTGTAGACCTCATGATGGCCAAACAGGTGTATGAATGCAACTGGGTCCCTTCCCGCGTCTCTGAGACACAACTGAATGAGCTAGTGTCAATTGGCGCTTTGGATGACCGAAACACCATCCATTGGAGGGTTCCTGGTGAGGAATGTCCTCCCACTCCCCAGGAAGGTGAAGTTGTAGTTTTCGCGGATCACTTGTTCCGGGGTTTCAAACCGCCCGGGTCAAAGTTTTACCGGGACGTAATGGCCAACTTTCAACTCCGTCCCCAAGATATCGGCCCCAATTCTGTTACCAACTTGTGCCATTTTCAAGTCTTTGTCAAGCTTATCGCAAGAGGAGCCTTCGTTGAGCTGTTCCGGATCTCTTCCACCTAAACCGTCGCATCAATTCACCGATGGCCCCAATACCGAATTGGGCGGTATGGCTATCCGTAAGAGGAAAGAGATTACTTATCCCCACGCCAAGCTCCACTCTCATCCCAAAGAGTGGAACGCAACTTGGTTCTACTGCAGAGACACCTCCCCTGAAGGTGAAAATCCTTTACCTGGTTTCCGTCCAGAGCGGCTCAGCAACACACATCCCTTTCCGCAACGATTGACCGCGAAAGAGAGAAGCAAATACGCTCCCCAACTATCAAGCTCCGGCCTTCATGGCCAACGGTTTGACTGAATCGATCCGCACGCTGCTGGTTATCTTGGGGCATATTGCCTCGAGCCGGCGTTCGGTTTGATGTGCCAAGATACCGGCAAGGTCGATGACCCACTCCGACACACCAAACTGGAATTGTCTCAAGATGAAGTCACAGATTGATGAGGAAGATGCTGAATGAACCGAGCACCTCGTGCCCAAACCGCTTGGCTCCTCATCGCACCTTCAACGCACCTCCTGCGGTAAGCCTCGACCGCCATCATTAAATTTTACCATTACTTTCATACTTGCAATTCTCAACTATTTTCGATCCAGGTGATGATCCGCTTTGGAGCAAGAAACTCGCAAGATAAAGTGGATAAGGCTGGGCGGCAAACCGCCCAAAACAAAAGTTGTTAAGAAATCCGCCCACAAGAGGAAAACCACGGCTTTGTCTCGATCCGCCATCGGCGATGATGTGGGTAATCCGAACTTGATTCTCTTGGCTTGTTTTTACACGCCTTATTGATGACGATGTTTGTCGACGATGTGAAGCCAAGAACGCTGGATTTGCCGAGGTAACCATTCTCTTCCGACTCAACAAACTTACCTTCACCAAAATTTCGCCGGCAAACCGGAAAGTTAACTTTTCTCATCCTCTTGCTCACTTGGATCCCAAACTTATGAAGACGCAGCAGCACGAGGCCCGCCGACAACCCGCAAGACGGATGGTGTAGTTACCTCTCGCCGGTTTACTAAACAGCCCGCTCGAAAGCGCCGCACCGAGGTTTCCAACCATTTTATTACCTTGAATTCCAAAGCGGGTTTATTCCGTCAACCTCTTAATCCGTCCGACCGATTATCGTCACTTTCATTCATCCTCGGGTAATCGTCAGCCACTCAGCTACCACCACTGAAGATAGCTGTTGGGTAAGTCAATATGACCACATGTTTGTCAATTTCTTCTGTAGTGTATGTGCCTTATTTCTTAATCTTTTTGTTTCTTCAGCACTAAACCGAAACCCAGCAAGAAAGCTCGCTTGGAGAAAACAACCGAAGAGGCTGCCGCTTCAGATCATGAGCAGGCGCCGGATCATGAAAATGTTGCTTTTGAAGACATTCCGAGCGATCCCCCGGTTCAAGAAGATGTGATTCCGGAGGAGAATCCTATGGATGTCTCAATGTCTGTTGATCCACCTGCCAGTACCATCCGGTCCGAAAAGTCCCACAACCCTGCCAAAACCACTATGCCCACACAATCCGTCGAATCGAAAGATGACGACGTGGTAATCACTGGAACAGGCCACTCGAACCGGGGAATACCGCGACTCTAACCCGGCACACTGTGAAAGAGGACTCTTCCACTTTTAACAAAGGAAAATGGAATGCAGAGTTGGAAACATATGCCGCTATGAGCGCCCAAGACCTTCATTCCGGATATCTGAACCGGCTTTACAGTAGCCGTGATTACGAAGCTGGCTTGGTGAAACTGATGAGAGATAAGTTTGAGGTAACGCTCCTTTTCTTATTACCGATATAGTAATCCTTGTAGCCCCCAAGGGCCGGTTTGCAATCTTTGATCAAACTGGTACTTGATAATTTTCTTTGATAGACTTTGCAATCTTCCCTCACAACCACCAAGGCCGGTTTAAGTATGTAAACCTAAACCGGTACTCCAAAAACTGCTTGTCAACACTTTAGTAAAATCAAATAGCCATTAGCCCCCAAGTGCCGAGTTGAATACGCGTATTGAACTTGGGACTTTTCCATGTATTAGTAGTAGAAAATTGAAGGTACATTAGCCCCAAGTGTCAAGCATATAACGATGTTGTGTGGTTGAGACTTGCACTTTAATTGCTGGTGATGATCCGTCAATATGCTTGGCCGAGGTGGCGATCAAGGATGATCGGATTGCCGATTTACAGCAGCATTGGCGACTCAAGAAAGCCGAGATGCATAAGGCCAAGAAGGAGCTAACTATTGCCCCGATCGCTGCGAAGAAGCAAAGGATAACATGAAGAAGGAACAGGCTGTCTGGGCCACTGAAAAGGCCAACTTGCTCAAACGGGCAGAAAATGCTGAAGCCGCCCTTAAACCGGTGGTAGATGACCTGACAGCCGTGAAGCGGCAAGTGCATTCTATGACGGCAGCCATCTTCGGTAAGTCCCCTGTGAATAAGTGTAATTTACTTTTCCTGTTGCTCCAGTATTCCGGTTTAAAACTGTCCTGTTATGAAATGCAGGCACACGCGTTGGGCACTTGGGGAACGACGCGGAAAAACTAAAGGCTGTCTACACCTTAGTGGAGCAGCAGATACCGGAGCCCAACGTGTGATTACCACAATGTCACATAACAACCCGGCGCCGCCCTCGATCCAAGACACCTTGAACGGCTATCCATCCCGCCTTCCCGGATTGAGGAGGTAAAGAAGTCGCTGCACGAACCGGAGCCATCAACGCTTTGATCCGGCCAAAGCCTCGGTGCCGATTTTGATCCGGTGGAAGCAGCCCGTGGCTATCCCAAAGGTGAAGGAAGACGGCTCGGACTTTAATGAAGAGGACTTGCGTGCAATAAACCGTGGCAAGACGCCCGCTTGCTTGTCAATTGGCGGAAGAAGCCGATTTGGAGCACTACCAAGCCCAATACAACGATCGAACAAGCGTGTGTCCGCTCCAACTTTTGAATCGAAAACTTGATCCCTCCAATCCGTAAGCACACTTACGCCCCGACATTGAGCCGCCATCTTTGATTCATGAAGAAGCTGTTTTCAAGCGCCGATGGGCATCGATCGGACTTCGTGGATTTCCACCAATGGGTAGAGAGGAGGATCTTCAAGCGGCGGAGGATGAAGAACAGTCGTGAACCGGTAGCCGGTTTAGAAAACACTGATCATTTGGGCACTGTGTTGCCTTGTAATAGCTTTAGTCAAACTTTGTTGCCTGGGTATGCCTTCGTGCATCGAGTAAACTTTTGTTTGATTCACATTTCCTGCAACCAAAAGATTGAACTTCGGCGGCGGTGATACCGCCAGCCGGTTTATGGCATCCAATATATCTTATGTATTGAAAATCAAATAGTATGTGGTACAAATACCTGCCATATCCGGGCATAAAGCTGGCATAGCCAATCTTAAAGCGGAGGCTTTCTTGTTAAAAGCCATAACCGTCTGGTGAAACAATAATCCCCACATAGGCGTGCTGAATCAGCACAAGCCCCCATGTTTCTCCATAAGGATGAACCGGAAAAAGATAAACCAGAAAGAGAAAAACTCGGGTGTAATACCAAACCGTGTCCTGTCAGTTTATTACTGACAGTTAAACCGGATAAAAATATGCGTCGGGCTTTAAAAACGCAACAGGAATTGAACACCAAATATGGCAACAAAGGCAATAACTCTTTGCAAAAGTAAAGCTTCATGGAGCTGGTCAGATGGCATTACCATGGTCAGACGCAACCAAGCCCCCCGAAGGCGTAGCGATGGTGCTAGTCAGCCAGGTCCCCAAAAGACTCTTGGCGAGTACGCCGGCCAAGTGGCGTGACATTGGTTCGGGTTCGACCAAGCCCCCAAGTGGCGCTGGCCCTATTGGCCGACCAAGAGGCGTGACCGGTTCAGACGTGACCGTGTCCCCAAATGATCTGGTGGCTTTCGCCTATCAAGAGGTGTTGCATTGGTTCGGATACGACCAAGCCCCCAAATGACAAATATGACTATCAAGGGGTAAACCGGAGGCCGCTTTAAAAACAGAAAACACTCCGTGTAACCACACATGAGAAGAAAGACAGAGACCCCGCTTTAACTGAGGCCCTGATTTTTATTATATCAAAGATAATATATACATTGTTATGCTATGTACATAAACTGAGCCGATGACTCATGTGTAGTAAGGTCGAAGATGAGCTATATTCCACGGCTCGTTGGTCTCCTCCTCGATGTACGTGAGTCTTTATGCTCTCGAATATCAACCAGATAATAGGAACCGCTGTGTAGATTCTTCGACCACAAAGGGTCCTTCCCAAGGTGGGGATAGCTTGTGCATATCTGTTCGGTCTTGGATGAGACGAAGCACCAAATCTCCTTCTGAAAGGCTCGTTTTAACCCGCGGCTGTGATAACGACGAAGATCTTGTCGGTAAATCGCCGAACGAGCAGCGGCCATATCACGTTCCTCATCCAATGGGTCCAAAGCGCCCTGTCGTGCCGCTTCATTGTCCGCTTCAACATAAGCCGCTACACGGGTGAATCGTGCACGATATCATCGGGGAGAATCGCTTCGCCCATAAACCATGAAGAAAGCGCGTAGCCGATGAGACCGGTTTGGCGAGTATTGATACTCCATAATACCGATGGGAGCTCTTCAACCCAGCACCCGGTGTTCTCTCGTAATGGAACCGAAGTCGCGGTTTGATGCCTCGCAGATTTCGATTAGCACGCTCGCCCGCCCGCTGGATGGGGTGCGCCATCGATGATACATCGCGGATATGCTCACGCTCACGTAATTCTTTCATAGCTCCTTGGACAGATTAGTGCCATTGTCAAGAATGATACCGTGGAAAGCCAAACCGAAAATCACCTTTTTGATGAATCGCACCGCTGTTGCCGCATCACACTTATCGACAGTTCCGCTTCAACCCACTTGGTAAATTTGTCCACTGCCACTAACAGGTGGGTCTTCTTATCTTTGGATCGCTTAAACGGCCTGACCATATCCAGCCCCCATGTCGCAAACAGCCACGTTATTGGGATCATCCTCAACTCTCGTGCGGTACATGGGCACGCTCGAGAATTTTCGACACCCATCGCATCGTTTGACCAAGTCCTCCGTGATCGCGATGAGCAGTTAACTAGTAAAATCCATGACGGAATGCCTTTGCCACTGTGGACTTTGAACCGCATGATGCCCACAATCCCCTTCATGGATTTTCGTAAAATTTCGCTACCTTCCTCGGGAAACACAGCGTTGAAACGCCTCAAACGCCGCGATGATGCAACTCACCATTAATAATCGCTATGGACTTGGCGCCGGATTACCTGCTCGCCGTAACCTCATCGTCGCAATTCTCCTCGAGTCATATATGCAAGATAAGGCACCGCCCAATCCGAATAGCATGTAATGCTGCCACCAACCGGGCCTCCGGTCAGGAATTGCCAAACCGCTTCACCGTGGAGCCGAACCGACGGGTTGTGCAAGATGTCGAGGAAGACATTAGGGGAACCGGTTTACGCCGAGAACCAGACGGCTTAAAGCGCTCGCCGCTTCGTTCTTCCGGCGATCCACATGATCTACTTGATATCCCTTGAAGCACCCCGCAATATTATCCACCTCTCGCCGATATGCAGCCATGAGGGGGTCCTTAGAGTCCCAAGTGCCGATACTTGTTGTGCCACCGGTCCGAGTCACCAAAGCACTTAACCCGCTTAAGCTCATCTCCTTAGCCATCCGGAGACCATGGAACAAGGCTTCATACTCAGCTGCATTATTAGTACAAGGGAACATTAGACGGAGAACGAATAAAACTTATCACCTCTAGGGAAGTTAACACGACTCCAGCCCCGAGCCTTCCAACCGCCTGGATCCATCAAGTGGATAGTCCAAGATGTATGATCCGGCTTCTCCTCGGGCGCTTGTAACTCCGTCTAATCATTAATGAAGTCAACAAGTGCTTGTGACTTCACCGCTGGCGTGGTGTGTACTTGAGCCCATGTGGCCCAAGTTCAATGGCCCATTTGGCAATCCGACCAGTCGCTTCCCTGTTTTGTATGATATCACCCAAAGGAGCTGAACTAACCACTGTAATAGGATGCCCTTGGAAATACTGTTTCAGCTTCCGGCTGGCCATAAAAACACCATAGACTAGCTTCGCCAATGCGGATACTCGCTTGGACTCAATAAGTACCTCATCGATATAGTAAACCGCCATTGAACCGGATATTCTTTCTGCCTCCTTGCGCTCTACCACAATGGCTACGCTTACCGCTCGTGCATTGGCTGCCACATATAATAACAGCGTTCCTTGTCAATCGGAGCTGCAAGGACAAAGCGGGTTGGCCAATTGCCGCTTTAGGTCCTCGAAGCCACAAGCAATGGACTCGCATTTAAATGATCTGTCTTCCTTAGCATTCGGTATAAAGGAATAGCCTTTCTCCAAGGCGGCCGATAAACCGCTCAATGCCGCAATCCGCCCGCCAAGCGTTGAACATTGTTGATACACTTCGTTTAGCCAAGGAGGTGATCGCTTAATTTTCTCCGGATTAGCCTCGATTCCCCGTTAGACACCAGAACCCCAATAGCTTGCCACCGAACACCAAAACACACTTGGCCGGATTAAGCATCATCTTATAAATGCGCAGTTGTCGAATGTCTCCTTCAAATCGCCCACCAGCGTCTCCTTCATCTGATTTCACCACAATGTCATCTACATAAGCATGCACATTGCGGCCGATCTGTGTATGCAAGCAATTCTGTACACACCGCTGATAAGTAGCTTGGGCGCTCTTGAGCCCAAAAGGCATAGATACATAGCAGAAGGCTCCAAAGGGAGTTATAAACGCCGTTTTCTCCTGGTCCTTGACCGCCATCTTGATCTGATGATATCCAGAGTATGCGTCCAAAAAGCTTAAACGCTCACATCCTGCCGTGGCATCAATAATCTGATCAATGCGAGGGAGAGCAAAAGGATCCGCTGGACAAGCCTTGTTAAGATCTGTGTAGTCCACACACATACGCCAGGTGCCGTTTTTCTTAAGGACCAGCACCGGATTAGCAAGCCACTCTGGATGAAACACCTCGATGATGAAACCAGCTGCTAGAAGCCTGGCTACTTCTTCTCCAATGGCCTTGCGTCTTTCTTCATTAAACCGGCGGAGGAACTGTTTCACCGGTTTATACTTAGGATCCACATTAAGTGTGTGCTCAGCGAGTTCCCTCGGTACACCTGGCATGTCGATGGCTTCCATGCAAAATGTCCGGTTCTCACGGATGAACTCGATGAGCGCGCCTTCCTATTTAGGATCCAGTTGGCACCGACAAGAAACCGCTTGGACGAATCGCCTGCACGAAGTCAACAAGCTTGGTTTCACTGCCGATTTGAATTTCAGATCCGATTCATGCTCAGAGTAGGCTTCTTCAGAGGGGTCATATCTGCCGGATCAACGTTGTCCTTATAGAATTTCAACTCTTCGTGGGCATGCATCGCCTCCGCATAAGCTGCATCTCCTTCCTCACATTCCAAAGCGACTCGGCGGCTTCCATGCACCGTTATTGTTCCTTTGTAACCCGCATTTTGAGCTGCAAGTAGATATAACAAGGTCGTGCCATGAACTTAGCATAAGCCGGTCGTCCAAACAGGGCATGATATGGGCTCCGGATTTTTACCACTTCAAAGGTTAGCTTTTCAGACCGGGAATCATGCTCATTTCCAAAGGCCACATCTAAGGCTATCTTGCCAATAGGATAAGCAGATTTGCCTGGCACTACACCATGGAACACCGTATTGGACGGTCTGAGATCTTTATCTGTGAGACCCATGCGACGGAAAGTGTCATAATACAATATATTGATGCTGCTTCCTCCATCCATAAGCACCTTAGTAAATTTATAGCCCCCAACTTGGGGGTCTACCACCAAAGCCAGCTGACCCGGATTATCAACCCGGGGGGGATGGTCCTCTCTGCTCCATACGATAGGCTGCTCTGACCAACGCAAATACCGTGGCACACGCCGGTTCAACAGAATTTATCGCCTGCTTGTGAAGCTTCCGATCCCGCTTTGTCCAAACTGGTTGTGAAAACATGATACCGCCCGCCATTCAACCGCTTTGGCTGGCTCGATAGCTCGATCGCTGCTGCTGTTGCTGGCTACCTTGGTTACTCCGTTGTTGAAACTGCCCTGGTTGTGCCCTCGAACCGAAGCTCCGCCCCGACCCGCCCATGAAAACCGGATCCTGAACCGCCACCGATCCCTGGTCATATCGGAAAGCATCGAATTTTTGAACTCTTGCATAATAGAACAGTCTTTCCAAAGATGATTCGATGGGTTTTTTTTCGTCCGTGTTTGGGACAAGGCTGATTCAACAAGTAATTCAGACGGCTTGCACCAGCATTTGGACCCCGATTCGCCTTTGCTCTCTACGCCGGGCCTCGTCCTGCGCAAGATTAGTGTTGGCTACGAAATCATCAGCCTTTGCGCTTGCCCCCGCTTTCCATGACCTGCCGGTTTGAAATGCTGCTGCTTGAGTTGCCATTCTTCTTTCCTTCCTCGCTTCGTCATCATCCGCTTCAGATCCTTGGTACCGTCTCGAATCGGCATATTTTACCAAAGCGGTCATGAGGGTTCCCGATCATTGCGTAACCGCTTCATACGCCCTAGCTTAAGTTTCAGAGGCTCAAACCGCGCTTGCTTTCCAATGTGATGATCGCCGAGTCAAGATTGATCCGATCCGAGGAGTGCAAAATCTCGACACACGGCGCATCCAACGGGTTGTCGACTTCTTCTTCTCGAACACAAGCCGCCAGTCTACTATGGACTTGGGCTGCTTACATGTATCCTTGAAATTTCGGATAAACCGGGCCCTTAATCGACCCCCCACGAACCGATAGAGTTGGGCGGCAAGCTTTTCAACCAAGCACGGGCTGTGCCTCCATCATCATGGTGAAGTATTTTGCACACGCCGCTTCATCAACATCAAGCATCTCCATGGCCATCTCGTAACTCTCAACCCACGCCTCGTGGGATAGATCTGCGGGTAATTTGGCACCTTCGCTGGCCTTTAAAATCCTTAGGCAGACGCACATTGCGCAAAGCGGGGTTAAACAGGCACTCCCAAAGCGGAGGTGACTCGCCCGTGAAGGAGGTAGGGCGAACGGCGCAGGTCGACCTGCATCACCTTGTGCCGCTAACTCGCCTCCCTCGCGTTCGGGCCCGATCCACCACCTCCGAGCATTACGAAGCGCCGCCTATCGGTGATTGCCTCGGCCGCTTCACGGTCCCGCGTTACTCGATAGGGCCGGTTCATCCATGCGCCTGTAGTTCGCTTGACGGGCGAGTGAATGAATCGCGGCTGTATGAATACGCCTCCGCTGGATTAGTGCAGTCCGAGAAGCCTTAACCCGGCGTGTCTCAACTGCCAGGGGAATCTCTTCGATCGAATCGCTTCCAATCGCGGCAGCCGCGACGAGGTTGTCCATAGGGTTAGAGTAATGCCCGGGCGCTCAGACCGCGGAGGAACCACCGATTCTGCCGTGGGGGCTCCATCCGGCGTGATTGGACCGCGCCCCGCTCCCGGTGCCTCAATCCGGTTTACCTCCGTGCCGGGCGGGTTATCGGGTCCGCCCGGCGTCTCAAAGAGGTTTCTAGGGTCAAACCCGATGGCAGCGCGATCAGATTTCCGCTTTAACACATCTCGCGACGCGCTCCGGTCAAGCATGAGTCTGTAAGCTTGTGCATCTAAAGCGCCCGCTCTGCGCGCTATGCGCTCCTTCTTCGACGCTAGATCCGCTTTGGCTTATGGATCTGCTCTCTCACCTTTGCAATCTTCGTTATGAGCCTCTCGATCTGCTGGGTTATCCTCCGCCATGAGCGCCGCTAAGCGATCAAACAGATCTCGACAAAACTTGAACCGGCGGTCGACCGGCCGGGCCTCTGCCCCTGCTGCCGCTGCTGAACCGGAAAGTATTGCCGCCGCGGTGAAGAGAGGTTTGCGCCCGAGTACCGCCATGAATACACCGATCCGTTCAGCCGACTCGGGGTCCAGAATATCGTCACCATCGGAACAGCCTCGATCATACCATCTTGCAGCTGGTACAATGACTCGGTCTCTCCTTCAAGATTCATCTCCGGAGTAGACGACGGTCTCGCCACCGCACTCGAACCGCATCATACTCCTCCATGGGTAGCTCCAACGAAGACATGCTTCACAGCCGGTTTAGCCCGGCCGGTTGACGCTGCTGAGCCGTCTCGACGAGGTCGGTGCGGATGTCCGCTCAGCCCTCCGATCTTGCCGATGAAGACGTATGCGCCGAAGGGGACCCGTATCCATACTCGATTGAATCGCCTCGACCCCATCCGTATTGTCGATGTAGATCCGCCACGACGACTCTTGGTCATCCTGCCCACGACGAGCCTTCGAGTCCTTTGAGCTTGCCCTCCAAGATCGCCAAACCATCGCGGCGATAGCCCCACGGTGGGCGCCAACCGTCGTGGATTTGTTACGGCAGATGTCCTAGCATAAGGACTTAGTCGTGGAGCCATCGCACGGGTTTACTTGTAGGGTTAAACGGGCACAAAGACACGAGGGTTTTATACTAGTTCGCCCTTCGATGAAGGTAAAAGCCTACGCCTAGTTGTGATGGAATTGATGTAGTCTCGATGGCTAGGAGCAAACAAGCTTCGCTTAGGCTCGAGTTGTGGTTGTCTGTTTGAACCGCCACGGTCGCCCCTTATATACATGAGTGACGCCCGTCGGTTTGCAGAGTCCCAACCGGTTCATATTCGTATCCCGGTCGGTCTCTCTCTCTCTATTCCTAACTTACAGTACAAGTTTATACATCAGGCCGGTTTACGGCTACAAGTTCTAAACCGACTATAGGCCTTGGGCCTTTCCATGACTACACCACTAGCAGGGCTAACCCGGCCCAAATGCGGCCGGTTTATACCTAGTGGTAACATCCCCAACACCGTCTGCGCACCAGAAGCACTGGTGGCGCGGGGTCTTGGCGATGGCACTGAGGTGCTGGGAGCGCACGCATCGGCCTGCGGCGGCTACACCACCTAGCAGCTTGTTATATCCTTTGTCGGCGCTCCACGCGGTGGGTCGTGCTGGGGTGCATCATGCCTAGGCTCGGGGTCAGCATCGCGCCGAGGAGGAGGAGGAGGCGCACCGTGGGCCACATCGCTAGCCTCGGATGGTGGGGGAGGCAGCGAGCGGGACGATGCAGGGGCCTTGCAGGGGGCACTAATGAGCTCGGCGATGTGGCCGAGCCAGTCGTTAGCGGGCGATAACACAAGAGCTCGCATTCCATGAGCATCGCAGCTTGCGTGTTAGCCAACCCATGGAGAGCAAGTGAGGATGACGCCATGGCGGGAGTAGGCGACGGAGTGGCAGTGCGGCCATCACGCTGCATGGAAGGCTGCAACGACGAGTTTTGCTGGTCATGAGCCGCAGGATTAGTGGCAGCGTTCACCGCTGGGGAGGCAGAGTGGCGAGGAGCACCATTGCCCAGGGGCGCCGTCTAGGCGACAAGGGCGGCCCGACATTAGGTGCAGACATGTCGAACATCATCCATGGGAGCAACAGAATGGAGGCGAAGCGAACGGTGGAAGAAGGACTTCGACACACCACTACCTAGCGCGCCAAATGTCGGATTCAGGGCTCCACAGACCCACAAATGTTCAAACACTATGGCGTGTGCGAAGGTCCTCTCAAGCTTCAAGCTCGTCACCCCATAGCCTAGCCTAGCCGGACCTGCGCGAGCAAGGAAGAAGATGAACACACCAGTTTACGCAAGTTTAGGCCACCTTGTGGTGTAAGACTCTACTCCTGCTTTGTGGTGGATTGGCCTCACGAGGGGCTGAGGATGAACTAGTACAGAGGATGAACAACCTCGCGAGGGCTCGGTGTCAGAATCCGTCGACAACTTCTATGGTGGTGGCTAACCTGTCTTTATAGTTGCCTTGGTCCTCTTCCCACAAAACATAGGCGGGAAAGGAACCCACACTGGCCAAATTGAAAGGGGACAAGTATTACATCTTATCCGTAGGAAAGGTGGTCTTCGTCTGCAAAGCTTCTAGTCGTGATGCAACGGTGGGCTCGGTGATGACGTCCGTTCTGCCGAGCATGGTCTTGGTCTTGTAGCATCGGAATGGAAACCTAGGGTAGATTCCTTGGGAACCCACGCCTATCCTTGCCTCCTTAGAACCAAAGAGGAAACTGCCTCCTCTATGCCCACTGGCGCAAGCTTGGCCTTGGTCGTCATGGCTTGCATCATCGCAGCCTCATGAGGCTGGTACCTGCATAGAAATCTCTGCTCCTTGGGAGGTAGTTTGGGGAGGACGCTCCCTCCGGGGGTCTTGGTGTCGTCTGCTTCGCGAGGCTTGGGGGTCCTGGCGAGGGTCTTGTCTTGGCGCTCTTGTAGGTGGGTTGTACCAGGCCATTGAAGGAGCCACGCCATGGGCTGCAGGCAGGCAAGTCTAGGTACCCTGGTTCCCAGAACACCGATATTTTTATGTTTTCATGAATCTCAGATATTGAATAGCATCATAATGATTATGAGCTTGCACGCATGAAATGAAGAAAGCAGAACAATGACATGGCTGTCAAACTTGGCATTAAGGGACTGAAGTCAAGTCTGGATGCAATGCCAGGCAAATGCTCTCCACCTACAGATTCATGGCTGGAATATGATCCTAACAATGATTCTGAGCTAGAGGGGGACCTAAGTCAATGTAGCTCCCTAGTGCAGGAGTCAGAGGCAGATGCCCTATGTTATTCACCCATCAAGGTGCTTGCTCTAACATTCCAAGGTTATATTGGTCGCACATATCTTGTAACTGATGCTTTACATTGCTTCTACTTTGTTGCACTACCATTAGCTTAGTTTACACATCATGTATGTGAATACGCCCTGCCTATCCATTTTCAGTACATATTCCATCTGTCATCATACCATATTTATCCATTCAAATGTTGTTTGTATCATATGTTCAAAAGGAAGAGGGCGATAGCTGATCACGGAGGAGCACGAACAAAGTATTTGGAAAAGGTAGTGACACATGATAAATCAAATATCCCATTAGGTGTAGTTGCAATATCACTAGACCGACAAAACACGGCCCCAACTCTAGTAGACTCTATCCCTACTACACTAGTCATCTCTTATGCCCCAACTCAGGCGAACCCAACTGCAGCAAACACTATGATGATACCAATTGACATAGCACCAGCTCTTCAATGCAAAACCCCCATTCCAGAAAAGAGTACACCAAATCCAGTTACCAAATCCCTTTTCGAACAAGAGAGAGAGCCCTAATTGTAGCAAATAGGACCCCTATTCAACTTCTTCTCAGTTTAGATGACGAAGCTTATATTGTTGTGAGGAACTTTGCGTGCATCTTTCCTTCATGAAAAGATTATACCACAGACACAGAACTATTTCCAATCTTCCTCTGTAACTTACATGTAAGTAATGTACTAATGTTATTCATGGTAATTAGTGCATATGTTTCTGCTGACAGAAGACACAAGATTTCATTCTTTTAAATAAGTGATACCCAAACTAGATAGTCAAGATGATCTAGGGTTGGTTGTGCTTTTGAAGCACTCACTGATGAAGTATCGTTCGTACCTGAGGCAAGCGCACTTTGATGGCGAGCCTCTAAATGAAATTTCTATGAAGTCTCCGGTGCTACATTTATCAGATAGTGACTGGAATAATCTTGTTACACATTGGTCTCATCTGCGGTGTAAGGTGATGTCTATGATATCACATCACATTTTGAAATACATTTCTGCATGTGCCTTACTGTCTCACTTGTATGAAAACTATTTGCAGAAGAACATTCATTCTCAAGGGACCACAAAATCTTGGAACTATACTGCACACTGCATTGCTCTTGAGAGTACCTCTTGCCCTGTATGACCATACTTACTTTCATAGCTGGTTGATTATGTAGCATCACTGCACATGTTAGCCTTGTTATCCTCCATTTGGTGGACATTATAAGATCCATATCAACTCTTACATAAATTTAGAATCAACCCAATGCTTTTGAAGAGGTTTAGCTCTGCAGTCCTCTTGTAAGGATTGAATGTCATCTATCACTGTACTTACATTAACAGCTACTCCCTCCGTCCCATAATATAAGGGTGTTTTGTATGGTACACAAGTGTACAAAACACTCTTATATTATGGGAAGGAGGGATTGTTCATTGTGTAGCATTCTGCATCTTATCTCCCTCGCCCACCATTTACTAAAAAATATCAGATCTATATTTAATGTTACGAAAAAGTTGAATACACAGATAATGCCAGTGCAGAAGTGTAGCCCATTGCTCTTGTCAGTACATTTTGCCATGTAATGATTGTACTTACAGGGATTGGTAGTTGATTATGTAGCATCCATCTAAATATTATCTTCATTATCCCCTATCCCTTCCAGTATTATCATATCTATAATTACTCTCTACAAAATGTAGAGTACAGGCAATGCTTATGAAGAAGTTTATGTGCTGAAATTCTTGAGTTATCCTTCCCTTGACATGGAGAAGGGCATTATAGAGACGGTGTTAACTGCTAATGTAAGTTGGTCCTTGTAAAGCCTTTATCGTAAAATGATGTTTAATTTGCTCATACTCCCTACCGTCAACTGTTGTTTAGTTTGATATTTCTATAAAATGCATGTTCACAAAAACTGTAAGTTCCAAGTTTTAGTTGTAAAACCAAATTCATTATTCATACCATGCACATTACTCAATACTCCCTATATGTATCCTTGTTTTTGTGGAACTATAATCCAGTGTGTGGTGAAGCAGCCCACGTTTGCACCTTATCATCTCCTATTTTATCTTACTGATGTGGCTGATGATATGAACAACATGCCATGCACATTAACCAAAATAGATACAATGATTGTCCTGGCCCTTCATTTATGCTTATTTTGTTGACATGGTAAACCAGTAGTGTGGGGAAGCTCCCTGCATTATGAACAATGCCAAATTATGCTATTGATATTTTAAATTGACTCTTTATTTTATAATTTGAAATTGGTTGGAATTGACAACACAGTTACCATGTTTGTTTATACACGTGCCAAGCCTGTCATCTCTCTGCTTGTTTCAAGGTGACATGCCTGATGGCATGCACATGTCTGCTGAAGGCTGTGAGACAAACTGAGGGAGTCCTGGACTAGGGGGTGTCCGGATAGCCGAACTATCATCTTTAGCCGGACTCCTAGACTATGAAGATACAAGATTGAAGACCTCGTCCTGTGTCCGGATGGGACTTTCCTTGGCGTGGAAGGCAAGCTTGGCAATACGGATGTGTAGATCTCCTACCATTGTAACCTACTCTGTGTAATCCTGGCCCTCTCCAGTGTCTATATAACTCGGAGGGTTTTAGTCCGTAGGACGAACAACAATCATACCATAGGCTAGCTTCTAGGGTTTAGCCTCTTTGATCTCGTGGTAGATCTACTCTTGTACTACCCATATCATCAATATTAATCAAGCGGGAGTAGGGTCCGAACCTGGGTAAAAACATCGTGTCCCTTGTCTCCTGTTACCATCCGCCTAGACGCACAATTCGGGACCCCCTAACCGAGATCCGCCGGTTTTGACACCGACATTGGTGCTTTCATTGAGAGTTCCTCTGTGTCGTCACCTTTAGGCCCGACGGCTCCTTCGATCGTCAACAACGACACGGTCTAGGGTGAGACTTTTCTCCCCAGACAGATCTTCGTATTCTGCGGCTTTGCACTGCGGGCCAACTCGCTTGGCTATCTAGAGCAGATTGAAAGCTACGCTCCTGGCCATCAAGTCAGATTTGGAAGTTTGAACTATATGACTGATGTCCGCGGAGACTTGATCTTCGACAGGTTCGAGCCACAGCCAAGCGCGCCACACTGTTATGATGGGCATGATCTAGCTCTGCTGCCGGACAGTTCCCTGGAGGCCGCACAAGTGTCCGCTCCGACCCTTAGCTCGGAGCCGACTGCACCGATCGAGGACGGGTGGCTGGACACCGCCTCGGGGGCTGCTACCTCTATGGCGGTAGAGCCGAATACCAACCCTGTCCTTTGTGAAGCTCATGACTCCAAGGTGCCGGACTCCTCTCTGGACTCTGAACCTTCCGCGCCCCTGCCAATCGAATCCAATGGGGCGCCGATCATGGAGTTCACCGTTGGGGACATCTTTCAGCACTCGCCCTTTGGCGACATCCTGAGTTCACTAAAGTCTCTCTCTTTATCAGGAGAGCCCTAGCCGAACTATGGAAAGGTAAGTTGGGATGCGGACGACGAAGAAATTCAAAGCCCACCCACCACCCACTTCGTAGTCACTGTCAATGACATAACCAACATGCTAGACTTCGACTCCGAAGACATTGATGGTATGGACGACGATGCAGGAGACGAACAAGAACCAGCGCCTACAGGGCACTGGATGGCCACCTCGTCATGCGACATATACATGGTGGACCTCCCAAAGGATGGGAATTGCGATGGAACAACGGAGGATGACCCCTCCAAGAAACAGCCTAAGCATCGGCGTCAGCGGCGCCGCTCTAAATCCCGCCACAGCAAAAATGGAGATTCTGGCACCGGAGACAATAACACCCCTGACAAGGTCAAGACAACCCCTCCAAAGAGGACTCAGCGTAGGAGGATGGAGAAGCCAGTCCTCATGAGAGAGCGATAGACAGAGAGGTAGAGAACAATAATTATATGCCTCCCTCCGAAGACGAGGCAAGCCTCGACGACGCATTTAATTTGTTGTGCCCGAGGATCCCGTTTAACAAGAGCTGCTTTCAAACGCAGGCTTATGGCCACGGCAAGCAGCCTCAAGAAAAAGCAGCAACAGCTTAGAGCTAACCAAGACTTGCTAGCCGATAGATGGACTGAAGTCCTTGCAGCCGAAGAGTATGAACTCGAACGCCCCTCCAAGAGCTACCCAAAATGCAGGCTGCTACCCCGATTAGAGGAGGAAGCACCTAAACCTACATCACCAGTGCATAATACGGCCGACCGGCCACCTCGTGGCCGCGACAGAGAGGCCTCTCGGCCCTCCACTAAAGCCGCACCCCGGCGTCGCTCGAAAAGTACAAAGCGACGGGGGATTGCGCCAGACTTGCAAGACATATTGGAGGATAAGGCAAGACAAATAAGATCAATCTACGGATCACGTGGGTTCCCCACGATACGTGATGATAACCATCACGCCGGATACAGCAATTCCGGCCGGGCCGAACACAATAGACAAAGCTCATTTGAGCTACGTCGTGATATAGCCCAATACAGAGGCGCCACACACCCACTATGCTTCACAGGCGAAGTAATGGATCATCAAATCCCCGAGGGTTTCAAACCCGTAAACATTGAATCATACGACGGCACAACAGATCCTGCGGTTTGGACCGAGGACTATCTCCTTCACATCCACATGGCCCGCGGTGATGATCTACACGCCATCAAATACCTCCCACTCAAGCTTAAAGGACCAGCTCGGCATTGGCTCAACAGCTTGCCAGCAGAATCAATTGGTTGTTGGGAAGACCTGGAAGCCGCATTCCTTGATATCTTCCAGGGCACATCCGTGCGACCACCAGACGCTGATGACCTAAGCCACATAATTCAGCAGCGGATGAATCGCCGACAATTCTCTCGACACGGTTCTTAACCAAGAAAAATCAAATCGTCGACTGTCCGGATGCAGAGGCCCTTGCAGCCTTCAAACATAACATCCGCGACGAGTGGCTAGCCCGGCACCTAGGATAGGAAAAGCCGAAATCCATGGCAGCCCTCACTACACTGATGACTCGCTTCTGCACGGGAGAGGATAGCTGGCTAGCTCGTAGTAATAACATGACCAAGAGCCCTGGTAATTCGGAAACCAAGGACACCAACGGTGGGTCGCGTCGCAACAAGCACAAGCGCCGCATTAATGGCGATAATACTAAGGACACGGCAGTCAATGCCGGATTCAGAGGCTCTAAACCCGGTCAGTGGAAAAAGCCATTCAAAAGAAATACTCCGGGCCCGTCCAATTTGGACCGAATACTCGATCGCTCGTGCCAGATACACAGCACCCCAAAAAGCCGCCAATCACACCAACAGGCCGCCGAACAATAGAGGATGAAGGGTTTCACAAGTGCGGACGGTGAACATGATATACGCAACCCACATACCCAAAAGGGAGCGGAAGCGTGCACTCAGGGACGTATATGCGATGGAGCCAGTCGCCCCAAAGTTCAATCCGTGGTCCTCCTGCCCGATCACTTTCGATCGAAGGGACCACCCCACTAGCATCTGCCATGGCAGATTTGCCGCATTGGTTCTAGACCGAATCGTCGACGGATTTCACCTCACCAGAGTCCTGATGGACGGCGGCAGCAGCCTGAACCTACTTTATCAGGATACAATGCGCAAGATGGGCATAGACCCCTCAAGGATTAAACCCACAAAGACGACCATCAAAGGCGTCATACAAGTGTACAGGCCAGCTGTACAAGCTCAGTTACACTTGAAGTGGTCTTCGGATCCCCGGATAATTTCCGAAGCGAGGAGTTAATCTTCGACATAGTTCCGTTCCACAGCGGCTATCATGCACTGCTCGGACGAACCACATTTGCAAAGTTCAATGTGGTGCCGCACTACGCATACCTCAAGCTCAAGATTCCAGGCCCCCGAGGAGTAATCACGGTCAATGGAAACACCAAACGCTCTCTCCGAACGGAGGAGCATACGGCGGCTCTCGCGGCGGAAGTACAAAGCAGCCTCTTAAGGCAATTCTCGAGTCTGGCTGTTAAACGGCCGACACCGCTGCCGCTACCGAGTAACCTACAACAAGACTGCTCGGCACGCCCGAAAGCATCGCCAGAGTAATGCGGCCTCAACCCCACCCTCGCGAAATCGTGAGACCAGTTACCACGCAGACATAACTACGCTCTGGAGATACCATGGGCATAGGGGTAGGGGCACGACCACGGCATGCCCGGAGAGCGGCTCAACCGCACCAGGGGCTCCCAATTGTGTCATTCTTTTTTTTCTCTTATTCGCAGGACTCCATTTTCCAGAAGCCCTGTCCGGCAGTAGAATTGCCGAACTCACGATGCAACAGCCAGGGAAGCAGAAAAGCTACGTCAAGTGTCTAGGCGGTCTCTATTACGAGCAGTATACCTGTTTTACATACCATCCCTAGAGGGGGACTTGTTAAATAGTCTCATCCCTTTCTTATTGCACTATTTGCATCGTTCTGCTTTCATTGCAGTATTTTTTGAATAAACAATGCATCGCTTTTTGCCTATTATTGCATTCCTTTTAATATCTATACATGTTCACTTATGACATGTTGCACCCGTACACTTTGGTACAGCCAAATACACCAGGGGCTTAAGTTCCCCAAAATATGGTGTGATAAGTTCGAACACTTTCACAAGTGCGGCACCCCGAACTTATAGCATTATATGCATCGGCTCCGAATCATGTCTTGGGTCAATAGTTGGGTTTGCCCGGCTCCCATTTTTGGTACCTTACGTTCCGTTATATCGGCTAAGGAAGCTGGGAGAACCACTGCGATTGTGCCCCAGCTTGAGCTGGGTTGAGCACCTCGATGGAGAAAGCTAAACTGACCGTCATGATAGGGCGAGAGCCGGTCGCTGTTCGAGAGGTTTTTTCGAGTCCCTAAAGACTTATGCCGCTTAGAGCGAGGAGCCGGCTTTGTCCGGCCCAGGCGTGGATAGCGCCCCGAATTCGGTCTTCCGAACACTAGGGGCTTCGTCGAAATTTAAAATTATAGAATTCTATGGCTAAGTGGGAGTGTTCAAGCATTATAAGCCCGGTTGCCTCGTTCGTTGTGTTGAGTGCCTCCCTTGAAAGACCCAAGAATGGGCACAAGAGCGCTCAAGTTTATCTTGAACACCCCAGCACTCGTGGCATGGGGGCTGAAGCCAATGACTTGCCATGTCTCAAATTTGATAAACGGCCGCACAGAAGGTAATATTTTAAATTAACAAGCGTTGCTTAGCGCATATGAACAAAGTTTTCAGCGCACAGGATAACAAATGCGAGTCTACTCAAAATTACATGTTTGGAGCACTCACCCACTATAAGAGGGGCACCCTTCAGGACACCCTTATAGTACATCTCGGGAGTGTGATATTCCTTGCCCGGCGGTGGCGCGTCCTGTTGGGGAACGTAGTAATTTCAAAAATTTCCTACGCACACACAAGATCATGGTGATGACATAGCAACGAGAGGGGACATATTGTCCACGTACCCTCGTAGACCGTAAGTAGAAGCGTTATGACAACGCGGTTGATGTAGTCGTACGTCTTCACGATCCGACCGATCCAAGTACCAAACGTACGGCACCTCCGAGTTCAGCACACGTTCAGCTCGATGACGATCCCCGGGCTCCGATCCAGCAAAGCGTTGGGGATGAGTTCCATCAGCACGACGGCATGGTGACGATGATGATGTTCTACCGGCGCAGGCCTTCGCCTAAACTCCGTGACGATATGACCGAGGTAGAATATGGTGGAGGGGGGCACCGCACACGGCTAATGAATGATCCGTAGATCAACTTGTGTGTCATGGGGTGCCCCTGCCCTCGTATATAAAGGAGCAAGGAAGGAGGAGGCCGGCCCTAGGAGGAGGGCGCGCCAAGGCGAGTCCTACTCCCACTGGGAGTAGGATTCCTTCTTTCCTAGGAGAAGGGGGGAAAGAAGGGAAGTGGAGAAGGAAGGGAGAGGGGGGCCGCGCCCCAAACCCTTTGTCCAATTCGGACTGGGCTTGGGAGGGGCGCGTGCCACCTCCTGGCTCCTTCCCACTAAGGCCCATTAAGGCCCAATACTCTTCCCGTATTCCAGAACTCCCGGTACTCAAAAAAAATACCGAATCACTGGAACCTTTTGAACTCTGAATATAGTCGTCCAATATATCGATCTTTACTTCTCGACCATTTCGAGACTCCTCGTCATGTCCCCGATCTCATCCGGACTCGAACTCCTTCAGTACATCAAAACTCATAAACTCATAATATAAATCGCCATCGAAACCTTGTTGCGGCGGACCCTACGGGTTCGAGAAGTATGTAGACATGACCTAGAACTATTCTTGGTCAATAACCAATAGCGGAACCTGGATGCGCATATTGTCTCCTACATATTCTATGAAGACCTTTATCGGTCAAACCGCATAACAACATACGTTGTTCCCTTTGTCATCGGTATGTTACTTGCCCGAGATTCGATCATCGGTATCTCAATACCTAGTTCAATCTCGTTACCGGCAAGTCTCTTTACTCATTACGTAATGCATCATTCCGTAACTAACTCATTAGCTACATTGCTTGCAAGGCATATAGTGATGTTCATTACCGAGAGGGCCCAGAGATACCTCTCCGACAATCGGAGTGACAAAACCTAATCTCGAAATACGCCAAACCAACATGTACCTTCGGAGACACCTGTAGTACTCCTTTATAATCACCTAGTTACATTGTGATGTTTGGTAGCACCCAAAGTGTTCCTCCGGTAAACGGGAGTTGCATAATCTCATAGTTACAGGAACATGTATAAGTCATGAAGAAAGCAATAGCAATATACTAAACGATCAAGTGCTAGGCTAACAGAATGGGTCAAGTCAATCACATCATTCTCCTAATGATGTGATCCCACTAATCAAATGACAACACATGTCTATGGTTAGGAAACATAACTATCTTTGATAAATGAGCTAGTCAAGTAGAGGCATACTAGTGACGTTATGTTTGTCCATGTATTCACACATGTATCATGTTTCCGGTTAATACAATCCTAGACTGAATAATAAACATTTATCATGAAATAAGGAAATAAATAATAACTTTATTATTGCCTCTAGGGCATATTTCCTTCAGTCTCCCACTTGCACTAGAGTCAATAATCTAGTTCACATTGCCATGTGATTTAACACCAATATTCATATCCGTATATGATTAACACCCATAGTTCACATCGTCATGTGACCAACACCCAAAGGGTTTACTAGAGTCAATAATCTAGTTCACATCTCTATGTGATTAACACCCAAAGAGTACTAAGGTGTGATCATGTTTTGCTCATGAGAGAAGCTTAGTCAACGGTCTGTCATATTTGAGCCGTATGTATTTTGCAAATATTCTATGTCTATAATGCTCTGCACGGAGCTACTCTAGCTAATTGCTCCCACTTTCAATATGTATCCAGATTGAGACTTAGAATCATCTGGATCGGTGTAAAAGATTGCACCAATGTAACTCTTTACGACGGGCTCTTTTATCACCTCCATAATCGAGAAATATTTCCTTAGTTCTCACCAAGGATAATTTTGACCAATGTCCAGTGATCTACTCCTAGATCACTATTGTACTCCCTTGCCAAACCAGGGCAGAGTATACAATAGGTCTGGTCCATAGCATGGCATACTTTGTAGAACCTATGACTGAGGCATAGGGAATGACTTTCATTCTCTTTTCTATTTTTTGCCTTGGTCGGGATTCGAGTCTAACTCAATTTCACACCTTTGCAACACAGGCAAGAACTCTTTCTTTGACTGTTCCATTTTGAACTATTTCAAAATCTTGTCAAGGTATGTACTTATTGAAAAACTTATCAAGCGCCTTGATCTATCGCAATAGATCTTGATGCTCAATATGTAAGTAGCTTTACTGAAGTCTTTCTTTTAAAGAACTCCATTCAAACACTCCTTTATGCTTTTGCTGAATAATTCTACATTATTTCCGATCAATAATATGTCATTCACATATACTTATCAGAAATGTTGTAGTGCTCTGTCGGGGGAAACTGCCCGCCACGAACACCTATGGGACCGGAGCCCCTTGTCTGTGCGGTACGAGGGCGGAGGGAGCACGAAGAGCAGATCGTAGCGAGCACGCGGGCAGTTTTACCCAGGTTAAGACGCGGTGAACGCGTAAAACCCTACTCCCTGCTTGATTGTATTGAGCTCGGGAGCTTGAAGAGCTCTGAAGAGCAGCTACACCCGAGCGAGAGTTGCAAAGGTTTCAACCCCCTCCACGCTGTGCATGGGCCTCCTTTTATAGTGCAAGGGGTCACCGACAGTGTCAACGAGGGAGAAAAGGGTAAAAACGTAAAAGAGATGGTAGTTGGAATAGTGCGGAACGGTGGAGCTACAAAGGCGTGACAAATGGTCGCCACCTACTTTGTGATGGGGGACAAGGGCATTTAATGCCCGTCGCCGTCGACCCCAAAAGTTCCCGCCCTAATGTCTCCGTCTGCCACGGGCGATGGCTCCACCACCGTGGAGTGCTACCGTGTCCCCAGTTGCTGCAATCATCCGCCACGCGTCCTCGAAAGGCCCTGTAGCGTGGGCCGATGAAGCGGAGCGGGCACAGCGCAACTCTCCCGGCAAGCACCTTGCCGGGTCTTGACTTGCGGCCCGGAGCTTGCGGACTCGTAGCTTATCGCTCCCGGGCCCTCGCCGACGCATATAGCGCCGAGGCGTGTCTTCTATGATGTAATCTCTAGTCTTCTGGCAAGCTCTTCTTGCTGGGGCCTTGCGTGAGTGAGGTAACCTTGAGTCCAGAGCGGCCTTCCGGCAAGCTCCGCTTGCCGGGTCTCGATCTTCGTCTTGTATACTTCGTCTTTGAATGGTTTGACATGGAGCAGGAAGGTCTTGGTGAGCACGTGGTAAACCTGCGCCGCTGAAGCTGCAATCGCCCGTGCACAAGTTGGGGTACCGAGGTACCCCTACCTTAGTACACCGACAGAGCCCCGAACTGGGCCACACACGGTGCCGGCGCCTGTTGGGCCAGGCCAAAATAGCTGCACGGGCACACGCGCCCACGCGCCGAATCCACTTCCGCATCTGCCGCATCCCCGTAATGGCACGCGTCGATTGCGGCGTCGTGGGATGGGACGTGCCCGTTCGTTTTAATGGAAAGAGCGAACGCCCCCACTTCCCCATAAAAGCAGAGGAAGCGAGGCGGTTCCCTCCTTTCTCTTTCATTGCATCCTCTTCCTCTTCCAGATCCCCTTTGTGCTCCGCCTCCAAACCTCCGCCGCCGCCGCTTGCATCTCAGCGCCGCCCGGGCTCTTCGTCCCCTTCCTCCGCCGCCCCGCCATGGCCTCAAGACCGAGAAGGCGAAGGCGGAGAAGGCCAAGAAGGAGAAGTCGAACAGCGGCGAGGCTCATCGAGTACCGGAAGCGGAACCTCTTCTTCCCGCCGAGGCTCAGTATGGAGCCTCTGGAACAAGTATTACTTGTTCGGTCCAAGGAACCAAGGCAATCCCCTTTTCGAGCTTATCCGGCCGCCGCTAAGGACAACTACCCCGGCGGGTACTATTTCTTCGCAGCCTTCTTCCACTGCGGTCTTTGCCCTCCTTTTCTCAATTCTTCAGCGGACGTCATGCACACCTCGGCCTCCATCTTCTTGACTTCACCCCAACGCCATCCTTATTATGGCGGTTTCGCGACACATGTGCGAAAACTACAGGAATTCATCCCAACGTAGCGCTGTTTAGGCATTTCTTCACTCCTAGAGTAGAGGTGGCGCCTCTCTCCGGAGGGATATCTTGGGTTTTTCGTGCGAACAAGAAGAGTCTTACTTGCCGGGAGCTCCGCGGCAAGTGGGAAGAGTGGCGTCGATGGTGGTGCTGGATCGTTGAAGACGAGCCGCAGCACTTCAACGGGCCGCGACAACTCCTATCGTCTTGGCGGGGGACCGGAGCGAGCTGGATCCGGACGACGTCAAGCTCAACATCGCCCTCATCCGGATTCTTCGTCTTGAGTAGCAAAGTTGTCTCGCGCAAGTAGGTGCAGACTTCCTCCGCCGACGCTTCCCTCTCCAAGACAGAAAAGGCCGGCTGGGGTATGGCAACGCAGCGGATATAATGAGGCTGCGCCGGGCTAAACTTCAACTTCACGTCGCTGGAGCTGAAGGGATGGTCCGGGAACTGTTTAGCACGACCCGCCCACCGGAATGGTTCAGAGTCCCGGGAGTGGTGCCCCTCTGCAACAGCACAGCCAGGGGACAACCTCCGCGCCATGATGCCCGCGTGCGATTTCGCGCGGCGTGGACCGCACATGGATTCCGCCCAAGCCAATAGACGTCCTCAGCTTCTTCGACAACCTTGTGGAGGTGGCGAAGAACAAGAACGAGACCCGGGGGCCGACACGGGACACCACGGACCAGGAGATAGCGTACATCGCTTCGGTTGAAGAGGCCATCGCAGCCGCAGCGGCAGGAGAGTTCGGCTACACGCCCGAGGAGGCAGAGGCTGCGGAAGCGTCCTGCCAAGCGGAGGAGGCGGAGATCCGCAGACTACTGCAGCTTCCTCCCGACGACGCTCGCCGGGGTCCCCTCGTTGAGGCACTCCGGGATCCCCGGAATCGTGGCCGAGGCCGCGGCAAGGGGTGACGCTGCCGGAGGGAACAGAGGCGCCGCAGGAAGCGAAGGCGCCGGAGGGAGCGGAGGCGCCAGAGGGAAAGAGGCCGCAGCGCAGGGCGCTGGGTCCGGCAAGCCAGCCGGGGAGGAGGAGGAGGAGGACGCCGAGGCCGCCGAGGACTCCGGCGGGTCCACGGAGCTTTACGCCGACGACCTCTCCTCGTCGTCGGAGACCTCCCCGCCCCGGGCAAGCCCTAGGCGTTCCCAAGGCGCCTCGGAAGGCGGTGGCGGGAGCGAGGGCGCAGCGCCCGGCAACAACCAGCTCGCGGGCGGCGCGAGCTCCTCGGGAGCCAAGCTGCACCGGGGCAGCGCACCAGCCACGGCGGAGGCAGCCCGTCGCAGCACCGCAGAGGCGCCTGCAAGTCGACGCCAGGCAGACAGAGTCTTCTCGAGCGAGCGGCGGCTCCGCCGCTCCCGGCCCCGGCTGCCACAGGCTGGGTCTTCGAGCCCCACCCTGTGGACCGCCAAGCGCCGAGGTCTCGCCTCGCCTCCTCGCGAGCAGACGCCCCTGTGGAATATGACTTCTCCGCCTTGAGCGAAGACGACGAGGAGAACAGGAGTAATTCGAGATCTTACATCTTCTCAAATTTCGCCTTGATTATTGTTGAAGCTAATCTTGTTTCTTGCTTTGATTTCAGGACCTTGGCGGAGCGGGTGGCAAAGAAGGCCAAGGTGCCCGTGGTCGGTCGCAGACGACTTCGCCCGCCAAGGGCGCACGGGACGTGGCGAGCCAAGCTTGCGGACCAGCGCTGCGCCCGAGGAGCAGCCCAGCAGCAGCCCCCAGCGTAAGTCTGGGTCTTGCACTTTCGCTCGCCGGGCGCGCTTGGAGATTTTGTCTTGTTCCAATATCTTCACGTGTTTGTCTTGACTTGTGCAGAGATGGAGCCACAGCGGCAGGAGCGTCCGGAGGTCGCCCTCGAGGAGCCGCAGGCCCCGCCGTCCCCGCCAAGGCCGAACTCCCCGGCAAGGGAGAGCGCTCCGCCAAGGGCGGGTACTCCGCCAAGGGCGAGTACCCCGCCAAGAGCGAGCAGCCCGGTGAGGGCGGCCACTCCGCCAAGCGAGCTCCGGCGAGGAGCCCGCCACGGCGACGCCCCGCCAAGGTAGGTTCTGCAACTTTGTCTTCTTGGCGTTGTCTCTTTTGGATATTTGCTTGAACTTCTTTTGCTTTTCTTCTTCTTCTAGATCCTCCTCCCCGAAAGCAGATGGAGACGGAAGTCGTCATTGTTGAGGAGGAGGGCGCGCAGGCGGCGGCGGCGACGCCTGTCGCCGAGGACACGGGCGGAGCCGCCTGGCCAATCGCCAGAGATCGCCCTCCGGCTGCGGGCCTTGCGGCCGGGAGGGGGACGGCGACGCACCGCCCGGCTCGAGGCGGCGGGAGCATCAAGTGCTGCACCGGCCATCGACCCCTCCGCCGAAAAGGAGCAGGCGAGCTACTATCTAAAAGCTCCCAACGGCGTCTTCATCCAGGTGCCGTGGGACTCTTCGTCGCGAGCCCCCGCGGAGGGCGAGGCCTTTGACGTGGAGGTCCTCGCCTCCGCGGGCTTGAAGATCGTCGAGGCGCCCGGCGGGAGCGACGGGCCCGAGGAGGAGAAGCTGCTTCATCAGCTCCTGGCCCTTTACCGGGCCAGGCAGGCGAAGCTCGCTTCCCGGGAGGCCCTCGCCGCCAAGGCCGCCGAGGAGATGGAGAAGCGTGCGGCGGAGCTTAGCGCCGCCAACCAGGCTGCCCTCCGCGAGGTGGCGGAGGAGCATGAGCGGCTCGCCGGGGAATACCAAGAGTGGTCGCTGGAGAAGGCTGAGACCGAGGAGCAGCAGCGGCTCGCCGGGTGGAGCTTTCGTGAGAAGGAGAACTCGCCACGGAAGGTCAACCTCGACTCCCACGAGGAAGACCTTGCCGCTCGGGAGCAGGCCCTTGGCGGGAACTGAAGGAGGCGAAGCCGCTGCTGCTGCCTGGGAGACCGCCAAGGAGGAGCTTGCCGCCAAGGTCGCGCAGCTAGAGGAGTTCTTGAGGCGCGGCGTGGAGAAGGTCGCCGCGCCAACATGGAGCGAGAAGGACGCCCACACCAACTCGAAACTCAGTGTGTCTTTCCAAGAAGGGCGACGAGTTGAAGGCCGCCAAGGACTCCATCGAGGATCTTGAGCTGAAAGTCTCTGTTGAGGACTCGCTGAGCGCCGCCCGGGATCGGAGACCAAGTTGAAGGAGGAGCTCCGCAAGGAGCGAACCTTAGTGGACAGCGCCAACAAAGCAGCCGAGCACTTCCGCCGTGCCGTCGAGGTATGGACCGAGGACTTGGTATCTTGTCGTCCGACATTGACCAGAGCTCTTTGGCGCTGAAGTGGAGCATCTCATCTACTCCCGGATCCAAATCTCCCTCGCGCCAAGCTCAGCCTCTTCTTCAGGGGGATCGCGCCGGCCCTTGCAAATCTGCGGAAGAAGATCCCCGCGAAAATCGCCGAGGAGACTCGCCGGCTGTGCACGGGAACCATGGAGCGTGTGCTGACGAAGATTGTATACCGCAATCCCGGCATAAACCTCACCAACGTTCTTCGCAGCTTGCCGGCCGACGCGAACATGGAGGCTCTGAAGGAGCAGGTCGCCCACATCATTGCTAAAGTGAACAAGATCTCCGGGGTGGAGGCGACCCGTGAGACTAGGCCTCCTTTATCTTTATCTCTTTTGTTGCTGCATAGGGTGTTATGAACTCATTAGTCATCGCGACAAGTTATTCCTTGTAAGATATTATCTTTATTTTGATCAATAGATGCAGTGTTATCTCCCTTGTTCTGATCCTCAACTTTGTATGCTTCAACCCTACGCTTCTAGGGAACTTGCCGGCAAGGGGCCCTTGCCTTGAAAAGTGCCGAGTCTTGAACTCGAAGCAGCCCGCTGGCCAAGGTCTTACCGGCAAGCAACCTTGCTGACTAGTCGCAACGCACTTAGCTTGTTGAGCGGACTCGAAAACGAAACAAGGGCGCGACACTTGTCGCAGCTCACTTAAATCGTTGAGCGTGCTCGAAAACAAGATAAGGGTGCGGCTATCCACGGTAGGTTCCTCCGCGCTGAGTTTTCCATACAAAGTGTGGTTGTTCAAGGAAGGCAACTTAAAATTTAAAATTTTGAACTGCTCAAATTCTAATAACTTAGCTTTTCGTGATCTCGTATGCGTTCTCGGTTTCCTTCCCCGGCAAACTTGTGCGCGAGGAACGTTCCTTCGCTTAAGAGGCAAGGAAAGAGAAGAGGAAACAAGTATATGGCCTTTCGGCGTGCTATTGCTTACGGATATGTGTGTCGCACAAGAGATGCCAAATAACACATGCAAATAGCAAAGAAAAGCATGGGAAAGGCAACTAGCGCAAAACACGTAAACTTTATCGATGCACGGGTCTGCGCCCGGCTTTGTACAAAGGGTTACATGCAACAAATGCAAAGCTTGTATAAAAGGTGGTTGCGGAGCGGATCACGGCAACCCGCGCCTTATGGGTGAAACTTGCGAAGATGCTCTATGTTCGGGGAGTTGCTCACGGTAAGCCTTCTTCGGTCTCGAGGCGGACAGCGCCGGGCCTCGTGACTTGTCTCACCCGATAAGGGCCTTCCCACCGGGCCAACTTGTTGGAATTTCTCGTGGCTCCACTTCCGCCACTTTGTGAACTTGTCGATTGCTACGCACAAGTACTCAAAGCCCCGACAAAGACGGGGAAGGGCCGAGGATATCGAGCCCCAGCACCGAGAAGGGCCAGACAAAGGGATTGTTTGGAGAGCTTGAGCTGGCTGATGAATCTGCTTTGCATGGAACCGCACGCTTCACACTTGGTTACTAGTGTGGTTGCATCTTGGAGGGCTTCTTGCCAAAGAACCCTTGCCGAAAGCTTTCAAGCAAGCGCCTTTGCGCCAATGTGGTGGCGCATATGCCTCCGTGTATTTTCGCCAACAGCTTCGGCCCATCTTCCCGGAGATGCACTTGATCCGACACCATTGAGCCTTCTTCCAGAAAGCTCGTTATCCATTTAACTGGTACATACTTGACTGTCCTGGTTATCTTCTATTTCTTCCGGTCGCCGGAAGTTCTCCGGTTTGCAAAAACGGACGATTCTGCTGCGCCCATGCCGGAGCTTGGGGCTCAACGGCAAGGACTAAAGGCATGAGGGCCGCTGCGGGAACCTCGGCTTCTACGGCAAGAACCTCTGCTCGCCGAGCTGAAGGTCCCCGCAAGCTCGCCGGGCGAGGCTTGTCGGGAACACTTGTTTAACTCAGACAGATCCGAGGATCTGCAGGAGCAAACTGTTCCTCGGCGCTCGTCGTTGATCTTGGGGACCTTGGCGGCGGCCTCGGGAGACCCGCCGCAAGTAGTCGCCGGAGACCAACTTTCTCTTCTTGGACTGCCCAATTGATGGCGTGACGGATGGTTGAGTCAGCTTGAGCAAGAAGGTCCCGGTTCCTGAGTAACTTCATGAAGCACACTTTGAAAGGCCATCTGCGATTTCATTCTGAGCTCTCGGGACGTGCTCCATCTGCAAACCTTCAAAGCGCTCCTCAAGCTTCCTCACTTCATCGACATAAGCTTCCATCAAAGGGCTCTGATAGCTCTTGTTAACTTGCCGGACCACCAACTGAGAATCTCCCGCACAATCAACTTCGATCCCAAGTTCGCCGCAATCCTCGAGGCCGGCGAGCAAACCTTCATATTCAGCGGTGTTGTTTGTCGCTTGCTCCCTTAGGAAGTGCATCCGATAACATACTTGAGGTGCTCTCCGTGGGCGCGATGAGTACCACGCCGCACCGGCGCCTTGCAGCGAGAAGGCACCATCAAAGTACATTACCCATTCACTTGTCGCTTCTTGTACGGGTGTACTTGTTTCTTGGACTTCTTCATCGGGCGTTGGGGTCCACTCTGCTATAAATTCTGCCAAAGCTCGGCTCTGTATGGTTGAAGTACTTTCAAACTTGAGTCCAAAGCTCGACAGCTCCAGTGCCCACTCAACGATCCTGCCTGCTTACGGGTTGTGCAATATCCTCTTCAATGAAAGCGAGTGACCACTGTTATCTCGTGTGCTCGAAGTAATGGCGCAGCTTTCTCGAGGCCATGAGGAGGCGAAAAGCAACTTTGCACACCGAGTATCTTGATCTAGCCCCACGGAGAAGGAACTTACAAAATACACCGGGCGCTGCACCATCTTCTTCCGCACCTCATCCTGCTCCTCAAGCAGAGTTGTCCTTGTCGGGGCAGAGCTTGTCGGAGCAGCCCCGCTTGTCGCTGGACTCGCTTGCGGTGGTGTAGCCTCCTCGTCGGACTCCTCTCCGCTACTAACGCAGCACTAACCACCTGGTTGGTTGCCGCTAGGTACAGCAACAACTTCTCCCGTGGTCTAGGTGCGACAAGTATTGGGGTGGAGGATAGGTACCGCTTCAAATCTGCAGCGCTGCCTCCGCTTCGAGTCCACTTCATGGGACCTGCCTTCTTCAAGATTTTGAAGAAAGGTAGGGCGCGTTCAGACTTTGAAATGAACCTCACCGAGGGCAGCCACACAACCCGCAAGCCTCGACATCCTTGACTCGCCGGGCTTCGATCCGCTCAATGGCTTTAATCTTGTCGGGGTTGGCTTCAATCCCCTCTCAGGATGAAAGAACCCGAGAAGTTTGCCGGAGGGAACTCCAAAGACGCACTTCTCGGGGTTCAACTTAAGTGTATCTTCTTGCGCAGGTTCTGAAATGTCTCTTCCAAATCTTGAATCAGCAGATCCTTGCTCTTGCTCTTCACCACGATATCATCCATGTAAGCCTCTACATTTACGTGGATCTGTGGCTCAAAAGCAGTATACACTACCCTTGCAAATGTTGATCCTGCATTCTTCATCCAAATGGCATGCGTATGAAGCAATAGGTGCCACATGGAGTGATAAACGCAGTCTTCTCTTCATCCTCTTTGGCCATAAAGATCTGGTGATAGCCTGAGTATGCATCAAGAAAGCAGAGTAGCTCACATCCCGCAGTGGAGTCAACAATCTGGTCGATGCGCGGCAAGGGGAATGGATCCTTGGGACATGCTTTATTCACATCGGTGAAGTCTATACACAGCCTCCATTTCCCGCTGGCCTTGCGCACGACGATCGGGTTTGCTAACCACGCCGGATGGATCACACCTCTAACTAGGCCTGCTGCCTCTAGCTTCTTGATTTCTTCGCTGATGAATTCTTGGCGCCCACGGCTTGCTTCCTCACTTTTTGCTTGATGGGTCACAAGATGAGGGCAAACAGCAAGCTTGTGCTCAATCACCTTCACGGGAACACGGGGATGTCGATGGTTGCCATGCAAACACATCGACATTCGCCCGCGAGGAAGGCAACGAGAAGCGCTTCCTATTTGTCGTCAAGTGTGGCGATGGTGAAGGTACCACCGGTGCCGCCCTCCTTGGCGGACACCTTCTTGGTTGCCGCGAGCGGCCATTCCTTTTACTCTTGCGGTGGAGCTCGGCGGGACGCCCTCGATGGCAGCAGCAGCACCAAGAGGTGCGGTTGCCGGAGTGGGCCCCAGAGCACTTGCCGGACTTGGTCTTCGTTTTCTTCCCGGGAGCTTCAGCGGCAAGTGTATTCTTATAGGCCGCAGCTGCCGTGATCCGGTAGATCTTGTCGGCGCAGATAAGCGCATCCTTCTTGTCGCCGTGGACGGTGATGACGCTTATCGCCCGGCATCTTGAGTACGCTAAGCATAATGGGAAGCTGCCATGAACTTGGCGAGGCAGGACGGCCGAGTATTCCATTGTATGGCAACGGAATATCGGCGACGCCGAAAGTGATGCGCGATCCTGAAATTGAGCTCCCGCCAAAGGTCACCGCAGAGTGATCTTTCCTTGGGCTTGCTCCGTCCCGGTTGATTCCTTGAAAGAACCGGTCTCTTCGAGCTCGCCATCCGAATTTGGAGTTTCTTGATCACAGCAGAGGAGATCAAGTTCAGCCCGGCCCGCCGCCAACCAACATTTTGGTGACCTTGAGGTTGCGGATGGTGGGCGAGACCAGCATCGGCAAGCACCCGACCGCGGTGGTGCGGCCGGGTGATCCTCAAGATCAAAAATGATGGGCGTTGGACCATTTGAGGAGCTCTGGCGACTCCATCGGGCGGCTCCGCTGCATTCACCTCACGCACCCACCGCTTTAGCTGGCGGTGGGAGGTGTCAGAGAGGCGCCACCATCGACGCACAGACCTCCGTGGCCTTCTCGAACTCCTGCTCGCTGTTATCCTCATCCTCCATGTCTTCGTCGTTGTCTTCTTCATCCTTTTCGCGGCCCCGGGAGGTCGATCACCTTGCCGCTGCTTGGCCCCGCGGCAAGGCCCTCCCCGCCATTGAACGGCCGCTTGCTCGGTTCTCCTCCGCCACCTTGGGCCTTCTCCTTGTCGCGCCTCAGATTAGCTTTTTGCGCTCGACGAGATACTCGACAGCGCTTGCGCTGGAGAGATCGTGGCCCTTGGTGCGGTGGATTTTGCAAGATTGCTTGTCGGAGCCGCCCCGCTTGTCGGCTGCCGCATCTGGGCAGCTCCTTGCCGAGCCGCCAGCCTGTGTTTGCTTGGTGAGCCTCCTTGCCGGACTTCTCGACGGCAAGCACCTCTTTCTTGTTCTTCTTTCGGTTGTTCCGCCGCGGCTCTTCTTTCTTGCCGGGCGGCGTCGTCGCTGTCGCTCCTCCTCAAGGCCAAGATCCTCCCCGGAGTCTCCTCTTCCTTCAGCAGCGCACTTATCAGCCGAGCATAGAGCTCACGACATCCCGAATCTTGGTCATCGCCATCTCTTCACACGATGCGGCGGTTACGCGACGCTCGGTGGAACGCGCCGATAACCGCGCAGGTGGACATCGAGGATGTTGTGCTGCACACGGCTGAAGCGTTGGATATACTTTGCAGGATTCTCCTTCCTTCGGGCCAAAATGTGGAGATCGCTCTCTGGCCGTGGGGTTTGTGGTCGCCCGGTGAAGGCGCCAACAAACCGATGGCAAAGGTCTGCCCAAGAAGAAATGGAGCCTTCGGCAAGTGCATAAGCCAAGAACGAACGCTCGCTTAAGCACGAAGCGGAAGTAGTTCGCTGAAATCTTCGTCGCGCCCGCAGCTCGCACCGCGATGGTGTAGACACCGAGGAATTCCGAGGGTGCGTCTTGCCGTCAGATTTCTCACGCCGGGCTTGAAATTTTCATGTTGACATCGACGCGCGCCCGCAGCTCGCGGGTGAACGCAGGGCAGCCTGCAGCGTCTGGCAAGTCGCTCGTTCACCGGGCGCGGTCAACAGCGTTCCCAGCTCTTCGTTCGATTGTCGCCGAAGCTTCGGCGGCGCCGATTGTGGTCCGGCGTCTTCTTGTCGCCGATCGCCGAGGACTGGCGTTGATCCTGCCGAGCCCGCTGGATCCGACGATGCCGTGGAGCCGCTGCCGGCGTTGTTCCGGGGCGGCGCTTTTTGCTTCGCGGCGGGGAGTGCACGGTGGTTGCACCTCGGCGGTCTTGTCGCTGCGGCGCTTCGTCTTTCACCTTGCCGCGCCGCGAGGTCGCCGCCTGTGAAGAGTCGTTGTTGGCGGCGATCAGGCTCGATGGTAGCCCTCCGCCTTCGCCTTGTCCGCCGCCGAGGGAAGTCGAGGAGCATTGCGCCTTTGCGAAGCGTCACGCCGGAGTGGAGGGGAGCGGGCGAAGCGAGCGAGGAGCGGATATGCTCCGACTCCTAACAGCGTTAGAAGGAGCAGGTCTCTACCGGCGCTTCGCTTTGCTTGTGCCCGACGGTGGTCCGGAGCATCCCGCGAGCCTCCGGTGTGTCCTTGCCTCAAAGAAAGCGGATACCACCTCCCGTGGTATGGCGCTGCTGGGTTGTCGTGCCGAGATGGACGCGGCGGTCCACGGAGACCGAGGCGCGGTCATCCGCTCTTGTCTTGATTGGTGGCGCCGCGAGTGTCCTCGCCGGCGACCACCTTCCGACAATGTCTCCTCCGCCCACCGCTGGCTCCGGTGGCGGCGGATGAGACGCAGACGGACTCGCAACCTCCAAGCCTTCTTCTTCGGGCCATGGCACAATTGTTGATGAAGTTCTGATGAAACCGAGAGGTTGATGAAGAACGCGCTCGCGTGAACTCCGGATCAGGTCCGCACAACTCGACCTCCTACCGGGCGCGCCAAAGATGTTTGGAAACTGCCCGCCATTTAACACCTATGGGACCGGAGCCCTTGTGCAGGCGGTACGAGGCGGAGGGAGCACTAAGAGCAGATCAGAGCGAGCACGCGGGCAGTTTTTACCAGTTGAACGCGGTGAACGCGTAAAACCCTACTCCCGCTTGATTGTATTGAGCTCTGGAGCTTGAAGAGCTACAGAGAGCAGCTACACCGAGCGCGAGAGTTGCAAAGGTTTCAACCCTCCACGCTGTGCATGGGCCTCCTTTTATAGTGCAAGGGTCACCGACGGTGTCAACGAGGAGAAAAACGGTAAAAACGTAAAAGAGATGGTAGTTGGAATAGTGCGGAACAAAGGAGCTACAAGGCGTGAACAAGTGGTCGCCACCTACTTTGATGATGGGGACAAGGGCATTTAATGCCGTCGCCGTCGACCCCAAAAGTTCCCGCCCTAATGTCTCCGTCGCCACGGCGATGGCTCCACCACTGGAGTGCTACCGTGTCCCCAAAGCTGCACAATCATCCGCCACGCTGCCCTCGAAAGGCCCTGATGCACGCGTGGCCGATGAGTGGGAGCGGGCACACAACAGAATCTCTCCGGCAAGCACCTTGCCGGGTCTTGACTTTGCCGGCCCGGAGCTTGCCGGACTCCGTAGCTTATCGCTTCCCGGGCCCTCGCCGACGCATATAGCGCCGAGGCGTGTCTTCTATGATGTAATCTCCTAGTCTTCCGGCAAGCTCTTCTTGCCGTGGCCTTTGCGTGAGTGAGGTAACCTTGAGTCCGAGCGGCCTTCGGCAAGCTCCGCTTGCCGGGTCTCGATCTTCGCCTTGTATACTTCGCCTTTGAATGGTTTGACATGGAGCTGGAAGGTCTTCGCGAGCACGTGGTAAACCCCGCCGCTGAAGTCAGAATCACTGCACAAGTTGGGGTACCGAGGTACCCCTACCTTAGTACACCGACATGCTCCCACTCACTTTCTTGTAAATACAGGCTTCACCGTAAGTCTGTACAAAACTATATGCTTTGATCAACTTATCAACGTGTATATTCCAACTCTGAGATGCTTGCACCAGTCCATAAATGGATCACTGGAGCTTGCACATTTTGTTAGCACCTTTAGGATTGACAAAACCTTCTGGTTTCATCATATACAACTCTTCGTTAAGAAAACCATTAAGGAATGCAGTTTTGACATCCATTTGCCAGATTTCATAAAATGTGGCAATTGCTAACATGATTCGGACAGACTTAAGCATCGCTACAGTTGAGAAAATCTCAGGTAGTCAACACCTTGAACTTGTCGAAAACTCTTTTGCGACAAGTCGAGCTTTGTAGATAGTAACACTAGTATCAGCATCTGTCTTCCTCTTGAAGATCCATTTATACAATATGGCTCGCCGATCATCGGCAACTCCACCAAAGTCCACACTTTGTTCTCATACATGGATCCCATCTCAGATTTCATGGCCTCAAGCCATTTCGCAGAATCTGGGCTCATCATCGCTTCCTCATAGTTTGTAGGTTCAACATGGTCTAGTAACATGACTTCCAGAATAGGATTACCGTACCTCTCTGGTGCGGATCGTACTCTGGAAGACTTACAAGGATTTGTAGTAACTTGATCTGAAGTTTCATGATCATCATCATTAGCTTCCTCACTAATTGGTGTAGGAATCACTGGAACTGATTTCTGTGATGAACTACTTTCCAATTCGGGAGAAGGTACAAATTACCTTATCAAGCTCTACTTTCCTCCCAGTCACTTCTTTTGAGAGAAACTCCTTCTCTAGAAAGGATCCATTTTTAGCAACGAATGTTTTGCCTTCGGATCTGTGATAGAAGGTGTACCCAACAGTTTCCTTTGGGTATTCTATGAAGACGCACTTCTCCAATTTGGGTTTGAGCTTATCAGGATGAAACTTTTTCACATAAGTATCGCAGCCCCAACTTTAAGAAATGACAACTTGGGTTTCTTGCTAAACCACAGTTCATATAGTGTCGTCTCAACGGATTTAGATCGTGCCCTTTTAACGTGAATGCAGCTGTCTCTAATGCATAACCCCAAAACGATAATGGTAAATCAATAAGAGACATCGTAGATCGCACCATATCCAATAAAGTGCGGTTATGACATTTGGACACACCATAATGTTGTGGTGTTCTAGGTGGTGTGAGATGTGAAACTATTCCACTTTGTTTTAATTGAAGACCAAACTCGTAACTCAAATATTCGTCTCCGTGATTAGATCGCAGAAACTTTATTTTCTTGTTACGATGATTTTTCCACTTCACTCTAAAATTCTTTTGAACCTTTCAACTATTTCAGACTTATGTTTCATCAAGTAGATATACCGATATCTACTCAAATCATCTTGTGAAGGTCAGAAAACAACGATACTTGCCACGAGCATCAACACTCATTGGATCGCATACATTGGTATGTATTATTCCCAATAAGTCAGTAGCTTGTTCCATTGTTCCGGAGAACGGAGTTTTAGTCATCTTGCCCAAAAGGCACGGTTCGCAAGCATCAAATGATTCATAACCAAGTGATTCCAAAAATCCATCTTTATGGAGTTTCTTCATGCGCTTTCCACCGATATGACCCAAAAGGCAGTGCCACAAATAAGTTGCATTATCATTATTAACTTTGCATCTTTTGGCATCAATATTATGAATATGTGTATCATCACGATCGAGATCCAACAAACTATTTTCATTGGGTGTATGACCATTAAGGTTTTATTCATGTAAACAGGAACAACAATTATTCTCTGATTTAAATGAATAACCGTATTGCAATAAACATGATCAAATCATATTCATGCTCAACGCAAACGCCAAATAACATTTATTTAGGTTTAACACTAATCTCGAAAGTATAGGGAATGTGCGATGATGATCATATCAATCTTTGAACTACTTCCAACACTCATCGTCACTTCCCTTCAACTAGTCTCTGTTATTCAGAACTCCTGCTTCGAAAGTTACTAATCTTAGCAACCGAACAAGTATCAAATACTCAGGGGCTACTATAAACACTATCAAGGCACACATTAATAACCTGTATATCGAATATACCCTTGTTCACTTTGCCATCCTTCTTATCTACCAAATATTTAGGGCATTTCCGCTTCCAGTGACTATTTCCTTTGCAGTGTAAGCACTCAGTTTCACGCTATGGTTCAGCTTTGGGCTTCTTTGCAGGAGTGACAACTTGCTTGTCTTTCCACTTGAAGTTCCCTTTCTTTCCCTTTGCCCTTCTCTTGAAACTAGCGGTCTTGTCAATCATCAACACTTGATGCTCTTTCTTGATTTCCACCTTCGTCGATTTCAACATCACGAAGAGCTCGGGAATCATTTTTGTCATCCCTTGCATACTATAGTTCATCACGAAGTTCTAGTAACTTAGTGATGGTGACTAGAGAATTCTGTCAATCACTATCTTATCAGGAAGATTAACTCCCACTTGATTTAAGCGATTGAAGTACCTGCATAATCTGAGCACATGCTCACTAGTTGAGCGTTCACCTCCATCTTTTAGCTATAGAACTTGTTGGAGACTTCAGATCTCTCAACTCGGTATTTGCTTGAAATATTAACTTCAATATCTGGAACATCTTATATGGTCCATGACGTTCAAAACGTCTTTGAAGTCCCGATTCTAAGCCGTTAAGCATGGTGCACTAAACTATCAAGTAGTCATCATATTGAGCTAGCCAGATGTTCAGAACGTCTGCAACTGCTCCTGCAATAGGTCTATCACCTAGCGGTGCATTAAGGACATAATACTTCTGTACGGCAATGAGGATAAACCTCAGATCACGGATCCAATCCGCATCATTGCTACTAACATCTTTCAACACAATTTTCTCTAGGAACATATCAAAATAAACATATGAAAGCTACAAAGCGAGCTATTGATCTACAACATAATTTGCAAAATACTACCAGGACTAAGTTCATGATAACTTAAGTTCAATTAATCATATTACTTAAGAACTCCCGCTTAGACAGACATCTCTCTAGTCATCTAAGTGATCACGTGATCCAAATCAACTAAACCATGTCCGATCATCACGTGAGATGGAGTAGTTTTCAATGGTGAACATCACTATGTTGATCATATCTACTATATGATTCACGCTTGACCTTTCGGTCTCCGTGTTCCGAGGCCATATCTGTATATGCTAGGCTCGTCAAGTTTAACCTGAGTATTCCGCGTGTGCAACTGTTTTGCACCCGTTGTATTTGAACGTAGAGCCTATCACACCTGATCATCACGTGGTGTCTCAGCACAAAGAACTTTCGCAATGGTGCACACTCAGGGAGAACACTTCTTGATAATTTAGTGAGAGATCATCTTAAAATGCTACCGTCAATCAAAGCAAGATAAGATGCATAAAGGATAAACATCACATGCAATCAATATAAGTTATATGATATGGCCATCATCATCTTGTGCTTTGTGATCTCCATCTTCGAAGCACCGTCATGATCACCATCGTCACCGGCGGGACACCTTGATCTCCATCGTAGCATCATTGTCGTTACGCCATCTATTGCTTCTACGACTATTGCTACCGCTTAGTGATAAAGTAAAGCAATTACAGGGCGTTTGCATTTCATACAATAAAGCGACAACCATATGGCTCCCGCCATTGCCGATAACTTCGTTACAAAACATGATCATCTCATACAATAAAATATAGCATCACGCCTTGACCATATCACATCACAACATGCCCTGCAAAAACAAGTTAGACGTCCTCTACTTTGTTGTTGCAAATTTTACGTGGCTGCTACGGGCTTAGCAAGAACCGTTTACCTATGCATCAAAACCACAACGATAGTTTGTCAAGTTGGTGCTGTTTTAACCTTCGCAAGGACCGGCGCAGCCACACTCGGTTCAACTAAAGTTGGAAACCGACACCCGCTAGTCACCGTGTGCAAAGCACGGCGGTAAAACCAGTCTCGCAGAAGCGTCACGCGTAATGTCGGTCCGGCCGCTTCATCCATCAATACCGCTGAACCAAAGTATGACATGCTGGTAAGCAGTATGACTTGTATCGCCCACAACTCACTTGTGTTCTACTCGTGCATATTACATCAACGCATAAAACCAAGGCTCTGATACCACTGTTGGGGAACGTAGTAATTTCAAAAATTTCCTACGCACACGCAAGATCATGGTGATGATATAGCAACGAGAGGGGAGAGTATTGTCCACGTACCCTCGTAGACCGTAAGCGGAAGTGTTATGACAACGCGGTTGATGTAGTCGTACATCTTCACGATCCGACCGATCCAAGTACCGAATGTACGGCACCTCCGAGTTCAGCACATGTTCAGCTCGATGACGATCCCCGGGCTCCGATCCTGCAAAGCGTCGGGGATGAGTTCCACAAGACGACGGCGTGGGACGATGATGATGTTCTACCGGCACAGGGCTTCGCCTAAAGTCCGCGACGATATGACCGAGGTGGAATATGGTGGAGGGGGGCACCGCACACGGCTAATGAACGATCCGTAGATCAACTTGTGTGTCATAGGGTGCCCCCCTGCCCCCGTATATAAAGGAGCAAGGGAGGAGGAGGCCGGCCCTAGGAGGAGGGCGCGCCAAGGGGAGTCCTACTCCCACCGGGAGTAGGATTCCTTCTTTCCTAGGAGAAGGGGGGAAAGAAGGGAAGTGGAGAAGGAAGGGAGAGGGGGGCCGCGCCCCAAACCCTTTGTCCAATTCGGACTGGGCTTGGGAGGGGCGCGCGCCACCTCCTGGCTCCTTCCCACTAAGGCCCATTAAGGCCCTATACTCTTCCCCGTATTCCCGTAACTCCCCGGTACTCCGAAAAATACCCGAATCACTCGGAACCTTTCGAACTCCAAATATAGCCGTCCAATATATCGATCTTTACGTCTCGACCATTTCGAGACTCCTCGTCATGTCCCCGATCTCATCCGGACTAACTCCTTCGTACATCAAAACTCATAAACTCATAATATAACCGTCATCGAAACCTTAAGCGTGCGGACCCTACGGGTTCGAGAACTATGTAGACATGACCTAGAACTATTCTCGGTCAATAACCAATAGCGGAACCTGGATGCTCATATTGCCTCCTACATATTCTACGAAGATCTTTATCGGTCAAACCGCATAACAACATACGTTGTTCCCTTTGTCATCGGTATGTTACTTGCCCGAGATTCGATCGTCGGTATCTCAATACCTAGTTCAATCTCGTTACCGGCAAGTCTCTTTACTCGTTACGTAATGCATCATTCCGTAACTAACTCATTAGCTACATTGCTTGCAAGGCTTATAGTGATGTGCATTACCGAGAGGGCCCAGAGATACCTCTCCGACAATCGGAGTGACAAAACCTAATCTCGAAATACGCCAACCCAACATGTACCTTCGGAGACACCTGTAGTACTCCTTTATAATCACCCAGTTATGTTGTGACGTTTGGTAGCACTCAAAGTGTTCCTCCGGTAAACGGGAGTTGCATAATCTCATAGTTACAGGAACATGTATAAGTCATGAAGAAAGCAATAGCAATATACTAAACGATCAAGTGCTAGGCTAACGGAATGGGTCAAGTCAATCACATCATTCTCCTAATGTTGTGATCCCACTAATCAAATGACAACACATGTCTATGGTTAGGAAACATAACCATCTTTGATAAATGAGCTAGTCAAGTAGAGGCATACTAGTGACGTTATGTTTGTCTATGTATTCACACATGTATCATGTTTCCGGTTAATACAATTCTAGCATGAATAATAAACATTTATCATGAAATAAGGAAATAAATAATAACTTTATTTTTGCCTCTAGGGCATATTTCCTTCACGTCCGTCACAAGTTTCTCGGCGTCCATCTTGCCCCAGTGCACTTTAGCGCGGGCAAGGGCCCGACGGGGACCTTCAATGCAGATGGAATGCTTGATGACTTCAATCCATGGACAGGCGTCCACCAGCCGCCGCACCAGACCGAAGTAGCTCCCAGGCATGGCTTCTTTAGGCCACAACCAAACTATGAGACCCTTCATGGCCTGTTCGGCCACCTTGTGGAGCTCGACCAGCTGCTTCAGCTGGTCGCCCAAGGGCACCCAATGTCCGACCTCAGCATATTGAGACCAGAACACCTTCTCCGTCGAGCTCCCCTCCTCGGCTCAATAGAACACGGCAGCATCGGACACACTACGGGGCAGATCTGTGAACGCTCCTGGAGAGCTCCGAATTCGGGTAAGTAACAGACAATTCACTTTTACATGCTTGCTTTGGATGAAGAATGCCTTACCCGCCTCTATCTTTTTTATTGCCTCAATCTCCTGGAGGGCCTTCTGGGCTTCGGCCTTAGCGGCTTTGGCACTCTCTAGAGCCGAGGCGAGCTCGGACTCTCGAGTCTTCGAGTCACGCTCCAAACTCTCGTGTTTTTCCACGAGAGCCTGGAGCTCTTGCCGCACCTCCGCCACCCGCGCCTCCTGCTTCTCTCGCTCAGTGCGCTCCGCGGCCGCACTTTCTTCGGCCTTGGACACTGCCTCTTTCAGGGTCGCCACCTCGTTCGTGGCCCCTTCTATACTCACGTTATTCGTGTCATTTTTTGCAACCAAATCCTTTCTATAAGGTATTACTTTAATAAGGTATTACTTACCTTCCTTGTCCTCGAGCTGCTTCTTAGCACGGCCGAGCTCGTTCGCGGACCGCTCGAGGCTCTGAGTCAATACATTGACCTTCGTAGTCAGTGCGGCAGAGGTCAGCAGCGCAACCTGCATACCCATATTGACATGCTTATGTTAGACTCCTACGTATATCTTTTTAGATCCTCAGTTCGGCTTTTCTTTCCGAACACCAAACTGAGCATCAGGGGCTATTGTCTATGCGGTAATATTCTTACATATCTTAAAAACTTACCTCAAAGCCTGTTAGAAGGTTGGTACAGGCTTCAGCCAGCCCGCTCTTGGCGGACTGAACTTTCTGGATCACCGCACTCATAACAGGGTGGTGCTCCTCGTCGATGGAGGCGCCATTGAGCGCCTCCAGCAAATTATCCGGCGCCTCCGGTTGGACGGAGGTCACCGGCGTCGCAGTCTCGCCCTCCTTACGAAGGGGCCGCCCGCCGGACTCCGGAACCACCAAAGGTTCTGGTGCGAAGTCCGGCCTAGGGCCGGACTCAGAACCCTTTAGGGGTTGACCCCCCTTGTGCCCAATGTCCGGGAGGTTGCCCTGCGGCACCTCCGGAACCTCCTCCTCCTGGCTGGGCCCCTTTTGGGACCCCACCTCAGCATCATCCGTGGCGCGAGGAGAGGAGACGGCCGGATGTGGAGTGCTATCCACGTTCGAGGGCGCTAGGGAGCCGCTCGTTGAAGTGTCGAGCCCGTCCTTGGGCGGGCTGCAGGGTTATATTCGGCGTTAAGAGATTCTATGGAACAAATGAAACACCACGAGTTATTCTGGTATCCGGACACTTACGAAGTCGCCAGGGGCTTAGTCCTTGGTGGCCACTCCTCTTCATCGTTGTCGGCGTTGGTGGAGTAGTCCGGGGGGAGGGTCCTTCCCTTCTTGGACACTTCGGCCTCCCCCGTTGGGGAAGCCTTCCTTTTCTTCTCTTCCCCCGCTGGGGGAGAGGCCTCTTTTTTCTCCTCCTCATCTTCGCGGGAGGAGTCCGCCTCGGAGTCATCGGACGATGAGTCCGATAACACCTGGCGCCGGGAACTCCTCTGATTTCCCGTGGCCTTCTTCTTGGCCTTCTTCTCGGGCACCACGTAAGGCGCCGGAGCCAGCAGCCCCGTTAATTGGGCATCCGCTGGGTCTTCTGGCAAGCCCGGACAGTTAAGCTGCTCGGACGTCTTTTGCCAGGCCTGTCAAAGGTAAAGGGAGTTTAGATGCCGCATAGAGTCAAACTCTGGAAAATAAGCATCCTGTAAAGGGTAAAATAGCTTACCTCGCCGGCTTGACGCTGCGAGCTGAATCCGCGATCTTCGGTAGCAGATGCGGGAGCCTCGGCGCCCTTGAACAACACCTTCAAGGCATCTTCGTACGTAGTGTCGAAGAGCCTGATCAAGGTTTGGTGCTGTGCCGGATCAAACTCCCACAAATTATAGGCCTGTTTCTGGCACGGGAAGATCCGGCGGATGAGCATGACCTGGACTACGTTGACAAGCTTGAGCTTCTTGTTCACCAAGGTTTGGACGCAGGATTGGAGTCCGGTCAGCTCCTCCGAATCACCCCTTGATAGGCCCTTCTCTTTCCAGGAGGTGAGCCGTTGGGGATGCTAGATCTGGATTCGGGGGCCGCTGCCCATTCGGGGTCACGCGGCTCGGTGATGTAGAACCACCCCGATTGCCACCCCTTTATGGTCTCCACAAAGGAGCCCTCGAGCCATAGGACGTTGGGCATCTTGCCCACCATGGCACCTCCGCACTCTGCTTGGTGGCCGCCCACTACCTTCAGCTTGACATTGAGGGTCTTCAGCCATAAGCCGAAGTGGGGCTGGATGCAGAGGAAGGCCTCGCACACAATGGTGAACGCCGAGATGTTGAGGATGAAATTCGGGGCCAGATTGTGGAAATCCAGGCCATAGTAGAACATGAGCCCCCGGACAAATGGGTGAAGTGGAAAACCTAGTCCATGGAGGAAGTGGTGAGGAACACCACCTCTCATGGGGCCAGGGGTGGGATGAGCTACCCTTGTCGGGGAGCCGATGCGTGATGTCGCTGGACAAGTATCCGGCCTTTCACAGCCTCTTGATGTGCCCCTCCGTGACGGAGGAGGCCATCCACTTGCCTCCCGCTCCAGACATGGCTGGGGAAGGTTGAGGCGAGATGTGCGGACTTGGGTGCTGGAGCTCAAGTATGCGGAAATGGATAAGCAAAGGAGGAAGAAGGTGTAGGTAAAAAAGTGAATCCTTATCCCCTTATATGGACGGATGAAACTATGCGTCCCCACCAGGCTGGTAAAACTCGCTTATCTCCCAAGCGCCGAAATCAATGGCGCGGTTGGGTTACCCACGCCCGTATTGATGAGAATCCCGGATTAAGGGACACGGTCTCGCTGACAAGACGTGTTAAGGAAACCGCCGCTAAAGGCGCCGAGGTGGAACAGTAAAACAATTCAATAAAGGCTTGGCGTGGTGTGATGTCACGCCACTAAATACGCCGCCAGATTGAACTTGTGTAAATATTATTCTCTCTACGGTGGTATGTGGAACTTATTTAGCAGAGCCGGACACTATCCTTCTGTTCAAAATCTTCTATGAAGTATTCGGAGGAGGAACCCACCTTGCAATGCCGAAGACAATATGCACGCCGGACTCGTCGTCGTTGAAGCCTGGTTCAGGGGCTACTGAGGGAGTCCTGGACTAGGGGGTGTCCGGATAGCCGAACTATCATCTTTGGCCGGACTCCTAGACTATGAAGATACAAGATTGAAGACTTCGTCCCGTGTCCGGATGGGACTTTCCTTGGCGTGGAAGATAAGCTTGGCAATACGGATATGTAGATCTCCTACCATTGTAACCGACTCTGTGTAACCCTAGCCCTCTCCGGTGTCTACATAAACCGGAGGGTTTTAGTCCGTAGGACGAACAACAATCATACCATAGGCTAGCTTCTAGGGTTTAGCCTCTTTGATCTCGTGGTAGATCTACTCTTGTACTACCCATATGAGCAATATTAATCAAGCAGGAGTAGGGTTTTACCTCCACCGAGAGGGCCCGAACCTGGGTAAAAACATCGTGTCCCTTGTCTCCTGTTACCATCCGCCTAGACGCACAGTTCGGGACGCCCTACCCATGATCCACTGGTTTTGACACCGACACAAACCCAACATATATTGCAGCAAAGAAGGCAAAACATCTTGAAGATAGCGAAACAACCCCAAAGTCATGTCTTGATGCAGTGTTCAAGTTACTTGAGACTAGTAGTCAGACAAGCTCCCAGAATTCGGTGTCTCACTCAGTTTGACTCTTCACTCCCAAGTTCAAGTAGAAAGGCATTCCGCAACTCAACTTCGACTTGAAGTCCTATATCTAAGGAAGATCGCAAAGAACACCAATGAGAACCTAATTGCTAAACAGCTACAGCTTGAAGCTATGACTGGCATGCTAGGCCAGTCTCACACCCTTGCTCAAAAGCTTGCGTAGCAGCTCCCGCGCAAGGCTAACCTTTCTGGACCTTTCCTGGAAGTGGTCTTGGTTGCAATGGTAGCCAGTTTTTGTAATCTGCTTCTTCGTTGCACCTTATGATCACTGGTGGCGAACTCTGATGCCTAGTGGATGTTATATACCATACATCCATTATTGTATAGTGTAGGTTTATTCTAAGTTACTATGCCATAATTTACTTACTTTATAGGGTAGGCTTGTTCTTAATCCCTACTAGTTACCGTATATGCGATCTTTAGCTATCTGAACAAAGGGCAAAAATCTGATGTAGGCGACCAGGCCGAAACATTCACCTCTAACGGTAATTTGGCTGACCTGCAACTTTCTTAGGCCTGAAAGGCTATTGGGGACTTCACACTTTGCGCCAGGCCCACAACTTAGATGGGCCTACATTCGTCCCAACGTTTAGTTCGGCCTTTAGTGGACCCAGCTCTTAGTTGGGCCCATGTAGCTTCGGGCCACTAACAGGCTGAATATTCTTCTGGCCTGTTACGGCCCAAAAGATACCATGGGCCTTTAGGAGGCCAAATGCATGTTGGGCCTCAATTTTCAATAGTCATGTCTTTAGCAGGCTGAAATGTAGACCGAGCCATTATTGGCCCAGATATATGACGGGCCATTACCAGGCCGAAACATATCTCGGGCCTTAGTTGGCCCGCTGATATCATGGGCTTTTAAGAGGCTGAAAGCTTAGTAGAGGCATCAGCGGGCTAAATTATGCGACAGTCCTTTAACAGGCCCAAAGTTACATTGGGCAGAACTGTTGCTACCTTTATCATGGGCCGTTAGTGTGCCGGATGTCGCGTCAGACCATATATGGCCCATGGGCAGCACGGGCCATTCCCGGTTGAAAGACACACCGGGCTGAAATGGGCCCATGTCTACATCAGGCCACTAATAGGTCGAAATGTCACTGGGCCATAATTGGGACCAAATACTCGGCGAGCAATTAACGGGCAAAATCTGGCTTTGGGCCGTAAATGGTCATGTTTAAGAAGGTTGTTAGTGCGCTTGCCCACCAGTACCTGCTACCTCTTGAGCTTGCGTTGGTTTTTCCCTTGAAGAGGAAAGGGTGATGCAGCAAAGTAGCGTAAGTATTTCCCTCAGTTTGAGAACCAAGGTATCAATCCAGTAGGAGACGATGCACAAGTCACTGAATACCTGCACAAACAATCAACAACTCGCACCCAACGCGATAAAGGGGTTGTCAATCCCTTCACGGTCACTTGAAAAAGTGAGATCTGGTAGAGATAGGTAAACGGTAAAGTAAATATGTTTGGTATTTTTGGTTTATAGATCGGAAAGTAAAAGATTGCAAAATAGTAGATCGGAAACTAGTAAGATGTAAAAGAGATTCAATATAATGGAAAAGAGACCCGGGGGCCATAGGTTTCACTAGTGGCTTCTCTTAAGATAATAAATATTATGCTGGGTGAACAAATTATTGTCGAGCAATTGATAGAAAAGCGCAAGGTTATGACGATATCTAAGGCAATGATCATGAACATAGGCATCACGTCCGTGTCAAGTAACCGACATCTACTACTATTACTCCATACATTGACCAACTCCTACCTGCATCTAGAGTATTAAGCTCATAAAGAACAGAGTAACACATTAAGTAAGATGACATGATGTAGAGGAATTAACTCAAGCAATATTATGAAAACCCCATCTTTTTATCCTCGATCGCAACAATACAATACGTGCCTTGGTGCCCATACTGTCACTGCGAAAGGACACCGCAAGATTGAACCCAAAGCTAAGCACTTCTCCCATTGCAAGAAAGATCAATCTAGTGGGGCAAACTAAACCGATATTTCGAAGAGACTTGCAAAGATATCAAATCATGCGTATAAGAATTCAGAGAAGAACCACAATTCATCGGATCTCGGCAAACACACTGCAAAAGAATATTACATCGAATAGATCTCCAAGAGCGTCGAGGAGAACATGGTATTGAGAATAAAAGAGAGAGAAGAAGCCATCTAGCTACTAGCTATGGACCCAAAGGTATGTGGTTAATTACTCACCCATCATCGAAGAGGCAATGGTGTTGATGAAGAAGCCCTCCGTGATCGCATCCCCCTCTGGCAGGACGCCGGAAAAGGCCCCTAGATGGGATCTCACGGGTACAGAAGGTTGCAGCGGTGGAAAAGTGGTTTCGTGGCTCTCCTGGATGTTTTTAGGGTGTAAGAGTATATATAGGCGAAGGAGCTAGGTCAGGGGAGCCATAAGGGGCCCAGGAGGTAGGGGCGCGGCCTACCCCGCTGGGCGCGCCCTCCTGCTCGTGGCCGCCTCGTAGCGTTTCTGACTTCATCTCCAAGTGTTCTGATTTCCTTCTGGTCCAAGAAAGGTCATCACGAAAGTTTCATTCCGTTTGGTCTCCATTTAGTATTCCTTTTCAGCGAAACTCTAAAATAGGCAAAAAAACAGAAACTGGCACTAGGCTCTCGGTTAATAGGTTAGTCCCCAAAAAATATAAAATAGCATATAAATGCCTAATAAACATCCAAAACAGATAATATAATAGCATGGAACAATCAAAAATTATAGATACGTTGGAGACGTATCAAGCATCCCCAAGCTTAATTCCTGCTAATCCTCTAGTAGGTAAATGATAAAAACAAAATTTTGATGTGGAATGCTACCTAACATATTTATCCACATAATTTTCTTTATTGTGGCATGAATGTTCAGATCCGAAAGATTCAAAACAAAAGTTTAATATTTACATAAAAACAATAATACTTCAAGCATACTAAAAAGCAATTATGTCTTCTCAAAATATCATGGACAAAAAAGCTATCCCTACAATATCATATAGTCTGGCTATGCTCTATCTTCATCACATCAAATATTTAAATCATGCACAACCCCGGTTTTAGCCAAGCAATTGTTTCATACTTTAGTATTCTCAAATTTTTTGAACTTTCACACAATACATGATCATGAGCCATGGATATAACACTACAGGTGGAATAGAATGGTGGTTGTGGAGAAGACAAAAAGGAGGAAGATAGTCTCACATCAACTAGGCGTATCAACGGACTATGGAGATGCCCATCAATAGATATCAATGCGAGTGAGTAGGGATTGCCATGCAACGGATGCACTAGAGCTATAAGTATATGAAAGCTCAGAAAGAAACTAAATGGGTGTGCATCCAACTCGCTTGCTCACGAAGAGCTAAGGCATTTTGAGGAAGCCCATCATTGGAATATACAAGCCAAGTTCTATAATAAAAATTCCCACTAGTATATGAAAGTGACAAAATAAGAGCTCTCTATCATGAAGATCATGGTGCTACTTTGAAGCACAAGTGTGGGAAAAAAGGATAGTAACATTGCCCCTTCTCTCTTTTTCTCTCATTTTTTATTTGGTCCTTCTCTTTTTTTATGTCCTATTTTTCTATTCTTTTCGTCCGGATTCTCATCCCGACTTGTGGGGGAATCATAGTCTCCATCATCCTTTCCTCACATGGAACAATGCTCTAATAATGAAGATCATCACACTTTTATTTACTTACAACTCAAGAATTACAACTCAATGCTTAGAACAAAATATGCTCTATGTGAATGCCTCCAGCGGTGTACCGGGATGTGCAATGAATCAACATGTATGAAAGAATTATGAATGGTGGCTTTGCAACAAATACGATGTCAACTACATGATCACGCAAAGCAATATTACAATGATGAAGTGTGTCATAGTAAACATAACGGTGGAAAGTTGCATGGCAATATATCTCGGGATGGCTATGGAAATGCCATAATAGGTAAGTATAGTGGATGTTTTGAGGAAGGTATATGGTGGGTGTATGGTACCGGCGAAAGTTGCGCAGCACAAGAGAGGCTAGCAATGGTGGAAGGGTGAGAGTGCATATAATCCATGGACTCAACATTAGTCATAAAGAACTCACATACTTATTTCAAAAACCAATTAGTCATCAAAACAAAGTACTACACACATGCTCCTAGGTGAAGGATTGGTAGGAGATAACCATCGCGCGATCCCGACCTCCACACAAAGGATGACAATCAATAAATAAATCATGCTCCGACTTCATCACATAACAGTTCACCATACGTGCATGCTACGGGAATCACAAACTTTAACACAAGTATTTCTCAAATTCACAACACTCCACTAGAATGACTCTAATATCACCATCTTCATATCTGAAAACAATCATAAAGAATCAAACTTCTCATAGTTATCAATGCACTTTATATGAAAGTTTTTATTATACCCCTCTTGGATGCCCATCATATTAGGACTAGTTTGATAACCCAAGAAAATACCATGATGATCTAAAAGACTCTCGAAATAATATAAGTGAAGCATGAGAGTTCAACAATTTCTATAAAATAAAGCCACCGCCTTGCTCTGAAAAGATATAAGTGAAGTACTAGAGCAATATTGCCTAGCTCCAAAGATATAAGTGAAGCACATAAAGTATTCTAATAAATCATGATTCATGCGTGTCTCTCCCAAAAGGTGTGTAAAGAAAGGATGACTGTGGTAAACTAAAAAGCAAATACTCAAATCATACAAGACGCTCCAAGCAAAACACACATCATGTGGTGAATAAAAATATAGCCTCAAGTAAAGTTACCGATAGACGAAGACGAAAGAGGGGATGCCTTCCGGGGCATCCCCAAGCTTAGGCTTTTGGTTATCCTTGAATATTACCTTGGGTTGTCTTGGGCATCCCAAAGCTTAGGCTCTTGCCACTCCTTATTCCATAGTCCATCAATTCCTTACCCAAAACTTGAAAACTTCACAACACAAGACTCAACAGAAAATCTCATGAGCTCCATTAGATAAGAAAATAAATCACCACTTTAAGGTACTGTTAAAAACTCATTCTTTATTTATATTGGTGTAATATCGACTGTATTCCAACTTTTCATGGTTCATACCCCCCGATAGTACCCGTAGATTCATCAAAATAAGCAAACAACACGGGAAAAATAGAATCTGTCAAAAACAGAACAGTCTGTAGTATTATGTAACTCTCGAATACTTATTTAACTCCAAAAATCTATACAAATTAGGAAAGACTGAAAAATGTGTGTACAAATCACTAACAAAAAGAATCAGATCAAAATCACGCTTTTGTGAATTTTCAAAACTAATTTAATAAGTACAAAAGTTTCTGATTTTCAGCAGGATCACAACTATCACCGTAAGCTATCCTAAAGGTTTAACTTGGCAAGAACACTAATTAAAACATAAAACCACCTCTAACCAGAGGTTAGATGAATTATTTATTACTATGCAGGAAAAATTCAAAGAACAAAAATAAAATTCGGTTGCCTCCAAGCAAGCGCTATTGTTTAACGCCATTAGCTAGGCATATTTTCAATGGTGCTCACATAAAAGACAAGAATTGAAGCATAAAGAGAGCTTCATAAAACATGTGAAAAACACATCTAAGTATAACATACTTCCTATGCATTGGCATTTTATAAGCAAACAAATTATCAAGGCAAGCAAAAACTAGCATATACAAGAAAGAAGAAAGGGATGATAGCAATCTCAACATGAAGAGAGGTGATTCAGTAACATGAAAAATTCTATGACCATATTTTCCTCTCTCTTAATAATTACATGTAGGATCATAAGCAAATTCAACAATATAGTTATCACAAAACATATTCTCAACACAATCCACATGCATGCGAAGTTGACACTCTTCCAAAATAGTGGGATCAATATTAACTAAAGTCATGACGTCTCGAGACCCACTTTTATCAAAAATTTCATAATATTGAATATTCTCCAAATATGTGGGATCAGAAGTTGACACTCTGCCAAACCCACTTTCAATATTATTGCAAACTCTATTATCATCTCATATTCATCATGGGACATAGCAAAATTAGCATCCCCGAGCTTAGGGTTTTGCATATTATTAGCACAATTGACATTAATGGAATTTATAAGAACATCATTGCAATTACGCTTTTTATTCAAAGATCTATCGTGAATCACTTCAAAAGCACTTCATCACAATTTTCAGATTCACGAATTTCAAGCAAAACCTCATAAAGATAATCTAGTGCACTCAACTCACTAGCAATTGGTTCATCATAATTGGATCTCTTAAAAAGATTAGAAAGTGGATGAGGATCCATAAACTTTTAACAAGCAAAGATGCAATTAAAAAGAAGGCACATGGTAACACAAGCAAAAAAGATCGAACGGAAGAAGGGCAAAGAAAAGGCAAATCTTTTCGTAAATTTTTTTAGAGGTGGGGGAGTGGAAAACGAGAGGCGAATGGCGAATAATGTAATGCAAGAGAGAAGAGTTTATGATGGGTACTTGGTATGGTTTGACTTGACGTAGATCTCCCCGGCAATGGCGCCAGAAATCCTTCTTGCTACCTCTTGAGCTTGCGTTGGTTTTTCCCTTGAAGAGGAAAGGGTGATGCAGCAAAGTAGCATAAGTATTTCCCTCAGTTCGAGAACCAAGGTATCAATCCAGTATGAGACGACGCACAAGTCACCAAATACCTGCACAAACAATCAACAACTTGCACCCAACGCAATAAAGGGGTTGTCAATCCCTTCAGGGTCACTTGCAAAAGTGAGATCTGATAGAGATAGATAAATGGTAAAGTAAATACTTTTGGTATTTTTGGTTTATAGATCGGAAAGTAAAAGATTGCAAAATAGTAGATCGGAAACTAGTAAGATGTGAAAGAGATTCAATATAATGGAAAAGAGACCGGGAGGCCATAGGTTTCACTAGTGGCTTCTCTCAAGATAGCAAATATTATGATGGGTGAACAAATTACTGCCGAGCAATTTATAGAAAAGCGCAAAGTTATGACAATATCTAAGGCAATGATCATGAACATAGGCATCATGTCCGTGTCAAGTAGACCGAAATGATTCTGCATCTACTACTATTACTCCACACATCGACTGACTCCTGCCTGCATCTTGAGTATTAAGTTCATATAGAACAGAGTAACGCATTAAGTAAGATGACATGATGTAGAGGAATTAACTCAAGCAATATGACGAAAACCCCATCTTTTTATCCTCGATGGAAACAATACAATACATGCCTTTCTGCCCCTACTTGTCGGTGTACTAAGGTAGGGGTACCTCAGTACCCCAACTTGTGCACGGGCAGTTACAGCTCCCCGCAGCTGGATCAACCACATGCTTGCCGGAGACCATTCCTGCTCCATATCGAGCCATTCAAGAACAAAGTGTACAAGACAGAAGATCGAGGCCCCGGCAAGAGGAGCTTGTCGGGAAGGCCATTCCAGGCTCAAGATTACACCACTCAAGCAAGGCCCCGGCGAGAGGAGCTCGTCGGGGAGACTAGAAGACTACATCATAAAAGACACGCCTCGGCGCTGCATGCGTCTCGGCGAGGGCCCGGGGAGCGGCAAGTTACAGAGCCCGGCAAGCTCCCGGGCCCGGCAAGATCAAGACCCCGGCAAGGCGCTTGCCGGGAGGGCTACTGTTGTGTGCCGACTCCAGCTCACCTGCCCACGCACGCCTTGAGCCCTCTCCAGAGGCTGCGTGGCGGGTGGTCAGGCAGCCTAGGGGTGCGGTGGCACTTCACGGTGGTGGATCCATCGCCGTGGCAGACGGAGACGCCAGGCGGGAGCTTTTGGGGTCGACGGCGACGGGCATTAAATGCCCTTGTCCCCTTTGTCAAAAGTAGGTAGAAACCACTGCTCATGCATTTGTAGCTTCACTGTTCCCAAGACTGCTCCAACTACCACCCTTTTACCTTTTACCCCTTTCTCCCACGCTGACACCTGCCGGTGACCCTTACACTATAAAAGGAGGCCCATGCACAACGTAGGGGGGTTCGGGAGGTTCGGGACTGGGCGACTCTCGCTTGTGAGGTTCGCTGGTTCTACCCATTCAACGCAATAACGCCACCACACGCCATTCTCTTGAGCGAGATCAAATACAAACACAAAGCAGCAGAGGAGTTTTATCTCTCCGAGAGCTCCGGTTGGGTAAAAGCCGCCTGCGTGCTCGCCTCGATCTGCTCTCAGGCCTCCTCCGCCTCGCATCAAGACTTCACGAAGGGCCCCGCCCCATAGGTGTCCGCGGGCAGCGATTCCCCGCATCTTTGGCGCGCCAGTAGGGGCGCCGAGGTTGTGCAGACTGATCCGCGTTCGCGCGACCGCGTTCTTCATCAACCTCTCCAGCTTCGTCATCAACTTCATCGACAATCGCGCCATGGCCTCAAGACGAGGGCTTCGAGGTTGTAGACCCGTCATGTTTCACCCGCCGCCACCGGAGCCAGCGGTGGGCGGAGGAGACGCCGACGGAAGGGTGGTCGCCGCCAAGACACTCGCGGCGCCACCAGATCTGTGGACGGACGGGTGATCGCGCCGGGCTCCGCGGATCCACGCCCATCTCGGCAAGACGGCAACCAAAGCAGCGCCTACCACGGGAGGTGGTATCCGCCTTGGGACAAGGACACGCCGAGGTCGCGGGACGCCCGACCAACGTCCGGACACGGCAAAGCGAAGGCACCGGAGAGGACCTCGCTCCTTCTAACACCGTTAGAGTCCGAGCCTACCCCGCCTCGCACCGCCGCTCCCGCTCCCCTCCACTCCGCAGAAGCGCTCGGGAAGAGCGCAATCGCTCGACTTCTCCGCAGCGGACAAGGCCAAGACCGAGGGCTACCATCAAGAGCCTAGTCGCTTTTGCGTAACAGCGACCCCTCGCAGAGCCGGCGACTCGCGCCGCGGCGAGCTGAGAAGACGAAGGCTAACGGCGACAAGGCCACCGGGTGCAACCTCGTGCACTCGCCGCTTGCAGGCAAAAGACACCCCTCGAACAACGCTGGCGACGGCTCCACGGGCGTCGCCGGATCCGCTGGGCTCGCGGGACTAACGCCAGTCCTCGACGATCGGCGATAAGAAGACGCCGACCACGATCGAGCGCCGCCGAGAAACTCGGCGATAATCGACCAGAGCTGAAACGCTATCGACGCAGACGCGCCCGGTGAACCAGCGACTTGTCAGATTTCGGCAGTCGCCTCACAGACACCCGCGAAGCTGCGGCGCGCCCAAAGGGCTCAAAGATGAAGAACTTCAAGCCCGACGCATCGGAGAAGTACGACGGCAAGACGCACCTCTGAGTTCCTCAAGATCTACACCATCGCGTGCAGGCTGCCGGGCGCGACGACAAGATTCTGGCGACCATTTCCGCTGCGGCTTAAGCCGAACGCTCGTTCTGGCTCATGCACTTGCCGGAAGGCTCCATTTCTCTTGGGCCGACCTTTGCCACCAGTTTGTTGGCGCCTTTCCTGGCGGCCACAAACCCCATGGCCAGAGAGCGATCTCCACATTTTGGCACGTATGAAGGAGAATCCTCGCAAGAATACATCCAACGCTCAGCCGCAGCAAAGACAACATCTCGATGTCCACCCCGCCGCGGTTATCAGCGCTGCTCCACCGTAACGTCAGAATCGCCGATGCGTGAAGAAATGGCGATGACCAAGATTCGGACGCCAACGAGCTCTATGCTCGCCGACAAGTGTGCGCGCTGAAGAGGGGAGGAGACTCCCCGGGGAGGATGCTGACGCAGGAGGAAGCGATAGCAACGACAACGCCCCGGCAAACAAGAGCCGGCGGCGGAACAACCGAGGGAAGAACAAGAAAGAGGTGCTTGCCGCCGAGAAGCCCGGCAAGGAGGCTCCGCCAGCTTAACACAGGTTGTTTCTCCGCAAGGAACCAACCTCGAAGCGGCAGCCGCTGCTGGCGGCTCCGACAAGCAATATCAGCAAAATCCACCGCACTAAGGGCCACGATCTCACCAATCGCAGCGTTGCCGAGTACTCGTCGAGCAGCAGAAAGCTGAGTACGAGAGGCGCGACAAGGAGAAGGCCCAAGGTGGCGGAGGAGAACCGAGCAAGAAGCGGCCGTTCAATGGCCGGGGAGGGCGTCGCGACAAGGCTAAGCAGCGGCAAGGCGATCGACCTCCCCGGGGCCGCGACAAAGACGACGAAGACGACGATGAAGACATGGAAGATGAGGATGATAGTGAGCGGGAGTTCCAGAAGGCCACGGAGGTCCTGTGCGTCGACGGCGGCGCCTCTCTGCACACCTCCCACCGCCAGCTAAAGCAGTGGGTGCGTGAGGTGAACGCAGCAGAGCCGCCCGTGGAGTCGCCAAGCAGTCCTCAAATGGTCCGCACGCCCATCATTTTTGATCTTGAGGATCACCGACCGCACCACCGCGGTCGGGTGCTTGCCGATGCTGGTCTCACCCACCATCCGCAACCTCAAGGTCACCAAAATGTTGGTCGACGGCGGGGCCGGCCTGAACTTGATCTCCTCTCGCCGTGATCGAGAAACTCCAAATTCCAGATGACGAGCTCAAGAGACCGGTTCTTTCCAAGGAATCAACCCGGACGGAGCAAGCCCAAGGGAAAGATCACTCGCCGGTGACCTTTGGCGGGAGCTCAATTTCAGGATCGAGCGATCACTTTCGACGTCGCCGATATTCCGCTGTCAGATAATGGAATACTCGGCCGTCTCCGCCTCGCCAAGTTCATGGCGGCTTTTCACTATGCGCATAACGATTAAGATGCCGGGCCGATAAGCGCCATCACTATTCACGGCGATAGGAAGGATGCACTTATCCGCACCGACAAGATCTACTGGAAGCGGCAGCCGCGCCGACAAGAATACACTTGCCGCTGAAGCTCCCGGGGAAGAAGACAAAATCCAAGTCCGCAAGTGCTCGGGGCCCACTCCGCAACCGCACCTCTTCGAGTGCGCTGCCGCCGAGGACGCACCATCGAGCTCCACCGCAAGAGTAAGAAGGGAATGGCCGCCCACCGCAACCAAGAAGGTGCCCGCCAAGGTGGACGGCAGACCGGTGGTACCTTCACCATCGCCACGCTGACAAAGAAATAGGAAAGCGCGCTTGTTGCCTTCCTCGAGGCGAATGTCGATGTGTTTGCATGGCAACCGTCGACATCCCCGTGTTCCTGTGAAGGTGATTGAGCACAAGCTTGCCGCTTGCCCTCATGCGCGCCCATCAAGCAAAAAAGTAAGGAAGCAAGCCATGGAGCGCCAAGAATTCATCGGCAAGAAATCAAGAAACTAGAGGCAAGAGGCCTAGTTAGAGGTGTAATCCATCCAACATGGTTAGCAAATCCAGTTGTCGTGCATAAGGCCAATGGGAAGTGGAGATCGTATAGACTTCATCGATGTGAATAAGGCATGTCCCAAGGATCCATTTCTTGCGCGCAAGATCGACAGATCGCTGACTCCACCGCGGATGTGAGCTACTCGCTTTCTTGATGCATATTCAAAGCTATCACCAGATTTTCATGGCCAAAGAGGATGAAGAGAAGATCGCATTCATTACCCCCGTGGCACATATTGCTTCATACGCATGCCATTTGGGCTGAAGAATGCGGATCAACGCTTGCAAGGGTAGTGTATACGCTTTTGAGCCACAGATCCACGTAAATGTAGAAGCTACATGGATGATATCGTGGTGAAGAGCAAGAGCAAGGATACGCTGATTCAGGATTTAGAAGAGACATTTCGTAACCCGCGAAGATCCAGCTTAAGTTGAACCCCGAGAAGTGCGTCTTTGGAGTTCCTCCGCAAGCTTCTCGGTTCTTTGTGTCACAGAGAGGATTGAAGCCAACCCCGACAAGATTAAAGCCATTGAGCAGATTGAAGCCCAAGCGAGTCAAGGATGTCAAGGCTCGCTGGATGTGTGGCCCAAGAGGTTCATTTCAAAGTCCGCAAACGCGCCTACCTTTCTTCAAAATCTTGAAGAAGGCGGGTCCCATGAAGTGGACTCCGAAGGAGGAGGCATACTGCAAGATTTGAACGGTACCTATCCTCCACTCCAATACTTGTCGCACCTGCACTACGGGAGAAGTTGTTGCTATATCTAGCGGCAACCAACCAGGTGGTTAGTGCTGCTACCGGTAGCGGAGAGGAGTCCGACGAGGAGGCCACACCCCGCAAGCTTAATCCGGCGACAAGGGGGGCTGCTCCAAGAAGCTCGCCCCGACAAGGGCAACTCAGCAGAACAAGATGAGGTGCGGAAGAAGATGGTGCAACGCCCAGTTTATTTTGTAAGCTCCCTCCTCCAAGGGGCTAGATCAAGATACTCTGGTGTGCAAAAATTGCTTTTCGGCCTCCTCATGGCCTCGAGAAAGCTGCGCCATTACTTCCGTGCACACAAGATAACAAAGTGGTCACTCGCTCGGCTCAAGAGGATATTACATAACCCGTAAGCAACAGCAGGATCGCTGAGTGGGCACTGGAGCTGTCGAGCTTTGGCCTCAAGTTTGAAAGTACTTCACCATACAGAGCCGAAGCTTTGGCAGAATTCATAGCGAATGGACCCCAACACCCGATGAGGAAATCCAAGAGACAAGTGCACCCATACAGAAGCTTACAAGTGAATGGGTAATGTACTTTGACGGTGCCTTCATCGCAAGGCGCCGGTGCGGCGTGGTACTCATCGCTACCACCGGAGAACACCTCAAGTATGTTATCCAGATGCACTTCCCAAGGAGCAAGCGACAAACAACACCGCTGAATATGAAGGTTTGCTCGCCGGCCTCGTGATTGTGGCGAACTTGGGATCGGGAAGTTGATCGTAAGGGAGATTCTCGGCTGGTGGTCCGCAAGTTAATAAGAGCTATCGAGCCCTTTGATGGAAGCTTATGTCGATTTAAGTGAGGAAGCTTGAGGAGCGCTTTGAAGGTTTGCAAATGGAGCATGTTCCAAGGGCTCGTAATGAAATTGCAGATGGCCTTTCAAAGTGCGCCATGATGAAGTTACTCGTGGAACCGGGACCTTCTTGCTCAAGCCGACTCAACCATCCGTGACACCATCGGTTGGGCAGTCCAAGAAAAGAAAGTTGGTCTCCGGCGACTACCGCCGGCGGATCTCCCCGAGGCCGCCGCCAAGGTCCCCAAGATCAACGACTGTAACGCCGAGGAACAGTTTGCTCCTCGCAGATCCTCGGATATGTACAGTTGAAGCAAGTATTCCCGACAAGCCTCGCCCGGCGAGCTTGCGGGGACCTTCAGCCTCGGCAGGGCTGTGAGGTTCTCGCCAGAGAAGCTGAGTTTCCGCAGCGACTTTCACGCTTTTAGTCCTGCCGCCGAGCCCTGTGTTCGGCATGGGCGCAGCAGATCGTCTGCTTTTCGCAAACCGGAGAGCTTCCGACGACCTGAGGAAATGGAAAAGATAACCAGGCAAATAAATATGTACCAGTTCGTGGATAACGAGCTGCATGTAAGAAGACTCAATGGTGTCAGTTGAAGTGCATCTCCGTGGAAGATGGATGAAGTCGCTGGCGAGATACACGGAGGCATATGTGGCCACCACATTGGCGCAAGGGCGCTTGCCGAAAGCTTTCCGGCAAGGGTTCTTTGGCAAGAAGCCCTCCAAGATGCAATCGCACTAGTAACCAAGTGTGAAGCGTGCAAGGCCCATGCAAAGCGATTCATCACCAGCTCAAGCTCTCCAAACAATCCCTTTATCCCGCCCTTCTCGGTCTGGGGCTCGATATCTCGCCCTTCCCCTGTTGTCGGGGCTTTGAGTACTTGTACGTGGCAATCGACAAGTTCACAAAGTGGCGAAGTGGAGCCAGTGAGAAAGGTGACAAGACAATCAGCGGTCAAGTTCTTCAGTCGATTGTGTGCCGCTTCGATCCCTAACAGGATTATCACGACAACGGTACGCATTCACTAGTCGCACCTTCATGCACACGTCCGAGACCTTGGCGCCAAGGTCTGTTTTGCTTCTGTTGCTCACCCGAGGAGCAACGGTCAAGCGGAGAGGGCCAATGCTGAAGTGCTGCGTGGACTCAAGACAAGAACTTTCGACAGGCTGCGCAAGCGCGGAAGAAATTGGATAGAGGAGCTGCCGGCGGCTCTTTGGTCAATCAGAACGACACCAAATCGAGCCACCGGGCAGACACCTTTTGCTCTAGTTTATGGAGCAGAAGCAGTTCTCCCCACGGAACTCGTATACGGATCTCCTCGGGTGCTCGCTTATGATGAGCTCGAGCAAGAGCAACTGCGGCAAGATGACGCGTTGCTCCTCGAGGAGGGACGCCTCTGTGCTGTTTGACGAGCTGCTCGATACCAAGAAGCCTCGCGCCGCTACCATAGCCGCAAGGTTAAAGCCGAGTCTCGAGGAAGGCGACCTTGTTCTTCGGCGTGTTCAGTCCGCCAAGAATTCCAACAAGTTGACGCCGGCGGGAAGGCCCTTATCGGGTGAGACAAGTCACGAGGCCCGCGCCGTCCGCCGAGACCGAAGAAGGCTTACCAAAGTGAGCAACTCTCGAACATAGAGCATCTTCGCAAGTTTCATCCATAAAGCGCGGTTGCCGTGATCCGCCCGCAACCACCTTTTATACTGAGCTTTGCGCTGTTGCATGTAACCCCTTGTACAAAGCCGGGCGCAGACCCCGTGCACTAGCAAGGCGCGGTTGCCGTGATCCGCTCCGGCAACCACAGTTGGTACAGGCTTTGCCGCTGTTGCATGTAACCCCTTGTACAAAGCCGGGCGCAGACCCCGTGCACTAGTAAAAGCTCCTGTGTTTTGCGCTATTTGCCTTTTGCATGCTTTTCTCTGCAATTTGCATGTGTTATTTGGCATCTTTTGTGCGACACACGATCCGTAAGCAATGGCGCTACCGAAGGCCGATGCTGGTTTCCCTCTTTTCTTTCCTTACTTTTTAAGCAGAACAAACGTTCCTCGCGCACAAGTTTGCCGGGGGGGAAGGAAGTGGAGGATGAACCAAGTGCCGTTCAAGAAAGAGAAGCTCACCGGACCACGAAAGCTAAGTTGAATTTGAGCAGTTCGAAATTTTAAGTTGCCTCCCTTGAACGATCACACTTTGTATGGAAAACTTATGCTCGGAGGAACCTACCCGTGGGTAGCCGCACCCTTACCTTGTTCTTGAGCACACTCAATGATTTAAGCGAACCGCGACAAGTGTCGCGTCCTTGTTTCGTTTTCGAGTCCGCTCAGCAAGCCGAGTGTGTTGCGACTAGCCGCGGCAAGGTTGCTTGCCGGTGGGGCCTTGTCCAGCAAGCTGCTTCGAGTTTAGCACTCAGCGCGCGCAAGGGCCCATTGCCGCAAGTTTCGGAAGCGAGGGTTGAAGCATGCAAAGTTGAGGATCCAAACAAGGGAGATAACACTGCATTTACTGATCAGAATAAAGATAATATCCGACGAAGGAATAACTCGTCGCGATGACCGATGAGTTCGAACATCCTATGCAGCAACAAAAAGAGATAAAGATAAAGGAGGCCTAGTCTACACGGTCGCCCTCCATCCTCGGGATCTTGTTCACCTTAGCAATGATGTGGGCGACCTGTTCCTCGAGCCTCCATGTTCGCGTCGGCCGCAAGCTGCGAAGAACGTTGGTGAGGTTTATGCCGGGTTCCGTATACGATCTTTGTCAAGACACGCCCATGGTTCCCGCAAGACAACCGCGAAGTCTCTTCGGCGACCTGCGCGATCTTCTTCCGCAGATTTGTAAGGGCCGCGCGATCCTCAAGAAGAGGCTGAGCTTGGCGCCGTGAGCGAGATTTGATCCGGGAGTAGATGAGATGCTCCAGCTTCAGCGCCAGCAGCTCGGTCGATGTCGACGACAAGACACCAGTGTCCTCGGTCCATAACTCGACGGTGCGGTGGAATTGCTCGGCGGCTTTGTTGGCGCTTGTCCATCAACGCTGCTCCTCGCGGAGCTCCTCCTTCAGCTTGGTCTCCCGATCCCGGCGGCGCCGAGCGAAGTTCTCAACAGGAGACTTGCAGCTCAAGGTCCTCGATGGAGTCCTTGGCGGCCTTCAGCTCGTCGCCCTTCTTGGAAAGGCGCACCTGGAGTTCAGAGTTGGTGTGGGCGTCCTTCTCGCGCTCCGTGTTGAGCGCGGCGACCTTTCTCTCGCCGCCTTCAAGAACTCTCCACTGCGCGACCTTGGCGGCAAGCTCCTCCTTGGCGGTCTCCGCGGCAGCCGCGGCGTTTTTCGCCTCCTTCAGTTCCCCGCCAAGGGCTTGCTCCCGGGCGGCAAGGTCCTCTTCGTGGGAATCGAGGTTGATCTTCCGCATGAAGTTCTCCTCTCGCGGGACAGCTCCACCCGACGAGCCGCTGCTGCTCTTCGCTTCGCTTTCCAAGCAGCCACTCTTGATACTCCCCGAGAGTTGCTCGCGCCTCCGCCACCTCGCGGAGGGCAGCCTGGTTGGCGGCGCTGAGCTCCGCCAAGACGCTTCTCCATCTCTCGGCGGCCTTGGCGGCGAGGGCCTCCCGAAGCGAAGTTACCGCCTGGCCCGGTAAAGGGCCAGGAGCTGATGAAGCAGCTTCTCCTCCTCGAGCCCGCCGCTCCCGCCGGGCCTCTCAACGACTTTCAAGCCCGCGGAGGCGAGGACCTCCCCGTCAAAGGCCTCGCCCTCCACGGGGCTCATGACGAAGAGCCCCACGGCACTGGATGAAGACGCCGCTGGGGGCCTCAAAGTAATAGCCTGGCTGCCCCTCTCCGCGGAGGGATCGGCGACCGGCGCAGACTTGATGCTCCCCCGCCGCCGGGCGGGCGCTGTCGCCGCCCCTCCCCGCCGTTGCACCCGCAGTAGGGCGGCCTCTGGCGACTGAGGCCCGGCGGCTCCACCAGATCTCGGCGAGAAGGGTCGCTGTCCTCGCCCTGCACGCCCTCCTCCTCAATGACGGTGACTTCTGTCTCCATCTGCTCGGGAGGAGGGGGATCTAGAGGGAGAAGAAAAAGCAGAGAAATTCAAGCAAATATCCAAAAGGGGAAGACACCAAGGAAGCAAGTTGTAGAACCTACCTTGGCGGACATCGCTGGCGGGCTCTCCTCGGAGTAGCCACCTTCACTGGCTACTCGCCCTCAAGGGTACTCCCCCGGGAATTCGACCTTGGCGGGGACGGCGGGCCTGCGGCTCTCGGGCGGCCTCCGGGACGCCTCCTGCCGCTGCGGCTCCGCTTCAGATAGGATAAGACAAAACATCAAGGCGTTAGTACGACCAAAACCTTCAACACGCCCGCAAGCAAGAGTGCGGAACCAAGACTTACGTTGGGGCTGCGCTGGGCTGCTCCTCGAGCAGCGCTGGTCCGCAAGTTCGACCAAGACGCCCGCCGCCCTTGGTGGTGAGCCGTCTGTGGTCTCGCCAAGGCACCTTGGCCTTCTTCGCCGCTACTGGGTCAAGGTCCTGAAATTGATGCAAGCAACAAGATTAGCACCAACAATGATCAAGGCGAGACTTGAGAAGATAAAGACCCGAGATACTTACTCCTGTTCCTCCTCGTCGCCTTCGCCAAGACGGAGAAGTTGTACTACCGGAGCGCGCCGGGCGCGAGGAACGGAGGCGGCTCCTCGGGCGCCAGGTCCTCGGGCTGGGGGCTGCGAAGACCTAACCCCGTGCCAGCCGGGCCCGAGAAGTGGGCGGAGCCGCCGCCCGCCCGAGAAGACCCTGCTCGCTTGGCGCCGACCTGCGGGCGCCTCTGCTGTGGCATGCGCTGGCTGCTTCGCCGTGGCGGTGCTCCGCCGCCCTCGGCGCAGCTTGGCTTTCCCGGAAGCTTGCGCTGCCCGCGAGCTGGTTGTTGCCGGGGCTCGCGCCGCCTCCGTCGCCGCTTTGCGGAGGCGCCAGAGGAGAACGCTTAGGGCTTGCCCGGGCGGGAGGTCTCCGATGACGAGGAGAGGTCGCCGCGCGAGATCCGTGGACCCGCCGGCGTCCTCGGCAGCCCTGGCGCCCTCGGCGGCCTCGGCGTCCTCCTCCTCACCGGCGTCCTCGGCGTCCTCGGCGTCCTCCTCCTCCTCCTCCCCGACCGCTCGCTGGGCCCGTGTCCTCCATCATGCTCCTTTCCTTCGTGCCTCGCTCCCTCCGCAGCGCCGCTGCTTGCCGCAAGCCGGCCGCGATTCCGGGATCCGGAGTGCCTCAACGAGGTGACCCGGCGAAGGCCGGGAGGAAGCCGCAGAGTCTGCAGATCTCCTCCTCCTCCGCTCGCCGACACTTCGCGGCCTCCGCCTCCTCGGGCGCCCAGCCGAACTTTCCGCTGCAGGCTGCAGCGGCCTCTTCAACCGAGAGGCTATGTATGCAAGCTCCGATCGGTGGTGTCCCGCGTGTGCTCCTTGATGTCGTTCTTGTTCTTCGCCACCTCCTCTAGGTTGTCGAAGAAGCGGAGGATGTCTGATGGAGCGGGCGAAATCCACGAGCGTTCCACGCCGTGCGAATCACACGCGGGCATCATGGCGCAGAGACTATCCCGGGCTGTGCTGTTGCAGAGGGGCACCACTCCTCGGGGAGTTCTGAACCACTCTGGATGGGCCGGGTCATACCTGAAGAGTTCCCGGACCATCCCCCTCAGCTCCAGCGTCGTGAAGTTGAAGTTCAGCCCGGGGCGCAGCCTCATTATATCCCCAGCGCCCGCACTCCCAGCCGCCTTTTTCATCTTGGAGAGGGGCAATGCGACGGCGGAGGAAATCGCCTACTTACGCAGAACGGACAGCCCGGCGCATCGAGACGAAGAATCCGGACGAGGGCGATGTTGAGCTTAACATCGTCCGAATCCAGCTCGCTTCATCTACGCCACAAGACGATGGGCGCCAGCGCTGGCGCGGTGAAGGGCTGTGGCTCGCCTCGACGATCCAGCACTAATCCAAGACGCCACTCTTCCCACTTGCGCGGAGCTCCCTGCAAGCACGACTCCTTCAGATTCAGGCGGAAAACCTGTGAAATTCCTCCGGAGAGGGGGTGCCGCCTCGCCCTAGGTGTGAAGAAGTGCCTAAACAGCGCCACATTTGGTCAGTATCCCTATGAAGTTTTCGCACATATAAAGCGAAAACCGCCATTGTGAGGATGGCGCTGGGGTGAAGTCAAGGAGGTGGAAGCCGACGTGTTCATAATGTCGCAGAAGAAATTGGAGAAAGGGGGGCAAAGGCCGCAGGAAAGAAAGCTGCAAGAAGTAGTACCCGCCAGATAGTTGTCCATGGTGGCAGCCGGATGAGCTCGGTCCGAGGATGCGCCGTGGTCCTCTTGGCCCTGTAACAGGAAATACTTGCCCTGAGTTCTTGCACGCCGAGCAGCGGCGGAAGACGACGTTCTCCCTCCGCAGATCTGGCGAAGCTTTTCCGCTTGCTCGGATTTCTCCTTCTTGGTCTTCTCCGCCTTCCCTTCCCTTCCTGGTTTTCGGGCCATGGCGGAGGCGGCGAGGGAAGGAGGACGAAGAATCCGGCAGCGCCGCAAACACAAGAAACAGCGGAGGAGATGCGGAGGCGGAGCGCAAAGAGGATTTCTGGAGGAGGAAGAAGAAGCAATGAAAGCGAAGGAGGGAACCGCTACCGCTTCCTCTGCTTTTACGGAAAGTGGGGGCGCTCCGCCCTTCTCATTAAAGAACGTGGGCACGCCCCATCCCACGACGCCGAATCGACGCGCGGCTTTGCACGGGAGGCGGCAGAGGCGAACTGGATTCGCACGCCAGGTGGGCGCGTGTGCCTGCAGACTGTCTTGGGCCTGGCCCAACAGCGCTCGGCACCGTGTGTGGCCCAGGCCCGGGGGCTCCTGTCGGTGTACTAAGGTAGGGGTACCTCAGTACCCCAACTTGTGCACGGGCAGTTACAGCTCCCCGCAGCTGGATCAACCACATGCTTGCCGGAGACCATTCCTGCTCCATATCGAGCCATTCAAGAACAAAGTGTACAAGACAGAAGATCGAGGCCCCGGCAAGAGGAGCTTGTTGGGAAGGCCATTCCAGGCTCAAGATTACACCACTCAAGCAAGGCCCCGGCGAGAGGAGCTCGTCGGGGAGACTAGAAGACTACATCATAAAAGACACGCCTCGGCGCTGCATGCGTCTCGGCGAGGGCCCGGGGAGCGGCAAGTTACAGAGCCCGGCAAGCTCCCGGGCCCGGCAAGATCAAGACCCCGGCAAGGCGCTTGCCGGGAGGGCTACGCTGTGTGCCCGCACTCCAGCTCACCTGCCCACGCGTCGCCTTGAGCCCTCTCCAGAGACGCGTGGCGGGTGGTTGTGCAGCCTAGGGGGTGCGGTGGCACTTCACGGTGGTGGATCCATCGCCGTGGCAGACGGAGACGCCAGTATGGAGCTTTGGGGTCGACGGCGACGGGCATTAAATGCCCTTGTCCCCCTCTGTCAAAAGTAGGTAGAAACCACTGTTCATGCACTGTAGCTTCACTGTTCCCGCACTGTTCCAACTACCACCTCTTTTACCTTTTTACCCCTTTCTCCTACGTTGACACCTGTCGGTGACCCCTTGCACTATAAAAGGAGGCCCATGCACAACGTAGGGGGGGTTCGGAACCTGGGCGACTCTCGCGCTTGTGAGGTTCGGCTGGTTCTACCCATTCAAGGCAACAACGCCACCACACGCTCATTCTCTTGAGCGAGATCAAATACAAACACAAAGCAGCAGTAGGAGTTTTATCTCTCCGGAGAGCTCCGAAGCTGGGTAAAAAGCCGCCCGCGTGCTCGCCTCGATCTGCTCTCTGTGCCTCCTCCGCCCTCGTACCGCACTCACAAAGGGGCCCCGGCCCCATAGGTGTCCGCGGCGGGCAGATTCCCCCGGCACTACTGTCACTCGGAAAGGACACCGCAAGATTGAACCTAAAGCTAAGCACTCCTTACATTGCAAGAAAGGTCAATCTAGTAGGCCAAACAAAACTGATAATTCGAAGAGACTTGCAAAGATATCAAATCATGTGTATAAGAATTCAGAGAAGAACCAAATAATATCCATAGATAATCTGATCATAAATCCACAATTCATCGGATCTCGGCAAACACACCGCAAAAGAAAATTACATTGAATAGATCTCCAAGAACATCGAGGAGAACATGGTTTTGAGAATCAAAGAGAGAGAACAAGCCATCAAGCTACTAGCTATGGACCCGAAGGTTTGTGGTAACCTACTCACGCATCATCGGAGAGGCAATGGTGTTGATGAAGAAGCCCTCCATGATCGAATCCCCCTCCGGCAGGACGCAGGAAAAGGCCCCTAGATGGGATCTCATGGGTACAGAAGGTTGCGGCGATGGAAAAGTGGTATCGTGGCTCTCCTGGATGTTTTCAGGGTATAAGAGTATATATAGGCGAAGGAGCTAGGTTAGGGGAGCCACGAGGGGCCATGAGGTAGGGGGCGCACCCTCCTGCCTTGTGGCTGCCTTGTTGCATCTCCGAGTTCATCTCCAAGTCTTCTGGTTTCCTTCTCGTCCAAGAAAGATCATCGCGAAAGTTTCATTCCGTTTGGACTCCGTTTGGTATTCCTTTTCTGCGAAACTCTAAAATAGGCAAAAAAAGAAACTGGCACTGGGCTCTTAATAGGTTAGTCCCAAAAATAATATAAAATAGCATAGAAATTCCTATTAAACATCCAAAACAGATAATATAATAGCATGGAACAATAAAAAATTATAGATACGTTGGAGACGTATCAATACCTAAGTAAATATTGCGGGCCCTTGACTGGGCCGGCCTTTTTAAGCTATATGGGGCTCTGTTGGGCCCTGCCATGTGTCTACGTATCATAGCCATGTCTCATCCATTGGATGGACGACATCTGGCCCACCGAGGAGCTGACACGTGTTTCCTCCGGCCAATGATAATTTTACACGTGGAAAATCCCCATTGGTCCTAGCTGTTACCGGGTTATCGTATCCAAACCAGAACTCGATAGCTTAACGGTGACCCATTATGGTGGATGCCACGTGTTGGCTACCATAGACGAAAGCACATACATGACACGCCATTTATCGTCATGGAAGTGGAAACTTCCGTGATGATAATTTTGGTATTGTCATGGAACACTTCTACGACGTCACATGTATGACTATCTTGATTCTGTCATAAAATCATCATGCATGTACATGCATGATAGAAAACGTGACCTACTGTGACAAGCACGTATCATCACGGAAGTGGTTTTTTTGTAGTGGTTCTTACTAAAGCATAATTACTCACCAAAATGACTCACATATTACTATCATCATATCTCAAAACTATTACAAGGAATCAAGTTTATAATATCCAATAAGCTTGATGAAAGATTTTATTATATCCCCCATGGATATCTATCACTTTGGGACTAATATTCATATATTACCATTGCTTATAACAAGCACTCAAACAAATTTAAGTGAAGAACATGAGCATAAATAATAATAAGATCGTCTCTCGAAATAATATAAGTGAAGTATGAGAGAATTTCTTCAAAAATTTACTAACTCTCAAATTAATCTAAGTGAAGCATGGGAGTATTTCTTCAAAAATTAAAGCACCACCATGCTCAAAAAGATATAACTGAAGCACTACAACAGTTCCATAGCCCAAAAAATTTAAGTGAAGCACATAGAGCAACTCTAAAAAATCATAGCATCATATGGATTTCACAAGTAGGTGCATCCAGTAAGGATGATTATGTCAAACGAAAAAGCAGAACAAGCAAAGACTCATATAATACAAGACGCTCAAAGCAAAAACTCATGATATGTCACGAATAAAAATATAGCTCCAAGTAAAATTATCGATGGTTATTAGAAGAAAGAGGGGATGCCTTCCGGGGCATCCCCAAGCTTAGTTACTTGGTTCTCCTTGAATATTACCTTAGGTTCCATCGGCATCCCTAAGCTTAGGCTGTTTTCATTCCTTATTCCATCATCCATCATGATTTCACCAAAAATGTGAAAACTTCAATCACACAAAACTTAACAAAACCATCGTGAGATCCGTTAGTATAATAAAGCAAATCACCACTTTAATACTGTTGCAAACCCATTCATATTTGATTGTTGCATTATACCTACAGTATTCTAAGTTTACCATGGCATATACCCCCCGATAAAATCCATAGATTCATCAAAATAAGCACACAATGCACCAAAAACAGAATCTACCAAAAATAGAACAGTCTGTAGTAATCTAGACATTAACCATACTTCTGTAACTCCAAAAATTCTGAAAAATTAGGAAAACTTAGTCAATTTGTATATCAATCATGTGTAAAAATTTCAGAATTTTATCACACTTCTGTGATGTTTAACAATTCTGCTACTGAGCAAAAAAATTTCTGTTTTCCAACAAGATCAAGTCAACTATCACCAACACGATCCTAAAGGCTTTACCTGGCACAAACACTAATTAAAACTTAAAAACACAATCATAACAGTAGCATAATTGTGTGAACACACACAAACAGAAAGAAAAACAGAAAAACATATTTTATTCATTGGGATACCTCCCAACAAGCGCTATCATTTTATGCCCCTAGATAGGCATAATGCATAGATTCAAGTATTGCCATCTTTAGTTTTCAAGTCCTTAATCATACAACCATTCTCTCTAGAAGTTCCAACTTTTTTGATAAGCATACTCATAGGAATAAAGCCAAGAGGAATATTTTTATAGATTGGTCCTTCTATTAAATCTACAAAATTTGGGCGAACACTAATCATCTTAAGATCTTCATTGTTGCTACTAGAAGTGGCACCCTTGTTCCTAGGAGCATGTGTATATTTGCAATTCTTGCTAATAGGATACTTTCAATAGTCTTCCAATTTATCAATTCTAGCGGGGCTCCCTACTACCCTCCCGTTAACTATGGGTTATTTTTCCCTTAATATTTTAAGAGTATCCCCTACCTTTGACCCATTTTTATTAGCAAGATTATGAATCCTTTTATCCAAATTTCAAAGTTTTCTTCGGTGAGAATTTTATTTTCAATAGCATCTAGAATTTGCATAACATCCTCAAGAGTTAAAACCATTTCATTGATATTGATAGGAGGTGATCCCACTAAATTTCCCATAGAAATTAAAACATCCAAAGGGGGGTACATCAAGAAACTACCTCTGGTGATAGTATCAATAACAAATCTATACCAAGTACTAATGCCCACCTAAAAATTATGAAGCAGAATAGTAGTGGATTGCTTTCGAATAGATCTATTATGAGCATCACAAATTCTATACCAAGCATCTTTTAAATTCTCTCCCCCTTTGCATAAAATTAAGAACCACATTCTCAAGGGTACATGCAGTAGGTGAAGAACTAGCCATAGCAATAAGGTAGGCAAGCAAGATCACATGCAAACAAAAGATCGAATGCGAAAGAGGCAAACAATAAGAAGGCACACATTTTTTTTTGCTTTTCGCAAAAATGTTTTAGAAGTGGGGGAGATGAAAATAAGAGGCAAATGGAAAATAATGTAAATTGCAAGGAGATGAGATTTGTGATTGGGTACCTGATAGATGTTGATGATGTCTCCCCGACAACAGTGTCAGAAATTCTTCCTGGTTGCTTGATCTACCTTGGTATTTCCCCGAAGAGGAGAGGATGATGCAGCACAACAACGGTAAGTATTTCCCATTGTTATGAAACCAAGTTTATCAATCTAGTAGGAGAACCAAGCAACACTATGTATACAACACCTACACACAAATAACAAATACTTGCAACCCAACGTGTAAGAGGGGTTGTCAATCCCTTCTCGGTATTGAGATAGATTAAATTGTCTGAGATTGGATAAATAGATCTAGAAAAACACAAAATAAAATAAAGAAAGAAAAAGTGCAGCATGGTATTTTTGGGTTTTTGGAATAGTAGATCTGAAAACAATATGATAGGAAATAAACCCGGGGAGCGTAGATTTGACTAGTGGCTTCTCTCGAGAAAATGTCATACGGTGGGTAAGCAAATTACTATTGGGCAATTGATAGAAGAGCAAATAATTATGACGATATCCAAGGCAATGATCATGTATATACGCATCACATCCAAGATTAGTAGACCGAAATGATTCTGCATCTACTACTATTACTCCACACATCGAACGCTATCCAGAATGCATCTAGTGTATTAAGTTCATGGAGAAACAGAGTAATGCAATAAGAACGATGACATGATTTTGAAAAGACCTATTCATGTAGGAATAGACCCCATCTCTTTATCCTTAATGGAAACTGTACATGCTTTCACTTCTCCTTCTGTCACTGAGATTGAGCACTGCAAGATCGAACCCATCACGAAGCACCTCTTCCCATTGCAAGAAAAATCAATATAGTTGCCAAACCAAACCAAAGTTTCAAAGAGGAAATACGAGGCAATAATAATCATGCATATAAGAGATCAAAGAAGGCTCATATAGTATTCATAGATAGATCTGATCATAAACTCATAATTCATCGGATCCCAACAAACACACCACAAAAAGTCATTACATCAAACAGATCTTCAAGAACATCGAGGAGAACATTGTATTGAGAATAAAAGAGAGAGAACATCATTGGAGGAGCCATCTAGCTACTGCCTACAGACCCGTAGGTCCATGGTAACTAGTCACACATCATTGGAGGAGCACCAATGAGGATGGGGAACCCCTCCGTGATGGTGTTCCCCTCCGGCAAGGTGCTGGAATAGGGCTCTAGATTGGATCTGTTGGTTCTGGCGGTGGCTGGAATTGTTTTTCGTCGACTTCCCTAGGGTTTTTGGAATATTTGGGTATTTATAGAGCAAAGATCAGTTGAAAGGACTCCCGTGGGTCCCACTACCCACCAGGGTGCACCTGGGGCCTCTGGCGTGCCCTGCGGCCTTGTGGGCCCAATGAGTCTTCCCTCCCACACTTCCTTGGCTCCCAAGTTGTCTTCTGGCCAGAAAAAAATCTTCAATTTTTTTTGCTGCATTTCAACTCCATTTGATATGGGTATTCTGCAAAGTAAATAACAAGCAAAAAATAGCAAGTGGCACTGGGCACTATTTCAATAAGTTAGTCCCAAAAATGATATAAAGTTGCTACAAAATGAATATAAAACATCCAAGAATGATTATATAACAACATGGAAAAATAAAAAAATATAGATATGTTGGAGACATATCAGCGGTAAAATTCCACAAACCCACCTTGTAGGCACAAAATATAAGGGAAAACATCACGTAAATTGGACTCACCAACTCCCCCAAGCTTAAGTCTTGCTCGTCTCAGAGCAAGTACTGTGGCTTGTAAAAACAAGGTCACCCTTGTGTGTATAAGATATGGATTCAAGAGGTATAAGTCCATTACTCCCAAGAAGGACGTTTGTTGACGAACGTGTATGTGCAAACAATATCCCATACTTATTCTGGTGATGATCATGCCAACATCAACATCTTGTCATTTAATTTTACTGCGGACAAGTAACAACTTCATATCCTAGTTCACTGTTGTTTCAATTAGGCAAGCAGTTTTTTCTTTTTCCTTATTTCCTTTGTAGATAGTTTTTTTATTAAAAAGGGTTCTGTCTCTCCTCATTTAGTCAAATGAAGGCCTTAAGAAAAACTTTAAGTGCAGGCCAGTCTTATTTCTCAACGAGACTTCATTTCCCAAGTTTCTTTTGGTAGAGGATAAATTTATTTGCTTGCCCTTAAGTATGTTGAAAGTTTGAATGAGCTAGCATATATAGTTACTTTATCCCCCTTCAATTTTTTTCATAACTTTAAGATGTGGGGGACTCATAATCATCGGACAAGTAAATATGGACTAATTATTTAGGTCACATCAACTATCAAGAACGCTCTTCAACCGAAAGCAATGATCTCACACATCAAGATATCCCTAAACTCATTGGAAGGGATCATCCCTTATTCAAGAGAAAAATGATAGCTTAACTTTATTGGAAATGAACCCTAATTTTATTTCGCGAGAAGAAAAATGCATAAAGGTAAAGATAAAAAGTGCACATAAATCTCCCCCAAGCTTACAATAGAGACGGGAGATCCAGGCACTAAGCATTATATGCTCACTCCTGGGAACCTTAGAAGGCACATACATGCTCTTGAGTTTCTTCTTCATTCCCTCGATCACACCTTGCTGGTTATCTACAACCTGGGTCAAAAAATCAATTTCCGCAGTGTTATTGTTAAGGTCATCAATCATAATTCCAACCTTATGAATTAGGCCATGAACCCATGCCTCCAAGTGTTTACTCATCAACTAGTAGGAATCAATCCCATCTCCAATCACACTAACACAGGCCTTGGAAACTTTCTCCAATTCCCGAATCATTCCTTCATCTCCTCTCGAGTTGGTGGCTCCTTTCCCCACTCAGATTGGGGAGGCCTCAAACGATATAAAGGAATAGATCCATGTATATTGAATTGATAGGGATTTGGTGTGTCGTGGAATTGTCACATCAGATGTCCTCGTGAAAGGACTTAGTTGTGGAGCCATCGCAACTAGGAAGCTTGAAGAGGTTAAATCAAGACAAAGGACACGAGAGGTTTATACTAGTTCGGCCCCTTACGGTGAAGGTAAAGCCTACGTCTAGTTGGGTTTGGTATTGATGTTCCGATGACAAGGGAGCAAGATATGCTATGCCTTGCTCTCGATGAGTTGTTTCTTGCCCTAAGCCGCCAGCAGGTCGTCCCCTTATATACACGGGTTGACGCCCGGTGGCTTACAGAGTCCCGGTCGGCTTATAACAGTGTCCGACTCGGTGACTAGTTAAATCTACCTTACGATACAAGTCATGTCATTACAGCGGTTTACTACAACGGGCCTTAAGTCGCCTACAGGCCTTAGGCCCTTTATTGAACCGCAATCTTCATGCTTGGTCTTGGGCTTTCTCTCTGGTGAATCCTCTTTGCGTAACCCAGCCCCTCCTGGGCGGCTTACACAAATAGTTATATCCCCCAACATTAGGCCCCAGATTGATTTGAACCTATTCATGTCAGTCATTAAAATACCTTGAAAGAATAAATCTTCAGTTTTCTGACTGTGCCAAAGGTTTTCTTTAACCCGCCATGACGTCATCTTCTGGATCCGTGTTAACCCGGCGTGATGTCATCCTTTTCTATTCCACCGTATCCTTCAACGGATCTCTGCTTTTATTGACTGTTCCGAAAATCGAGGCGTCAGGGCCGCTGGATAATAATTCTTATCTCCTCGTTTCCCGCGCCGTCTCAGTTATCGTCTCCTTATAAATAGCCGCAACCTAGGTCTTCCATTCTTCCCTCTTTCAGTCGTCTTCTTCCTCCTGCCTCCTCTTGAGCTCCGCTGCTGCCTGTCGAGCTTCTGTCTTCATCGTCCCAGGCCGCTGCATCGACCTGGTTGGACCAGAGAAACGCGACGAACCTCCGTAGCCCATCCAGATCCGTAAGTTCCCTTCCCTTCCTTGCTTAGATCTGCATTCGAGCTTCCTCGAGTTCGTCGGAGTTCATCGCCATTAGAGCCCAACCCTTGTTAGTTTTCGTCTTAGATGCCTCTTCTGATCTAAAAATGATATAAAATGGCCGCGGTAGTTGTTTCCGCGCTTGTTTCGGATAAAAAGCAGATCCCTTTCTCTGTAAAAAAGCCTCATTTGAGCCTATGAACACGCCTGCCTCAGTTTTTAGGTCTAGAAATTTTTTCTAATCAGAACAGACCTTTGATCTCAAATATTAGTAGAAGATTATGAAACCTGTTTTTATCACCCAGAAAACTGCTTCTGTCAAATGCTTCGATGAATGACACTGATCTATGAGCCTTGCTTGCTTCTCCGGGTTATCAGAATTTTGAATTGCTTTTGATACTTGTAGTGGCTTAAATATTGCTGCACAGTTATCCTTATATCATTAGGCCCCTTCGTAAGCCGCTACCTTAAATAATTTTGGATATTTCTCCCGGGTTAAATTTGAAACGGAACCTCTTATTTTGCCGTAGGCCAACTGTTGTCATGGCACCTAAGGCAGCCAAAGCCCCTGTGACTTGCAATTGGGTCCCATCCATAGTCACTAAGAGTAAACTCGCTGAGTTCGTGAAGTCTGGCCACCTGCCAAAAAAGGACGTCATGTCTTATCATGCCCCTGACCCGTCTGAAGAGAGGCCTCAACCCAAAGAAGGGGAGGTCATAGTTTTCACGGATTACATGAACCGGGGATTTGCCCCTCCCGGCTCAAAATTATTCAGGGAAGTTTTGAATTTCTTTGATCTTAGACCTCAAGACATTGGACACAATTCCGTGTCAAACCTTTGCAATTTCCAAGTCTTCTGCGAGATGTACCTGGGAGAGGAGCCAAGTCTGCTTTTGTTTAGAGAACTTTTTTACTTGAACCGGCAGAATGAACGTGCCAACAGGCCTCGTCTTGAGCTTGGCGGCATCTCGATCCAGTGGCGGAGAGATTATCTTTTTCCTTATGCTGAGCTGCCGAGTCACCCAAAAGATTGGAACCAGACGTGGTTCTACTGTCAAGACTCTTCACCGGCTGATGAAAGACCTCTACCCGGCTTCCGCGCCCTGCGCCTTGAATCCAACCATCAGCTGGCGGATAAGTTGACCGCTATTGAGCGCCTGCCTCTCAATCCCACCATCAAGAAGATCAAAGCTCTTTTAGGAAATGGGTTAAACGGCATCGATCTAGTCCGAGTCTGGGTCACCTGGCGAATACTACCATTAAGACACCACTCCGGCTTAATGTGTACTTACACAGGCGAGAAGGATGATCCAATGCGTGCTAGTCTGGACGATTTACAAGATGATGTGGTAGATGCTACAACCCAGTCACTGCTGAAGGAGGGCACTGTAACTAGCAATCCTTTCGGCTTACTTCCCTTCTGCAAGAAGAACCCGGCCCCTGCAGTGAGTTATCAATCTTAATAAATACTTTTTAACATGCTATACCTTATTTGTATTTATAATTCCTTGTCTTTTTCCACATGCCGGTGATAATTTCTGGAAGGTCAAATATGACCACAAGGCTGCCAAAAAAGCCAGGGCAGCCAAGAAAAACGAAAGGAAAGCCGCCAAGACGGGAACCTCAAAGAAGAGGAAACCCAGCGCCTCCGATATGTTTAAATTGGACGAATCTTTTTCGGATGATGAAGAGGTAATCCTTTGACTTTCTTAACTCCTTTGTCATTATTTTACTGACATTCTATCCTTTCAATAGGATACAGGGAACAGTCAAGCAATTGACGCAGAGGTAACTATAATCTCCTCCGGCTCAGAGCCTTTGCCAAAGCAAAAAATCCGAAGGGTGACCCGGAAAGTAAGATTTTCACATCCTCTAGCTTACCAAGATCATCAATTTCTTTTGAAGCAACAACAGCTTGAAAACCGGAGGCAGACTCGAGCCAATCAAGATGCAGAACTCTCCTCCGGCTTACCCGATGTAACTAGGAAGCGTCAGACCGAGGTTATCTCCGATTTACGTTATGTTTTACCTTTGGCGGGTTTGATTCGCCAACCTCTCAATTCATCTGACTCCAATTATCAGGATACTTCTCCTTCCTCTGACGAGTCTATGCAATCAAACATGTCGGCTTTCAAAACGGCTCCCGGGTAATGTAACCTTTCTTACTTTATGTTTTTCCATACTTATACTTTAATACTCATCCTTCTACCTTTATCGACAGCCTGCAAGTGAAGCCCAGCAAGAGGGCACGGAAAAATAAGCCGTCCCAAGACCCGGTTGTCACTGAGCCGACGCTTGACTTGTCCGCTCCTGACAGCTCCACCCATCAACCGCCGCCTGAACCGGCTTCTGATATTCTGGTGCCAACTTCTAACCTGCCTGCTGAAGATGTTATCCACAACTCTTATAACCCGGAAGCTCCTAACCCGGCCAAGACGACTGACCCGGAAGTTGAATATCTAAAGAGTCAATTTGTTGAACCAGGCCGATCTACTGTTCTTGCCCAATGCACTGCCAAGGAAGAATTTGCCCGACGTCGAAAAGCCAAATAGGACATCACTGACTATACTCACTTAAGCATTGGTGATATAGTCTCGGGCTATCTGAACCAAGTCCATAGTAGTCGTGACCTGGAAATTGACATGGTGAAACAAATACAGCACAAATCTAAGGTATAACTTATGCTATTTTCCTGAATCTTACTTACTGTACCAGCCCCCAAGTCTATTGCTTATGAAGGAATATGATGTAGACTTAGAAATCTACTTACTATTGGTTTGTCCGGTTTAAAGAGAATATATTTAACCCGGTGATAGCATGATACTTTGAACTTGTGTTACACATTAGCCACCAAGTGTCAAGTATCTTTACTTGTAAAGTGCTTGAGACATAATATGTATGACTCGGTAGGGTAGGTTAAAAAATTCTTTAAGCATACATTAGCCCCCAAGTGCCAAATATCTTGACTTGTAAAATGTTTGGGACTTGAATGTTACCTTACCATGATTCTTACCATAACCTAGTATCAATACAGGCCACCATAAGTCAATTTGAGTCGGAGCTTGCTGACCTGAAGAGCCACCTGAAAACTCAAGAGCTTGAAACTCAGAAAGCCAACTCCAAGTTTGAATTCAGCGTCTCTGAACAAGAGAAGTTGAGGCAAAATTTTAAGTCAGAAAGAAAACCTCGGCTGATGAGAAGACTTCACTGGTGACCCGGGCCGAGATGGCAGAAGCATCTCTTGCAGAAGCAACAACCGAGCTGTCCGATTTAAAATGACAAATATCCCAAATGGTCTCAGCCATCTTTGGTAAGTTACTCTGCAAAATTTCAAACATTGTAATTTTCCAATGATTGTTGTAATAGTTATCTCCGGCTCATTGTTATGCTTGTGAACATACAGGACCCAGGAGTACCGACCTCAAGCAAAACATGCTGATCAAGCTTAAGGCGGTTTACACCTTAGTGGAGCAACAGATTCGGTCACGTGCCTTGGCCGTTGTGGCCTTATCAAATACCACTCCCCACCTCCTACAAGATGTGCTGAAGCATCTCGCAGTGCTACCTCAACGAATTCAGGATTTAAGGCGGGCATCTTCAAGAGTTGGAGCCGTGGCCGCATTAAGCCGGGCAAAGGCATGGATGCCAGAGCTTGACTTCGCTGACCTCTCTCTTGGATATCCAAGCCTGAAGGAGGACGGCATCGCATTTGATGATCAAGATTTCACCGCTGTGTCAAAGTCAGATGCGTCCCTTGGCTACCCTTATTGGGAATGATACTGATCTTACTAAGTATTCGCCGGGCTATGATAGCGAGAACCGGAGAATTCCAAACATTCCATATGACCAAGTCAGCCTGATCCCTCCAACGCGTAAGCATACCTTTGCCCCTGAAGTGGACCCGGTCGGTTTAATAGACGATGAGGCTGAATTTGAAGCCTTGAGTGGCATTGACTGGGCCTCGTCCACCTTCCAGGACAAAGCAACCGACGGAGAGGCAGAGAAGGATAACCCGGAGCCTTCAAGCCCACCGAAGGAATGAACCGCCAGGCGTTTTATAACTTTGCCAAAACAATGCTTCACTTATGCAGACTCGGGGAGTCTTGTAATAGGATAGAAAAAAACCTCTTAATGTTTGTCATGCCCTCGCGCATGTTTATGGTGCTTATTACTTTCGTAAGCCGCCATCACTATATTTCTTTGGCTTACGTTAACCGTGTATTTCCTTGATGCTTAACTTGCTTTGCCTTATCCTGCACATAAAACAAGCAAAATTTTCTGGGCGGTTTATTGCGCCAGGGGTTTATAGAGAGTATCGATAACCCGGAACACGACCCAAAGACATCATATACAGGCCGGTTTATGATTATTTATTAAATATAATCACAACAACATACCTGCGATCCCTTTAATAATCTTCCCGGCTCATATGATGTTTTACCTGGCACTTAAGAACATGGGGTAATCAATATTAAAGCGGAAGAATCAAGAACCATCTCATAATGCTTGCAAGAAGGTTTCAAGATAGTTGAAGTAATTATATTTATAACAGATAATAAGGAATGTTCACAGGCTCCTGATTCGAATACGATTAGAAAACCGTCCCAAAGGGGTAAAGCTAAGATTCCAATACGATCATATAGCCCCCAGTGGCTTTGGCGATGCCGATCAAGTGGGTATCGACAGCTATGTTCTCTTTGGTTCGAATACAACCTATGTTTGAACAGGAAGCCCCCAAGTGAACATAAGAGTTGTTTAATGACGCTGACTCGAATATGATCCACGTCAGACCCAAAGGGGTTAAGCTATGACTCAAATATGATCAAGAAGCCCCCAAGTGGGTTTGGCAGTATGCCGATCAAGTGGGTATCGACAGCTATGTTCTCCTTGGTTCGAATACGACCTATGTTTGAACAAGAAGCCCCCAAGTGACCATGGCTAGATTCAGATATGATCATAAGCCAGTCCAAAGGGAAAGCCGGATTCAGATGTGATCCACTCCCTGTTGGTTGTCTCCACTACCTGATAAAGAAGACATATAGCTTTTTGAGGGAAAAAAGGATGGTGGTCCTGCTTTATTTCTTTATTATATACATCGTCAAAAAATATATACATCCTGAAAGCCGGTGGCTTAAGTATAATAAGGCCGGAGATGAGCAATATTCCACGGCCGACGGGTCTCCTCCTCCGACTTACGTGAGTCTTTGTGCTCTCGAACATCGATGAGGTAGTATGACCCGTTGTGCAGATTCTTGCTGACCACAAAGGGCCCTTCCCAAGGCGGGGATAGCTTGCGCATATCAAACTGATCCTGGATGAGTCGGAGCACCATATCGCCTTCCTGAAAGGTTCTGCTCCTAACCCGGCGACTGTGATAGCGGCGCAGGTCTTGTTGATAAATCGCCGAGCAGGCTATTGCCAAGTCTCGCTCCTCATCTAATAAATCAAGTGCATTTTGATGAGCTTCTTCATTGTCAGTCTCAACGTAAGCCGCCACGCGGGGTGAATTGTGCCGGATGTCACTTGGCAGGACCGCCTCTGCACCATACACCACAAAGAAAGGCGTGTAGCCTGTAGATCTGTTAGGCGTAGTGTTAATGCTCCATAACACAGAAGGTAATTCCTCCACCCAACAACGCGGAGTCCGTTGTAAGGGGACTAAGAGCCAGGGCCTGACACCTTTTAGGATCTCTTGATTAGCTCTTTCTGCTTGACCATTGGACTGAGGATGAGCAATAGCTGAAATATCAAGCCGAATATGTTCTCGTTGACAGAACTCTTCCATGGCACCCTTGGAGAGATTAGTGCCATTATCAGTTATGATGCTATGTGGGAAACAAAAACGAAAGATTACCCTTTTCATGAATTGAACCGCTATGGCTGCATCACACTTACTGACCGGCTCTGCCTCAACCCATTTTGTAAACTTATCCACTACTACCAGGAGATGTGTCTTTTTATCCTTAGACCTCTTGAAAGGCCCAACCATGTCAAGCCCCCAGACTGCAAATGGCCAAGTGATTGGGATCATCCTCAACTCTTGAGCCGGCACATGAGCTCGTCGTGAGAACTTTTGACAACCGTCACATTTACTGACCAGATCCTCCGCATCAGCATGAGCCGTCATCCAATAGAAACCATGACGAAAAGCTTTGGCTACACGAGATTTTGACCCGGCATGATGGCCACAATCCCCTTCATGGATCTCACGGAGTATTTCTTGGCCTTCCGTAGGTGACACACAGCGCTGAAACGCCCCAGTGACACTTAGGTGACGTAATTCGCCATTAACAATCGTCATAGATTTGGAGCGCCTGACGATTTGTCTTGCCAAGATCTCATCCTCAGGTAACTCACCCCGGGTCATATAAGCCAAATACGGCATCGTCCAATCCGGGATAACATGAAGAGCCGCCACCAGCTGTGCCTCCAGGTCTGGCACCGCTAATTCTTCGTCCGTAGGCACCTTAACAGAAGGGTTATGTAGAATATCGAGAAAGGTGTTAGGCAACACCAGCTTACGTTGGGATCCCAGCCGGCTTAAAGCATCAGCCGCCTCATTCTTCCTTCGATCAATGTGTTCCACTTGATAACCCTTGGAGTGACCAGCCACAGCATCTACTTCACAACAATAAGCCGCCATAAGGGGATCCTTGGAATCCCACTTGCCTGACACCTATTGAGCCACGAGATCTGAGTCGCCCAAGCACCTTACCCGGATTAAATTCATCTCCTTGGCCATCCAGAGACCATGGAGTAAGGCCTCGTATTCAGCTGCATTGTTAGTACATGGAAACATAAGCCGGAGTACATAACAAAATTTGTCACCTCGAGGGGAAGTTAAAGCGACTCCAGCCCCCGAGCCTTCTAGCTGCCTGGACCCGTCAAAATGAATAGTCCAATATGTGTTATCTGGCTTCTCCTCAGGGGCCTGTAACTCTTTCCAATCATTGATAAAGTCCACCAAGGCCTGAGACTTAATAGCCGTACGTGGCATATACTTCAAATCATGAGGCCCAAGCTCGATGGCCCACTTGGCGACTCGTCCTGTGGCCTCCCTGTTCTGAATGATGTCTCCCAAAGGGGCAGAACTTACCACAGTTATAGGGTGACTTTGAAAGTACTGCTTCAACTTCCGGTTGGCCATAAACACTCCGTAAACAAGTTTCTGCCAATGTGGATACCTTTGTTTAGATTCAATGAGCACCTCACTGATGTAGTAAACCGGTCGTTGAACCGGATGCTCCTTGCCAGCTTCGTTACGCTCAACCATGATGGCAACACTGACGGCTCACGAATTGGCAGCCACGTATAACAGCAATGGCTCTTTATCAATGGGAGCCGCAACAACCGGCAGTTCAGACAACTATCTCTTCAAGTCTTCAAAGGCAGCATCAGCAGCATCACTCCAAACAAAAGTGTCTGTTTTCTTCATCATCTAATACAGCAGTAGGGCCTTCTCACCTAACCGGCTTATGAACCGGCTTAAAGCGGCAACACGACCTGCCAATCGCTGAACATCATTGATGCACGACGGTTTAGCCAGAGAGGTAATTGCCTTAATCTTCTTCGGATTAGCTTCAATGCCTCTGTTTGATACCAGAAAACCCAAAAGCTTGCCTGCAGGTACACCAAATACACACTTGGCTGGGTTAAGCATCATTTTATAAACCCAGAGATTATCAAAGGTCTCTTTTAAATCGAATATTAAGGTTTCCTTTTCTCTGGACTTCACCACAATGTCATCTACATAAGCATGAACACTACACCTGATTTGATCGTGTAGATAGTTCTGCACACATCTCTGATAAGTCGCCTGAGCACTCTTGAGTCCAAATGGCATAGATACATAACAGAAGGCCCCAAACGGAGTGATGAAAGCCGTCTTCTCCTGGTCCTTAACTGCCATTTTGATCTGATGATAACCAGAGTAAGCAGCCAAAAAGCTCAAACGTTCACAACCTGCCGTAGCATCAATGATTTGATCAATACGGGGGAGAGCAAAGGGATCAGCCGGACAAGCCTTGTTTAAGTCCGTGTAGTCCACACACGTCCGCCAGGTGCCGTTTTTCTTGAGGACAAGCACCGGGTTAGCCAACCACTCCAGGTGAAAAACTTCAATGATAAACCCGGCCGCTAAGAGCCGGGCGACTTCCTCTCCAATAGCTTTCCGTCTCTCTTTGTGAAAACGCCGAAGAAACTGCTCGACCGCTTATACTTGGATCAATATTGAGAGTGTGCTCGTGAGTTCCTCGGTACACCGGCATGTCGGAAGGTTTCCATGCAAAGATGTCCGGTTCTCACGGATGAACTCGATGAGCGCGGTTTCCTATTTGGGATCAAATTGCTGCGATCTTTGAATCGCTTAGAAGGGTCACCCGGGGTAAAGTCAACAAGCTTTGTCTCGGCAGCCGATTTAAACTTCAACGCCGGGTCGTGCTCTGTAGTTGGTTTCTTCAGGGATGTCATATCCGCCGGGTCAGCATTATCTTGATAAAATTTGAGCTCTTCCGCCACACAAGCCGACTCAGCATAAGCCGCGTCGCCTTCTTCACACTGCCACGCCACCTTCCGACTTCCATGCACAGTGATGGTGCCCTTGTGACCCGGCATCTTGAGCTGCAAATAGACATAACATGGCCGGGCCATGAACTTAGCATTAGCCGGCCGCCCGAACAGAGAATGATGTGGCCTCCTGATTTTGACCACCTCAAACGTCAACTTCTTAGCTCTGGAGTCATATTCGTCTCTGAAGGCCACCTCCAGCTCAATCTTGCCAACTGGGTAAGCCGACTTACCAGGGACCACTCCATGGAAAATAGTGTTGGACGTCCTCAGATTTTTATCAGTTAACCCCATGCGTCAAAAGGTCTAATAATAGAGGATATTGATGCTACTACCCCCGTCCATGAGTACCTTAGTGAATTTATATCCACCAACCTGAGGTGCTACCACCAAGGCCAACTGAGCTGGATTATCGACCCATGGGGGGTGATCTTCTCTGCTCCACACAATGGACTGTTCTGACCACCTGAAGTAACGGGGCACTACCGGCTCGACAGAGTTCACGGCCCTCTTATGAACCTTATGGTCACGTTTGCATAAGCTAGTGGTAAACACGTGGAACTGCCCACCATTCAACTGCTTCGGGTTGCTTTGATAACCCGACTGCTGCTGCTGCTGCTGCTCTCCTTGACCAGACTGTTGTTGATTATAGCCTCCTAGACGTCCCTGAAAGCCGGAACCTGAGCCGCCACCCGGGCCATGAAAACCACCAGCCCCTGAACCGCCACCAGACCCATTATGACCATCATAGGTGTTGGAATTCTTAAACACCTTCATGATCGCGCAATCTTTCCACAGGTGTGTGGCGGGCCGCTCCCTGGTGCCGTGTCTCGGGTAGGGCTCATTGAGTAGCTGTTCAAGAGACGGGCCTGACCCGCCGGATCGAGGCGGTTTACCCTTATGTCTCTGATTGTTACCTTGCGCATTGGCGTTGGCCACAAACTCCGGGTTACCGTCCGCCTTACGCTTATTGCCTCCTTGATTCATCGGGTTATGCTGCTGACCCTTTCCATTGCCATTCTTCTTTCCCTTCCCGGTCTTTTCCTCATCAGACGCAGGATCCTTGGTAATCGGCATATTTGACTAAAGCCGCCATCAGCGTACCCATATCATTGCAATCACTCTTAAGGCGCCCCAGTTTCTGCCTTAGTGGCTCAAAACGGCAATTCTTCTCCAACATGAGGACTGCAGAGCCGGCATCCATCTTGTCAGATGAATGTATTATCTCCTTGACCCGGCGTACCCAATGAGTCGTAGATTCACCTTCCTCCTATTTACAATTTGTCAAGTCCACAATTGACATAGACTTCTTACAGGTGTCTTTGAAATTCTGGATGAAACGGGCTTTCAGTTCTGCCCATGAACCAATGGAATTGGGCGGCAAACCCTTCAACCAAGACCGGGCTGTTCCATCTAACATCATGGTGAAGTACTTAGCCATCGCTGCATCGCTGACTTCTAATAACTCCATAGCCATCTCGTAACTTTCGATCCAAGCTCCAGGCTATAAGTCGGTCGTGTAATTCGGCACCTTTCGAGGTCCCTTGAAGTCCTTGGGCAACCACACATTACGCAAAGCCGGTACCAGGCAAGGAACACCACCGGTTCTAGTGGCTACTCCTGCTTCAACGGAAGTCGTTGGATACTCTAGAAAATCTTGACGTGCCCTCTGTTGAGCTGCTAGCTGAGCCGCCCGCTCGTTCTCCTGACTTATTCGATCTTGCACCGGATTATAGCCACCTGGCTGGTTACAGCGTTGGGCGTTGCTTGACAAAGCATCCGACTCCATGTGCCTGCTGTAACTAGGGCTCCGGTTCTGGCGAGGCGGCAATAACCAAGGCGGGGGAGTTGAATGGATTCGGTCCCGGCTGTAAGAATAGGTCTCTTGCTGAGCTAATGCCATTTCGAGAAGTTCTCTGACCCTCCGGGTCTCCACTGCCACCGGGTCATCACCGTCCATAGGAAGAGCAGCCAAATGTGTTGAGGCTGCGATTAAGTTCTCCATGGGGTTGGAAAAGTGACCCGGTGGAATCGGCACATAACACGGTGGTGCCATGCTCATGCGAGGTGGTGCCATCTGTCGAGGCTGAGCCGGCCCTCCTGTTCTGGCTGTCATATGCTGATTGGCCTCTGGCGGGTTACTTGGGCCGGCTCCGGGTGTAGCAAAAAGAACCCTAGGGTTGTAATTCAGAGGTAAACGAGACTGGGTTTTCTGATGTCTCCTCCTCATCACCTCATTCGATGCGTTTAAGCTCATTGTGAGCTGGTAAGCTTCTGACTGCAGCCGCTGTGCCTGAGCATCTAGAGCCGCCCACTCTGTGGCTAATCTAGTGTCCTCAGCTGCCAAGGCCTCCTTGGCCTGAGCTACTTCCTCACGCACTCGTGCCACCTCCGCGTCATGCTCATCTTTATCTGCAGGAATAACCGTTGCGGTTAACAGGGTCGTAAGCTTGTCCATGAGTTCTATCAGCACCTGAGCCGGTGGGCGCACGGGGCCGCCTGCCCCGGCTGCTCCTAACCCGGACGTTACTGCTGCAGCAGCTGTAGAGTTTGAGCTGGGCTGAGTCCCAGCCATAAAGACTCCTGCCCATCTTGGCGGCTCACAGGGGTCCGGAATACTGATGCCATCGGAACAGCCCCTGTGCACGCCGTCTTGCACTTGGTACAACGAATCTGTTGAACCGGCGGACGAATCACCGTCTGAGAGGACGGCCATCTCACCCCTATCTCAGATCGTTTAGAAAGTTCCTCTCCGTGGATGCAGCCCACGAAAGCACGCTTCATAACAGGTTGAGTCCGGGTCTTCCTCGCACGCTGAGCCGTCTCGACGAGGTCGGTGCAGTTGTCCGGCTCAGGGCCCGGCTCACCGATCTGGCCGATGAAGACGTGGATTCCGCCGAAGGGGACCCAGTATCCGTACTCAATTGAGCCGGCATTGGGACCCACTACGTATCCCTTCGTCATCGATCATATTCATGTTCTCAAGAAGAAAAGTAACTACTCACAAATCATATTCATGTTCAAGATCAGAGGGGTATTGAATATTGATATGTCCATTTTGCATCATGTTTTACTATTGTTATTTATAGTATTTTCAATCAGTATAACACTTTGTGGAGCAATTCTAATGCCTTTTCTCTCAGTTTATATGAAGAGGGAGATTGCCGACAGCTGGAATTCTGGACCTGAAAAAGCTACTTCAGAGATACCTATTTTACACATCTCCAAATAAGCTTAAATTTTAGAGAGATTTATTTTGGAACATATAAAAAATTATTGGTGAAAAGAAGTACCAGAGGGGGCCACCCAAGTGCCCACTAGGCACCAGGGCATGCCTACCCCCCTGGCTCGACCTGGTGGGTATTGGGGCCTTGGCCAGCCTTTGGTACCCATCTTCTGGTATATAAGCCCATTTTCCCTAGAAAAATAAGGAGAGTACTTTCGGGATGGAGCACCGTCGTCTTGAGGCGGAACTTGGGTAGGAGCACTTTTGCTCTCCCGCGGAGAGATTCCTCTGAGGATACTTCCCTTCGGGAGGGGGAACTCGAAGCCATCGTCATCACCAACAACCCTCTCATCATGGGAGGATCAATCTTCATCAACATCTTCACCAGCACCATCTCATCTCAAACCCTAGGTCATCTCTTCTGTTATCTTTTTTTATCAAATCCTGAGCATGATCCTTGGGAAAGATCATATGTTTAGATCTATTATGTTATTTAATACCCTCTGATCCTGAGCATGAATATGTTTTATGAGTAGTTGCTTTTGTTCTTGAGGACATGGGAGAAGTCTTGTCATAAGTAATCATGTGAATTTTGTAGTCGTTCGATATTTTGATGATATGTATGTTGTTGACTCCCTTAGTAGTGTTATGTGAGTCTCGACTACATGACACTTCACCATCTTTGGGCCTGAGGGAATGCATTGTGGAGTATTTATTAGATGATGGGTTGCTAGAGTGAAAGAAGCTTAAACCCTAGTTTATGCGCTATTCCTCAAGGGGCTGATTTGGATCCATATGTTTAGTGTTATGGTTAGATTTTAACTTAATTCTTCTTTTGTAGTTGTGGATGCTTGCAAGAGCGGTTAATCAAAAGTGGGAGGTTTGTTCAAGTAACAAAACCACCCAAGCACTGGTCCACCCACATATCAAATTATCAAAGTAGCGAACGCGAATCAAATAAACATGATGAAAGTGACTGTATGAAATTCCCGTATTTCCTCAAGCACGTTTTACTTACTATAAGAGACTATTCTAGCCTGCCCTTTGCAACAAAAAAGATTAGGCTGTGTACTTAAAATTACTCGTGCTACTTGTCACTTGTTACAAATTGTCTTTCTACCAAATTAGCTGTTGTTGATAATTTCAGTGCTTGTAGAAAATACCTTGCTGACACCGCTTGTTATTTCCTTCTACTCCTCATTGTGTTCGACACTCTTACTTATCGAAATGGCTATGATTTATCCCCTATACTTGTGGGCCATCAAGGCTCTTTTCAGGCGCCATTGCTGGGGAGTGAAGCGCTTCTGGTGAGTGGAATTTTGTAAGGAAAAATTTACATTACATGCTCAAACTTACTGTTACTTGTTACTATGGAAAACCATCCTTTGAGGGTTTGTTCGGGGTATCTTCACCTCGACCAGACGCACAAAGAGTTGCTCCTCAACCTACTACACCAACTGAAAATATTTATTATGAGATTCCTTCGGGTATGATAGAGAAATTGCTAGCTAATCCTTATGCAGGAGATGGAACATTACATCCTGATTTGCACCTAATATATGTGGATGGAGTTTGTGGATTATTTAAGCTTGCAGGTTTACCCGGAGGTGAAGTTAAGAAGAAGGTCTTCCCTTTATCTTTTAAGAGAAAGGCATTGATGTGGTATAGGATATGTGATGATATTGGAGCTTTGAATTGGAATCGACTGAAATTGGAATTTCATCAAAAGTTTTAACCTATGCATCTAGTTCATCGTGATCGGAATTATATACACAATTTTTGCGTCATGAAGGAGAAACTATCGCTCAAGCTTGGGGGAGGCTTAAACACATGATGTATACATTCCCCAATCATGAGCTCTCAAAAGAAATTATCTTACATAATTTTTATGCTCGGCTTTCTCATGATAATCAAAACATGCTTGATTCTTCTTCGACTAGCTCTTTTATGAAGAAAGCTATTGAATAGAGATGAAATCTTCTGTAAAGAATTAAATGCAACTCTGAAGATTGGGAACTCGACAAAGGTAATGAGTCAGGTATAACACTTAAATTTGATTGTGTTAAATCTTTTATGGATACCGATGCTTTTCACAAGTTTAGCACTAAATATGGATTTGACTCTGAGATAGTAGGCTCTTGTGTGAATCTTTTGCTACTCACATTGATGTCCCTAAGGATAAATGGTTTAAATATCACCCCCCTGTCAAAGAAAAGATTGAGGATCCCATCATAGTTAAAGATGAAACTATCATTTAGAATGTTGATCCAGTTGTTCCTAGTGCTTACATAGAAAAAAACACCTTTCTATCTTAGGATAAAGGAACATGCTAAGGTTTCAACCGTGGTTAATAGGAGTAATGTTAGAGCACCTGGACCCTCTAAACAAATTAAAGTTGAACATAATGTTGCTATGCTTAAAGATCTCTTGGTCGATAATATTGATGGGCGTGTTATTAATTTCTATGGTGAAGCTGCTAGACACTACTAGGGAAAACCCTAGCAGTAGCGCTGGTTTTGTGCTCACTAGTAGCGCGGTTAGGCGCGCTACTAATAAGGCGCTACAGCTATTGCTTAGCGAAGAAGCGTACCCTTGCGTCCTCTTGCTAGGACAAATAGATGCACATTTGTTCACTACCACGCTCTCGCTAATGTAACTCTTGGGCGTGTTTTCTATCCATTGCTACTAGTATTCTTTTTTTATTTTTTTATTTTTAGTGTATTTATGCGCCATCGTACAAATATTGGTACAATACCAGTTATGAGGTTTACATCATTATGTCCATAACAGTGTGTCAAATGAAGGTGGACTAGGTTCAAGTGGAGGAAATATGTGGTGCATGTCAAAAGTATACTACTAATCCAAACTTGATCTAGTTTGGACTAGTATTACTTTCGATGTGCACCACATGTTGCCTCCACTTGAATCTAATCCTTGAGCACAAGCTATTTAATCATCATCATAGTCATTACCACCAACAGTATTTATTTAATCACCACTAACACTAGCTAATAATAATCATCATAGTCATTACCACCAACACTAGCTATTTTATCATCATAGTAATAGTGTAGCACATTATCATCCTCAAACTCATTTCTAGCTAGCTAATCACTCCTACTGCTCTCTCTTAGGTAAAATAACAGAAAACATGTATAGCTCTCCTCCTTGATCAAGTTGGAGCATGTAGATGAACCTGTCTCCTAATCATGGGTAGCGCATCTGTTTGCTACCCCCTAGTACTTCTTTGCACTCCCCCATCAGATATTTGGTCCAGTCTTGCACTATTAAGCATCCATCGCTAATCTTGAACGCACTAAAGTAATTTGTAGGATATCTTGGCCGTAAGCTAATAATACTCATGGTACCTTTAGTCTCGATCCCATAAGGCACAACATTCATCGGGAGTCCCTGTTGAAGAACATCATGTGGTAACATACTTAGCAATGAAGTTTAGCTTCAAAAATAATGTATGAAAAAGATGCACTGAGGACAAATAGTAAAAATCTTACCATCCTTCCTAAATAGATGTGACCGTAGTTCATTACGAATACTATTGGTCGCACATTTTCAGTACTAACATTTCTAAATGCAGGAAGAAAATTTGTCTTGACAGTATCAAGATCCGCAAGCCATGAAACATAATGGTGAGCTCCTCATAGATTGAGTTCAGCCGAGGCATAGTATCTGGTCCTGTCTACCAAGTTACTGAAATGTTTGCTTGCACGAAATAAGCTGCCAATACAAACTAGTTGTTAACTATTTTGAATAAACAATATCAAAGACATAAATATGGTTGAGAAACTTACATAATGGTATAAGCGGGCGTCGCACATCGACCCGGATGTCGGTATTACCTTCAATATCATCTTCCGGACGAATATCAAAGGTGATAACCATATCAGGTTCAAATGCATAAGTCTTGCATAGTGCTCGCCATGTTTTGCATCCAAATAGGTGTAGTCGTCTGAATTGTATAATTTTACGTTGAAAATGTAACCATGCTCGGTCTTCATGTAAAATTTCTTTTCCTCCATAGTACGACTGAAATCTATCTTATCCAATACAAAAACTCTTGCCTGGCAGGGGATACGCTAGTAGAATAGTAAAAAAAAGACTTGTCATGCTTAATGTCATGCTTAAATTATAAGTTGAAGCAAATGAAGCAAATGTCATGCTTAATTACGAAAAAAGACTTGCTGTTGTGACTTACTGTATCCAATTCGAAGTTCTCATACAGCTTGATGCGAAGCGCCTATCATCATCTAGGAAGTTTCCGTCGCACAGGCCGCGCTCGTCTTCACAGTATTTGCAAATACCGAAATCCTTTTCGTCGTCAGACATTTCCTATGTTCATAGTTAAAACATTAATTTAAAATCGATCGAAGACAACTACCAGGATACTCAACACACAAAACCGGGGCACTCGATATTTCCTACATATTCTGGCACAAGTCATGCGAAAATTCACGAAAAAATCCGGCATGACCTTTGCTAAAATAGGACATATCGAGCGCTTGAAATTTGCCGTAAAGGAAATGAATCAACACTCCGGCAAAACATAGGCCACTCGGAGGTGTAACCTGCAAACATGACCGGCCACTTGGGCAAGCACATATCCTATTTGAGCAACACAAGATATACATTTCAAAATATTTTATAGGACTCCAATTATAGCATGCATTCAATAAGCAAAAGTAAATCATCTCATGCGTCCGTACATCGTCGAATATTATCACTAATACATCCTGAATAGTGTCATACATATAACATAACTAATACAACTAAAACCCTAGCACACGGCGGGTATCGGCGCGGGCGGTGGACACCCACAGAGAAGGAACCATCACGGGATCATAGCTCCAGTTAGATCCCTGGAGAACCTGCCAGGTATTGGAGAACCTGTGCTCCAATGCAAACAAGTAGCAATGGACGTGCGCGTCCTCCTCACTGACACGGTGACGCACCACCTCCGCGGGGTCCTCGAGCCTCTGGACTGTCACTGGCCCACGCGACCACCACCAAGGATGGTTCGGGTCAATGATAGGCTGGCTCCTCACCAACCTGCGCCCCTCGGTAGGTGGCGCCACCTAGTGCCACCCCGGCGGAGCCCAGTCCCGGACATGGCCCGTCTGGTCAAGCAGGTGTCTTCCTCCGCCGACTCGACGACGAGGATGCGGGATAGGCATCGTCGATGTCGATGTGGGAAAAATTGCTTTAACTAAAAAAATAGCAACAAGTTCTTACTAACGAGTTCTATTAATTCAATCAGTTCTTACTAAAAATAAACTTACTATAAATAAAAATAAACTAAAACCTAATTAGTACCTAGTTCTTACTAACTAATTAGTACCTAGGAACTACTGCCCTAATTACAATATAAGTAATTAACTAACTAGCACTAAAAATAGCCTAGGGTTCATACTAACTAGCACTAAATAGCTAGGTTTCATACTGAGCAGAGAAGAGGGATCGGAAGGGGAGAGTGCTTACAGAGGGCGGGGAGAGAGATGGGGTCGGGGGAGACGTCGGCACCGAGGCGCGGCGAGGCGGGTCGGGAGAGGCAGGCGGGTCGGGGAGACGGCGGCGAGGCGGAGGCAACGAGGAATAATAGAGGAGAATTGGGGGAGGAAGCATAGGAGAGGGAATCAGGCCGCGCGGGGGGTTAGGTGGAAATAGCTTTAACAGTAGCGTGAGGAGGCACAACGCGCTGCTGCTAAAATACCTAGTAGTAGCGTTGTTCCTAGAAGGGCGCTACTACTATACCTCGCACGTCGGAAACGGTGTGGCAATTATAGTAGTAGTGCATTATGTTCCTGCCGCGCTACTGCTAAGCGGGTAACAGTAGCGCCTTTCTAGCCGACGCGCTACTGCTAAGTAGCAGTAGAGCCTCATTTTAACAACGCTAATGGTAACATTCTGTGTATAGGGTTTTCCCTAGTAGTGAGAATTAAGATAGTAGATCATTGTTATCATGTCTTATGTGGTAAACCCGATGACAAAGATAAGAATAAACCTATTGTTGGCATGCCCGTTGTCTCAGTTAAGATAGGAGATCATCGTTATCATGGCTTATGTGATTTGGGTGCTAGTGCGAGTGCTGTCCCGTTTACCTTGTATCAAGAAATTATGAATGATATTGCTCCTGATAAAATAAGATGATTTTTGTCCCATAATATTTGGTAGACCTTTCTTGAATACTATTAATGCTAAGATTGATTGCTCTAAAGAAATTGTTAGTGTTAACTTTGGTGATATTTCTTAGGGGTTTAATTTCTCTAAGTTTCGTAGACAACCTCATGATAATGAATTGCATAGTAAAGATGCAATTATTGGTCTTGCTTCTATTGCCATACCTCCTACTGATCCATTAGAACAATATTTGCTAGACCATGAAAATGATATGCACTTGAATGAGATAAATGAAATAGATAAGATGTACTTTGATCAACCACCTATTCTTAAACACAATTTGCTTGTTGATACTCTAGAAGGTCCTCCTCCACCTAAAGGTGACCTTGTGTTTGAATTAAAACAATTGCCGGATACACCAAAACATGAATATCTTGTTGAAAAGAACATATATCATGTTATTATTAGTGCTAACCTTTCAGAGCTTCAAGAAAAGAGACTACTTAAAACTCTGAGGAAGCACCGCACTGCTATTGAATATACTCCTGATGTTCTTAAGGACATTAGTCCCACTCTGTGTCAGCACAAGATTAATATGGAACCTGATGCTAAACCAGTTGTTGATCATCAACAACGATTAAATCCTAAGATGAAAGAAGTGGTAAGAACTGAAATATTAAACCTTCTGGAACCATGTATAATTTATCCTATAGCTGATAGTAGATGGGATGTCCCGTTCATTGTGTCCCTAAGAAACAAGGCATTACTGTTGTTCCTAATGATAAAAATGACCTTATTCCACAAAGAATTATGACTTGCTATAGGGTGGTAATTAGTTTTAGAAAACTAAATAAAGCTACTAGAAAAGATCATAACTCCTTACCTTTTACTAATAAAATGTTGGAAAGATTGTCTCAGCATACACACTTTTGCTTTCTTAATGGATATTCCGGTTTATGTCAAATACGTGTATCACAACCCGACCAAGATAAAACCATGTATACTTGTCCTTTTGGAACTTATGATTATACATGTATGCCTTTTGGTTTATGCAGTGCACCTGCTACCTTTCAAATATGTATGACCGCTATATTCCCTGACTTTTGTGAAAAGATTGTTGATGTTTTCATGGATGATTTCTCCATTTATGAAACTTCTTTTGATGATTGCTTAAGCAACCTTGATTGAATTTTGAAGAGATGTGAACAAACGAATCTTGTCTTGAATCGGGAGAAGTGTCACTTTATGGTGAATGAAGGTATTGTCTTGGGGTATCATATTTCTGAGTGTGGCATTGAAGTGGATAAAGATAAAGTTGATGCAATTGAGAAAATGCCATGTCCTAAAGATATTAAAGGTATACACTACAAAAAAAAGACACATCCGTGACATTTAGGGCCGAACGAAAAAAAATCTGTCATACTTATGACACTTCTATGACGATAATTGTGACAAAACCCGGTATCATCATAGATGTGGTGGGCTCCTACTGCTATGACAAAAAATCATGACAAAAAATGGGATTTTCGTCCTGGGCGGCCCGAAGACGCAGTTGTATGACATTCTTTGGGCCTTCCATGACGGAAAAAACCGTGGTAGAAGCGAGGGCGAGAAAATTTCAGGGAGTTCTCGGTTACGGTGGGTGGTCAGGGGCCGAGCGATGCACGTTTCTCTCGTACACGTACGCGCGTGTGTGCGAGGCATTGGGTTGTAGCTGAACCCGAGCGAGGCATTGGGCTCAAACTGAACCCGAGCGATTGCACTACAGGCTACACGTTACTGAACCCGAGCGATCGATCGATGGTTGTTAAGTGAATCCGATCGAGCGATTCCTTCGCCACTTTTGCTAACTGAAGCCGACCAATGCTGCCTCTGGATGAACAGTGAGCGTTGCAGGGGGGAGGGGGGTTGGATGAACAATGAGCGGTGGGGTGGATGAACAGGACCCCGTGGTATTGCCTAGATGAACAGGACCCCGATCGATCGAGTCGGTTGGGGCTGGATGAACAGGACCCTGTGGAGGGCTAGATCAATAGGACGACCCCGTGGAGGGCTGGATGAACAGTAGACGGTGGAGGGGTGGATGAACAGTAGCCCGTGGAGGGGCGGTTGAATTGGAGCCCGTGGAGAGGGGTGGTTGAACAGTAGCCGGTGGAGTAGCGCGCGGTGGAGGCTGGATGAACAAGAGCCTGTGGATGAACAGTCGCAGGTGGAGGCTAGAGGAGGTCGGCGGTGGATGAACAGTAGCCCGTGGAGGCTGGAGGAGGTCGACAGTGGAGATGAACAGTATCTCGTGGAGTCCCATTTTGCAGTACGCCACACCCCTCCCGATGAACAGGACCCCGTTTCGACCGTAGCGCTCCAACACAAGTCTGTTTCCTCCATTTTGCGGTACGCCACACCCCTTCCGATCAACAGGACCCCGTTTCGACCGTAGGAGGTCCAACACAAGTCTGTTTCCTCTGTTTTGCGGTACGCCAGCCCCTCTCGATGAACAGGATCCCTTTTCGAACGTGGCTGGTCGAACACAAGGCCGTTTCCTCCATTCTGCAGTACGCCAGGCCTTGTTTCCATCGCCTGCTCCGTCCAAGCCCTCCGATGAACACGATGGCGCATTCCATTCTGACCCAGCCGGTTGGCTCCACATGAACACGACGGCGATGCTGTTTCTCCGTTCCGACCCAGCCATGTACACGAGCCCTGGCCATACATATGCACGATTAGGCGTTCGAGAGCCCGCCCGTATGTACGTAGGTGGCCGTATTTACTTTCTTGCACCCCGGCCGCTGTATGTACGTGTATATGCTACGTGCACGCCTCTACTACGACACGTGTGCGCCTCTACATCGACCAGTATGTACGTACACGTCCGTGATCAGAATGACAACGCTACGTACGCTTCGACCAGGTGGGTGCCGACAGTCAGGCACTTCCTTGCATGCGAAGATGTAGCTGGTGGATCCCAGCAGTCAGGGGGCGAATCATTTTTTTGCCCGTAATCTGGACGCACTTCCTTGCGTGCGAAGATGTAGCTGGTAGGTCCCAACAGTCAGTGGTGAAACTTTTTTTTTTCGCGAAATATGGTGCCCGTCTGGTGGGTCCCTACATTCAGGTGGAGGAATCATTATTTTCAGCGAATCTGGAGGCACTTCGTCTTGTGGTCGTGGACCCACTGTCGGCCTCTCGGTCTGATCCATGTTCGATGGAAGTCATTCCTTGAACATGTTGAGCACGTCGCGCTGAGAGCACTAGGGCGATGGACAACGGCGAGGCCTAGGAAGGGGACGACGCAAAGCCGGGGAAGACGCGGCTGTGGATGCCCACGCGGAGAGGAGTACAAGTGTTCACTGGTTCGGCTGCGGTGTGAGGCTACCGTCACCGTAGAATAATAGGGGGTGTGGGTGAGTAGAGGGATGGCCTACCCAGCGGTGGGAGTAGTGGGGGCGATGAGGCCTCTGCGGCATCACAACAGGCCATGGGAGGCAGGAGCACGCGGCACCACCGTCGCTGGTTTGGGCGGCTGGAGCAAAAACCAGAGGTTGAAGAAGCACTACGGCCGTTGGATGAACATAGTATGATAACAGGAGCTAGAATCGTTCATATTGACTAAGTTGACAAAGCCCTCCATCCCCGCCAACTTGGTAGGCCCACAAGTCAGCCTCCCAGTATGCTGGGTTCCAGCTGGTAGGGGGAGTATCCATTTTTTTTGTGCGTAATAAGGAGGCACTTCCTTGCGCGTGAAGATAGCTGGTGGGTCTGACCTATCAGCGGGGGGCATGTTTTTTCGCGAAATACAGAGGCCCTTCCGGTGGGTCCTAGATGTTGGGTGGAGGAATCATTATTTTGCACATAATAAGGAGGCATTTCCTTGTGTACGGCCGTGGACCCAACTGTCAGCCTCTCCACGCACAGTCTACTTCCCATGGTGTCGTTCGTTGACCACATTGACGACGCCGCGCCGAGCGCATCCAAGGTGGTGGACGACGGCGAGGCCCCGGACAACAACGAGCCGGAGATGGGAAGACGCCAGAGTAGACTCGCAGACGGAGAGGTGTACGAGGGTTAACTGGTTCTAGTGCGGTGTGGTTCGGTAGTCGATGGAGAAGAACCGGATGTGTGGAGGGGTGGAGGGATGGCCTGGCCAACGGTGGAGTAGCGCTTCACAGCGAAGCGTGCTAAGCAGAGCTGCTACCAGCAGGAGGCGGGAGGAGGTTCCGGCGGCGCTGGAGGAAGAAGACGAGAAATTGAAGATGGATGCCGGTCGTTGGATGTAAATCCAACGAATAACGATGTCAGAATCATTTGTTGACTAAGTTGACAACGACTTGCGTTGGCTTCAAACTATTGGCCCACATTTCAGCCTCCAAAAATGTGGCACGTATTCAACCCATTTTTTCAGAATTTACAGTATTTTTTTGCACGGTAGAATTTACAGTCAATTTGATAATTTTTTTTTACTTATAGTCCATTAGCTAGGCTGGGTGAACAATAATGTAGCGTCCATGCGGCCCATTTATTTTTTTCCTAAAAATTACATGCCATTTGCACTTTCTCGAAATACACGATTTTGCTGGGTTGATTGTAATTATAATGTTGGCTTGGGCTAGTAATTTTATCAAAAAATAAACATGGGCAGAGCATTTTGTTATAAATATATTTAAATAATAAGTGATATTATTACATTCGTCTTTAAATCTTCCCAAGCTTTTGTACACAATCACTAGGTTTTTCGTGCCAAAACAATCTAGGATTTTATTGTTAAGAAATTATTTTTATATGTTAATAAGATGTGGGATATTGTTTTCTTACATATGTAAGTATCTGTTAAATATATGATGACAATAAAAAAAGTATAATAACATATAAAATAATTTAAATAAATATAATATAGTTAGAAGGGAAACATAAGTTGGACCTGGCGTTCCTATTCTTATATAGAAAAATAGAATAGATCTGTGCGTTTTCTTCAAAAAAAATACATAAATTGGGCTGCCGATGTTTCAGGAAAAATAAAACCTCAGATAGGACGTCCATAGGTCGGTCGATACATGACGGCCCTCAAGAAAATACAAACATGCCTATGGACCTCCCATCCGAGGTTGTGGGCTGCACATGTTAAAAAAGAAAGCCTAGACGAGGCAGCCTAAAACCCAGCTGATACTTACTGCCCGAGTGATAATAAATGATGCCTGCCAGCTCCCCGGCTTCGTTGTGAATTTATCTCCTATAGTAACTATGTTCAAGCACCTAAAAAATGTAATTAGGTTGACAAACCCGTGGGCCCCAACTTGAGTATAGCATTAGGAGGAAGTACTTTTTCGATGAGGCACTTGTTTGCGTACGACCATAGACCTGGTGGGTCCCGACTCTCTGCCTCTCCACGTACAGTCCTCTCCAGATTCCTCTCATTTGTTTAGCATGATCACAATGGCAGACAGCGGCATCGCGGCGAGCGCACAAAGGCGCAGGAGGGGATCCGACCACCTGAGGAAGTGCCTTATTATTAACGAAACTACTGAACTAGCCTAAAGGACAAGTGACACTACCCGACAGCTTTTTCGCCCAGGTTCGATTCCACCTGTGCAGGGAAACTTTCTCCAAAGTTTTTGCCTCTACCTTTATTGACATGTGGGTCCCCATTGTCATCTACGCACACCACGTCCAACACTTGCCAAAACTTCGTCCCTCGTTTTCTCTGTGTTTCGCACACTCGACATTGTGTGGGCATTTTGAAAGTAGCATATCTTTTTGACTGTGCATCACATGAAGATGTGCTATGTGAATGTTGTTTAGCATGATGTTAACTGGCTGGTAGTTCCATTTTCGACCTTGAAAAAAAACTTCCAACATGATGTTAACCCTGTTTGAAAAGGCCGTGTTAATATAAATGCTCTGCCTCTGAAAGTTGCAGTTTCTTATCTGGCCCGAACTTGCGATTTCTTATCTGGCCCGAATATTGCAGTTTCTTATCTGAGAATCACATTGTGTGCACTTTTATATTCCTATGGAACTACATTTTTTAAGTGCTAAAAATAGATCTCTAGAATTCATAAAATACATCATATGCTCAATACTGCAAATCTGAAATTCAAAAGACATTCATATCTCAAAGTACTCTCAAAATACACAACACAAAACACAATTCACAACCTGCAAATACTGACAAGCCTAAGCTCCTCTTGAAAATTCACAACCTGCCCGGCTATTGGGCTGGGGGGTAGTCCCCTCCTATTCCTCGGCGGCAGACAACCGCCCAGTGAGATGATGTGAACGATGAGGGAGAGGATGGCGGGGAAGCTTCATCGGGCCAACTGCTTTTCTCCTCTTGCAGTTGGGTTTGGTCGACAAAGACTCCACCGGCTCGCTCTAGCAGGACACCCTCACAAATGGCACCCTGTAGATGCTTGATCCTTGAACTCTGGTGGATGCTCCATCTGTGATCGATACTCCCACCACCGCTCCCTCACGATCGGATTCGGTGAATCTGTTTGCTCCATGGCCCAGAGGAGCAGCTCTATGTACTCCTGCGCGAGTCACTCCGAGAGTATCGCCGCCTTTTCACTCTGTTGCAGATATTTGGCCATGGATGTCGCCGTCGCCGCTAGTTGGTCCTTGTTGTCAAACCAAGACTGTATCTCCAACATCCTAGCTAGCTTCACAGGGTCGCCGTGTGTGATCCTCACGTATCGGTTGTACTCCTCCATCCATCTACTTCTCCACAGCAACTTCACTCACCGGTGGTGGTTTTTAAATGGAAGAGGAGAGGAGCAGCGCTGGTTTTGGATTAGAACGGGAGAGGAGCGACGCTGGTTTTGGACTGGAACTGGAGAGGAGGGGTGGTGGTTTTGAAATGGAAGAGGAGAGGAGCGTCGCTGGAGTTAGATTGGAACAGGAGAGGAGCGGCGGTGGTTTAAGAGGAGAAGAGCGGAAGAGCGGCGCTGGTGTTGGAAGTATTTTTTTGATTTATGTATTTTGGGTCAAAGTTTGACCATGTACTGTATTTGACAAGCAAAATGTTAATGCTTGTCACCAAAAATTGTATCGTTTGGTTCGTATCTTAATGTACTTTCAAATTATATTTTTTGCAACGTATAACATATATTTTATGTGCGTAAATCATGGTCAATTATGACCCAAAATAAAAGGGAGACTAGTTAATGTGGGGTCGCTTTCTTAATTGAAGGGTAGATTGATTTTGATTTTGATCCGGTCATAGCGCGCCGACCCTCTCGTCCAATCCTAAATCGCTGCCGCACGATCCTCTCCCTCTTCTTCGTTGCCAAACCATCTCCTCTCCTCTCCATCATCTCCATTCCAAAACCTCCGTCTCGCCTCTCCCTCTTCTGATCTTCTCCATTGCCAAACCACCTACTCTCCTCTCCATCATCTCCATTCCAAAACCACCGTCTCGCCACTAACTCTTCCGTATTGCAAGACCACCGTCTCTCCTCCCATTTTCCAAAGATAGCACCGGACCACTCAGAAGGACATCTATGGAGAGGATGCAGCAGCAAATTAGGCAGATCGCCGGCGGCGACCAGGCAAAGTTAGCCAGGTTGAAGGAGATCCTTACTTGGTTTGACAATGAGTGGGAGATTTCGAGGACGGTGAGGGCCATGTGGCAATGTATGCGAAAGAGCGAACGCGGCGATGAGGGCGGCGATGTACATGTACTCGTCGGCGGCAATCACGCCGCAGTCCTCCGAGTTAATCGAGTATCTCCTTTGGGTGATGGAGCAGACAGATTCGCCCGAGGCGACATTTAGGCGGAGGTGTTGGGCATACTGGTCGAAGGTCGAGCACCCAGAGGATAACCAATCGATCGAGTATGGTGTGCCGTTCGTGAGGGTGCAGAGCCAGCTGGAGCCACAGGAGTATTCGTTCTCCCACCGCAAGAGGAGGCCGGATGGCGCGACGTCGCTTCCCCGCCTTTCTCCATGGTTTCATAGATGCTCGCCTCGTTTCAGCAACGGCGGTAGGGTTTAAGGTAAGCTTCACGCTAACCTAATCTTCCACCTGTTCATGCTTACAATCAGTGTGATAGCTATAGAAAATCATGCACAATCAGTCTCCGAGTACTATGCCAATCACCCTAAAATAGCTCTGGACCTTTGGGTCAAAGTTGTGGCACAGTGTACAAATAAAGGAAAATAGATTGGTGCTTCTTTCAGAAAAAAGTACTCCCTAGAAAACTGCCAATATAAGCTACTAGTATTTGGTTAGAGGATTTGCTGCCGAGAACGATCCGTCCACAGAGAGCGCCACACATCACACTAGTGGTGGTGGATGCCAAGGCGTGCATGGAGCATGGTTTGTGTCGGTAATTTTTACTTGGCACACCTTGCACTCTGCATATATGTCGGTTCCATACGTACATTTGTGCAGTTCCACCAAAATGCAGCTGAATAACCCTGTTTTCACAGATAATGAAAAAGTGTGATTACATTATAGTGGCACTAGTTGATGAAACACACAAAATAAATAGAATAAAATATTGCCATAGTATCATAGTATGCCATGCCGCGAGGGCGAGATGGGCCCTGCGAGGCCTCATACGGTATGCCTCATACTAGAAATCGTCCCAAGTCTCCCAGATACACCTTCTGCCAGTGAAGAACATCAGTGTACAACGGTAGTACAAGGAGGCGCCTTGAGACATTCAAATCTCTATTTTTGTACAGATCAACTAAAATTAAGCACCCCAGGTTGTAGAAATGCTTAAACATTAACAATGGGACTAGTTGATGAAACATACAATAACAAAGAGAAGCACTTTCTTTATCTACCTTGGAAATGAAATAATAGAGAGGACACTCGCTCTATTTTAACTGTATTATTACTTCATTTTATCAGTGACACTATGGTCGAGCAGGTGGCAAACGAGGTGTACCGTGCGTCGCAAGGATGGAGGCGGGGGGTGCTTAGACTGGGATGCTGAAGCTGGCTCTTTTCAGTCACCAACATGGATGATTCAATTCATGGGACCTTTTGGTGCAGTTCACCTAAAATGAAGCAATGTCGCGTGAGCTAGAAGCTTCTTCTTCATTTTTTTTAAGAAAAGGGCTCCATCCCCGGTTCCATTTCCATCAGAAAATGAAACCCATAGAGCTTCTTCTTCATTAGTTGCAATAAAATTGAGCAACATCAAGGTTGGTTGTGAAGCTCCTGGAATGTTCAACTATAATTTGGATATCATTTGTGCAGTTCAACTAAGATCGAGCGTGAAATTTATATCTCTGTTTGCACACAAAAAAAGGTGGAAAGGAGGGTGACTTACAAGTGATGAAACATGCATCAAATGAAAAGAAGCATGCTCCTTATCTGAATGGAAATCCTACAAGGACAATAGCAATTTCTAATGCAGTGGCATTGCTAGATATTAGTGTGGGCATTAGGATTAACTATGGCAACCGTTAAATACGACATTACTTTGGGCACGAGAGAGTAGGCGGACCAGCACAGTTGCATTTCTAACGAAAAGAACCAACTTATCTTAATAGGAAATTTAGCAGGACATGTAAAAAAGTGCCATTGATTCATATTACTGGAGGCATTACAGTGAAAACAACATTGGTTTAATGTGTCCTTACTTTTAACAGTACGAATGCTACATTTTACCAGTGGCATTACATAAGAGTGGCTCGGGCCAACAAACATCAGAACAGGATATCTGGGTTGGTCCCATTTTTGTTCGGTATAGCCACCTTATACTGTGTGAGGCTAGCAAATCTAGTGCTGGACTTACTCTGTTGGCTTGTCCCCTAGTCCCCACTTTCTTTCCTTTTTCAAACAATATATCGGGTTTATATTGAGTTTGTACTACGTTTCCCCTTTATTTCCCTATTAGACCTAGAGACCAGTTGGATAGCCAGTCTCTGCTACTTTTCGCCCCATTATTTCCTCTTTTGACCAGGTCCTAGATTCAGGTAACAAATCTTCCCCCACCCCCACCCCCTTTCTTCCTTGTTTGAACCAAGTAGTACTAGATTCGAGTGCATGAACTAGTTTTACCTCTTAACCGTAAAAATTTAGGTGGTTTTCGAACAGCCGATCGATCCTATCTATGAGGGGGCCTGAGAAATAGTAAAAGATAGAAATGTAGCAACGTCGGGAGCTCCAGAAGTAGAGCAAGGCCGGTTTCGAAGGAAGTTATACCTGATGGTTGCCGGGAAGTCGCTAGGTGGGTGGTGGGAGGCCAGATCTACCCACACTATGGCAGCAAGGAAGAAGGGGTCGGAGGCCCTCCCTCGCCATTGGCGCTTGGGAGAGAACAGTAAGGCAGGCTGATCGGGACGCACCAACAGTGGGTAAGAGCCATCGCCGAGGACGACCGCGTGAAGTTGCACCTTCTCACTTTCCCCGACGGAGAGGATCCGGCTGGATTTGTGACCAGCGGTGAGCAGAGAGAGAGAGAGAGAGTGGCCACCATTGTCGTGTTTAGATCTGGAGAGGATGAGACAATGTGAAGAGAGCAACACTAGCAAGCAAGCACGGAGGTTCCTGCCTATATAGTGGAGTACTAGTTTTCTTTTGTCTACCGGAGCCGGCTTGACCTCGTCAATGACTGTCGAGAAGTCTTCATGCACGTGGCCCGGAGGCGCAGTTCTCGTCATTTTAATCTGAAGCACCAGATTATAACATATAACATGAAAAAATGCCACATGAGAAGAAATCATAACCTCACTGCCCAAAGGAGACAATATGAATCCCGATGGACAAACTAGACGAGGATCAAAGCTCAAATTAAAGATAAACTCGTAGAAAAGGGGTCCATCGATAGATGTCCTAATTAACATAGCCGGCTTGACATAGATGGGAGCCAAGTAGTCTTCGTGCATGTGTCCCCCATGACTAGCCCAACTCAGTCATCCGAAGTGATCTGAAGCACATGACACCTAATTTTGCGAGATGACAAGAAACCTTTTTTTAGATTTCTCACCAAAACTACAGCCCTGTACAACACAGCCTCACGATATATAGACGATAGCCAATCCAGGCATGTCTGCTAGAGTCTGGTCACATGCATGGACAAACTGATTTTCTGTGTCTTGCAGGGATCGTCCAGGCACCAACGTAGTACAACACTTCTCTAGTACTATTGCTCGTCTCCCTCTTCTATTAAGTCACCCGACTTGCGGGGCCGGGGAGTGTGCCTATTGTCAGTTCTGAATTGCGGTCCCACATATGTGTGCAAACGCAATATGATGTGCATCTCATTCAGAGAGCAGCGTGCGAGACCGACTGACCGTCTGCGGTGCGACGCGAACGCGACAGGCGTGATGTATACTGCGGCGCTACGACCGGCATGACGCAGTTAAAATGACGAGATCGCCGTTTTCTAGAGGCTTTGCTCCATGGCGTAATCCACGGATACAAAATTAGTATATTGTACTATTTAAAAGTCGAGGGCGGGGCTTTTCCTCTGCGATAGGCGGGGCAGTTCCACCTAGTCGGTTTGACAGAGAAGCAAGAAGATGAGGGAGTAGGCTGCTGCAAACGTAGGGCTGTGTGATTTGACAGCGAGTTATTGCTGGACAGGTGGGGCCCCGTGATTTGACTTGCCATTATCATTTTAACTACAGCGCTACGACAGGCATGAGTCTCCCGATTCCTGACCACCTCCATACAGGTGCCTCTCCCAATGCTCCACCATGTAGTAGAGGCTGGCTCTTGCATGAGAGCCCACTTTCTCCACTTTTTCCTTGCCTCTCTTTCCTGCACATATGCAAAAATGCCATGTAAAGCACTATTGTACGTACTTGCTCCTACAGGTGCTAAGCTTGCCACATAGGCATAAAGTCTGATGTGGCAAGTTAATTAAGAAGAGAGAGACTAGTTTGGTGACCCAAGGAAGAAACGGTGCTAAGCACGTGTACCTAGATGAAAAAGACAATTTTGAGTCTATAGCTAATTAAATAAAGCAAACTTAGCAACAAAAAATTGATAAGCACCTTTGCATTGGGGACTTGATTGCTAAGCCATTTAATGCCCTTAGCACCTCATCTAAAGCACCATTTCATTGGAAGAGGTCACTCCTTGGCAAATGCAATAAATACTACTCCCTCTGTCCCATAATATAAGAACATTTTTGGCACTGCACTAGTGTCAAAAATGTTCTTATATTATGGGACGGAGGGAGTACCAAGAAAGAGATAGAGAGAAGTAAAAAAATACACTTATAGCCAACCTTATAGCCAACCTTATAGCTAACCTTGTTGTAGTATGAGTGACTAAGTGATGACATGCCAACATCAGATAGCCTAACGCACCGTGTTAAATCTCCAAGGGCGCGACCGCGCGAGCGACGCGACGGTCGTGGTAGGCGCGACCATGATACGGGCTGCTGGCAGCCCTTGGATCTGAGATCGAACGGTCGCATGCTAAGTTGCTGAAAATTTGCAAAATAACCCTCCAAGATAGGATATTAAACCATAGGTCTAGAATCATGCCATCCAACCATTCGATCTCAGATCCAAGGGCTCTTGGAAGCCCGTATCATGGGAGAATGGAAAGCCACTACCCTGCCGTTTGCACGCTGGCAGTTTGCTCCTACTCGTCCCCAAACGTCCCTTAATATTACAACGGTTCGCTCCTAGTCGTCCCGTCCTTTCACATTACGGCAATTCCTCTATTCCTAACCCTCCTTCCAAATCTGTGGCGTCCCAAATCTCCATGATCAGCGGTGAGTACAAGGTTAGAACCATCACCGGTGATGAGTTCGACGTCATCTACACCCGTTCTTCCGCGACGGTGAAAGGATGCCTTGTTCGCTTCAGAGGCATGTTCGAAAACTCAGATGATGAGTGGGTCGCTGGGCTAGATGTTGAGTACACCACAGTCTTGGGACGAGAGAAGGATCTAAAGGAGGAAGAGAGGAAGAAGCCCGCCGTGATCTAGGTTTGCGTGCATGACTTATGCTTGGTCTACCACATATGCCATGCCGACATTGCATACCTGGATTTTAAGAACTTCCTCAAGAGCAACCTAGTCAAATTCATTACTGTAGACTTTACAAACGACAAAAGAGTACTGGGTCAGATAGGCCTCATTGTAGGCAACCCCTCGACCTCGGAAGAAGAATTGCTTTGCCTCCAATGGTCGACCTTCAATCGACCTGGCAGAGCCATGGTTCATCCTTCGTATGGTAAACTGGAGAAACCTCATTACACATTTCATCGTCATGCATGGCAGCGGAATGTACTAGACATAGACCACATGCACTATGCTATGATGGATGGCTACCTTTGTTTCAATATCTACAAGGGTTGGATGAAGAGCAAGAGCCAAGTGTGCGGTTCGAGCAAAGAAGTATCAGCCAAGAGGAAGAGGGACAAGGACGAAGTCGAGGACATGGACAAGGACTCCGAGTAAGGTAGCAGTGTCGTTGCTCATGGTGGTTCTAATGCAGTCTCTACCGGATTAGTTGCATAGTTTAATTTCAGGTGTGCTTAGTTTAATTTGAGGGGTGTGTTGTGCTGAGCCCCCAGCAGAACTATGTTATGTTTCTTCTCGTTACTTTAACTCTTTAGTACATACATACTAGTATTTCTTACATTTCATCTTTTAGTTGGTATAGTACCACTCGTTTCTTCACATTATATACGTACAATATATATGGCCAACATCATATAGCCAGCAGTTTAGTTGTCAAAAAAATTCAGGGTGCTTAGTTTTTTCAAAGAATTCCAGGGTGCTTACTTTTATTTGAGGGGTGGGTTGTGCTGGACACCATAATTGTGACTATCATTTTTAATAGTACTACATGCATAATTTGGCGACAAGCGCTCTCTATATGTACCACCTTTTTTTAATTTCAAGTTTTGCTCCATGGCGCAATCCATCGATACTACTACTTTACAAAAGTATACATTTTTTAAAAGGCTAGAGGGCGGGGCAGTCTGCTACCTCTTGAGCACTGTGTTGGATTTCCCCGAAGAGGAGAGGATGATGCAGTAAAGTAGCGTAGGTATTTCCCTCAGTTTTTGAGAACCAAGGTATCAATCCAGTAGGAGACCACGCACAAGTCCCTCGTACCTACACAAAATGATAGCAACTCGCAACCAACGCTTAGGGGTTGTCAATCCCTTCACGGTCACTTACGAGAGTGAGCTCTGATAGAGATCATATTTTTGGTATTTTTGATAGATAGATGCAAAGTAAAAAGTAAAAGCAAAGTAAAAACAAAGCAAGTAAATGAAGTGATATAGATTGATATGATGAGAATAGACCCGGGGGCCATAGGTTTCACTAGTGGCTTCTCTCAAGAGCATAAGTATTCTACGGTGGGTGAACAAATAACTGTTGAGCAATTGACAGAAATGAGCATAGTTATGAGTATATCTAGGCAATGGTCATGTATATAGGCATCACGTCCAAAACAAGTAGATCGAAACGATTCTGCATCTACTACTATTACTCCATTCATCGACCGCTATCCATCATGCATCTAGAGTATTAAGTTAAAAACAGAGTAACGCCTTAAGCAAGATGACATGATGTAGAGGGATAAATTCATGCAATATGATAAAAAACCCATCTTGTTATCCTCGATGGCAACAATACGATAAGTGCCTTGCTGCCCCTTCTATCACTGGGTAAGGACACCGCAAGATTGAACCCAAAGCTAAGCACTTCTCCCATTGCAAGAACTACCAATCTAGTTGGCCAAACCAAAAAGGATAATTCGAAGAGACTTGCAAAGATAACTCAATCATACATAAAAGAATTCAGAGAAGAATCAAATATTTTCCATAGATAATACTGGATCATATACCCACAATTCATCAGTAGAAACACACCGCAAAAAGAAGATTACAACAAATAGATCTCCACGAGAGGGGGGGGGGAGAACATTGTATTGAGATCCAAAAAGAGAGAAGAAGCCATCTAGCTACTAGCTATTGACCCGAAGGTATGAAGTAAACTACTCACACTTCATCGGAGGGGCTATGGTGATGATATAGAAGCCCTCCGTGGTGGATGCCCCATCCAGCGGAGCTCCGGAATAGGCCCCAAGATGGGATCTCGTGGATACGTAGGTATATATAGGTTTTTGGCTCCTGTTCTGATCGTACGGGGATACGTAGGTATATATAGGAGGAAGGAGTACGTCGGTGGAGCGTCAGGGGGCCCACGAGATAGGGCGGCGCTTCCAGGGGGGCACCCTCCACCCTCGTGACCACCTCTGGCACTTCTTGGAGTAGGGTCCTAGTCTCCTGGATCACGTTCGGTTGGAAAATCACGATCCCGAAGGTTTCATTCCGTTTGGACTCCATTTGATATTCTGCTTCTTTGAAACACTGAAATAGGCAAAAAACAGCAATTCTGGGCTGTCCTCTGGTTAATAGGTTAGTCCCAAAAATAATATAAAGTGGAAAATAAAGCCCAATATAGTCCAAAACAGTAGATAAAGTAGCATGGAGGAATCAGAAATTATAGATACGTTGGAGACGTATCATGCATCCCCAAGCTTAATTCCTGTCGTCCTCGAGTAGGTAAATGATAAAAAAGAATTTTTGATGCGGAGTGATACTTTGGCATAATTTCAATGTAAATATTCTTAATTGTGATATGAATATTCAGATCCGAAAGATTCAAGACAAAAGTTCATATTGACACAAAAATAATAATACTTCAAGCATACTAATCAAAGCAATCATGTCTTCTCAAAATAGCATGGCAAAAGAAAGTTCATCCCTACAAAATCATATAGTTAGGCTATGCTTCATTTTCGTCACACAAAGATGTTCCCAACTTCTATACCCCCGATGACAAGCCAAGCAATTGTTTTATACTTAAATAATCTCAAACTTTTTCAACCTTCACGCAATACATGAGCGTGAGCCATGGATATAGCACTATGGGTGGAATAGAATATGATGATGGGGATTGTGTGGAGAAGACAAAAAAAAAGAAAGTCTCACATTGACGAGGATAATCAACGGGCTATGGAGATGCCCATCAATTGATGTCAACATGAGGAGTAGGGAATGCCATGCAACGGATGCACTAGAGCTATGAATTCTCAACAAAAGAAAACTAGTGGGTGTGCAACCAACTTTCTTGCTCATGAAGACCTAGGGCATTTGAGGAAGCCCATCATAGGAATATACAAGCCAAGTTCTATAATGAAAAATTCCCACTAGTATAAAAAGACAACTTATGAGACTCACGACATGAAGAACAAGGTGCTACTTTGAAGCACAATATATGAGACTCACTACATGAAGAACAAGGTGCTACTTTGAAGCACAAGTGTGGAAAAAGAGATAGTAGCATTGCCCTTTTTAGGCCTTTCTTTTTTTGGCGTTTCTCTTTTTTTTGGGCAATGCTCTAATAACGATGATCATCACACTTCTATTGATTACAACATAAGGATTACAACTCGAAACTTAGAACAAGATATGACTCTATATGAATGCCTCCGGCGGTGTACTGGGATGGTGCAATGAATCAAGAGTGACATGTATGAAAATAATGCATGGTGGCTTTGCCACAAATACGATGTCAACTACATGATCATGCAATGGCAATATGACAAAAGTAATGTATGTCATGATGATGAACGTGCATGGTGGAAAGTTGCATGGCAATATATCTCGGAATGGCTACGGAAATGCCATGATAGGTAGGTATGGTGGCTGTTTTGAGGGAGATATAAGGAAGTTTATGTGTGATAGAGCGTATCGTATCACGGGGTTTGGATGCACCGGCGAAGTTTGCTCCAACTCTCAAGGTGAGAAAGGGCAATGCACGGTACCGAAGAGGCTAGCAAAGGCGGAAAGGTAGAAGTGCGTATAATCCATGGACTCAACATCAGTCAAAAGAACTCATATACTTATTGCAAAAATTTAGAAGTCATCAAAAATCAAGTACTACGCGCATGCTCCTAGGGGGATAGATTGGTAGGAAAAGACCATCGCTCGTCCCCGACCGCCACTCATAAGGATGCACAAGCCAGGTACAATTCATGTTTCAAATTTGTTACACAACTTTAACCATACGTGCATGCTACGGGACTTGCAAACTTCAACACAAGCATTCTTTGAATTCATAATCACCCAACTATCACGACTTTGATATTATCACCTCCATATCTCAAAACAATTATCAAGCATCAAACTTATCTTAGTATTCAATTCACTCAAAAGAAAGTTTCACATATCTTGAACACCAAGTATATTAACATTAAGCAAATTACCATGCTATTAACGACTCTCAAAATAATCTAAGTGAAGAATGAGAGTTAATCTATTTCTTGAAAATAGAACTACCACCATGCTCTAAAAGGTATAAGTGATGCACTAGAGCAAATGACAAACTACTCCGAAAGATATAAGTGAAGGTCAATGAGTAGCTAAATAATTGTCCAACTATGCGAAGACTCTCTCTCATTTAATAATTTCATATCTTGATACTTTATTCAAACAGCAAGCAAAGCTAAAGGAAACTACATTGCAAGGATAGCACAACTCATGTGAAGAAGCAAAAACTTAGGCTCAACCGATACTAACCAATAGTTGTTGAAGATGAAAGGTGGGATGCCTACCGGGGCATCCCCAAGCTTAGATGCTTGAGACTTCTTGAAATATTATCTTGGGGTGCCTTGGGCATCCCCAAGCTTGAGCTTTTGTGTCTCCTTAATTCCTCTCATATCATGGTTTCTCTTTTTATCAAAAGCTTCATTCACAACAAACTCAATAAGAACTTGTGAGATAGGTTAGTATATACCAATGCAAATCCTTATCATTTTCTACTCTAACAAATCACTTAAATAATTATTCAACATTGCATACTAAATGCCTCTGCATATTTAATACTCCTATCCTCAAATAGAATCATTAATCAAGCAAACATATGCAAACAATGCAACCATAACAGCAGTCTGCCAAAACAGTATAGTCTGTAAAGAATGCAAGAGTATCAATAATTCCCTGACTCCAAAAATTATGAACTAAAATTCCCACTATTAAATTTATCAGAGCTCAATATGCAAAAAGATTCAACATTATACCACTCTCTGACTTTTCTAGGGAATTTTTGCAACAGCGGTAAACTTTCTGTTTTTCAAACAGCAACTTGTATAGTAGCAAAATAATCATGGAAAAGGCTATCCTTGACTTTTTATTGAAACTAAAGATGCAAAACATTAATCTAATTAACAGCAAGCAAATACTAACAAAATAAAATGATGCTCCAAGCAAAACACATATCATGTGGTGAATAAAAATATAGCTCCAAGTAAACTTACCGATGAATGGAGACGAAAGAGGGGATGCCTTCCGGGGCATACCCAAGCTTAGGCTCTTGGTTGTCCTTGAATATTACCTTGGGGTGCCTTGGGGATCCCCAATCTTAGGCTCTTGCCACTCCTTATTCCATAGTCCATCGAATTTTTACCCAAAACTTGAAAACTTCACAACACAAAACTCAACAGGAAATCTTATATGCTCCGTTAGTGAAAGAAAAGAAAACCAGAACATTGGTACTGTAATTAACTCTTTCTAAATTCATATTGGTGTAATATCTACTGTACTCCAACTTATCTACTGTACTCCTACTCAAAATAAGCAAACAACACAAAGAAAACAGAATCTGTTAAAAACAGAACAGTCTGTAGTAATCTGTATCAAACGTATACTTATGGAACTCCAAAAATCCTACCTAATTAGGAAGTCCTAAGAAATTCGTGTACAAATCTAGAGCAGAAATAATCGGATCATAAGCAGTTTTTGCAAATTAACAAAACTAATTTACTGGGTGCAAAAGTTTCTGATTTTCAGCAGGATCAACACAACTATCACCGTAAGCCATCCTAAAGGTCTTACTTGGCACTTTATTGAAATAAAAGCTATAAAACATGATCACTACAGTAGCATAATCATGTGAACACACAAAAACAGTAAGGATAAGTATTGGGTTGTCTCCCAACAAGCGCTTTTCTTTAATGCCATTCTAGCTAGGCATGATGATGACAATGATGCTCACATAAAAGATAAGAATTGAAACATAATGTCAGGACCCCGACTCAATGCCACATCGATCTAGCATGTAACACTTCATATCACTTTGCGGCCTCACGCACGGTATCCCCACGGGTGTCGCCTTACCTTTGCCCGGGACCGTTTGCGCCTTTTGGCTGCGTATATGATAGTGTCGCTAGCATCCATATGATAAGGGCCGGGCTGACATGGCTAGTCGTAAACCCAAAGTGGCACAAACTTACGAGGACAGGCATCCATGACCCGACATCGAGCGTGTCGGTCATCGGTGAGTGAATTCAGGCTGTAGCTGGGCTATGAGGACTCCGGTGAACCGGGCTGTGGCGGGCTAATGAGGACTCGGTATTCATCGCGTGACATTTCCTGAAGGGACGGAACACGAGGAGCGAAGAAGGACACATGCGGCCAGCCTAAGTGTTAGGAGCGTATGCGCTACCATGGCTCGGTGGAAGCACTAGGAGACATTTCCGGTAAGAGGCTACTAAGGATAAACAACTAGATAGTCGGATCCACACATAGCAATACACATTACACGTCGCATAACATGCAAGTATGTCTTTGTACAACATGGCATCATAGCATAACTCAACAACTCATATAGATAAAGGCTCGGAAGAGCCATCATAGCATTATTGCAAGCAGGGGTCACAAGACCCATCATACGAACATACAAGCAACAAGCGGAAGCATTACATGTCTGAGTACAGACATCTACAAATGAAAAAGGCTGAAGAGCCTGACTATCTACAACATCCGATCAGGATCGTAGCTGAGGTACAAGCTACTCGTCGAGGTCCACGAGACACTAGTAAGACTGAAGTCTCCGCTGCAAAAACATAAATAAAGCACCATGAGTACAAAGGTACTCAGCAAGACTTACATCAGATCCTATCATACATGCATTTGTATCAAGAGGGTAATGTGGGGTTTAGCTGCAGCAAGCCAGCTTTGACTCTGTGGCTATCCTGTTCTCGACTACGAGAACTTCTTTGAGGTGATATAGGCGCACAGAGTCCACTAATCACCACACAATACACTACTATGGATTCATCCCGTCTCCCTACGAGAAGGCCATCCATAGCACTCACACTTGTCTTGAGCATTTTATAGTATCCACTTCAAGTTGTCTATGTACCATGTAAGCATCCAAGAAGTCCATAACGCGGACCCGGCTATTGAATAGATCATGTTAACCTGCGGGGTGTACTTCTTCACACTGTATGCGCCACTTACCGCCATGTACACATCATGTATCTCGGCAACCTTCAAGCGGAAGCTTTGGCGAGGGGTGTCGCCACGACGACTAACGCACAAGACTCTAGCCAGGTTTATCGCCTATTAGGGTTCCATCCGCAAGGAGATCCGGCGGGGTGTCGCTCACGGCCCCCAAGCGATGTGAGCAGGGTTCCCAAGCCCACCATCCGGGTGCCACTTGGTACACCGTGCCACTTGTGCCTAGTCATCCCAAGCCCACCTGCCGGGTGCCACTTGGTAGAAAAATAGCACTACCTACCAACACGAAACTAGTTGCGACTCACGGGCCAGAGACCAAGTTGGTTAATAAGTCGAGAGAGTCAATTAAGGATCCCAATGTGTGGTAGTATCGAGTCATTGGACAACATACATAGAACTTCGATTGCTTAGGGCGGTTCGGTGAGACAACCCACCATGTACTCCTACATGGCCTCTCACCGCTACCTTTACCAAATCGGGTTCACACGTTCACTCTCAGCATCAGAACATATCGTAACACTCCAATTCATTCCCAATGAACCAGACCTGACACAACTCTAAGCAATAGCAGGCATAGCATGGTAGGAACACAACATGGCTCAATCAACTCCTACACATGCTAGTGGGTTTCAACTATTTACTGTGGCAACGATAGGTCATGCAGAGGAATGGGTTCAACTACCGCATGACACAATGTAGCAGATGAATCGTTGTTGTCCTAATGCAATAAGCGAGAGCAGGAGGCGAGAGAGTAGGATTTGTATCGGAATGAACAAGGGGTTTGCTTGCTGGTAGATCAACAAGGGGAGCCTTTGCTTCATAGGCAGTACTGGAGCGGTCTCGGAGCAGGACCTATTGAGAAGGAACGGTGCCAACAATCAAAACACAAGCATATGCAACAATATGATGCATGAACATGGCATGAAGATGTGATGCTGTTTGGGCTAATGCAACTAGTACTCATTTGGTTTGAAGTCCATTTGAACCAAAAGCTCAAATGCACTCCAAAGTAAGCTCTTATATATGCCATAATGTGTTTTCTAATATACAGCATGTATAGGTTGGTTTGTCATGCATGAAACTAGTGCAGATGGAAAGGTTGCATTTTTCTGATAATTTTTCATATATAAATTATTCCAATCTGAGCTACGGTTGAATTGATATGAATTTTTGAAGTTTAAACCATTTTCTGGAATTACCAGAAAAATGCAACCTTTCCATCTGCACTAGTTTCATGCATGACAAACCAACCTATACATGCTGTATATTAGAAAACACATTATGGCATATATAAGAGCTTACTTTGGAGTGCATTTGAGCTTTTGGTTCAAATGGACTTCAAACCAAATGAGGACTAGTTGCATTAGCCCAAACAGCATCACATCTTCATGCCATGTTCATGCATCATATTGTTGCATATGCTTGTGTTTTGATTGTTGGCACCGTTCCTTCTCGATAGGTCCTGCTCCGGAGACCATTCCAGAGTACCTGTCTATGAAGCAGTGCCTCCCTTGTTGATCTACCAGGCAAGCAAACCCCCTTGTTCATTCCGATACAATCCTACTCTCTCGCTCCCCGCTTCTCGCTATTGCATTAGGACAACAACGATTCATACGCTACATTGTCTGTGCGGTAGTTGAACCCATTCCTCTGCATGACCTGTCGCTGCCACATTAAATAGTTGAAACCCACTAGCATGTGTAGGAGTTGATTGAGCCATGTTGTGTTCCTACCATGCTATGCCTGCTATTGCTTAGAGTTGTGTCAGTGCGGTTCATTGGGAATGAATTGGAGTGTTACGATATGTTACGATCTTCGAGAGTGAACGTGTGAACCCGATTTGGTAAAGGTAGCGGTGAGAGGCCATGTAGGAGTACATGGTGGGTTGTCTCACCGAACCGCCCTAAGCAATCGAAGTTCTATGTATGTTGTCCAATGACTCGATACTACCACACATTGGGATCCTTAATTGACTCTCTTGACTTATTAACCAACTTGGTCTCTGTCCAGGAGTCGCAACTAGTTTCTGGTGTTTGTAGGTAGTGCTATTTTTCTACCAAGTGGCACCCAGCAGGGTGGGCTTGGGACAGACTAGGCACGGCACGGTGTACCAAGTGGCACCCAGATGGTGGGCTTGGGAACCCTGCTCACATCGTTTGGGGCCGTGAGCGACACCCCGGCCGGATCTCCTTGCGGATGGAACCCGAATAGGCGATAAACCTGGGCTAGAGTCTTGTGCGGTTAGTCAGGTCGTGGCCGACACCCTCGCCAGGCTTCCGCTTGAAGGTTGCCGAGATACATGATGTGTACATGGCGGTAAGTGGCGAGAGCGTGTGTGAAGAAGTACACCCCTGCAGGGTTAACATGATCTATTCGAATAGCCGGGTCCGCGGTTATGGACTTCTTGGATGCTTACATGGTACATAGACAACTTGAAGTGGATACTATAAAATGCTCAAGACAAGTGTGAGTGCTATGGATGGCCTTCTCGTAGGGAGACGGGGATGAATCCATAGTAGTGTATTGTGTGGTGATTAGTGGACTCTGTAGCGCCTATATCACCTCAAAGAAGTTCTGGTAGTCATAGAACAGGATAGCCACAGAGTCAAAGCTGGCTTGCTGCAGCTAAACCCCACATTACCCTCTTGATACAAATGCATGTATGATAGGATCTGATGTAAGTCTTGCTGAGTACCTTTGTACTCATGGTGCTTTATTTATGTTTTTGCAGCGGAGACTTCAGTCTTACTAGTGTCTCGTGGACCTCGATGAGTAGCTTGTACCTCAGCTACGATCCTGATCGGATGTTGTAGATAGTCAGGCTCTTCAGCCTTTTTCATTTGTAGATGTCTGTACCTGCACATGTAATGCTTCCGCTTGTTGCTTGTATGTTTCAGTATGATGGGTCTTGTGACCCCTGCTTGCAATAATGCTATGATGGCTCTTCCGAGCCTTTATCTATATGAGTTGTTGAGTTATGCTATGATGCCATGTTGTACAGCACATACTTGCATGTTATGCGACGTGTAATGTGTATTGCTATGTGTGGATCGACTATCTAGTTGTTTATCCTTAGTAGCCTCTCTACCGGAAATGTCTCCTAGTGCTTCCACCGAGCCATGGTAGCGTACTCTTCGCTCCGAACACTTAGGCTGGCCGGCATGTGTCCTTCTTCGCTCTCGTGGTCGTTCTTCGGGAAATGTCACGCGATGAATACCGGAGTCCTGTTAGCCCGCTACAGCCCGGTTCACCGAGTCTCATAGCCCAGTGCTACAGACTGGATTCACTCACCGATGACCGACACGCTCGATCTTTGGGTCATGGATGCCTGTCCTCGTAAGTTTGTGCCACTTTGGGTTTACGACTAGCCATGTCAGCCCGGCTCCTTATCATATGGATGCTAGCGACACTATCATATACGTGTGCCAAAAGGCGCAAACGGTCCCGGGCAAAGGTAAGGCGACACCCGTGGGGATACCGTGCGTGAGGCCGCAAAGTGATATGAAGTGTTACATGCTAGATCGATGTGGCATTGAGTCGGGGTCCTGACACATAACGGGAGCATCACGAAGCATATGACTAGCACATTTAAGCCTAACCCACTTCCTATGCATAGGGATTTTGTGAGCAAACAACTTATGGGAACAATAATCAACTAGCATAGGGAGGTAAAACAAGCATAGCTTCAAGAATTTCAACACATAGAGAGGAAACTTGATATTTTTGCAATTCCTACCAGCATATATTCCTCCCTCATAATAATTTTCAGTAGCATCATGAATGAATTCAACAATATAACCAGCACCTAAAGCATTCTTTTCATGATCTACAAGCATAGGAATTTTATTACTCTCCACATAAGCAAAATTCTTCTCATCAATAGTAGTGGGAGCAAACTCAACAAAATAACTATCATACGATTGAAAATTAAGATCAAGATGACAAGTTTCATGGTTATCATTATTCTTTAAAGCATACGTGTCATCACAATAATCATCATAGAAAGGAGGCATGCTTTCATCATAGTAAATTTGCTCATCAAAGCATGGGGGACAAAAAATATTATCTTCATCAAACATAGCTTCCCCAAGCTTGTGGCTTTGCATATCATTAGCATCATGGATTGTCGGGGAAACGGATCCACGAACACCTATGGGACCGGCGGACCGAGCCCTTTTCGGTTCGGCGGGGGGCGGAGATCACGCGAAGAACGGATCGAGGCGAAGCACACGAGCGGTTTACCCAGCTTCGGAGCTCTCCGGAGGGATAATACTCCTACTGCTGCATGTCTGAGTGTATTGAGTTCTTGCTCGGGAGCGCTGAGTGCTACAGTACACACTAGCTGCTAACGAGACCAAGCCTGAGTTTTTCTGCCTTCGAACCCCTCTCTACGTTGCGCATGGGCCTCCTTTTATATGCTCAAGGGGTCACCGACAGGTGGCAACGCAGACAAGGGTAAAAATGGAAAGATGTTGCGGTTGGTACAACTACTTGTATAGTGTATCATACCTAACCCTGACGGCAGGGGACAAAGGCATTAAATGCCCGTCTGCGTCGCCCAAACTGTGCAAAAAAGGGACCGTCAGGGGCGCCACCGCTTGCCATGATGGCAATCTTGTCAGCGCCGCTTGCCACCGCGCATCGCTGGCTGCACACCTCTTGCCCGCTGCGATGCTCGGAAAGGTCGAGGCGACACGTTGGTGGATGTCTTTGGAGCGGGTGGAAGTGGTAGCTTGCTGCGGCAAGCGCCTTGCCATGATCGTTGTCTTGCAGCGTCCGGAAGCTTTTAAGCTCACGGGCCTCGCCGGGAGCAGCGTGGTAGCGTCGCGGCAAGTTCCTTGAGATGCCTTGGTTGGCCTTCCGGCAAGCTCCTCTTCTTTGGGCCTTGTCTCCTTGGCTTGAATACTTTGTTCTTGAATGGCTCCAAAGGAACCACGGAGGACCTTGGCGGTCACCCGGCAAGCCTTGCCGCTGGGGTGCTGCGACTGCCCGTGCACAAGTTCGGGATACTAGGGTACCCCTACTCGAGTACACCGACAGGAGCCCCCGAGCCTGGGCCACACACGGTGCCGAGCGCTGTTGGGCCAGGCCCAAAACAGGGCACGGGCACATGCGGCCTGGGTTACACCGTATCTCACTCCGTATCCACCGCGCCCTCCCCGAATGGCACGCGTCGAATGCGGCGTCGTGGGAGAGATCGTGGGTGGTTTCTTTATTCGGAAAGACGGAACGTCCGCCCCCTCCCTCTTTATAAGCAGGGGAAACAGGGGCAGTTCACCCATCTCGTCGGTTGCCATTCCAATCTCAAAAACCTCCACCGCTCCCCCCTTCTTCCCAAAGCTGAAAGAGAGCAGCGCTCCGCCCCCCATCGCCACCGGCACCACCAATGCCGTCGATCTCTCTCACCACCTCCGCCATGGCTCCGAAAGCCGGGAAGGTCGTGAAGTCGACCAAGGCGCAGCGGCTCGCGGCGCTGCGAAAGGAGCGGGCAACCTTCCCCCCAAGCTCGCCGTGAAGGAGCTGAGGGAGTATTACTACCTCTTCTGGTCGACGGAGACGCGAGCGCATCCGCGCACGAAGGTACTCTCAGCCGCCGCTTCGGAACGGGCTCCGAATGGATATCCCTTTTTCGCGTTGTTCTTCTACTGCAGGCTCTGCCCGCCTTTCTTTGAATTTTTCTGTGACATTATGAACACCTACGGGTTCCGCCTCCTTGACTTCACCCCCAATGCCGTTCTGACCATGGCAGTTTTCGCACATCTCTGCGAAAACTTTGTCGGAGTCTATCCAAATGTAGCTCTTTTCCGCCACTTCTTTATGCCCCGAGTTGAGAGAGGGGAGCCTTTATCCGGCGGAATCGCCTGGATCTCGAGAGCTGGCAAGAAGGAAGCTTATCTGGAGGGAGAGCTCCGCAGCAAGTGGGAGGAATGGAGAGCAGACTGGTGTTGGATTGTCGAGGAGAACCCGCAGCCATTTACCGCCCAGCGCCAAGCCCCAGTAGCGCGCGGCAACGATTGGCGCAACGTGGCCCCGGAAGACGATAGGCTGAAGATTGCCGTCACCCAGATCCTACGCCTCAGGCTTGCCGGGCTCACTATAGGCGCCGTTGGCGCAGATTTTCTTCACCGCCGCATCGCCCCCCTGCAGGAGAGGAGGAGATCCGCCTGGGAGTTCCAGAATGCGGTGGATATCATGAGGCTGCGCCCGGGCCTCAACTTCAACTTCACTGTCCTGGAACTGGACGCGATGCTCCTGGAACTGTTCAAGCACGACCCTCAACATCCCGAAGTGTTCAGGTTGTCGAGGGGTGTCGTTCCACTGTGCAACAACTCCTTGCTCGACCGCATCCGTGCAATGATGCCACTGTGTGATTCGCATGGAATTGTCCCAACTTGGCAAGAGCCTGCAGATGACGTTGTGCAGGAGTTCTTTGACGGCTTGGTAGAAGTGCCGGTCCGCTCCGATGAACAGAAAAGCCTTACTCGCGATACCACCGATGCAGAGATGCAGCGCATCGCCACTAGGCTGGAAGAGGCGGCGGCAGCCGCTGCCGCGGGCGAGTTTGGATTCACCGTGGAGGAGGCAGAGGCAGCAGAGGCGGCAAGCCTTGCGGCGAGTGGCTTGCCGGCGAGGAGAGCTTGCCGGGCCTGAAGTCGAGTCGAGCGAGCCCGCCGAGGGTGCGAGCGGCTCGTTGCAGACCAACTCCTCTTCCTCCTCATCTTCAGACAGCTCGCTGCAAGCAGAGCCCCGAGCTCCACCAAGAAGGCGTCTCCGCAAGGCCGGGGACGTAGCGGGGCGGCAGACAAGTCAACAGCCGCCGCGCCGCGCGACGCGCTCAACCGTGGCAAGCACTGTTGCCGCGGGAGCACCTCACGCCGCTGCTGCAACTGGAGCGGGGTCCTCCCGGACCACCGCTTCTGCTCCTGCCGCTTCTCACACCGCGGCGGCGGCCAGAGCTGGGTCGTCTCAGACCACCGCTACTACCCCCGCCAAGCGGCTAAGGGAAACTACTCCTCCGCCTCGTCGCGCCGGAGGTGAGCCGGACTTCGACCTCTCCGCGCTCAGCTCCGACGAGGAAGAAGAAGAGTAAGATTCTCTGTTGTACTTGTAGTTCTTCAATTCTTGTTGTTTTGTCTTTTATCTGATTTGCTTTACTCCGAACTCATTCCTTTTCAGGACTCTGGCCCAGAGAGCGGCGAAGAGAGCCAAGGTCTCGGTGATTGTCATCGAGGACGAACCCACCGCGACAGCAGAGGGTGTGTCCGAGACCACCTTGCCGGACCCGGCAACTATTCCCCAAAGCAGCTCCCAGCGCAAGTATATGGTTTACTTCCCGCTGTTAGGCGCGCATGGGTGCTCTTTTTTTGCTGACATCTGACTATTGGTTTGTGTAGGAGCAGAGCAGCTTCACCAGGAGTGCCGGAAGCAGCCCCCGACATGCCATCTTCTTCGACTACACCGCTAAGGGAGGGTTCCCCGGCAAGGGAGCGTTCTCCGGCGGAGAAGTCTCCGGCAAGGGAGAGTTCTCCGGCAAGGGACAGCACCAGCGACCCCCTGGTGGCGGAGACCATGACTGCAGAACCCAGTGTAGGTAATCCTCTTGCTTGAAAACTTCCCTTGGGTTCTTCTTCTGATTTTCTTTTTGGATATTTGCTTGACTTTTCTCCCTTTTCCGGCCATCGGATCCATCTGCCACGGAGCCGATGGAGACTGAGGTTGCCGGTGAGGAGAACGCGCGCGGCAATGCCGACGACGTCGCTGCTACCGAAGAAGCAGCCGGTGTTGAAGATTTCGCCAGTGAAGAGGCCGCCAAAGCTGCCGCCGCAGAAGCTGGCGAAGGGTCTGGCGATCGCACTGATGGCCCTGAGGCCGCAGGAGAGCTAGGCGCTACGTCGACCGCCGATCCCTCCGCCGCTGCCGCAGCGTCAGGCTCCAAAGAGCCCCAACCCGGCGCCTATTTGAAGGCCGGCGATGGCGTCTTCATCAAGCTACCCTGGGCGTCAAGCTCCAGGGCACCGATCGAAGGAGAAATATATGATGAAGAGGTGCTCGCCTCCGCTGGGCTGACTCTGGTTGACGCGCCGAGCAGCAACAGCGGCGAGCCTGAGGAGGAGCGGCTACTGCGGAAGCTGTTGTCGCTCTACCGCGCTCGACAGGCCAAGCTGGAATCCTGAGAAGCGCTTGCCGCGAAGGCGGGAGTGGACATCGAGAAGCGCGCGGAGGAGCTCTGGGGTCGTAATCAGGAAGCTCTCCGGTCCCTGGCAGAGGAGCGGGAGCAACTTGCCGAGGAGCGGAAAGCCTTCCTCCTCGAGAAGGCTGAAGTTGAAGAGCAACAGCGGCTTGCCGCCGAGAAGCTGTCTGCACGGGAGGGCGAGTTGGCGCAGCGGAAGGTCAACCTTGACAGCCACGAGGAGGAGCTTGCTGCGCAAGAGCAAACATTTGGTTGGGCTCTCAAGCAAGCAGATGATACTGCCGCAGCTGCCGAGGCCGCCAAGAAGGAGCTGGAGACGAAGGTGGCGCAGCTGGTGGCCGATCTCAAAGCGAGCGGTGAAGAGCTTGCCGTGCTCAAGCGTGAGCGCGAGAAGGATGCCTACACCCTTGGCGACCTGCAGGGTTGTCTCGCCGAGAAGGACAAGGAGCTTAGTGCCGCCAAGGACTCCAACGCAGATCTTGAGCTGAAGCTGACTACTTTGACCAAGATGCTGGACGGCGCTAGGGAGCAGGAGGTGGCCTTGAAGGAGAAGAGCAAGGCCGAAGAGGCACTGCTGGCGAGGGCTGCCGTCACCTAGAACACTTTTAGGGAGAATGTGGAGCACTGGACGGAGGGTCTCGTGGATGTTGCCGTAGCCATCGACAGGGAGCTGGTGCAGTTGGGGATGGAGGATCTCGGGTATCCCTCTGATGAGAAACTCTAACCCAGCGCCAAGCTCAGCTTGTTCTTCCGAGGCGTGGTGACGGCCCTCCAGCGACTCCGGGAGAAGATCCCAAAGCAGCTGGCCAACGACTCGCGCAAGATCTGCGCGGGAGATTTTCAAAAGGTGTTGGTGAAGGTGGCCTTCCGCAACCCGGGCCTCAACCTCACCAACGTCCTCAGGACCTTGCCGCCGGATGCTGATCTGGAAGCGCTCAAGACCCTTGTCGCACCCATTGTGGACAAGGTGAGCGGGATCAAGAGGGTTGAGGGCGATCGCATAGATTAGGCCGCCCGTTTTCTCCTTTTCTTGTCGCAGTTGGTCATGTTATGAGAACAATCTGTTAGAGCTGCGACAAGCTATCTTGTAATATAACTCTATTTTGGGTAGCGATTGCTATGTTATTTCCTTCCTTTGTATGTTTTTGCCCTATGCTTTTAGGGAACTTGCCGGTGCAGGCACCTTAGCCGCGAGCGCTGAGTGCGGGACGTCAGCAGCCTGCTGGCGGTGCCGCTACCGACAAGAAACCTTGTCGCAACTAGTCGCAGCTCACTTAAGTTGTTGAGCGGACTCGAAACAAAGTAAGGCGCAACTGTAATGCCCTCGATGCGGCTATATCTCCCACGTGTCGAAGCATGACTTAGAGGCATAACCGCATTGAAAGCAATGTCGCAAGTGAGGTAATCTTCACACAACCCATGTAATACATAAGGGAAGAGATACATAGTTGGCTTACAGTCGCCACTTCACACAATTACATGAATAAAGCATTACATCATCCAGATACAATCAAGGTCCGACTACGGAACCAAAATAAAAGAAGAACCCCAAATGCGACAAAGGTCCCCGATCGACCCCAACTGGGCTCCACTCTTGATCAACTAGAACGAAACAACACAAAGGCAAGATCTTCATCGAGCTCCTCCTTGAGCTCGGATCGTCACCGCACTGCAGTTTCATCGGCACACGCAAACTGGTTTTGGAAGTATCTGTGAGTCACGAGGACTCAACAATCTCACACCCATGAGATCAAGACTATTTAAGCTTATAGGAAGGATGGAGTAATGAGGTGGAGCTGCAGCAGCGACTAGCATATATGGTGGCTACAATCGCAAAAGAGAGCGAGAAGAGAAGCAAGGCGCGATCGTGAAGCCGATGGCGATCAAGAAGTGATCCTATAGCAACCTACTTCGTCAAACATAACCCGAAACCGTGTTCACTTCCGGACTCCGTCGAAGAGACCATCACGGTTACACACTTGATTGATGTATTTTAAATAAGGTCAACCGGGTTTTCTACAACGGACATTAACAAATTCCCATCTGCCACATAACGCGGGCACGACTCTCGAAAGTTTATACCTGCAGGGTGTCCCAACTTAGCCCATAAAAAGCTCTCGCGATCAGCGAAGAATAGACCTTCTCCGGAAGACCCGATCATCTCACGAATTCCGGTTTACAAGACATTTCCACAATGGTAAAACAAGACCAGCAAAGCTGCCCGATGTGCCGACAAATCCCGATAGGAGCTGCACATATCTCGTTCTCGTGGCACACCGGATGAGCAAGGCGACGGGTTGGCATAGACCCTAGTTGCCTGTGGGCGCCGGACATCGCTTCGGTTTGGACCAGCACCGGAGGAGCACCGCCCGGGAGGTAAAATAAAGATGACCCTTAGTCTGCAGAACCCAAGGAAAAAGCTTAGGTAGGCAAATGGTAAAACCAAGGTTGGGCCTTCTTTGGAGGAGTTTATTCAAAGCGAACTGTCAAGGGGTCCCATAAATCACCCAACAGCGTTAGGAGCATAAAATCCGGGAACATAACACCGGTATGACGGAAACTAGGGCGGCAAGAGTGGAACAAAACACCAGGCATAAGGCCAAGCCTTCCACCCTTTACCAAGTATATAGGTGCATTAATTAAAATAAGAGGTATTGTGATATCCCAACAAGTAAACATGTTCCAACAAGGAACAACAGCTCCATGTTCCAACAAGGAACAAACTTCAATCTTCACTTGCAACTAACAACGCTATAAGAGGGGCTGAGCAAAGCGGTAACATAGCCAATCAACGGTTTGCTAGGACATGGTGTGTTAGAGGGTTGACATGGCAATTTGGGAGGCTGACAAGCAAATGGTAGGCATCATAGCATTGGCATAGCAAAAGAGCGAGCAAACTAGCATAGCAAAGATAGTAGTGATTTCAAGGGTATGGTCATCTTGCCTGAAATCCCGCAAGGAAGAAGAACGATTCCATGAAGAAGACAAATGGACGTAGTCGAACGAATCCTCACAACTCCGGAACGAAACCGAAGCTAACGAAAGAAGCAACCCGAAAAGAAACAAAAAACATAGTAAACAACCATCACATAAACATGGCATGATGCACAAACAAGTATGATGCATGCCCCGTTTAAATAGCATGGCATGGTAAAGTGCAACAAACAATACTACAAATTAAGTGGAGCTCAATATGCAACGAGTTGCATATTGACAGAACACCACATCAATTATTTAGTTCTCTCTCGGTTAGGTACACAACAATATTAAATGTTAACATGGCAAGAGGTGAAGCATAAGTAAACTAACTATTTAGGCAAGTTTAAATGAGACCGGAAATAACAAACGACAATTCCGGAAAATCCCCATATGTCATTTAGCAATTAAAGCAAACAACAATTTTAAGCATTTTAATTGTTGTTATCATGATGCGGATGACATATGCAAGTTATATGCAATTTTTATGAAAATGTTGACATAAGCATGATAAGGAGCATTTGTCGCCATGGCGGAAGGAAAAGGGTGCCACGGCAGTGAAATAGAAATGGTGCCACGGCAACATTCCGGTCCCGGTAACTCGAGTGAGATACCGATGCAAAGGAACAAGTGTGGGTGCGCGAAACGTGCAAGAGATGGTGGGGTGCTCCCGACTACCGGGTTCCCACGGGTTAGTGGCATGGAAAACTAGTGACAATTCGGACACGGTGCAAACGGTTCATCTCATACAACATGCATTCGTTCATGGGCATCGTCTAGGCGTTATACCTTCGAAGCGTGCATTTAGGACGGAACGCGTTCGTCGAAGGAAGTAGACGTTCTCGTGATTTAGTGGAAGTAGTTGTACACGGCGTCGGTAGAGGAAGTAGTTGTTCTCGTGATGGTAGTGGAAGTAGTTGTACACGGCGGCGGTGGTAGTTGTTCACAGGTCGTAGATGAACTTGGCATATCCATGCATAGGGGTATTTGGCGATCCGTAGATGCACACGGCAATCGTAGTGGTACTTGGCAGCTCCGTGTAGTCGAACTTGACGATCCGAGGAGGTACTTGGCACATCACCGTGTAGTCAAACTTGGCGGTCTTGAGGAACGGTAGTGGTACTTGGCGAGATACACGGCCACGATAGTCTTCAGACTTGGTTTTCCCGTGCATGACTCCACGGGTCCTGGGGTAACTCGGCGATGGCCTTGGCAAAGAGGCGGCAGCATCAGTCGAAGGAAGCGACAGCGGCAGCTTGGCCCGAAGACGACGGGCGATGGGGGCGTCGGCCCCTGGTTCGAAGCAAAGGCGTGGCACTGGCCTGGAGCGACGCTCACCAGCAGGAATAGTGATGGGGTCGCAGCACCATGGGGATGGAGGTGCACGGCTCCCCTTGGGCGTTGCCGGCTGCTGGTGGAGGAGACGCGCGGGCGAGGTGGCTCCTGGTCGCGGTAGAGGAAACAGAGGACGGCGCAGGCGCGACATGAGGAAGGGAGACGCGAGGACGCATCGGGTCGACGGGGCGGCAGAGGCGTGGTCGCGGGGCTCGTTGGTCGGCACGAGGGTGGTCGAGCACGGAGGAGAAGGTGGCGCGGCGAGCTGCGGCCGGCCGGCGAGGAGGTGGAGGCGCGAGGCGGCGGGGTCGCGCGTGAGGTTGGGAGGAGCGGGGCTCTGCTCCTCTCTGGCAGCGGGAGGGGAACAAGACGAGGGCGCGGCGCTGCTCTCCCTGCGACGACGCATCGAGGGAGGAGGGGATCGAGCAGGGCTCTCCCTGGCGATGGCTGTACATGGCGGCGGCGCACAGGGGAACGAGGGGAGATGAGGGGGATTCGATCGGGCTAGGTTTAACAAGGGTTAGCTGGGCCGAGGATTAGGTGGGCCGAACCGGCCAGTTGGGCTGCAAAGCTGGCTGGGCCAGGCTCTCTCTCTTTCTCACTCTAATTCTTATTTCCTTTAGCAGAAAACAAATTAGAGAGAAGAAAAAGAAAGAGAGGGTTACGGAAAGAATTTGCGCACGGGGGTAATTTTCCCGGACTCGCAAAAATCAGCTCGATCCAGGAAAAATAGAAAGAGGCATGATTGAAAGATTTAAATTCAAACTCATTTGAATTTAATTCAATGGGTATGAACTAGGGCTTGATAAAAAGGAAGGTCCAAAAATGTTGAGGATTTCGGTGGGGCTCCGGAAAATGACGAAATAATACATGACAAGGTTGGAGACCAAACTTGAAGCAGAAAAGGAACGAAATTATTTTGCAGGTGTGTTTATGGGATATTCCGAATTAGTGGAATATTTAATATAGCTCCCTAATAATAGTAGGAGACTTTGAATATGTTTTAAAGAGAAATCACCATGTGAATATCCCTCGATTTAAATAGATCAACGATCTATGCAATTTATTTAGAAGAGTTATAAAAATTAATGATATGATGGCATGATGACATGATGCAATGCAAATGAAGCTAAGAAGAATGCAACAAACAAATACATCGCACGGCAAAACTCGGAATAGCTGGAAGTCTTCTTGAGCGTCGGGCTCGGGGCGTTACAGCAACTAGTTACGAGTTGGTTCCTCCGCGCACAGGTTTTCCATACAAAGCACGGTCGTTCGAGCAAGATAACTTTAAAATCTTAAAACTGATTGCTCAAACTTTGGCAACTTAGCTTTTCTGTCGTTTGCTTCCTGGTAAGGCGAAACTTTCTTGAACGACTCCTGGTCCACACCATTATCTTCTCCTTTCCCCCCGGCAAACTTGTGGGCGAGGGAACCTTCCTTTCTTTGAGAAAAAGAAAGAAGAGAAAATAAAGATATGGAGCCTTACGGCTCGTTATTGCTTACCGGGGGTAGGCGCTGCACAAAGTGCCAGATAACACATGCAAAAAGTAGAAAGCATGAAATTGACAGGATGTGCGGAGCAGATGAGCTTTATTTATGCACGGGGTCTGCGCCCGGCTTTGTACGAAGGATTACATGCAACAGCCGCAAGACTTGTACAAAAGGTGGTTGCCGGAACAGGTTCCGGTAACCGCGCCCTACGGGTAAAACTTACGAAGATGCTCAATGTTCCAGGAGTTGCTCAACGGAATGGCATCTTCGGTCTCAAGGCGGACAGCGCCAGGCCTAGTGACTCGTTTCACCCGGTAAGGGCCTTCCCACTTCGGCGTCAACTTGTTGGAATTCTTGGCGGACTGAACGCGCCGAAGAACAAGGTCGCCTTCCTCGAGACTTCTGGCATTAACTTTGCGGCTATGGTAGCGGCGCAAAGCTTGCTGGTATCGAGCAGCTCGTCAATGGCTGAAGACGGTCTTCCTCAAGGAGCAGCGCGTCATCTTGTCGCAGCTGCTCTTGCTCAAGCTCATCATAATCGAGCACTCGAGGTGACCCGTATACGAGTTCCGTGGGGAGAACTGCCTCCGCTCCATAGACTAGAGCGAAATGTGTCTGGCCAGTGGTTCGATTTGGCGTCGTCCTGATCGACCAAAGAACCACCGGCAGCTCCTCAATCCAGTTCTTTCCGCACTTGCGCAGCTTGTCGAAAGTCCTGGTCTTGAGCCCGCGCAACACTTCAGCATTTGCCCTCTCCGCTTGACCATTGCTTCTCGGGTGAGCAACAGAAGTGAAGCAGACCTTGGCGCCAAAATCTTGGACGTACTGCATGAAGGTGCGGCTTGTGAATTGTGTGCCGCTGTCGGTGATGATCTTGTTAGGGATCCCGAAGCGGCAAACAATCGACTTGAAGAACTTGACTACTGACTGTGTTGTCACCTTCCTCACTGCTTCCACTTCTGGCCACTTTGTGAACTTGTCGATTGCAACATACAAGTACTCAAAGCCCCCGACAGCTTGGGGAAAGGGGCCGAGGATGTCGAGCCCCCAGACCGAAAATGGCCAGGATAAAGGGATCATCTGGAGAGCTTGAGCTGGCTGGTGTATCTGCTTGGAATGGAACTGGCACGCTTCACACTTGGTTACTTGTGCAGTTGCATCCCGGAGGGCTGTCGGCCAAAAGAAACCTTGCCGGAATGCCTTGCCGGCAAGTGCTCTTGCGCCAATGTGGTGACCACATATGCCTCCATGTATCTCTGCCAACAGCTTTTGTCCGTCTTCCCGGTGAATACACTTCAATTTCACACCGTTGAGTCTTCTTCTGTACAGTGTGTTGTCGACAAACTGGTACATACTTGATCGCCAGGGCTACTCTTTCCGCTTCTTCTTGCTCTTGGGAAGTTCTCCTGTCTGAAGGAAATGGACAATCTGCTGTGCCCATGCTGGAGCTTGTGGCTCGACAACAAGGACTAAAGGCACATCTGCTGCTGCGGGAACATCTGCTTCTACGGCAAGAACCCGTGGCTCAGCCGAAGCTTCACGTTCCCCGGCAAGCTTGCCGAAGCAAAACTTGTCGGGAGCGTGTGCTTCAATGGAACAAACCCTAGGGCTTGCCGGAGCAGACTGCTCCTCAGCACCCTTGGTGTTGATCTTGGGGACCTTCTTGGCGGCGGCTTCGGGGAGCTCTGCCGGAAAATAGCCACCAGAAATCAACTTCCTCTTCTTGCTCTGTCCAGTTGATGGCGTTACAGACGGTTGAGTCATCTTGAGCACAAAGATCCCTGGTTCCACTGGTAACTTAAGTGCGGCGCACTTCAACAAGCCATCGGCAATGTCGTTATCAGCTCTTGGAACATGCTCCATCTATAGGCCATCAAAGTGCTCTTCTAGCTTTCTCACTTCATCAACGTAAGCTTCCATCAACGGACTCTGATAATTCTTGTTCACTTGGCGGACGACAAGCTGTGAGTCACCCCTGACGATGAGCTTCTTGATCCCAAGGTCTGCCGCGATCCTGAGACCGGCAAGCAAACCTTCATACTCAGCAGTATTGTTTGTTGCTTGCTCCCTGGGAAAGTACATCTGGACTACGTACTTGAGGTGCTCTCCGGTGGGTGAAAAAAGTAGCACGCCCGCACCGGCGCCTTGCAGCGAGAAGGCACCATCAAAGTACATCAGCCACTCTTTGCCTGCTTCCTTGACGGGGATGCTCGTTTCTGGAATTTCTTCCTCTTGTGTTGGCGTCCATTCTGCTATGAACTCTGCCAATGCTCTGCTTTGGATAGTTGAAGTGCTCTCAAACTTGAGGCCAAAGCTTGACAGTTCCAGTGCCCACTCCACAATCCTGCCTGTTGCTTCTGGATTCTAGAGTATCCTCTTCAGCGGAAAACGAGTGACAACTGTGATCTCATGTGCTTGGAAGTAATGGCGCAGCTTTCTCGAGGCCATGAGAAGGCAGAAAAGCAATTTCTGCACACCGGAGTACCTCGACCTAGCCCCCTGCAGAAGGGAACTGACAAAGTAAACTGGGCGCTGCACCATTCTCTTCTGCATCTCCTCACGCTCCTGCGCAGATCCACCTTTGTCGGGACCAGAGCTTGTCGGTGAAGCCCCCTGCTTGTCGCTGGATGCATCTGCCGTGGTTGCTGGGTCATCATCCACCTCCCTCTCTGCTACTAACGAAGCACTAACCACTTGATTGGTTGCCGCTATATACAGCAGCAACTTCTCTTGTGGCTTAGGTGCGACAAGTGTTGGAGCGGAGGACAGGTATCTCTTTAAGTCTGCTTGGCGCAGCCTCGCTTCGAGTCCATTTCATTGGACCTGCCTTTTTCAATATTTTGAAAAGCGGCAGGCGCTCAGCAGAACCTAGAGATAAACCGCTTGAGAGCAGCCACGCAACCGCAAGTCTTCATACATCCTTGGCGCTCTTTGGTGCTTCAATCTGCTCAATGGCCTTGATCTTGTCGGGATTGGCCCGATTCCCGCTGAGACACGAAGAACCCGAGAAGCTTGCGGAGGGACTGCAAACACACACTTCTCGGGGTTAAGCTTGAGGTTGATCTTGCAGATTTGCAAAGGTTTCGTCTAAATCTTGAATCGAGTTGCCTTGTCCTTGCTCTTGACCACTATGTCATCCATGTAGGCTTCCACATTTCTGTGTATTTGTGGCTCAAAAGCATCATGGACTACCCTTGCAAATGTTGAACCATCATTCTTTAAACCGAAAGGCATCCGTATGAAGCAAAGATATGTGCCACATGGAGTGATGAATGCGGTCTTCTCCTCATCCTCTTACGCCATGAAGATCGATGGTATCCACGAGTATCGTCAAGAAATGAAAGCAAGTCACATCCGGCCGTGGAGTCAACAATCTGGTCAATGCGTGGCAAGGAAATGGGTCTTTGGGACAAGCTTTATTGAGATCGGTAAAGTCGATACAAAGCCTCCATTTCTGTTTGCCTTGCGCGCGCGACTACTGAGATTGGCCAACCACGTGGGATGGAGCACTCCTCTGACAAGGCCTGCTGCTTCCAATTTCTTGATTTCTTCTGCGATGAATTCTTGGCGCTCCACTGCTTGTTTCCTGACTTTGTGCTTAACGGGCCGCGCATGAGGACAGACGGCAAGATGGTGCTCGATTACTTTCCTGGGAACACCGGGGATGTCGGGCGGTTGCCACGCAAACACGTCGGCGTTCGCCGCGAGAAAGCAACAGCGGCGCTTCCTATTTAGGGTCGAGAGTGGCGATGGTGAAGGTACCACCGGTGCCGTCCTCCTTGGCGGACACCTTCTTGGTCTCTGGCGGAGCTGCCATTGTCTTCTTACACTTGCGGTGGAGCTCGATGGTGCGTCCTCGGCGGTAGCGCGAAGATACTCGAAGAGGTGCGCTTGCCGAGTGGGCATCGAGAACTCTTGCGGACTTGATCTTCTTCTTCCCCGGAGCTTCAGCGGCAAGTGACTTGCGATCTATTGCGGCTGCTGCTTCCGGTAGATCTTGTCGGCGCAGATAATAGCATCCTTCTTGCCGCCAGGACAGAGATGACACTTATCGAGCACTGGCATCTTGACATGTTGTATGCATAGTGAGAGGCTGCCATGAATTTGGCGAGTCTTTGGACGGCCGAGTATCCCATTATAAGGCAATGGAAAGTCAGCAACGTCAAAAGTGACCTCTCGATCCTGAAGTTTAACTTCGCTGCCAAATGTCACCGCAGCGTGACCTTTCCTTCGCTTGCTCCTTCCCGGATTGATTCCTTGGAATGTGCGGTCTCTTGAGCTTCATTGTCGAGGATCTGGAGTTTCTGAAGTACCGCGGAGGAGATCAGGTTCAAGCTGGCCCCGCCGTCTACTAGCATCTTAGTGACCTTGAGGTTGCGGATAGTTGGTGAAACCAACATCGGCAAGCACCCGACCGCGGTTATGCGATTAGGGTGGTCCTCAATATCAAAGATGATAGGCGTCTTTGGACCATTCGAGAGGTTTGCGTGACTCGACGGGTGGTTACGCGCATTGACTTCCCACACCTTTGCTTGAGCTGGCGGTGTGAAGTATCGAAGAAGCACCGCCGTCAACGCATAGGACCTCTGTGGCTTTCTGGAACTCCTGCTCACCGGTGTCGTCATCATCCATATCTTCATTGTCGTCGTCATCTTCATCCTTGTCGCGGCCGCGGGGAGGTCTGTCTCCTTGCCGCTGCTTGGCCTTGCCGCAGCGTCCTCCTCGGCCGGGGTGTTTCTTGCCGGATCCTCCAGCACCTTCTTGGGCCTTCTCCTTGTCGCGTCGCTCGTATTCAGCCTTTTGCTGCTCGACAAGCTGCTCGACCTTCTTGCAGCTCTGGAGGTCATGGCCCTTGGTGCGGTGGATCTTGCAGTACTACTTGTTGGTGCCGTCCTGCTTGTCGGCGACCGCCACAGCCTCCTCGCCGGAGCTACCAGTTTTGGCTTTCTTGGCGCCACCTCCGTTGCCAGACTGCTCAATGACTAGCACATCTTTGCCTTTCTTCTTCCTGTTGTTCTGCCGCTGGTTTTTCTTTGCCGGGGCAGCATCCTCGCTATCAGATCCTCCTGCTTCTGTATTCTCTCCGGGGAGTTTCCTCCCTTCCTCGGCACGTGCACACTTGTCGGCGGGGCATATAGCTCATCGGCGTCTCTCGATCTTGCACATCGCCATCTCCTCCCGCATCCTGCGGTTTCGCACGTTCTGATGGAACGCGCTGATGACCTCGGCAGGGTGGACATCTGGGATGTTGTGCTGTACACGGCCGAATCTCTGAATATACTTGCGCAGGCGCTCTCCTTCCTTCTAGGCGAGCAGATGAAGGTCGCTCTCTTGGCCATGAGGCTTGTGGCCGCCTGTAAAGGCGCCGACAAACTGATGGCATAGGTCTGCCCAGGAGGCTATGGAGTTGTCCGACAAGTGCATGAGCCAGGACCTGACATTGGGCTTGAGCACCAGCGGGAAGTAGTTGGCAAGGATCTTGTCGTCCCGCCCCCCGGCAGCTTGCACCGCGATGGTGTAGATTCTGAGGAACTCCGACGGATGCGACTTGCCGTCGTACTTCTCTGGTACATCTAGCTTGAAATTCTTCGTGCTGGGCCACTGGACCTGCCGCAGCTCACGAGTGAACGCAGGGCAACCTACCGCGTACGGCAAGTCGCCTGGTTCCCCTGGCGCATGCATGTCGACAGAGGGCCCAGCGCGCTGGTCCGATTGACGCCACGCTTCTCTTCGGCGCTCGATGCGAGTATGAGCGTCTTCTTGCTGTCGTTCGTGAAGAACTTGGCGCTGATCGCGACGAGCTCGTGGATCTAATGATGCGGTGGAGTAGCTGTCGACGTAGATCCGGCGAGTCGGCAATCTTGGCCTTCGAGGTGGAGAGTGCACGGTGGTTGCACCCCCACCAGTTTTGTCGCCATCGGCTCGTGCCTGGCAGTCTTGCCGCGGCTGCGATGTACTCGGCTGCCGTGGAGTGTCGCCGTTGGTGAAGCCGATGAGACTCTGAATGGTGGCCCTCCATTCGTCGATCTTGTTTGCCGTTGGAGGGTAATCCAGGAGCAGTTGAGCTCGGGCCAAAGCTTCTGCTGGAGTGGTGGGTGGGCGTGGCGAACGGTGCAAAGAGCAGGATATGCTCGGACTTCCAACTATGTTGGAAGGAGGAGTATCCCGTCCAGGCGACCGTGTCTTTCTCGTGCCAGCATGTTGGCGTGCATGCTGGTCTTGAGCACCCCGAGATCAACCGGCTCGATCTTGGTCCAACGAACGTATGGTACCGCGAGTACCATGATGCTCTCGGTCCCGCGCCTCCTGAGATGGGCGCGGTGCATGTACGGACACCGAAGTCTGCGCAGCCTTGTATTTGGACCTGGAAGCACCGTGAGCTCCCTCGTCGACGCCCGTTCTTCCGCCGGCGTCTACCCCACCACCCGTTTGCTCCGGTGGTGGCGCGATCGACGCGGACGGAGTAGCCGCCTCCGAAGCCTTCTTCTTCGGTGGCATGTCGATGAAAAAGATGAACATCTAGCTCGTCTGAACACCGGATCAGGTTCACACAACCTCGATGCCCCCTACCTGGCGCGCCAAAGATGTCGGGGAAATGGATCCATGAACACCTATGGGACCGGCGGACCGAGCCCTTTTTCGTTTTGGCGGGGGGCGGAGATCGCGCGAAGAGCGGATCGAGGCGAAGCACACGGGCGGTTTACCCAGCTTCGGAGCTCTCCGGATAGATAATACTCCTACTGCTGCATGTCTGAGTGTATTGAGTTCTTGCTCGGGAGCGCTGAGTGCTACAGTACACACTAGCTGCTAACGAGACCGAGCGTGAGTGTTTTCTGCCTTCGAACCCCTCTCTACGTTGCGCATGGGCCTCCTTTTATATGCTCAAGGGGTCACCCACAGGTGGCAACGCAGACAAGGGTAAAAATGGAAAGATGTTGCGGTTGGTACAACTACTTGTACAGTGTATCATACCTAACCTTGATGGCATGGGACAAAGGCATTAAATGCCCGTCTGCGTCGCCCAAACAGTGCAAAAAAGGGACCGTCAGGGGCGCCACCGCTTGCCACGATGGCAATCTTGTCAGCGCCGCTTGCCACCGTGCACCGCTGGCTGCACAGCCTCTCTTGCCTTGGCGCTACCGAAAGGTCGAGGCGACACGTTTGTGGATGTGCTGGAGTGCGGGTGCGAGTGGTAGCTTGCCGCGGCAAGCGCCTTGCCGCGGTCGTTGTCTTGTCGCGTCCGGAAGCTTGTCGCTCACCGGGCCTCGCCGGGACGCGTGGCGCGTCGCGGCAAGTTCCTTGAGATGCCTTGGTTGGCCTTCCCGGCAAGCTCCTCTTGCCGGGGCCTTGTCTCCTTGGCTTGAATACTTTGTTCTTGAATGGCTCCAAAGGAACCACGGAGGACCTTGGCGGTCACCCGGCAAGCCTTGCCGCGGGGTGCTGCGACTGCCCATGCACAAGTTCGGGATACTAGGGTACCCCTACTCTAGTACACCGACATGGATATTCAAGGAATTCATACTAACAACATTGCAATCATGCTCCTCATTCACATATTTTATGCCAAGCATTCTATGTAATTCTTCTTCTAGTACATGAGCACAATTTCCTTTCCATCATTTTCACGAAAGACATTAAAAAGATGAAGCATATGAGGCATCCTTAATTCCATTTTTTGTAGTTTTATTTTATAAACTACGCTAGTGCTAAAACAAGAAACAAAAAGATTCGATTGCAAGATCTAAAGATATACCTTCAAGCGCTAACCTCCCCGGCAACGGCACCAAACATTCTTCTTGCTACCTCTTGAGCACTGCGTTGGATTTCCCCGAAGAGGAGAGGATGATGCAATAAAGTAGCGTAAGTATTTCCCTCAGTTTTTGAGAACCAAGGTATCAATCCAGTACGATACCACACACAAGTCCCTCGTACCTACACAAAACGATAGCAACTCGCAACCAACGCTTAGGGGTTGTCAATCCCTTCACGGTCACTTACGAGAGTGAGATCTGATAGAGATAATATTTTTGGTATTTTTGATAGATAGATGCAAAGTAAAAAAGTAAAAGGAAAGTAAAAACAAAGCAAGTAAATAAAGTGATATAGATTGATATGATGAGAATAGACCCGGGGGCCATAGGTTTCACTAGTGGCTTCTCTCAAGAGCATAAATATTCTACGGTGGATGAACAAATTACTATTGAGCAATTGACAGAATTGAGCATAGTTATGAGTATATCTAGGCAATGATCATGTATATAGGCATCACGTCCAAAACAAGTAGATCGAAACGATTCTGCATCTACTACTATTACTCCACTCATCGACCGCTATCCAACATGCATCTAGAGTATTAAGTTAAAAACAGAGTAACGCCTTAAGCAAGATGACATTATGTAGAGGGATAAATTCATGCAATATGATAAAAAACCCCATCTTGTTATCCTCGATGGCAACAATACAATATGTGCCTTAATGCCCCTTCTGTCACTGGGTAAGGACACCGCAAGATTGAACCCAAAGCTAAGCACTTCTTCCATTGCAAGAACTACCAATCTAGTTGGCCAAACCAAAAAGGATAATTTGGAGAGGCTTGCAAAGATAACTCAATCATACATAAAAGAATTCAGAGAAGAATCAAATATTTTCCATAGATAATACTGGATCATAAACCCACAATTCATCGGTCTCAACAAACACACCGCAAAAAGAAGATTACATCGAATAGATCTCCACGAGAGAGGGGGAGAACATTGTATTGAGATCCAAAAAGAGAGAAGAAGCCATCTAGCTACTAGCTATAGACCCGAAGGTCTGAACTAAACTACTCACACTTCATCGGACGGGCTATGGTGATGATGTAGAAGCCCTCCGTGGTGGATGCCCCCTCGTGAAGCTCCGAACAGGCCCTAAGATGGGATCTCGTGGATCTGAGAAGGTTGCGGGGTGGAATTAGGTTTTGGCTCCTGTTACGATCGTGCGACGGGATCGTGGTATATATAGGAGGAAGGAGTACGTCGGTGGAGCGTCAGGGAGCCCACGAGGTAGGGGGGCACGCCCTCCACCCTCGTGACCACCTCTAGAACTTCTTGGAGTAGGGTCCAAGTCTCCTGGATCACGTTCAGTTGGAAAATCACGATCCCGAAGGTTTCATTCCGTTTGGACTCCGTTTGATATTCTGTTTCTTCGAAACACTGAAATAGGCAAAAAACAGCAATTCTGGGCTGGGCCTCTGGTTAATAGGTTAGTCCCAAAAATAATATAAAAGTGGAAAATAAAGCCCAATATAGTCCAAAACAGTAGATAAAGTAGCATGGAGCAATCAAAAATTATAGATACGTTGGATACGTATCACAGTCTAGCTTGGTGGGTTTCACGAGAGGCGAGGGCCTTTTTGATTTGACGGCTCATAACTGCTGGAAGGCGGGGCCTTGTGATTTGACTGCTCGTATAAATGTGCCGATGACCTCAGGAGGAGCAAAGAACCGTGCGTTATACTCAATTTTTCCACTGGAGTAGTACTACGATGGAGGAGCACAAAACACGGCAGCCTAGTGCCATATGGAGATAAAATATGATCTAATTTGCTATTCATCTCATTGTTATCATTGTTCTATTCATGCCTCGTAGAGAACATGACACGTGCGGCGAAACACCCGAAGCAAAAATGAAACACAGGAGCAAAAGAAGAAGGAAGATTATCACCCCAAATGATCTAATTCGCCGTGGAGTCGTAACTGCTTCTTCATCGCCTCCACGACCTCCATCTCCTTGCGCGTCTCCTCCGCCATCTTCTTCATTATGTCCATGACGCGGGATTTCATGATGCGAGCCTTCATCATCTGTTCCACGGCCGCATTATGTACCTTGACAGCACCCGTGTGCTCGATGCGGAGCTTCGCCAACTCCTCCTTCTGCTCCATGATGAGGGCCTGCAACATCTTCATCGAGGAACTACTATTCTTATGCAGCTTCTTCCAGCTGGCGTTCTTGTCCTTCAACAGGTTGAGCTCGTGGCAGAGCTTCGCCTTGTGCTCCTGAAGTGGCAGGATTTTGCCAGTCGCCTTCTTATCCGAGGCAATGCTCTTCTTCAGCAGCATCACCAAGCCGGCGGTCAACGCCCCCTGCTTATTGAGCTCAGCGGGCATGTCATCGAGGCTCTTAGCAACTCCACCAAGCCGTGGATGAACTGCTTCTGCTTATTGAGGTTCTTATTGAGCTGGTCGGGCATGCCATCGAGGGATAACGACTCCAGCGCCGCCGGCTCGGCATGTTCGCCTCCGCGGCTAGGGCACTCCTGGGAGCCATCGCCTGCCCATGAGAGATCTTTCGAGGTCTTTGCATGGCAGCGAGCCCTCTTTTTTTGCAGCCTTGGTTGCCGCTCCCTTGTTATGAGTAGTTCTCAACCTAGAGCTCTGCTCACCGGCCATGGCAAGGACGGACGAAGAAGAAGCACTTATGAGGAGGAAAGGTAGAGTAATTTTCGGTTAGGTAGTTCCCTTTTTATAACCTAAGTACTAGCACTAGTACTAATACCTGCATAGTGGGAACACATTCAGGTTTGGTACGTACTAGTAGGTGTGAGCAGGCTTTCGAATGGGATGGGAACAGGGTAAAGATTAATGGGACAATTGCATTTTTACCCCTAGTTGGTTCCTACCCACGGGTTTTGTCCTGACTTTTCGAGCTTGCTCAGTTTTGCCCTTACTTTTTCCATCGAGGTCCCTCGAATGCCCTTTGACCGTTTGACCAAAACTTTGAAAATTCATAACTAATTCATATGAACTCAGAAAAATGCAAATAAGATATCAAAATGTTCAGATAAACATTACCTTTATGGGCATATCATTTGCATTCAGGACAAAATCATTGTTTGAACTACCCGAGGTAATTAATGTTATTAACATTATTAAAAATAAATAGATATAAAAAATATCTTTTTCGTGAATAAAAATTATATGCATATGTAGGTGATGTTATCTGAACATCCTGATACCTTATTTGCATTTTCCCGAGTTCGTATCAACTTGTTATGAAGTTTCTGAATAATGGTCAAAGTCGTTAAAACATTCATAACAAGTTGATACAAACTCATAAAAATGCAAATAAGTTATCAGGATGTTCAGAAAACATCACCTACATTTGCATGTAAATTTTTATTCATGAAAAATATTGTCTATACCTATTTATTTTTAATAATGTTAATAACATTAATTACCTCGGATAGTTTAAACGATGCTTTTGTCCTGAATGCAAATGATATGCACATAAAGGTAATGTTTATCTGAACATTTTGATATCTTATTTGCATTTTTCTGAGTTCGTATGAATTAGTTATGAATTTTCAAAGTTTTGGTCAAACGGTCAAAGGGCATTCGAGGGACCTCGATGGAAAAAGTAAGAGCAAAACTGAGCAAGCTCGAAAAGTAAGGGAAAAACCCGTGGGTAGGAACCAACTAGGGGTAAAAATGCAATTGTCCCAAGATTAATTGATGGTTTTGGTTTCGAGGCCCGAAACGGCTCCCGATGTGTTTAGTGGAACATAAATTTCAAGTAGACTACACTGCTCAAATGCGTAAATATTATGTTACTGTCAAAAATTGGCACAAAATACGAAGGAGACCAATGGAAGTACTACTAGCAACCCATGATTTAACTACTCGCATGCGCGTAGTGGAGTAGTAATGTCTTTATTCCACCCTCACATCCACTCAATTTGCATGCGCTGTATTAATTGACCATCAATGAAGTGAACGACTTTACACGCGTCAAATTATCACATGGGGTGGATCTTGGTACAAAATTGCGTCCGCCCGTGTAACCGCGTGTGCGTGCGAGGGAATGAGTGCGTGCATGGCGTGCGTGCACATCTTTGCTTCGTGCATGTACCGACAATATGGCTGAGGGAGGACGAGTACATTCTTCTGGAACCAGCAGCACGTCACTGTGATCAATCCACACAAGGAGGTCGTGACAACGCCTCCACATGTGCCACGTGGCTTCATGAACTGTAAGAGAGACACTGTGTAGCGTGCCATTGGAATTCTATTTTACGTGTTTTGCACATACTCGAAGTACTAGTAAGGTACACATTGATACGTCTCCGTCATATCTATAACTTTTGATTGTTCCATGCCAATATTATTCAACTTTCATATACTTTTGGCAACTTTCTATACTATTTTTGGGACTAACATATTGATCCAGTGCCCAGTGCCAGTTCCTGTTTGTTGCATGTTTTATGTTTTGCAGAAACCCCATATCAAACGGATTTCAAACGGGATAAAAATGGATGGAGAATATTTTTGGAATATTTTTGACATCTGGGAAGAAGAATGAACACGAGACGGTGCCCGAGGGGGTCAGGAGGCAGGGGGGCGCGCCCCTGACCCTTGTGGGCATCCCGTAAGGCAGTTACTGCTCTTCTTTGGCTTCAAGAAAGCTAATTTTGGAGAAAAATCTAGGCTAAGGTTTCAATCCAATCGGAGTTACAGATCTCTAGATATAAAAGAAACGGTGAAAGGGCAGAATCAGAGAGCACAGAAACAGAGAGAGACAGAGAGATAGATCCAATCTCGGAGGGTCTCTCGCCCCTCCCAGGCCATGGGAGCCAAGGACCAGAGTGTAAACCCTTCTCCCATCTAGGGAGAAGGTCAAGGAAGAAGAAGAAGAGGGGGGGCTCTCTCCCCCTTGCTTCCGGTGGCACCGGAACGCCACCAGGGGCCATCATCATCACCGCGATCTACACCAACACCTCCATCATCTTCACCAACATCTCCATCACCTTCCCCCATCTATATTCAGCGGTCCACTCTCCCGCAACCCGATGTACCCTCTACTTGAACATGGTGCTTTATGCTTCATATTATTATCCAATGATGTGTTGCCATCCTATGATGTCTGAGTAGATTTTCAGTGTCCTACCGATGATTGATGAATTGCTATGATTTGTTTAATTTGCTTGTGGTTATGTTGTTGTCCTATCGTGCCCTCCGTGTCATGCAAGCGTGAGGGTTTCCCGCTGTAGGGTGTTGCAATATTTTCATGATTCGCTTATAGTGGGTTGCTTAAGTGACAGAAGCATAAACCCGAGTAAGGGGGTTGTGGCGTATGGGATAAAGGGGACTTGATGCTTTAATGCTATGGTTGGGTTTTACCTTAATGATCTTTAGTAGTTGCGGATGCTTGCTAGAGTTCCAATCATAAGTGCATATGATCCAAGAAGAGAAAGTATGTTAGCTTATGCCTCTCCCACATAAAACTTGTTATCGGTCTAGTAAAGTAGCCAATTGCTTAGGGAAAATTTCACAACTCCTACCACCACTTTTCCACACTCGCTATATTTACTTTATTGCTGCTTTATCTAAATGGCCCCTAGTTTATATTTGCGTGCTCTTTATTATCTTGCAAACCTATCCAACAACACCTACAAAGTACTTCTAGTTTCATACTTGTTCTAGGTAAAGCGAACATCAAGCGTGCGTAGAGTTGTATCGGTGGTCGATAGAACTTGAGGGAATATTTGTTCTACCTTTAGCTCCTCGTTGGGTTTGACAATCTAACTTATCGAAAGAGGATACAATTGATCCCCTATACTTGTGGGTTATCAGGACCTTTTTCTGGCGCCGTTGCCGGAGAGTCATAGCGTGGGGTGAATATTCTCGTTTGTGCTTATTTGTTTTATCACTAAGTAGATTTTATTTGCTGTTCTAAGTTGTTCTGTATCTTTAGTTATGGATATGGAACACGAAATACCAAAAAAATTAGGTGTACTTGCTACTCATGGAGATGGGGAACCTCCTAAAACCCTCGATGCTGGTTATGGGAAAAATATTATGTACTACTTTGATAATCCTGAGAAAACCCCATTCAATTATGTTATGGGAGACACGTTGGATCAACGTGAATACTTTAGGGATTATCGCGTGACTCAAAAAGGGAAACTATTATGGGATCAAATTCATATGTTGCACTGGTATGCTCGTCAACTATGCTTGAGATATGATTATACTTGTTGCTCTAGGATGAAGGCTCCACACCTTTCCTTTTTGTGCAAATTTAATGATGATGAAACCTTAGCTTCTTATGTTAATGGTATATATGATTACTATCATGTGGAACAAATAGAAGAATTTGTTGCTTTTATGGGTGCTTATGAAATTGAATCTTTGTTTAAAACGTGTGAAAATCTTGATGATGTTGTTTACAGATCTGAAAATGTTGCTATACTTAAATATTGTTGTGAGAATTATGAATATAATGCCGATATTGATGCATTTATTGAGGAAGACTCCGCTGTCCAAAAAGAGACTAATATTTTCCAGGAGTCTATGGAAGAAGAAATTGATGAAACTATGAGTTCATTGGATGAAAAAGGTGATGAGGAGAGTGAAGAACAAAAGGAGGAAGAGCGGATTAGCTACCCGTGCCCACCTTCTAATGAGAATAACTCTTCAACTCATGCATTGTTTAATTCCCCTTCGTGCTTACCGAAGGATGATTGCTATGAGGATTGTTATGATCCCATTGATTCTCTTGAAATATCCCTTTTTGATGATGCTTGCTATACTTGTGGCCAAGATGCCCATATGAATTATGCTTATGGAGATGAACTTGCTATAGTTCCTTATGTTAAACATGAAATTGTTGCTATTGCACCCACGCATGATAGTCCTATTACCTTTTTGAATTCTCCAAACTACACTATATCGGAGAAGTTTGTGCTTATTAAGGATTATATTGATGGGTTGCCTTTTACCATTGCACATGATGATTTTTATAGATATAATATGCATGTGCTTGCTGCTCCTACTTGCAATTATTATGTGAGAGGAACTATATCTCCACCTCTCTATGTTTCCAATATGATAAAATTGCAAAAACTGCTTATACTATGCATTGGCCTCTACTATGTGTGCATCAATTGTTCTATTATGACATGCCGATGCATAGGAAGAGAGTTAGACTATGTTGTTGCATGATATATGTTACTTTGTGCTCACTACTAAATTACAAATGATTGTTAATTAAAATTGGCTTTGATATACCTTGGGATCCGGGTGGATCCATTACTTGAGCACTATATGCCTAGCTTAATGGCTTTAAAGAAAGCGCTGCCAGGGAGACAACCCGGATGTTTTAGAGATTAATTTATTTCTGTTGAGTGCTTCTATTAGTCTAAAAACAAAAAAAATTAAAGAGGGGAATCCAAAACTTTTCAAAAAGGAAAGAGAAAGTGAGAGAGACAAAACATTGTTGAAGTGGGAGAGCTCCTTGAATTTTGGTCGTGCTCATGGAAACTTTGCGAATCTTAATTATAGAAACTTTTCATCAAAAATAATTATCCCCTTGTACAATTCCATTGTATTATAAAAATAATGTGCCATGGTTTGCCTTTAGGATGTTTACAATGCTTGTTGGTTTGTACGGTGCAGGATAGAAACTTTGGCTGTAGTGCGTGATTTTAAATTTTTTACTGGAACGTCAAACGGTTATGAATCTTTTTGAAATGTTTTGATGTACAAATTTTGTATTTTTCCTAATTTTTGTAGAATTGTTGGGGTATTATAAGTATGGTGAATGTTCAGATTGCTACAGACTGTTCTGTTTTTGAAAGATTCAGTTTTTGATGCATACTTTGCTTGTTTTGATAAAACTATCAATTTCTATCAGTGGATTAAGCCATGGAAAAGCTATATTACAGTAGACACAATGCAAAAAAATAAATATGAACTGGTTTGCAACATTACCTAGAGTAGTGATTTGCTTTATTATACTAACGGATCTTACCGAGTTTTCTGTTGAAGTTTTGTGTGGATGAAGTGTTTGATCGAGGAGGTCTCGATATGAGGAAAAGGAATAGAGGAAAGAGCTCAAGCTTGGGGATGCCCAAGGAACCCCAAGTAAATATTCAAGGAGACTCAAGCGTCTAAGCTTGGGTATGCCCTGGAAGGCATCCCCTCTTTCTTCAACAAGTATCGGTATGTTTTCGGATTCATTTCGTTCATGCGATATGTGCAAGTTTTGGAGCATCTTTTGCATTTAGTTTTCACTTTTCTTTTTTGCACCATGCTGGTATGATATTGTCCTTGGTTTATTTATAGAATGCTCGTTGCACTTCACTTAAATCTTTTGAGTATGGCTTTATAGAATGCTTCATGTGCTTCACTTATATCATTTGAAGTTTGGATTGCATGTTTATCTTCACATAGAAAACCGCCATTTATAGTATGGTCTTTGGCTTAACTTATATTTGTTAGAGCATGGGCATATCTTTTGTAGAAAGAACTAAACTCTCTTGCTTCACTTATATCTATTTAGAGAGATGACAGGAATTGGTCATTCACATGGTTAGTCATAAAATCCTACATAAACTTGTAGATAGCTGAATATGATATGTTTGATTCCTTGCAATAGTTTTGCGATATAAAGATGGTGATATTAGAGTCATGCTAGTGGGTAGTTGTGGATTGTAGAAATACTTGTGTTGAAGTTTGTGATTCCCGTAGCAAGCATGTATGGTGAACCGTTGTGTAACGAAGTTGGAGCATGAGGTATTTATTGATTGTCTTCCTTATGAGTGGCGGTCCGGGACGAGCGATGGTCTTTTCCTACCAATCTATCCCCCTAGGAGCATGCGCGCAGTACTTTGTTTCAATGACTAATAGATATTTGCAATAAGTATGTGAGCTCTTTATGACTAATGGTGAGTCCATAGATTATACGCACTCTCACCCTTCCATCATTGCTAGCTTCTTCGGTACTATGCATTGCCCTTTCTCACCTCGAGAGTTGGTGCAAACTTAGCCGGTCGTGATATGATACGCTCTATCACACATAAGCCTCCTTATATCTTCCTCAAAACAGCCACCATACCTACCTATTATGGCATTTCCATAGCCATTCCGAGATACATTGTCATGCAACTTCCATCATCATCATATACATGACTTGAGCATTCATTGTCATATTGCCTTGCATGATCGTAAGATAGCTAGCATGATGTTTTCATGGCTTCTCCGTTTTTTGATATATTTGCTATGCTAGATTATTGCACATCTCGGTACACCGCTGGAGGCATTCATATAGAGTCATATCTTTGTTCTAGTATTGAGTTGTAAGTAAATAAAGTGTGATGATCATCATTATAGAGCATTACCCCATAAAAAAGAGAGGCCAAAGAAGCCTAAATAAAAAAAGGGGGCCAAAGAAGCCCGCCCAAAAAAGGAGAAAAGGGGCAATGTTACTATCTTTTTCCACACTTGTGCTTCAGAGTAGCACCATGTTCTTCATATAGAGAGTCTCTTATATTGTCACTTTCATATACTAGTGGGAATTTTCATTATAGAACTTGGCTTGTATATTCCGACGATGGGATTCCTCAAGCCCTAGGTCTTCATGAGCAAGCAAGTTGGATGCAGACCCACTTAGTTTCAGTTTGAGCTTTCATACACTTATAGCTCCTAGTGCATCCGTTGCATGACAATCCCTACTCCCCGCATTGACATCAATTGATGGGCATCTCCATAGCCCATTGATTAGCCGTGTCGATGTGAGACTTTCTCCCTTTTTGCCTTCTCCACACCACCTCCACCATCATACTCTATTCCACCTATAGTGCTCTATCCATGGCTCACGCCCATGTATTGCGTGAAAGTTCAATATGTTTGAGAACATCAAAAGTATGAAACAATTGCTTGGCTTGTCATCGGGGTTGTGCATGATTTGAATTTTTTGTGTGATGAAGATGGAGCATAGCCAGACTATATGATTTGGTAGGAATAACTTTCTTTGGCCATGTTGTTTTGAAAATACATGATTGCTTTATTAGTACGCTCGAAGTATTACTGTTCTTATGTCAAATGATAGACTATTGCTTTGAATCACTCGTGTCTTAATATTCATGCCATGATTAGAACTATGATCAAGATTATGCTAGGTAGCATTCCACATCAAAAATAATCTTCTTTTATCATTTACCTACTCGAGGACGAGCAGTAATTAAGCTTGGGGTTGCTGATACGTCTCCGTCGAATCTATACTTTTGATTGTTCCATGCCAATATTATTCAACTTTCATATAATTTTGGCAACTTTTTGTACTATTTTTGGGACTAACATATTGATCCAGTTCCCAGTACTAGTTCTTGTTTGTTGCATGTTTTATGTTTCGCAGAAACCCATATCAAACAGAGTCCAAACGGGATAAAAACGGAAGGAATAAAAACGGATGGAGAATATTTTTGGAATATTTGTGACATCTGGGAAGAAGAATCAACACGATACGGTGCCCGAGGGGGTCACGAGGCAGGGGGGCGCCCCTGACCCTCGTGGGCAACCCATAAGGCGGTTATGGCTCTTCTTTGGCCGCAAGTAAGCTAATTTTCGGAGAAAATCTGGGCGAATGTTTCAATCCAATCGGAGTTACGGATCTCTGTATATAAAAGAAACGTTGAAAGGGCAGAATCAGATAGCGCAGAAACAGAGAGAGACATAGAGATAGATCCAATCTTGGAGGGGCTGTCGCCCCTCCCACGCCATGGGAGCCAAGGATCAGAGGGGAATCCCTTCTCCCATCTAGGGAGAAGGTCAAGGAAGAAGAAGAAGAAGGGGGGCTCTCTCCCCATTGCTTTAGGTGGCACCGGAACGCCGGCGGGGGCCATCATCATCACCGCGATCTACACCAATACCTCCATCATCTTCACCAACATCTCCATCACCTTCCCCCATCTATATTCAGCGGTCCACTCTCCCTGTCGGGGTAATGGGCCATGGGTAGGCTGACCCAGGACCCAAGATCTTTCAAGACATCGGGGCAGGCCGCGCCCCTCAGCCGAGTCCTAGCTGGCGACCTTCGAGAAGGCCGAGTCGGTGGCGACCTTGGAGGCCAAGTCCCAGCTAGCGACCCGGAGAAGCTGAGTCCTCAGATGGCGACTCTGAAGCAAGCCGACTCTGGACTTGCGACCTCTCAAGGGGCCGACTATGAGAGTCGGCCCGCGACCTTCCACGAACCGATCTGTGGTACAGCCCGGCGTGGCTGTCCCTCATAGCCTGGGAGGAAGGCATGGCTCTGATGAGCGCGTCGCCCGAAGATCTCCGGCAAGCGCGGCATTGTTGCCATGCCTCCCTGACCTCAGCCACAGTCGCGAGCCTTGTGCCCACGACTGATGGCAGCGTCTGGCCCGAGAGATCGCGGGCCCCTGTCGAGAGATAGAAGAAGGCGGCGGAGAGCTCGAAGGCGGCCATGTGGGGCCGGCCTTCCCAGTCGGCCGCCTCGGCCGAGCCCCACGAGCCATAAGCAGATTGGGCCGGGGAGTGGCGGCGGTGATCGCCTAGCAGACGGCAGCACTTGTTCCCCGACCCTATGACCGAGCCTGCGTCATCGAGTGCTGCCTGATATGATACGCACATCATGAGGCCGCCGATCGGCGGGCCCCAAGCAGGAGGAGGGCGGCGCAAGAGAGGCGGCGATCGGGGCCACTCCCGGTCAGATTAGCATTGTACCCTGTGGGTAGGCCTATCTAAACCCAGGGGCACCCATGCAAAGGTTGGCCCTAGACAGGTTTAGACACATAGCAAGAGGGGAAAGAGCTAGCCTCGCTCCTCCCTGCCTCCAAATAGCTCGAGGAGCACCTTTGTACTATCACCCCATAGTGATCATCACGGAGACCCATGAGCAGCGATGAGGGTGTTATCTCCTCGGAGAGCCCCGGCTGGGTAAGATTAGCGGCGTGCATATCTTCGCCTCATCCGTTTCGAGCACCGGCGACGTTCTACTCGCCCCCACCATGATAAGCCACCCGTTGGCATATGTCGCATCAACCCCGACATTTGGCGCCCGGCGTGGGGCAAGGTGCACCGTCGTCCGGAGATCATTGCGGGCGGGAACCCTTTCCTCCTGGCGGCGTAGCCAGCCAGCTCGCCAGATGGAGTCTGCATCGGCGCATTGTCGCGGCGCCCGAAGCCCGCTGGCGCTGCGGCGGCCTCGCCCGAACTCATTGGCGAGTGCGCCTCTCCGACGAACCCGTCTTGAGCGCGGTAGCGGGTGACCCGAGAACCTTCGCGGACCTCCTCGACCAACTCCAAGTCGCCGCGCGAGCCCGCCAGACTTGAGTCTGTAAACTCCTCCGACCCGATGCTGGTCGACTCCGACGCCCGTATCGCTGATATCTTCCCCACCAACGTGGTGGTCTATGATGAAACGCTCCCGTGCGAGGAGAGCGATGGAAGCGCCGTCCGCGGAGGTGCTGCGTCATCGCCACCGCAAGCACTCCGGGCGCGCCGAGATCCGCTGCTGCGGCCCTGCGGAGACTGTCCGCGCCCCTCGGAAGGGCGCGGACGCGAAGATCTGGAAAAACGCCGCCTTGAGATCACTGAAGGCGCCAAGATTAGCAAGCATGAGGCGCTTATGCGAAACCTGCCAGCGAGATGGACGCGCTGTAAGCGGCTTCGCCGGCTCCGGCCGGGCGAGCCGTCTCGGTGCGGTCCGAGAGAGCGGCGGCGCCATCGCCGATCTATTCGGGCGGCGCCCGTGTCGCCACCCCTTCGGAGAACATCCGCGCCGTAGCGGCGGCAAGAAGTGAGAACCTCGGCGAAAAAGCGCCAGCGTAATAACGGGGCGAGTCAGCAGCTCCTCGATCACGGTTCTTTGCGAGAATCGGCGAGCAGCCGCCCGGCGTCTGGCAGCGGCAGAATGACGACCTACCCCTCGCCGAGATCAAGTGCGACCTCCGGACGCCGACCGGCGAAGTCCACGGGAGAAAAGAAGGAGCCGGCTGCGAGCCTGGCCGGACTCGTATCACCATCGGCGTGACCAAGGCGGCCGTCCCAGGCGATGGAGCGGCGAGATGATTATCTGCCTCCCGCCCGAAGAGACGGCGAGTCTCTCCACCGCTGTTGAGCATCCGACTCTCGGAGAGTCGCCTTAGCCGCCGAGAGAGTCGGAAAACGGCGCCCGCCACCGGATCGACCGACTTCACAGATCCTGGTGTTAGAAGAAGAAGATGAGCTGGGTCCGCCTTGCCGGGCCCGTGTCGAGCGAGCCCTTCCCCAAAGGGTTCACGCTCCCCGAGATCGCCCAAGTACACGGCTCCATGAAGCGGAGGATTGGTTGATAGACTACTCCACAGCCGTCAACATCGCCAATGGCAACAAGCGGGTTGCCGTAAAATATATTCCCCTCATGCTCGAGGCACGGCTCGGACATGGCTGAACTGCACAAGCCCGCAGCATCAACAGCTGGGTCGACTTCACTGAAGCCTTCATTCGCCTTCACCAAAGACGTACAAGCGACCTCCCAAGCTCGCCCAGCTCTCCTTGTGCGTGCAAGGCCCGAAAGAATCAGCGCGACTATCTCACGCTGTTGGGCGAACTCCGAAACTCCTGCGGCGTGCATGAGGTGCGAGCCATTGAGTACTTTTACGGCCGGGTGCGAGAAGGCACCCTCCTCAAGCACAAGCTCCTCTGCGGCGAGCCGAAACCCTTAACCGCTGATGATCAGCGAACAAATGCGCCACGGCCGACTCCTCTATGAAAGCGGAGATCCAAGTCAGCCTTGGTGGCAAGGTGACTCCCGAGCTCCCAGAACCCGGCTGGAGATGCCGGCCGGCGGCAACAATGAGAATGACAACAAGCGTAAAGCCCCCGGCCGACTTCCAGCGATCGGCGGTCGCAACGATGAAGATTAGCAAGCTGGAGGGGCAGCCTCGGCCAAGCGGCGAAGGCGGCAAGTCAATTGGTTGCGGCTTTCTCTTATAAGCGGACTCGGATGGTCCTTGCAAGTTTCACGGCGGCCTTGGGCCGTCAAACCACACCACGAAAGTGCCACGGCTTGTCGGGATCGCCAAGGGGGCGGCCTCGCCCCCGACCGCCCTGCGGGCCGCCCGCCGCCTCCGCCGCCTCCGCTGCCGGCCTTCGGCCGGTCAGCGCAGTCAAAACGAGTTCCCGAAAAACACGGAGCATATGTTGTGTTCACGGTCTGGCAGATGATCGGCAGCGGCGCCAACAGCAGCAAAGTCAGCGCAGTGGCGGCGAAGCTCGAATTCATGCATTGGTGCGAAAGCCCATCACCGAGTCGGGCAGATCACCCGGAGGTGATGCGAGTCCGGCTCTTACGTTGGTTCTCGGGCGACCTTGGCCACGAGATAGGCGGGCCGCCCGTTTCTCGCGGGTCACGATAGGCGGAGGCAGCAGCATAAACATCTGTACAAGGACACCATGGAAGCTTCGGAATCGGCGGAGGCAGCTGCAGAGCAACCGCACCGTGTTCCATGGAATCGTGCGGCCTCTCTGTTCGCCCGATTAGCAAGATCACGATAGGCGTCCTCTTCGGAGACAAAGATCACTTCCGCCGAGAGCCAGTCTGGTTCGAGGTGGTGGATTTGGAGAGCCCGTACCACGCGCTGCTAGGTCGGCCAGCCTTGGCCAAATTCATGGCGGTTCCCCTCGCCTACCTCAAGATGAAGATGCCGAGTTCAAGGGATCGACCATTGCCGGCGACTACAAGAAGTCGTCCGCTGTCTGCGCCGAGAAGCGTCGGCTGGCGAGTCTTTGGTGATCGCGGCGAAGCGGCTCCTTGATCGTGTCGTGGCGATGGCTGGGAAGCAGCGGAGATGTCGCTGACCCCAAGGAGTCGGAGGCGAAGGATCATTCAAGCGGCTAAAGAAACAAAGAAGATACCCTTGGACCGGAGCACCGGAGAAGTACCTGTCATAGGCCTTGGCCTCGGCGGCAAATAGGAAGGCGAGCTCGTCGATTTCCTCCGTGAGAATCGGGACATCTTCGCATGGTCCCCCAAGGACATGCCAGTGTACCAAGCAGGTCGCCGAGCACAAGCTACATGTCGGGCGGATGTGAAGCCCGTCGAGGCAGCCTTTGCGCTGCTTGTCAGAAGAGAAGAGAAGAGTCGTCGGAGAAGAGATAGCCCTGCTTCTGGCAGCCGGATTCATCATGGAAGTATTTTTTCCAGAATGGTTGGCCAACCCTGTGCTGGTTTTGAAGAAGAACAAGCAGTGGCGGATGTGCATTGACTACACCAGCCTCAACAAAGCCTGCCCGAAAGACCCGTTTGCTTTGCCAAGGATCGATCAGGTGATAGACTCCACAACGGATGCGGTTGTTGAGCTTCTTGGATGCGTATTCGGGATATCATCGATCAAGCTGAATCCAGCAGACGGATCAAGACCGCCTTCATCACGCCCGTTTGGAGCCTTACATTATTCGACCATGGCGTTCGGCGAGGAACGGCGCCACCTTTCAGCGTTGCATGCGAAGTGCCTCCTCAAGCAACTTCGGCGAGAGCGCCCATGTTTATGTAGATGATGTGGTGGTAAAGCGGAGGCGTGGGGCGCTGCTAGAAGACCTCAAAGAGACCTTTGAGAATCTGCGCCGATTCAGATCAAGCTCAATCGAGAGAAATGCGTGTTGAGTCCCACCGGCCAGCTCCTCGATTTTCTGGTCTCCGAGCAGCGGCATAGAGTGCAACCTGTGAAGATCAAGGCCATTGAGAGGATGGAGGTACCCAACCGGCTGCTGGATGTCGCAGTTCACCGCTGCTGCTGGCTTCAATAAGCCGATTCATCAGTCGGCTGGGAAAGCTCTGCCATTGTATCAATTGATGAAGAAGACCACCTTTTTTGAGTGGAACCACAAGGCAGATGAGGCATTTCTCCAACTGAAGAAGATGCTGGCGACTCCCCCTGTGTTGGCGGCTCCGACTCCCAAAGAGCCCATGCTCTTGTACATTACCGCCACCACGGGTAGTCGGCCTGATTATTGTAGTCGAGCATAAGGAGGAAGGCAAAGCGCTCGGTCGAGAGACCGATATATTACTGGCGAGAATCTAATCGGTCTCAAGCAGAACTACCCTCACTACGGAAGATGTACTCTGGCGTGCATTTTGCCGCCAAGAAAGTGAAGCCCTACTTTCAAGAGCATCCAATCACTATGGTTTGCACCGCTCCACTCGCCGAGATCGCCGAAGTCGAGATGCCTCCGGACGAGTGGCCAAGTGGGCTATTGATCTAGCTCCTACACCATCTACTATCAACCTCGCACCGCCATCAAATCGCAGCGCTAGCCGACTTCCTCGTCGACCGGGCGAGACTCAATACTTGCCGCTGCGCCCGACTCTACTCATTGGCGCGCGACCGGCGGCTCCAAGATGCGCTCGGCCTCGGGCGGCGTTGTCCTCACCTCCCCAAAGGCGACAAGCTCGAGATCGTCTTGCAAATCCGCCGCGCCTCCAACAACGTTGCCGAATATGAAGCGCTTCGTCCACGGGCTCGGCTTGCCAAAGAACTCGGCATTCGCGGATCACGTGCTATGGCGACTCCGACTTAGTGGTTCGGCAATCATCCGTGCGATGGGGCGCCAAAAGACGCAAACATGGCGAGCTACGCTTCCTGGTGCAGCAACTCAGCGGATATTTTGAAGGATGCGAATTCCTCCACGTGCCAAGAAACGACAACGATCAAGCAGACGCATTGGCGCGAGTCGGCTCCACTCGCGAGGCGATACCTTCTGGCGTCGCCCTTCAGCGCCTCCTCAAGCCGTCTATCAAGCCTTCACCAGAATCCGACTCTATTTTCGTGCCAGCTCCGCCAGAGATAGCCGGACCTGACTCCAAGACCCCAGCCAGCGACCTCAAAAGCGCGATCGGCCGGAGAGCAGCGCCGATTGGCCGGGGACTGCGCCCGATCGGCTGAGGGCTGCGTCGTCGGCCGAGGACTTCAAAGCCCGACCCGGGGACTGCGTCAGTCGGCCTGGGAGCTGCCCCAATCGGCCCAGAGATTCCCTCAATTCAGCAAGCGGCGTGATCCAACCGCCGCCTCCCAGCCCACCGCCCTTGTCCAAGTCGGCTGTGGTGGCGAGTTGAAGAGATAGCGGCACCTTCATGGGCGCAGCCCATCCTCAAGTTCCTAGTAAACAAGGAGTTACCTGCAGACGAGACTCTGGCTCGGCAAGTGCAACGCCGAGCGGCAGCCTACACCATAGTCAACAGAGAGTTAGTTAGGCGCAGCGTTACTGGTGTCCACTAGCGATTCGTAGAATCAGAACAAGGCCAAGCGATCCTCAGAGACATCCATCAGGGCGAGTGTGGCCACCATGCGGCTTCAAGAGCGCTCGTGGCCAAAGCCTTTCGGCATGGTTTCTTTTGGCCGACTGCCCTGGAAGAAGCTAAAGAACTAGTCAAGAAGTGCAAGGGGGTTGCCAGGTGTTCCGCTCCAAGCCCCTTCAGCTGGCTTCTGCGCTGAAGACAATCCCCATCGCCTGGCCCTTCGCAGTTTGGGGCCTGGACATGGTGGGACCTTTCAAGACGGCCCGAGGCGGCCTAACTCATTTGCTCGTTGCAGTGGACAAGTTCACCAAGTGGGTAGAAGCAAAGCCCATCAAGAAATTAAGCGGGCCTGGCGGTGACCTTCATTGCCGACATCACGCGATGCAGATGCGGCATACCGCACAGCATCATCACGAACAGCGGCACCAATTTCGCCAAAAGCGCCTTAGCTCGTTTACGCGCGACGCGAGACATCCGGTGGACTTAGCGTCCGTTGCCCATCCGCGATCAAGCGGCGGTGGAACGAGCCAACGGCCTCATCCTGTCCGGCATCAAGCCTCGATTGGTCGAGCCTCTCGAGCGCTCGGCTGGTTGTTGGGTGGAAGAGCTGCCTGCCGTCCTCTGGAGTCTGCGCACGACTCCGAACAGGTCAACCGGCTTCACGCCGTTCTTCCTCGTCTACGGTGCCGAAGCCGTCATCCCAACGGACATACAATTCGACTCTCCACGAGTCTCCATGTAGACCGAAGAGGAGGCTGAAGAAGCACGCCAAGATGGTGTCGATCTGCTGGAAGAGGGCCGACTGTTGGCGCTCAGTCGGTCCGGCATCTACCAGCAGAGTCTGCGCCGATACTACAACCGCAAGGTCAAGCCAAGATCATTCCAAGAGGGCGACCTTGTGCTCCGGCTGATTCGAGAGAACAGCCGCCAGCCTAAGTTGTCGGCGCCTTGGGAAGGTCCCTTCATCATCGGCAAGGTGCTGAGGAGCAGCGCCTACTATTTGATCGATGCTCGAAGCCTCGAGCACGCATAAGAAGGGCGGCTCGGCAAAAGCGAGTGCGCGTGGGCATAAATCTTCTTGAAGATTTTACGATTGATCTTGATATGTATCCGCTACCCCCCTTTGTATTAAGTACTACGGACCTTAGGCCCCGAGGCGAGCTCGGGGACTGCCTTTGATTATCTGTATGATATGGATCACGCTTCGAAATGCTTCTCCTTTTTCCATACCGTCGGCACGGGTCCGACTAGTAAATGAGGACTCCTCCTGTGTGCTATGTAATGCTTCCTAAAGTCAGACAAGTAATGTGCTGCGCTCAAAGCCGTCTCCTGCGGAAAGCCGCTTGATTCATGAGCGTGTCGATGGTGAGGACGGAAAGAGCGGCCACACATGAAAACCGGCTAAGGACTTAAGAGCTACGCATAGCCCAAGCCGGCTCCCAACCTCCCCCCCACTGAGCTGACTCGCGAGTAGTCGGCTCATAGTCTCAACCTTTATCAAGGACGGCCGACTCTCGAGAGTCGACCTGTCGACTTTCAGCCAAACTTGCCAGGATGTTCTAAGCGACTAAGTACTTGCCTCCTAAAGTAGCTCAGCACTTGACCGGTGGCGATCCATGAGCGTGCCCAGTGGCAAGGCGGCAACCAAAGGAAGGCGGCAAAGGAAAAACAGTCTAAGAACCGAAGCAAGGAAAGGCGGAAACTTGATAAATATTTACATAAGGCCCTTGGCGAATACACTCCATGGTGGAATTGTTATGAATGACAAGTTTTTCAAGAAACAAAAAAAGCAGTGAGCCGAAGCACTCTAGGGGGCGGCCTTCGGAGCCGGAGGGCCGGAGGTGGCGGCGGTGTCGGACGTCGGGGCAGCCGGCTCGGCGGCCTCGGCTTAGTCGCCTCCAGCGATGGTCGCCTTGTCCCGAGGCTCGTTCTTTGGAGGCACGATCAGTGAGGCCAGCCGCTGCCGTTTCTGGCGCCTCCTCCTCGCCTTCGCCCTCCGACTCGCCCTCCTCCTCGGTGCTGGAGCCGATCACCTCCGCCGAGTCCTCCTCGTACTCCGGGTGCATCCCGAACCACTCCGGCGGCACCTCCTCGCCGCCATCGGTCCTTCCGAGCACGAAGGCGCTGGTTTCCGTGTACTCAGCGATGGCGCGCCAGCATCGGCAAGGCGCTTCCACGACCTCGGATCGGCTGGGCTTGGACGGAGCGGCCAGCGGTCGAGTCCAGCCAGTACCACCCTGGCGAACTCCAAGGCGGCGTGCTCAGCGCACGCAGCGGCGAGCCTCAAGCTTGAAGCGACCGGCGGCGACCTCGGCCCGGTCGGCCGTCCGGCTGGCGGTGCGGAGAGCCGCACCTCCGGCCACGGTAGCAACGACTTGGCGCCGGCGCGTTGAAAACGGCGCGCGAGCGGTGGCAGGTCGGCGAGCCCGATGCTCAAGAGCTGCTCGTCGATGGTTGAGGCGTTGGCGGCAATCACCTCACCTCTTGCCCTCCGCTCCTCCCGATCCGCCTCGATGGCGGATGGGCGGCTGCGAATGGCGGGGAAGAAATCTGCCAAAGACAAGAAAGGGGACGGTCGGAAAAACCGGAAGACAGTTCGACCGCGAGTCGAAAGACCAAGAAGAGAAGCCGGAGTTACCATCAGCGATGTCCTCGAGCTCGTGATAGCGGAGGTCGGCATCGCCTCGCGGTCGGTCGAGGCGGACCGCTCCATCTCGAACTCAGCTAGGAGGCTACCTCCAGCGACTTGGCGTCCTCCGCGCCTTCGCGGCAGTTCATACCTTTCGGCCAGCTGCGCGTCGCCGGCAGGTCGCGCTCTTAAGCGAGCTTATCGCCTCCTCCTCCTTAAGCGGCAGGCGGTATTGGCCTCGCCAGCTGCTCTGAAGGCGGCATTGGCGCCTAAAGCTCGAAGAAAGACAAAGCATCGTCAAGAAGAAAGGTCGCCGGGGAGATCCGGCCCGACTGCTCAGCAGTCGGCCCGAATCTCGGGGACTACAGCCAGCAGTAGCGCATGTGCGCCCTTGAGAAAGAAGAAAGAAGGAAGGTCGCCGGGGAGATCCGGCCCGACTGCTCAGCAGTCGGCCCGCATCTCGGGGACTACAGCCCGCGGGTGCGCCAGCGCGCCCCCGCGAAGAAGGAAGAATCGGCTCACCTCGACTTTCCGCCAGATCGGCGGTCCGCTTCCTCAGCTCCTCAACATTGCGGTTGAAGGCAGTGGCGCGGAGGTTGTGATACTCCTGCAAGGCCGGCAAAGCAAAGTCAGTCTTTGGAGCTCGCTAGCCTGAGTTCCGAGCCGCCTGCTCAGCAGCCGACTCCGAACTCGGGGACTACACCCAGTGGGTCTTGTTGGCGCACACAAAAAAAAGACAAGAGACCAAAAAGGAAAAGCAAGCATACCGGACGGAGTCGCGAGGCGAATCGTCTTGGTGTAGAGTTGGGCGTTGCCTTCTTTGCGCAACTTGGTTTGGGCGTCAAGAGAGCTGATTCAGCGGGCGGTGCGCCAGCGCACCCGGCCGGTGGGGCAACCTGGAAGCCTCGGCATCGAGGTTCGCCATCTTTGGCGGCGTCGGTCTCCCGAGCTCATGGCGCCGAGCTTCGTCCTCTCGATCCGGCGCGTTGGCACGTCGACTGAAAAAGCAGCGCGCGTCGGCATAAATCGCGATCGGCGGATCTGCGGAGTCCACCGGCTGCTTCTGTGCGGCCTCGGAGGCAGGCGGCGGAGGTGGCGGAGGCGGCGCGTGATATCCGAGCCCGGCGTCGCCACCGTCCTCGCGCGAAGGTTTGCGGCGCCGACCTCCCGGTCTGGCCCGTGAACTTCGAGGAAGCGGCGGCGCCGGCAACAGCGGAGGGCGAAACGCCGCCGCTCGGCGGCAAGCAGCCTCCTCGATATCCCGCCGCGCGCTGTGGCCACGGCCTCCTCCAGTGCCGCTGGCGTTGGCGGCCGCCTTCTCGGCTGCGCCTTCTCGGCGGTCGGCCTCCTCCTCCTCGCGCTTCTCCTGCGCGTTCGTCGTCGCCTCCGGAGGTCGGCGGGGTCAATCCGCCGTGTGTTGGCGTGCGTCGTCGCCGACCCGTGTGGAGGGCGGCTCTTTCAAAGGAAAGGGGGCGCTGGAGAAGATTGGAGAAATCGAGAAAGACTCGGCGAGATCGGAAAAGAAATAAGGGGTGAGAGACTTACGAAGAAACGATGGCGGCCTTTTCACTTCCTTCCGGGGCGGTTGGCCTTCAGCGGCCGCCTCCTCCCGCTTAGTCGGCGGCGGTTCCCTTAGGCTTCTTCGACCTGCCGCCGGGCCTTCGGCCCGGCGTGGCGCCTCTTTCGCCCGGCTTGGTTGGAGGGCCAGCTCTCGGTGGCGGCGGGGCGACTTCCGCGTCGACATCGCCCTCGGGCCAGTCGGCAAAGGTCGCCGATGGTCTGAGGCCGCCGTCTTCCTCCTCTCCGCCGCCTTCGGCGTCGGCCTCAGCGCGCGGCCCCCAAGTCGGGGTCGTCGGCGTCGTGACCTCGTGATCGAGGGGCGTAGTCACGCGGCTCCCTCGTGGCACCGGCAGCGGGCGCCGTGAGAGGGTTCTGCTCAAAGATGCCAACAAGATCAGAGCTTGAAGTCGGATGAAAGCAAGATCAAAATGCAGACGGAAGCAACTTACCACTGTCGGAGGGTTGTCACGCGAGTACGGCTCCTTGCCGAACTGCCACTCGTCCGTGAACCCGGAGTGGGCGATGAGGTTCACCATGTTCGCCACTTCTCCACGCGGCATGTCCTTGGTGCACAGCCGGCTTGGATCGTGTCGGCCGCTCATCTGACAGATGAGGTGGGGCCGGCCTTGGAGCGGAAGTACCGGCGCGCCACGAAGGCGGCAGAGATCGGGCGACGAGCCCCTCCGCTGCGTCATGACTCGGGAGGCGCCAGCGCCCGACTCCGGTCAGCGACTTCGCCGGTGGGACCAGGTGGGCGGCGGCGATCGGCTCGGGTCGAAGGCGGCAGGTTGACCTAGTCGCCGTCGGTGGAGCGTTCTTCACGTAAATCGTCTTCGCCACATCTTCACCGATTTCACCGGTGGGATGGGCGAAAAGGGTTGTCGGCCGTCGTCGTCGCCGCGTACGTAGAGTGCCCTGCTTGTCTTTGGCGTGCGGCAGCCCTGAGTGCGAGCCGAGGAGAAGAACTCCCCACAGCTCGAGGTGGGAGAACGCCGATGTAGCCCTCGCGCAGGGTGGCGGCGGGAGAAGCACCACGCGTTGGGGGTGAGTGGTGCGGCTGCAGACTATGAAACTTCGAGGAAGGGCGGAGAACCCGCTCTCGGGAGCCCATCCAGCGCATAAGATGCGGCGGAAGATGACCCGCTTCGCCGCCGCGGGCTGGGCGGATCTCTCCCAGCGGGCGCGGGGCGGGCTGCACCAAATCCGCTCGGGGGGCGGCGGGTTTTGTGGAGAACTTCGATGTCCTCCGCGTCACGTCGAACCATCCCATTCGCCCGGGCCTTGGCGAAGCGGCGGAAGAAGAGCTCATCGTCGGCGAGGAGGAGCACTGCGCTTCGCCGCGAGGAAGAAAGCGACGGAGCGGGGCGAAGGAAGAAGAAAGGCAAGAAAGCGGGGAGGAGTGCGGCGTCTTGAGCCACCGCTCCCCCTCTGCCTACTTATAGCCCTACGGGCTGAGAAGCCGAGGGGGCGACGTGGGGATTAACTGCGCCCACGATCCCACGACGCCCCACGATTAACCCCCACGAAGTTACTGCGTGCAGTAACAACGTGGGGATGCTAACCGCCCTCGGCCGTAGCGTATCCGCTCGGGAGCCGAGGCGCTGTAATGGCGAGCCCACGGCGGCCCGTCCCATCACGTGGCGATGGGCTGGCAGGCTACTCGCCTCCACGTGGCACCACGCGACAGGACCGTCTCATAAGTGGCGGGGCGTAACGTCGCCGCGGTTTCCCGCCACGACTTGCGAATGGCGGCCCCTCTACGGGGCCAGGCCGACTCCGGCGAGGCAGCCCAAAGACGCGGCAGCCGAATCTCAGAGTCGGCACTGCAGCGACTAAAACTACGAAGCCCACGAGGTGGCGCCCGGGCCTCGCCCGACCGAGGACTCTGTCGGGGTAATGGGCCATGGGTAGGCTGACCCGGGACCCAAGATCTTTCAAGACATCGGGGCAGGCCGCCCTCGGCCGAGTCCCGGTGGCGACCTTGAGAAGGCCGAGTCGGTGGCGACCTCGGAGGCGAGTCCGGTGGCGACCGGGGCCGAGTCCTCGGATGGCGACTCTGAAGCAAGCCGACTCTAGACTTGCGACCTCTCAAGGGGCCGACTATGAGAGTCGGCCCGCGACCTTCACGAACCCGATCTGGTACAGCCCGGCGTGGCTGTCCCTCATAGCCACAGGAGGAAGGCATAGCTCTGATGAGCCGCGTCGCCGGAGATCTCGGGTAGGCGCTTTGTTGCCATGCCTCCTGACTTTGAGCCACGGTCTGCGAGCCTTGTGCCCACGGTGATGGGCGTCTGACCCGAGAGATCGCGGGCCTTGTCGAGAGATAGAAGAAGGCGGCGGACAGCTCGAAGGCGGCCTGTGGGAGCCGGCCTTCCCAGTCGGCCGCCTCGGCGAGGCCCCACGAGCCATAAACCAGATTGGGACGGAGTGGCGGCGGTGATCGCTGACAGGGCGGCCTTTGTTCCCATGACCCCATGACCGAGCTGCGTCATCACGAGTGCTGACAATATTCTTTGTCCATGAGGCCCGCCGGTCGGCGGGCCGAAGCCGGCGAGGAGGGCGGCTGCTGAAGAGGCCCGGCGGCTGGGGCCACTCGGTCAGATTACCGTTGTACCCGGGTAGGCCTATAAACCCAGGGCACCCATGCAAAGGTTCGGCCCTAGACGAGTTTAGACACATAGCAAGAGGGAAAGAAGCTAGCCTCGCTCCTCCACGCCTCCAAACAGCTCGAGGAGCACCTTTGTACTATCACCCCATAGTGATCATGCGGAGACCCATGAGCAGCGATGGGGTGTTATCTCCTCGGAGAGCCCCGAAGCTGGGTAAGATTCACCGGCGTGCATGTCTTCGCCTCATCCCGTTTCCAGGCACCGGCGACGTTCTACTCGCCCCCACCATGATAAGCCACCCGTTGGCATATGTCGCATCCAACCCCCGACACTCCCGCAACCCGCTGTACCCTATACTTGAACATGGTGCTTTATGCTTCATATTATTATTATCCAATGATGTGTTGCCATCCTATGATGTCTGAGTAGATTTTCGTTGTCTTGCCGGTGATTGATGAATTGCTATGATTGGTTTAATTTTCTTGGGGTTATTTTTCTGTCCTATTGTGCCCTCCGTGTCGCGCAAGCTTGAGGGATTCCCGCTGTAGGGTGTTGCAATATGTTCATGATTCGCTTATTGTGGGTTGATTGAGTGACAGAGGCATAAACCCGAGTAAGGGGATTGTGGCGTATGGGATAAAGGGGACTTGATGCTTTAATGCTATGGTTGGGTTTTACCTTAATGATCTTTAGTAGTTGCAGATGCTTGCTAGAGTTCCAATCATAAGTGCATATGATCTAAGAAGAGAAAGTATGTTAGATTATGCCTCTCCCACATCAAACTTGCTATCGGTCTTGTAAAGTTGTCAATTGCCCAGGGACAATTTCACAACTCCTACCACCACTTTTCCACACTCGCTATATTTACTTTATTGCTTCTTTATATAAACAGCCCCTAGTTTATATTTACGTGCTCTTTATTATCTTGCAAACCTATCCAACAACACCTACAAAGTACTTCTAGTTTCGTACTTGTTCTAGGTAAAGCAAACGTCAAGCGTGCGTAGAGTTGTATCATTGGTCGATATAACTTGAGGGAATATTTGCTCTACCTTTAGCTCCTTGGTGGGTTCGACACTCTTACTTATCGAAAGAGGCTACAACTGATCCCCTATACTTGTGGGTTATCACACGTGCATTGCACGCATCAGATTTTGCAACCAAATTAAGAATAAATACCACACTATAGCATGTAAGCTCTGAGTCATATATGCCTGATGTAGACCTTCGTTTAATTCTTATTGTTCATCTCATTCAAAATCAATTAGTTTTTATAAAAAATCTAGGGCCTCTTGGATTCGTAGGATTTCATGGGATTATAGTGGAATGTCGTCTTGAATCCTATAGGATTATACAAGTGTTTGATTGTTCATAGAAAAAACGCAGAATTCTTTCAAAGAGGTTTGATTGGATGGGATGTTTCCTATGAAATCTAGTACAAATGAATCATATGGAAAAATTCCTATGGTTTACAATCCTACGAATCAAACAACCAAGATAGGAAAAATTCCTAAGGATTAGAATCCTCCAAAATTCCTTTGAGAATCCTTTGAATCAAAGAAGCCCTTAATCTATTTTATGATTCATGGAATCGTGCATTGTAAAGCATAAAGTAAATACAAATAATGGCAATTCAACTGGAAAAAAGTTTGGGCAGTTATGATACGGAAGATTCTAGAACAAAGGAGAACCATTCTTGTTTTGAGGTTTGTGCATTATGCTTAAGTTCAACCATGGAGTCTGCTAGATTGTACATGTGGCAAAATCTGGTGGGGAGCTACAAGATGGTCCGAGGGGCCGAGTGGAGGGAGACTATGAAGGAGTGCACAAGTGTTGCTTGTTGCACTCAGTGGGCAAGAACGTGCGCTGTTGTGCTCAGTGGCGGAGCCATGAAAAATAAATGAGCTAGGGGGCCAAGCATTGCTAATCCTTTATGAGGAGGGCCAATTCATGAACTTAAACCATTTTTAGCAGCAATTGTCTAAAGATCACATTCATATTAGCCTTGATATATAGTTATGTTGGGGGGGTGGGCCCTTGTTGCCCCCTGTCTTCGCCATTGTGCGCGTGTCTGAGAGATGAAGCGGAAGGCATGGATGATGAGAGGGGGATGTTGGATATATAATTAATGTGGGTGTATTAGCTATATATGTAGGGGTTGTTTGGTTCTAGGCCTAGGAGTGCCACACTTTGACATATAATGTTGCCAAACTTGCCTAAGGTTAATTCTTCGAAATGAGAGCCACATGTTGGTAAGCCTAAGGGAATCTTGCCACACTTGTTGTGTGTATGTGATGTGGGACCATAGTGTGGCTTGCCTAAGATGTGGCTTGAACCAAACACACACCTAAGTTGGTCAAATTTGCCTAACCTTAGGTGTGGCAAGCTTTGGCAAACTTAGTCTCAAACCAAACAACCCTGTAATCCTATATAGAGAGGTATAGATTGATCGATGTGGACGTGGGAAAGAGGGTGAGACCTCACTGGATATATCAATTGATCGGTTTGTGTGGAAAACTATGAAATACCTAGCTATATACACACAGACATAGAGGAACATCGATCGTTGCGCATGCAGCGTGAGAGATAAAGAATGCCGATATGATGGAGAGGGGATGTGTGTGGGTGTGTGCCTTCATGGGAGACTGACTGAAGAAAAAGATTGCATGTGTGCGATGGATAATGCCGATTGGTAGTGTGTGTGCATTCATGCGAGAGAAAGTTAGTGGTACAATTATAAAGAGAAGACAGTGTGTGGGTGTAAAAGACTAGGTGAGGTCATAATCAATGTAAAGTTGAATTCAAATATTTGAATAAGAGATCCTGATGTTTGAAACCCATGCATGCATCAATATAACGGAGATCTGCACGGTGTGGTTTGGAAACGAGCATGTTGTAATGTATACACATTGAACAAGGTCAGACATATTTGACTTTGAGATACCGATGGAAGACATCGTTTGGCTACATTGCATCCGTGCATGGACACACTATTCTAATTGGAGATGATGGGTGGCTTTTGCATGACATATCTATATCTATACCCCTATGTATATTATATTTTATATTTTTTATATTGTGTGCAGGTAACTTTAACTTTGAAAGATGGTCGTTGGATGAGGTGAATCCGATGGTGCAGAGATGGCAAATTTGAGCACTATTGGCCGTTGGATATCATTTAGATTCCACTAGATTTTGCCACATGTACAATCTAGAAGACTCCATGGTTGAACTTAAGCATAATGCACAAACCTCAAAATACAAGCACTTCTTCTTTGTTCTAGAATCTTCCGTATCAGAATTGCCCAAATGTTTTTCTACATGATTTGCAATTATTTGTTTTTTACTTTATGTCTTACAACGCACAATTCCATGAATCTTAAAATAGATTAGATTTATTATAAAAACTAGATGACTTTGAATGAAATGAACTATAAGAATTAAACGAACATCTACATCATGCATATATGACTCAAAGCTTACATGTTATAATGTGGTATTTATTCATAATTTGGTTGCCAAATCTCATGCGTGCAATGCACGTGTACCTTACTCTAGTCTAAATGGTGTTTTTGTGTGTGTTGTGCGTGTTGAGGTGCAAATTGTATTTTTTTTGGGTACACGTTAATCTTGTTCTCCCGAAATTTCAAGCCGCGCCTTGTTATGCCGAAATTTCAAGCTAGCGTCTCTGTCTATCGTGCTGCAAAACTCCCGCCTCTTCAACCCTCGCCTTGTTACCCCGAAATATTTAAGATATATCCTTGTCTCGTTGTGCTCCGACAACTCCCTCCATCTCAACCCGCGCCTTGCTATTCCAAAATTACAACGTGCGTGAAAACTCCCACCTCCTGTGAAATCCGGACACGCGAAATGCCCGTGGTACCCTTGAACCGAAAGAACCGCCTCAAATCGGTGGGGGTACTTTCGTAACTTACCGCACATTTCAGACAAGCGCGTCCCTAAGCCATGGTTCCCCACTCCCATCCCATCCGCCCACCCATTCGTACACCGAGGCCATGGAAACCCGCAACCAAGCCCCACACCCTCCTCCGTCAGCCACCCAGCCGGAGCCTCTTCCCCAACGACGTCGTCCACAGCAGCACCTCGACGTCCCTCATCCACCATACCGGATGAGGATCCATCGTTGATCTCGTCATCCCGCCGGTTCAGCCACCCAGTCCTCCACCTCCAAGGAGCTGCCCCGACATTCCACTCGTCTTTCGCGCCATCTGCATTCCCACACCGCCGTCTTCACCCGCACCACCAGAAGAGCATCATCATCACCGTTTTCTCGGATGAAGCTGTGGCCTAATCGGCGCCACCAAAGAGGTTGTACACTAATCACCGCATTTTCTTCTTGATTCGATCTCACGGTGCTGCTGGCGCTCGATACCCGAGCCGACACGGCGCGGCTCCATCCACGGCAGCGTCGCCGACCACTTCCTCCACGACGTCGCTCCCTCGGCGGCGACGTCCGCATCAGTAGGAGCTGCTGCTGCTTTAGCTCTCGCTTGCGCTGCTGCTCTGCTCTTGCTCTCGGTCCCCTGCCTGGTCTGCTCTTGCTCACACTGCTGCTCTTGATCTTGCTCTTGCTTGCGATGCTGCTCCGATTGAGCTACACATCAGTCCATTGAATCGACTTTTGGGTCAGTCGATTTTCAGGGGGTGGGGGGGCTCGCCGGAGTGAAGGAAGAACCAGCCGTGGCAGGGAGGCGGGCTCACCGGAGAGGTACCCCCTATCTATCTTAGGGTTCAGGGTGGGGGCGGTGGCCGCTGGCGGTGGTGGGGCGGTGGCGTGGGGATCGCCGGAGAAAAAGCTCGGCACGGGGGTGCCTAGAGGGATGGCCGGGGAGGCGGCGGACCGGCAGTGGGGAGTGTTTTCGGGGTGGGCGGGGCGGCATACCGCCGGCCGAGGGCGGCCGGGGGGGTGGAGGGGGGTGTTGTTTGGCCGGTGGTGGCTGGCGGCTCAGGGGGGTGGAGGTTGAAGATGAGCTGCAGACCCTTGATTTCGTATCCAACGGCTGCAAAATCGACTGACCAGAGATGAAAAAGTCAGTCGACTGACGTGTAGCTTCACCTTGCTAGTGCGTTCAGTTTCGACAGTAAAATTCTGTTTCGACAACAAAATTCAGTTTCGACAGTTAAGTTCAATTTCGACAGTTAAATTCAGTGTCGACAGTTAAGTTCAGAGATGAGCGGCTGATGTATTTTACATCTAGCACACTATGGTTATGTATTTTATGTCATCTATTGGAGATGCTATTAGAATTCCACTCAGGTTAATGTTATCTCTCTTGTCCTGCTTCAGCCTCGGCGTCGTACAACTAAACGGAGCTGCTCCAATGACGAAACCCTCCATCACAGTGGAGCAGCACCTCGGGCTCCATCTCCAGACGCCTAAGATCTTCTTCCCCTCCTCTGACAGCCAAATCAGCCGGAGCATCCTCACCGGCGAACCCAATCATGCTGAGATCGACATGGCTTCGCCAAAGAGCTTGTACACTTGTTGCATCTCTTTTTACTCTACATGTTATATATATTGTCCACTGAGCACACGTAGTAACGTGAAATACGATTATTTTATCCTACTATATGACTAGCAGTGAGGTACCAGGCAACTTAGCTATCCGTGATGGACTCTCTTGAACGCCATCATTATTTATCTCTGCGCGTTTGAGATGTGCATTTGTCGATGGGCCTGGGAGTTCAGCTAGTAGGGCAGTGGCCTGGGTCCAAAGTAATAGAAGTAGCACAAAAATATTTTTTTAGTGTAGGATTTTCCTTGCTACAGCCTGCCCACTAGAATCACCAGTGCTTGAAAGGAAAAGTGAATGAAAAACGTAGGAATAGGAAAGTTTCCTATGGTACTACTTTTCATGAATTTGGTGCAGAGGAATGGAGCAAAGGAAAACTGTAGGATTTGTTCCTTTAGTGTCTCCTTGAAAAAAACCGTAGGAACTCTAATTTCCCCTTGTCCTCCTTTTCATATTCCTATTCATCAAGCACAAGACTAAGAGATAGTAGCATAATAGCATTATAGCCGTACATTTTCTTGTGGTTTGACTTAATCTCACCGTGCTTTTTTGCATCCTGTGATCTTCCAATTCTTGTGAATCAAACACCCAGATTGGCAGAAATCTTGTGTTTTTAAATTCTCTTTTTTGCACGTGCATTCCTATCCTATTCCTATCTAATTCCTATCCCTGCATTGTTGGAATCCTCAAATTCAAACAAGCCCTGGCACAATTACTTCTATTACAGATATGTGTCAAAGAAAACCTTGTGTGGTTTGTCCTGCTCCTGTGGTGTTGTGTTCCACCCAGCTCATTTGCTCCAACGACGAAGGGTTCACCACAGCGAGGATCTGCTCTCGGTGTCTTTCGCTGCCTCGGATCTTCTTCCCGCCGCCTTGACAGCCACGACAATTGCATTACCATCATCAACTTAGCAGATGACCTTGAGGACTACGGGTCCGCAAGAGAGGTTACCTTTGTTCCGTGTCTGCTTACGTTATGCATCGCTTAAAATGATGACATGCTACATTATCGTCGTGTTCACCTATTAGACTCCAAGTTGGGTCCAGACTAATGCTGAAACTTGAGTTTTTAAATGGTTGTGGGGTACATATTGGGGCAGCGATCAGTACTATCTATCTACTATCTGGTTAATCTCGGGTGTCTACTATGAGTTTCATGTTGGGTGCAATCAAACATTAAAGGAGCCATTATCTATATTTTTTAACTAAAGTAATTATCTGCCTGCTATCATTGGTTTTGGGTCTATCCACAGTTTGCTACCATCACTCTGGATTTGTGCATGCACTCCTTACATAATCTCACTATGTTTTATTCCTATTCATGCCAGTTATTGTACACAATGGAACTGATCGTGTAGAGCAAAAGAGACGAGCCTTGCGTGGCAATAAAATTTCATGCAGATATCGCTCCATGGTGGGCGCAAAGGCAGCCCCCCTCCACCCATTTCGGATCATAATCAAGAGGAAGATAACTCTTTTGAGGGGGATTCAGAAGGAGAAGACCACTCCTATTTACCCCATGAGCTCTTTGCTCTAACTTGGCATGCTAATATTGGTAATATCATGCATATGGTGCCTTGCATTGCTTACTGTATACATCAAAGATGTCATCTGCTTAGTTTATACATGCTTCATTTCAATGACATCTGTTTAGTTTCTTTATCATATATGTGAATCATGCAATGTCATCTTGTTTAGCCAGGCATCATATATGTGAATTTTGTAATGCCACCCTGGTTAGCCAGTCATCTTATATGTGAATTATATAATGCCATCATTTTTTTATTACGTGTTAAATTTGTCAACAATTTTAGTACATTCAATTACTCTTCCTGTACATCAGCCATTCGGCACGATCATGGAAAAATCTGGACTGGAAACAAGGTCTTCAGAGAAGACAATGCTATGTGATGAAGCGCATGTCTTGCTGGTTACCGATAGCTCCTCAGAGGAGGATTCAGAGACAAATGACCAGTCATATTCCACCCCCCCCCCCCCGAGGTGCATGCTCTAACTTGGCAGGGTTATGTTGCTCATATCGTGCGTATGGTATCTTGCATTGCAATGTCATTTGCTTAGTTTAGACATGCTTTGTGTCAATGCCACCTGTTTAGTGTCTAATTACCATATATGTGAATTCTGCAATGCTATCTTGTTTCAAGACATTATATATGTTAATTATGCATTGTTATCTTGTTGCAAGGCATTATATATGTGAATTATGCAATGCCATGTTGTTTAGGCAAGTGTCATATATGTGAATTATATCATGCCGTCCTTTTTTTGTATTTCTCATTGCTTTTGTCGACAATGTTTGTATATTCAACTGCTCTTCCTGTGCATCAGCCATTTGAATTGGTGATGGAGAAATCTGGAGTGAAAACAAGGTCTTCAAAGCAGACAATGCTACCTGCTAAAGCAGATATCTTTTTGATTCTGAGATAGCTCTTGAGAGGAGGATTGAGAGGAAAGGCGGTCCTATTATCCCCCTGAGGTGTATGCTCAAACTTGCCAGGGTTATATTACTCATATCATGCATATGTTGTATTGCAATGCTTAGTTTTTACATCATATACACAATATTGAATGCCATATTCTTAGTTCACACATCATATATGCGATTGCCCTCTGCTCACTTCCTTAGTATATAAATCATATATTTGAATTATGTCATGCCATGATGTTTACATAGACTGCTTGTATTTGAATTATGGCACGCCAACCCATTTTATAAACACATAATATAGTTATATCATCTCATCCGACAATCCCTATATGTGTCAAATGCTTATGCTTCACAACACTCTTGTGAAGCCTATCCTCCTAACTTCACTATAGGGTACATCACCAAAAGCTTCAGAATGGATTATGGACTGTGGATACACAAATCACATGACTGGTGATCGAAGTCTTCTCATGGACTCAACCTTATGTCCATCCGCCAAGAGCCACATCACATTTGCTGACACTAGTAAAAGCAAGGTATTGGGTCTAGGTAGAGTTGCAATCTCAAAGGATCAACACATGGATAAAGTGATGCTTGTTGAATCCCTTGGCTTCAACTTAATGTCTGTCTTAATGCTTTGTGACTTGAACATGATTGTGCTATTTGGAAAATATCGCTGCCTTGTACTAATGGAATCTGACAAATCTCTAGTCTTTGAAGGGTATCGAAAAGATGATCCATACATGGTAGATTTCTCAGCAGGTCCACAGCTTGCCATATGTCTTCTTACAAAAGCTTCAGAATGCTGGCTCTAGCATCGAAGGCTAGGACATGCTGGCATGAGGAACTTACACTCACTCGTCAAGAAGAAGCATGTCATTGGCATCGAGGATGTCAAGTTCAAGAAGGATCATCTGTGTGGCGCCTGTGAAGCTGGAAAGATGACAAGGGCAAAGCATCCCTCGAAGACAATCATGACAACATCTCAACCCTTCGAGCTGTTACACATGGACTTATTTGGACCTACTCACTACTCCACTTTCACAACAATTTGCTGTCTCTATGGCCGTCATTGTTGAAGACTACTCAAGATACACATGGGTTCATATAATTCTTTACAAGACTGAAGTGCAAGATGTCTTTGGGCGCTTCGCCAATCGGCGATGAACAATTATGGCGTGAAGATCAAGCATATCGAAGTGACAATGGCCTGAATTCAAGAACACGGACTTGATCAGATCTCGTATACAATGGGAATCACTCATGAGTTCTCTGCTCCATACACACCTCGGCAAAATGGCATCGTTGGCGCAAAAAACCCTCATTGAGATGGCTCGAACAATGCTAGATGAATACAAGGCACCAAGAAAGTTACGGCTGAAGCTATTGATCTGACTGTCATATCATCAACCGTGTTTACATCCATAAGCTTGAACAAAACATCCTATGATCTCCTTCTTGGCAAGAAGCCAAGCGTCGATTACTTGAGTATTTGGAGCTAGATCTTTGGATCAAGGATCCCCATTACAAGTCAAAATTTGCACCTAAGGCTCACGAAGGCTTCATCCTTGGCTATGGAAAGGATTCACACTCCTACAGAGTCTTCAACCTCTATCTCTACAAAATCGTCGAAACTGTGGATGTGAAATTTGAAGAAACCAATGGTTCACAAAGAGAACTCCTGCCAAGTACTCTAGATGAAGCTTCTCCAAGTGAATCTATCAAGCTGATGGGAACTGGTGAAATCATGCCTTCTGAAGCACAGCCTGAAGAGGAACTTATCATCTCAGCACCAAACCAACCTGAAGACAATGCTCAGACCAAAGACAATTCTCCCAATGATGACAATGATCAGCAAGAGCAAAGTCTTTGTCCTATTCATCCTCGTGTTGCGAATGAAGTTCAAATAGAGAAGATAATTGACAGCATCAATGCACCTGGTCCACTTACTCGATCAAGAGCAACACAGCTAGCAAACTTCTGTGGGCACTTTTCCTTTGTGTCAATATCAGAACCCAAGAAAGTTGCTGAAGCTTTTATGGAACCTGAATGGATTCAAGCCATGCAAGAAAAACTTCAATAGTTCAAGCTGAATAATGTTTGGGAACTTGTCAAGCGACCTGACCCTCGCAAGCATAACATTATTGGAACAAAATGGATATATCAAAACAAGCAAGATGAGCATGGTCAAGTCGTCAGAAACAAAGCACGTCTTGTGGCTCAAGGATATACTCAAGTTGAAGGAATTGACTTCGATGAAACATTTTGCTCCTGTAGCTAGGCTTGAATCTATTCGCATACTGCTAGCCTACGCTAATCATCACAACATCTTGCTATATCAAATGGATGTGAAGAGTGCATTTCTAAATGGCAAGATTGAAGAAGAAGTATATGTCGCTCAACCACCTGGCTTTGAAGATCCAAAACATCCTGATATGGTGTTCAAGCTAAACAAAGCACTGTATGGACTCAAACAAGCTCCTCGTGCATGGTGTATGATACGATCAAAGACTTCCTGAAGAGCAAAGGCTTCAAACCAGGATCCCTCGATCCCACACTCTTCACGAAGACATATGATGGTGAACTGTTTGTGTGCCAAATATATGTGGATGACATAATATTCGGCTGCACCAACCAGAAATATACTAATGAGTTTGGGTACATGATGCAAGAGCAATATCAGATGTCCATGACGGGTGAGCTGAAGTTCTTCCTTGGTCTTCAAATTAAATCGACAAAGGAATGGCATCTTCATATCTCAAGAAAAATACCTCAAAGATTATCGAAGAAGTTTGGAATGGAAGGCGCAAAGGCTACACGCGCCAATGCCGACCAAACACCATCTTGGTCCCGCGACAATGGTAAAGAGTTCGATCAAAAGGTATCTTGCTCCATGATTGGTTCTTTACTTTATCAATGTGCATCTAGGCCAGATATTATGCTTAGTGTTTGCATGTGTGCTCGATTCCAAGCGGCACCAAAGGAATCGCATCACTTAGTTGTGAAGCAAATTCTTCGATATTTGGCTTACACCCCAACACTCGGGCTCAAAATTTGATTTGATTGGATTCTCGGATGCTGATTATGCTGGTGACAAAGTGGATCGCAAGTCTACATCAGGCACATGTCATTTTCTTGGTCGATCACTTCTCTGTTGGTCTTAAAAGAAGCAGAATTGTGTATCACTCTCAACTGATGAATCTGAATACATTGCTGCTGGATCCTGTTGTGCTCAGCTTCTATGGATGAAGCAAACTCTCAAGGACTATGGCATCAACTGAAACAAGTACCTCTCTTATGCGACAACGAAAGTGCCATCAAGATAGCCAACAATCCATCCGGCACTCGAAGACAAAGCACATTGAAATTCGTCATCACTTTCTCGAGAGATCATGTCATGAAGAAAGATATCGATATCATTCACGTCAACACTTGAAGAGCAATGGCGGATATCTTCACAAAGCCCTTGGATGAGAAAAGGTTTTGCAAGTTACGGTGTGAGCTAAATATCTTGGAATCCTCTAATGTCACGTGATCGGGCACACATCCTAACACTTATGCATGTTGATGACTTAGATGTGCAACACACAAAGTAATGTATATCTTCAATCAATGAAGATTTACACTCTGAGTGTGAATACATTAACATGGAATTTGACTTTGGGCGCCACGATAATTGTGCACCGTGTCTGGGTCTAATACTTCCTATCTGATTGAGTAACGCCACCACCAAATCTCTCTGTTTGAAGTGTTTCACTCATGGCATTATATTGCAGTGACTTCACATTTGGTTTGTCTTCAGTTTCAATTTATCTTCATGATTTTCTACACTATGATGATTTGATTGCTTTCTGATATATATATACTAGTGTTACATCCTCTCTGACATTCACTTATAGCTATGTCTTCAAGATTGGATCTTTTGAACTAAGTGAATGTGATCGGACCCTAACCTCTCTATGCTTTCTATCTCAAACTCTATCTGTCCAAATCATATGCATTCTATTGAAACTGTCGAAAGTCTTCTCCGCGTCCTAGTCAGTAGAAGGCAAAGAGACAAACATTAAATCTGTTTTAAATGACTTATCTTTATTGTTGAAATCCGGTGAAGACGGAACAACTCTTTGACATGCCTGGCGGGCGTGGGAACGTGGGACAACTCTGAGTATGTTGCATGCTTGCCATGTGCCCCTCAGATGTGAACCGCCAGGGGCACCAGCGTAATTGCGATGTGCCGCTCACCTACTTATAAATACTTGTCCCCTGCGGTAAAGAAATCCTTCTTCCACCTCTCCACCTCCGTCAAAACCCTAGCACCACCGCTAGCTCTCGACGATGCCGGCGACGAAGCTCTTAGCTGCCGCGACTTCTCCGACGCCATCCTCACGCCGGCCGCGGACATCGTCCTCTCCGCCGTCGCCGTAGGTGTCCTCTGTCGCCAAGTTAGGGCACGGTGGACTGAACTGCTCGGTCTCCTATTCATCTCATCTAGCAGTTCTCGTGCGGTAATTATAACTCTATTTTTACCACCTTTTTGATCTTCAAGATTCATCATGCTTACTGAAAGTGGTTTCTGCCTATTCAATGTTAGATCTATTCTGTCTGCATCTCATACTGCCTAGTCAATTCACTTAGATTTCCTGTCTAGTTTGATTCCTCACTTGTACTTATTCATGGATTGGTACAAATATGGAACCAACTCACCTATATAAGTGAATGTCTTCGCATCATGAGGTCAATGTCTTCAAACTGATTTATCTTCAAAATCTTCTGAAAATGCAGATGACCTCTCCCCCTTCCCTCGCAATTCTAATGCTATCACAGGTACATGTCCGTGGGAGAATCCCTTGGTTCTCATAGTCTGCATTCATTTGCAGAATACTTAGAGCATCATATCAATTCTCCTGAAGCCAGTTTCTGCTTGACCAGCAAGCGTAAGTCTCTGAAGCCTTTGAACATATTGAAGCCATTCAGTTTGAAGTTCATGGCTGCAGAAAAATCAGCAAGGAAGGGTGGCAGACAGCGCAGAGAAGGAACATCCAAAGATTTGCCTGATGACCTAGCAGAACTGTACAAGACAGATCCCGAAGAGAATTATCATCAGCGAAAGACACGAATCCAATGGATTCGACGCGATTGGGCTGAAGAATGTTTCAAGTACAAGTTTGTGACGAAGGTATGTAGAGAAGAATGCTATCAAGAGACCTTGGGGTGATATTCTCTATCGAGGCCTTCAACCCAAGAGCAGAACTAAAGCTATTGCTCAAGGCTTCTATCCTTGCATGGTCCGTGGACCTCAGCCTGAGAACGCCGATCCCACTTCATTACTCTGGTGTCATGACGATGCTCTCTTCAAGCGCAACCTTCAATTCGCTCAGGCTTCGGCCAAGAAAAACAAGAAGCCATTGGGATTAGACTTCAACCCAGGTCCCTCTGCTCCCCGTGCTGACGGCTCCCGTGATGCTGAACCCAATGTCATCGGCCCCTTCTCCAATATCGATGGCCTCATCACCTACATCTTGGTCCAGGGTGCCAGAGTTGATCATTCTGACAATGATGCTAACTCTGATGAAGCCCCAGCTCCTCCTCCGAAGCCGCAGAAGCAAAATAAGCCAAAGGCTTCAAGATCAGCTGCACCTCCGAAGACTTCTCGTGCGAAGCCACTGGCCACTGCACCTCCTGAAGCTAGTGTGCAGTCTGAAGATCAATCCCGTATCTCCAAGAAGCCGGAGAAGAAAAAGCAACTTGTCAAGCATACTGATCAAGCCTTGACTCCTGTCGCCATTCTGCGCGAAGAACCCATCGATCTGTCCAGTGATGAAGATCTTGTTGATGATACCCTTGAGCAACTGATAAAGAGCAAGGAAGAAGTAGAAATCTTCAACAACTTGCCTCTCTTTGATGTGGCAATCATCCACAACTTCATTGATGAGTGGTTCGACACCCCCAATCTCAGCTTTGAAGATTTGCAGCTTCCCATTGGCCTCAGTGTCACCTTCAATGGCGCCATTGCTTCTGAGCTAGCTCTCGCTCAGTGCATCGTTGAGCTGAAGAACAGGATTGATTATGAGAAGGCTCAATTCAAGAAGCATGTGGCCAAGCTAAGTGTTCAAGACGTCAGAAACTTCAAGTTCATGCTACATGAGCTTAAAGAAGCTTTTCTGAAGAAGCGTGAAGAAGCTCAGGGCTCTCAAGAGCGCATGAAGAGTTTGGCTGATAAGTGTGTGCTTGCCTACAATGAGGCTGAGAAGCGCAAGTCACTTGGGCGTCCTGGCATTGACCCCAGGATGGTTGTGAAGAAAAAGAAGAAGCTTCCTGCTGACCAGCCTGCACCTTCAAGCCAAGAAGCCCCTCGCATTATCTTCCCAAGCAGCATGACTAGCTCGAAGCCAAAGGTCACCACAACCGCTTCAGACCAGAAGAAAACGAGGGCTGCCGAGGCTGAAGCCAGAAAGAGGAAGAATACTGAAGCCTCTGATGCCGCTCCCTCCAAGAAGAAGCGCAAGACCAAGAAGACTAGGGATGCTTCCACAGGGCCCTTAGTTGTTGAACCCATTTCAGTGGTTTGCCCTGCGTCAGAACATCAAGAAAGAAGGATGATAGTCCATGAGCCTAGTCCCACAGAGGCTCATGAAGCTGAAGATATTCCAGCAGCTGAATCCACCGCTGCTGAAGACATTGGTCATGATGACAATGTTGCAGATGATGAAGTTCTTCCTTAGATTGAACACAATGTGGTATCATTTCCTGTTCTTATGAACAACGAACTCATCAGCATTGCTCGTCCTCTGACGCCAATTGCTCAGGATGCATCGTGGGCTGATCACCCACAGCAACAAGACTCCCCTAGTACTCCCCAACAACAACAACAAGCTACACCACCCGTGCAAGAAGAAGAAGAAGACTTTGAGGCCCAGCCAACTCCATCTCCTAAGGCGGTGCCTGTATTTCGCAGGCTTCACAAAGGACAAAGGCCTCAAGTCCCTCTGTCGAGCGTTCCAGAAGGAGAAGTGCAACGTTCACCTGTTGCTCGTCAAGTCTTTTCTGAACCTACTCCAACTGTGAATGTCTCCGAGTCTGAAGCACAAGCTGCTGAAGACATTCCGGCTGCATCAGCCAAGGAAAATCAAGAAGACGTACGTGTCCTTACTTCCCCGGTGATTGAAGAAGTTGTTCCTGATGTGAGCGATGCGGTGCAGACCCTCCTGTTCATCAAGAGGAGGTTGACAATGTTGAGGCTGCCACCACCAACGCCAATGAAGCTAATGGCGTAGTCATGGGTGGCGCTAATGTGGAGCTGCACCAACGGTGTGCTGAAACCAATGAGGCCCTTGTGCACGAAGCCAATGAGGCCATCGCACTGAAGCTAATGAGACAATCTGCTCCCGGCTTTTGTTGTGCAGCCCGACGCCTCAGCTTTTGCCCCTGCTCCTGTTCCGCCACCAAGGCCCCATACAATTGAGCAAGCATACAGTCATGGTCAACTAACCACTATCCGATGGACCATTCTGGTACCTCCGCCTACTGCCTCTGGACCTCAGTTTGATTATCATGTTGAGCATAGGCCTCAGGTCCAGAAGCCAAAGCCTAGACTGCCAAGGTTTCCAGGTACTGCAAACTCACCAGGGTCCTTCAATGCAAATGGCTTCAAGAGCCACAATACCTTCTTTGACAGCGCCAAGAACCCCTACTCCAAGCCAAGGATATCTTCAGATCGGTTCTGGAGCTATCAACAGAGAAGCTATTACTCATGCGTTCTATATGATCAAGGGTGCATTTTCCCTCATATGCGTCTTGACACTGAAGCCATTGCTGGACTGCCGTGCTTAGAAGAAGCACTTGATTGCTTCGTGATCTTTGATGCGCTCAACTTTGTGACAGACAAAGAACACTGGAATGAAGAGCTATTGCTTCAATTCTATGCTACTCTACACATTCGCGGCTACTACAGAGATATCAAGACATGGGTCCTCGAGTGGATGACCGGAAAAGTTCATCATGAAGCCAAAGCTCTTGACATCATTGAGCTTACAGGGCTAGCCACTCCTGGAGAGTTATATGAACCTGATTGTCAGCTACACCGCAATGCATTGGAGAGCATCTTCCATAAGCCAGAACCCAATATGAGCCAGATGTTGAGCATGATGAAGCCTTTGCCATCTAACGCTGAATATCCAACAGAGTTCTTTGTTGAAGACCTTGAGTATCTGCCTCGAACCATATATCATATCATCAGGCGAACTTTATGGCCTATCAAAGGACATTCATTAGCGGCCAAGCTTGAAGGAGCTATGAAGACTTTGGTCTTCTATATTCTCAATGGCATCAGCTTCAATACTCAAGAATTCTTCATCAGGAAATTTGCTGCTTCTGGATCTGACCTATTTGGTCTGAAGTTTTAGGGAAAATTTTGTTTTTGCCACTCTAGATTTTGCCCATTTTCCTTATGCCACTCTAGATTTTGACATTTCACTTTTGCCACTCTTTGTTTTTGACAATTATCACAATTGCCATTTTGCGGCAAAATCAAAATAATTTTATTTCATTTTTGCCACTCTTAGCTTTTGATAATTCTCACAATTGCCACTCTGAAAATTTTGCTTTTGCCATGGGAATGGCAATTGTGATAATTGTCAAAAACTAAAAGTGGCAAAAATGAAATGTCAAAATCTAGAGTGGCATAAGGAAAATTGGCAAAATCTAGAGTGGCAAAAACAAAATTTTCCCGAAGTTTTATGCTCCATGGGTCATGCGCCTCATCAAGAGACACTCATCTGTCAACTATCAGCCCTCTACTCGCAATCATCTGATCTTTTTGCCAGAGGTTGATATGTCAGTTGAAGCTATATACTCTGACCCTGCCAAGAGGCCTCTTTGTCTTCAGAATGCGAAGCACCAAAGCTTCACTCAACCCATTGAAGGTGTTCAAGCAGCAACACGAATCTATCCATTGGCTGGAAATACTCGTCTGCCTCATCGAGCACCTACTGAAGCCACTGAAAGCACCATTGCACAAAGGCCTCGGAAGCGTTCTCGCATTCTCAATGACCGAGAACTCCTTGTGGCCCTTCATCAGAAACAGGATAAGAATCACTATTGGCTCAAGAGACAGATGCAAAGCCTCTTGGTGGATGTCAATCCCATTCGTAATCTTGCCACCAAGAATGCGATCATGGAAGAGTTTGACGCTGCTTAGTGCTGAAGCAGATCTTCAAGATGATGGCATCAATGAAAGATTCCAGTTTGACTCCACTCCTCCACGGACTGCTGTCCTACGATGCACTCCATCTCTTGAAGACTCTGGATATTCTTCCTCCACAGCAACGGTAAATGCCAGAGTGTTCGATGATGAAGAACTTCACCACCTCCTACTCTGCATGCATCGACCTTTGCACCAAGTTAAATCGCACCGCCAACCAATAGCGACAACCTGCTGCTTCACCTACTCATGAGGGCGAGTAGATGCTCTATGTCTTCAAACCTTTTGGTCCTTCTTGACAAAAGGGGAGAAGCGTATGAGTTGATAGTCTTCAAGCGGGTTCATATGGGCGGTTGCATTATATTTTGCCTCGTGCTTACAACTCTTGCTTTTGAAATATTTGGTTCTTTGAGTTGTAACACCTAAACTTGATGGTCGTCTGCTACTTATCTGCTTTACTGTGATGCGATGATAAATTCCGCATGTGCGATGATAACTTTCGCACCTAGATCATTCTGCAGTCGTCCATTTTTCATTATGCATGTCATTCTACTTGCTATATCATTTCATGCATGATGAATTATCTTCATAAGTTCAAGTGGATCTCCACAAGTACAACCTGCTATGTGCATTTGCATTCCAAAAGCAAATTACTTATATGCACATCTTCAGGGGGAGCCCTTGCTACTTATGAAGACAATTCCCTATCCTTACACTTTCACATACTGTATCGCCGTTGAAAACTTCAACCAGTTTGTCATCAATCACCAAACAGCGGGAGATTGTAAGTGCATCTAGTGCCACCCCTAGTCGGTTTTGGAGTATTGACGACAGAGTTGGTTGAGGGACTAATGCGTTTGTGAGAATTGCAGGATAACGCAGGTATTGTCCCTCATTGATTCGGTTTACCTACCGGAGATGACCCCTAAAAATGTATGAAGACATTGAAGACAATGGTGGTATGACAAGATATTCATATTGAAGACTATGACAAGAGAAGACATACATGAAGACTATGGAGCGTGAAGACTGTGTGGTTTTGTTGTTTGCTTTTCTTCTTTGTTGAGTCATAGGAACCACCGTACTGTTAAGTGGGGTCCAAGTGAACTAAGTCAGAGTGACTGAAGTGATGCTCAACCAAATCCTATGTCTTCAAGCGAAGACAATGAGAGCAAATCTTATCCAGAGCTGGATGAGTCAGCTTTGCTTGTAGCCCAAGTAAAGTTACCGCGTGTGTTTGAAATCTGACCGTTGGAACACGTGTCAGTTCCTTAGTGACCCAGGTCATTTTGGACAAATCAGGTCGGGTTGCCTTGTGGCTATAAATAGCCCACCCCCTTCACCATAAATTGGTGGCTGCTCAGAGTTTGTGCACGGCTTTTGTCGTTTGAGAGCAACCCACCTCGAAGCATTTGAGAGAGAGAATCCTTGCGAGGACAAAGCCCAAACACCCGAGCCAAAAGTGTTAGGAATCACTTGAAGTCTTTACATGTCTGTGTGACACGAAGACTTACTACACTTGAGGCTGTGAATCCTCCAGCCGGTTAGGCGTCGCGTTCTGAGCATCCAAGAGTCATTGTGGATTGCCGGTGAACGAAGTCTATGAAGGTTTGGAAGTCTACCTTGAAAACTTACCAGAGTGATTGGGCGAGGACTGGGTGTCCTTAGCTCAAGGGGAATAAGGTGAAGACACGGTCTTCTGAGTTAAATCTCAGCCTCCCTAACCAGACGTACAGTTGTCACAGCAACTAGAACTGGTCCAACAAATCCTGTGTCTTCAACAAGCGACTGGTTCCATCCCTTTCCATCCTTTACTTAAGTTTGTCTTCATGAGGTCATTGCCTATCTGTGTATCTGTTTGACTTCATTGCTTGACTATTACTGTTGATTGGCTGCATACTATCTTCCATCCTGATCCTTACTACTTAGCTGCTATTAGTCCTGTACTTTCACATCATTGCATACTTGACTATGGCTTCCTTATGGTAGTTTATCTTCCGCTGCATATCAACTAGGTCATTTCTGTTGTTTGTCTTTGAAACTTCTATGTTTTGGAGACTTTCATAAAAATCGCCTATTCACCCCCTTCTAGTCAATACTAGCACTTTCAATGTCCTGAGGAACAAACGTAACTACTCACAAAGCATATTCATGTTCATAATCAGAGGAGTAATAATATGTATAAAGGATCTGAACATATGATCTTCCACCAAGTAAACCAATTAGCATCAACTGCAAGGAGTAATAAACACTACTAGCAACCCACAGGTACCAATTTGTGGTTTTGATACAAGATTGGATACAAGAGATGAACTAGGTTTTTGAGAGGTGATGGTGCTGGTGAAGATGTTGATGGAGATTGACCCCCTCCCGATAAGAGGATCCTTGGTGATGATTTCCCCCTAGTGTCCCCGGCAGAACAGCTCTGCCAGAGCCCTTGATTGATTCCACCAAGGTTCCGCCTTGTGGCGGCGGAGTTTCGTCCCGTAAGCTTGCCCCCTGTTTTTTTCCAGGGTAAAAGCAATGATATAGCAGAAGATGGACGCAGCAGGCCCACCAGGGGGCCCAAGAGATAGGGGGCGCCCTATAGGGGGGGCGCCCTCCTGTCTCCTGGACAGGGTGTGGGCCCCCTGGCATATTTCTTTCGCTCTGAAATTCTTATTAATTCCAAAAAGTTGTTTCGTGGAGTTTTTCAGGACTTTTGGAGCTTTGCAGAATAGGTTTCAACGTTTGCTCCTTTTCGGCCGAATTCCAATTGCCAAGCATTCCCCACTTGATGGTAAACCTTGTAAAATAAGAGAGAATAGAAATAAGTATTGAGATATAATGTGTAATAACAGCCCATAATGCAATAAATATTGATATAAAAGCATGATGCAAAATGGACGTGTCAACTCCCCCAAGCTTAGACCTCACTTGTCCTCAAGCGGAAGCCGAAATCGAAAAATATGTCCACATGTTTAGAGATAAAGGTGTCGATAAAAATAAAATACGGACATGAAGGCATCATGATCATTCTTATAACTGCAACATATATAGATTTTATCATATGATTTTTTATGCTCAAATAACAAAAAATTCACAATGTCAAGTATGGTTCAAAAACTACATTGGGAACTAATAAACTATAATCTCACTCATTGAAGCAATTGCAATTTATCATAACATCAGAAAGAGTCAACAATAGAGCTTTTCAGCAAGTTCACATACTCAACTATCATGTAGTCTTGTATAATTGCTAACACTCACACAATTCTTGTGGTTATGGAGTTCCAGCCGGACCCTGAGAAAGATAGGGGCTTATTGTGTTGCCTCCCAACGTATTCACCTTTAGGTGATGTCAACAATAATAGCCCATGCTAACTTACATCCAATTGGATATATATACTATGATCTTTCAAACACGAGGAGCTTGCCAAAGGATAAAATGAAAAAGGGGAAGGTGAGAATCACCTTGACTCAAGCATAAAGTAAAAACATGAAGTAAAAGATAGGCCCTTTGAAGAGGGAAGCAGAGGTTGTCATGTGCGTTTAGGGTTCATGCACAAAATCTTAATGCAAAAGAACGTCACTTTATATTGCCCCTTGTGTGTGGACCTTTATTATCTTTTATTACTTCCGCAACAAGTTCGTAGAAAGCTTATTTTCTCTACATTAATAATTCATACATATTTAGATAGAATTTTTTATTGCTTGCAACATGACAACTTACTTGAAGGATCTTACTTAATCCATAGGTAGGTATGGTGGACTCTCATGGCAAAACTAGGTTTAAGGGTATTTGGAAGCACAAGTAGTATCTCTACTTGGTGCAAGGAATTTGGCTAGCATGAGGGAGGAATGCAAGCTGAACATGTTCGGAAGGTCAATGAAAATATACTTTAACTGAGATGTCGGAAAACATAAACCATTAAGTTGTCTTCCTCATCCAACGTCAACTCTTTTAGCATGCCACACTTAATGAGTGCTCCCAATTATAAAAGGTGTCCAAGATAATATATCTATATGTGAACCCCTCTTTCCTTATCACTTCCTATTAATTGCAACGATGACCAAAACTACGTTCATCAACTCTCAACAATTTTTATGCCTCATACTTTCTATGTGTGAAGTTATCACTATCCATAAGATCAATATGAACTCTTTTATTTTTTCTACTTTCTCAAGATCATAGCAACATAGCAAAGCCCTTGACTCAACACTAATATTTATTATAGATAGCTCATGGACTCGATTACAAAAAGAGATCACAAAGCAAAAATCGAAACTACTTGATATCGAAACTACAATCTACTAGATCAAGATACTACTAAAAGGATTGAACTAAATAAAGCGGTAAATATAGGAGTGTGATGGTGAGACGATATCGGGGCACCTCCCCCAAGCTTGGCAATTGCCAAGGGAGTGCCCATACCCATGTGATTATTTCTCCTTCTTCACGAGTGGTGTTATGATCTTCTTGGCGATGATGCCCTTCAGGATACGGTTCTCCTCCTCGAGCTTATTGACTTGTTGTTTGAGGTCCATAATTTCTTTACGGAGCTTGCCCGTAACAGCCAAAGCTCCTTTTACCCAAGGATGTTGCATAGCTTCTAGAGAACAAGTGAAACTCTTTTTCATATTTTCATAAGAAAGAAATCTAGAGTTGGAAGGAGTGACCGAAGTAGGGACTGCCAGTCTAGGTAGTTCCCCCATAGTGAATTCTGCTCGGAGACGAGAGGTAACTTCTTGATCCTCCTCCATGGCATCTATTCTTTTCAAATCAGCCTCCATCTCATCCTCCGTTGATGGTCCAAAGTGATAGGCATCGCTATTTGCTCCGGGACCTGGCGTTGGGTGAGACATCCAGCTCTCACCAACTGACTCCTGAGAAGACATCTTGCTTTATTCTGCAACAGGAACAGCTCAAAACGAAAACAAAGGATATTTGCATGATACGGTGGTCAAAACCTTTGGGAGTACATATAATGAATTTTTACCGACCAAAATATGTAACGTACAAGAAAACGGAGTCCGGGAGGCACACGAGGTGCCCACAAGACATGGGGGCACGCCCAGTAGGGGGGGCGCCCTCCACTCTCGTGGGAGCCTCGTGTCCCTTTTGGACTACTTCTTTCTTCCTCAAATTCTTAAATATTCCGAAATTGATAAAAATTGCCATTGGAGTTGTTTTGGAGTCGGTTTACTTACCGTACCACATACCTATACCTTTTCGGAGTCTAGAACGTTCTGGAAAGTGTCCCTTATGTATTCCTCAGGAGTTATGGTTTCAATAATATTAGTTTCAACATTGATAGGATTACCTAAAATATAATGTTTAATTCTTTGACCATTCACCACCCTCGGATTTGTGCCTTCGAAGTTGTTGATTTTTATAGCACCAGAACGGTAGACCTCCTCGAGAACTTAAGGACCTTCCCGTTTTGAGAGAAGTTTTCCTGCAAATAATCTTAAACGAGAGTTGAATAATAAAACATAATCTCCTACGTTAAACTCACGCTTTTGTATCCTCTTATCATGCCAGCGTTTGACTTTTTCTTTGAAAAGCTTGGCATTCTCATAGGCTTGGGTTCTCCATTCATCAAGTGAGCTAATATCAAATAACCTCTTCTCACCGGCAAGTTTGAAGTCATAGTTGAGCTCTTTAATAACCCAATATGCCTTATGTTCAAGTTTAAGAGGTAAATGACATGCTTTTCCATAAACCATCTTATCTGGAGACATACCCATAGGATTTTTGTATGCAGTTCTATAGGCCCATAATGCATCATCACGTTTTTTGGACCAATTCTTTCTAGATCTATTCACAGTCTTTTGCAAAATTAATTTGAGCTCTCTATTGCTCAACTCTACTTGACCACTAGACTGCGGATGATAAGGACATGCTATTCTATGATTGACATCATACTTAGCAAGCATCTTACCGAAAGCACCATGAATAAAATGTGAACCACCATCAGTCATAAGATATCTAGGGACTCCAAACCTCGGAAAAATAACTTCTTTAAGCATTTTAATAGAAGTGTTATGATCAACACTACTAGTTGGAATAGCTTCTACCCACTTAGTAACGTAATCAACAGCAACTAAAATATGTCTATAACCATTAGAGGCAGGAAAAGGTCCCATATAATCAAAGCCCCAAACATCAAACGGTTCAACAACAAGAGAGTAATTCATAGGCATTTCTTGACGTCTACTAATATTACCTATTCTTTGGCATTCATCACAAGATAAGACAAACTTACGAGCATCTTCGAAGAGAGTAGGCCAATAAAAACCAGATTGTAGTACCTTGTGTGCAGTTCTATATTCAGCATGGTGTCCTCCATAAGATTCAGAGTGACACTTACGTAGAATATGTTCCTGTTCATGCTCAGGCACACAACGTCTAATACCACCATCTACTCCTTCTTTATAAAGGTGTGGATCATCCCAAAAGTAATGTCTTAAATCATAAAAGAACTTTTTCTTTTGCTGGTATGTGAAACTAGGCGGTATATAAGCAACAATGTAATTACCATAATTAGCATACCAAGGAGCAGTACGAGAAGCATTGACGACCGCTAATTGTTCATCAGGAAAGCTATCATTAATAGGCAGTGGGTCATCAAGAACATTCTCTAACCTAGACAAGTTATCGCAGCGGGTTCTCAGCTCCTTTCTATCAATAATATGCAAGTCAAATTCTTGGAGCAAGAGAACCCATCTAATGAGTCTAGGCTTAGCATCTTTCTTTTCCATAAGATATTTAATAGCAGCATGATCAGTGTGAATAGTAACATTGGAATCAACAATATAAGGTCTATATTTATCACATGCAAACACAACTGCTAAGAACTCTTTTTCAGTAGTAGCATAATTTCTCTGGGCAGTATCAAGAGTCTTATTAACATACTGGATAACACTCAATTTCTTATCAACTCTTTGCCCTAGAACAGCACCTACAGCATAATCACTAGCATCGCACATAATTTCAAAGGGTAAATTCCAATCAAGTGGCTGAAAAAAAGGTGCAGTGATCAAAGCTTTCTTAAGTGTTTCAAATGCTTCTACACAATCATCATCAAAGACAAAAGGAATATCTTTTTGCAATAGATTAGCCAGAGGCCTAGAGATTTTAGAAAAGTCCTTAATGAACCTCCTATAAAAACCGGCATGACCGAGGAAACTTCTTATACCTTTTATGTCCTTGGGACATGGCATCTTTTCAATAGCATCAACTTTGGCTTTATCAAATTCAATACCTCTCTCAGAGATCTTGTGCCCCAAGAAAATGCTTTCATTAACCATAAAGTGACACTTTTCCCAATTTAGGACGAGACTAGTGTCTTCGCATCTCTGCAAAACTCGATCAAGGTTGCTCAAACAATCATCAAATGAGGATCCATAGACGGAAAAGTCATCCATGAATACCTCACAAATCTTTTCACAAAATCAGAGAATATAGCCATCATGCATCTTTGAAAGGTAGCAGGTGCATTACATAAACCAAAAGGCATACGTCTATAAGAAAAAGTACCAAAAGGGCAAGTAAAAGTAGTTTTAGATTGATCCTGCACTGACACAGGTATCTGAGAGAAACCAGAATAACCATCTAGAAAGCAGAAATGTGTGTGTTTGGATAGTATTTCTAGCATTTGATCAATAAAAGTTAAAGGGTAATGATATTTCTTAGTAGCTTTATTTAACTTACGGAAATAAATTACCATCCTATAACCTGTAATAATTCTTTGCGGGATCAATTCATCTTTATCATTAGGAACAACGGTAATACCTCCCTTTTTAGGAACACAATGGACAGGGCTTACCCATTCACTATCAGCAAAGGGATAAATAATACCTGCTTCAAGGAGCTTTAGTATCTCCTTTCTTACCACTTCCTTCATCTTGGGATTTAATCGTCTTTGGGGATCTCTAATTGGTTTGGCATCGTCCTCCAATGTAATTTTGTGTTGGCATAATATGGGATTAACGCCCTTAAGATCATCCAAAGTATATCCAATAGCTGCTCGGCGCTTCTTTAGAGTTGTCAATAATCTTTCTTCTTCTTTCTCTGAAAGGTTAGCACTAATAATAACAGGATATATTTCTTTTTCATCAAGATAAGCATACTTAAGATTATCAAGTAATGGTTTGAGTTCAAACACGGGATTACCCTTGGGTGGAGGGGGATCCCCAAGAATTTCAACGGGAAGGTTATGTTTCAGCACAGGTTCATGTTTGAGGAACACTTCATCTATTTCCTCCCTTTCCTTCATAAACATATCGTTTTCATGGTCTAGCAAATATTGTTCCAACAGATCAGTTGGAGGAACAGCAATGGAAGCAAGACCAATAATTTCATCCTTGCTAGGTGGTTCTCTATCACGAGGTTGTCTACTAAACTTAGCAAAATTAAACTCATGAGACATACCATCTATGACAACAGTGACAATATTCTATTCACAATTAATCTTAGCACTAGCTATATTCAAGAAGGGTCTACCAAAAATAATGGGACAAAAATCATCTTGTGGGGAACCAAGAACAAGAAAATCAGTAGGGTATTTAACCTTCCCACACAAAACTTCAACATCTCTAACAATCCCAATAGGTTTAATGGTACCCCTATTAGCAAGCTTAATAGTAACATCAATGTCTTCTAATTCAACGGGTGCAATGCCGTGCATAATTTCTTTGTATAGATCATAAGGTATCGCAGTAGCACTAGCACCCATATCACATAAGCCATGATAACAATGATCTCCTATTTTAACATGAATAACAGGTGTGCCTACGACAGGTCTACGTGTCTTAGTATCAGGTCTAGCATTATTGGCAGTCTCACCACAGAAAGAAATAACATGCCCATCTAAATCCTCATCCAAGAGATCTTTAACCATAGCAATACTAGGTTCAACATTAATTTACTCAGGAGGTGTATAATTCCTAGTATTACTCTTATGAACAACAGTCGAAGCTTTAGCATGATCCTTTATCCTAACAGGAAAAGGAGGTTTTCAACATAAGCAGTAGGAACAATAGGATCACTATAGGTAATAGTCTTTTCTTCGACTGTAATAGGTGCAACTACTTTCACTTCAACAGGAGGATTATATTTAAACCACTTCTCTTTAGGGAGATCAACGTGAGTAGCAAAAGATTCACAGAAAGTAGCTACTATCTCAGAGTCAAGTCCATACTTAGTGCTAAATCCACGAAAAGCATTGGTATCCATAAAAGATTTAACACAATCGAACTTAGGTGTCATACTAGACTCCTTACCATCGTCGAAACCCCAATCTTCATGGTTAAGTTTAATTCTTTCCAATAAGTCCCATTTGAAATCAATAGTCTTCAGCACATAAGAACCAGCACAGGAAGTATCGAGCAGGTTACGATTATCAAGAGAAAGCCAAGCATAAAAATTCTGAATAATCTTTTCCCAAGAGAGCTCATGATTGGGGCATGAATATAACATTGACTTAAGCCTCCCACAAGCTTGAGCGATGCTTTCTCCTTTGCGAGGCCAGAAATTATATATGTAATTACGATCACGATGAACAAGATGCATAGGATAGAACTTCTGGTGAAATTCCAGCTTCAATCGCTTCTAATTCCAAGATCTCGTATAATCACATAGCCTATACCATGTCAATGCATCTCCCTTCAAAGATAAAGCGAAGACATTCCTTTTGACAACATCATCGGGAATACCTGCAAGCTTAAATAATCCACAAACTTCATCCACAAAGATAAGGTGTAAATCGAGATGCAATGTTCCGTCTCCTGCAAATGGATTAGCTAGCAGTTTTTCTATCATACTCGAAGGAATATCAAAGTAAATATTTTCATAAAGTTCAGTAGGTTGAGGAGCAACTCTTTGCTCTTCTGGTTGGGGTGAAGATACCCCAAACAAGCCCCTCAAAGGACTAGTTTCCATAGTGACAAGTAACAGAAAATTTTAGCACACTATAGAAATGTTTCCTTACCAAGTTCCACTCACCAAAAGTGCTACACTCTCCGGCAACGGCGCCAGAAAAGAGTCTTGATGACCCACAAGTGTAGGGGATCAATCTTAGTCCTTTTGATAAGCAAGAGTGTCGAACCCAACGAGGAGCAGAAGGAAATGATAAGCGGTTTTCAGTAAGGTTTTCTCTGCAAGCACTGAAATTGTAGGTGATTGATAGTTTTGTGATAAGATCAATAGTAACGAATAATAAGTAAATAAAGTAAATAAAGTGCAGCAAGGTGGCCCAATCCTTTATGAAGCAAAGGATAAGCCTGGACAATTTCTAATAATGAGGAAGGAGCTCCCGAGGACACATTGGGAATTATCGTCAAGCTAGTTTTCATCACGTTCATATGATTCGCGTTCGGTACTTTGATAATTTGATATGTGGGTGGACAGGTACTTGGGTACTGCCCTAACTTGGACAAGCATCCCACTTATGATTAACCCCTATTGCAAGCATCCGCAACTACAAAAGAAGTATTAAGGTAAACCTAACCACAACATTAAACATATGGATCCATATCAGCCCCTAACGGCAACGATAAACTAGGGTTTAAGCTTCGTCACTCTAGCAACCCATCATCTACTTATTACTTCCCTATGCCTTCCTCTAGGCCCAAATAATGGTGAAGTGTCATGTAGTCGACGTTCACATAACACCACTAGAGGAAAAGACAACATACATCTCATCAAAATATCGAACGAATACCAAATTCACATGACTACTAATAGCAAGACTTCACCCATGTCCTCAGGAACAAACGTAACTACTCACAAAGCATATTCATGTTCATAATCAGAGGAGTAATAATATGCATAAAGGATCTGAACATATGATCTTCCACCAAGTAAACCAATTAGCATCAACTACAAGGAGTAATCAACACTACTAGCAACCCACAGGAACAAATTTGTGGTTTTGATACAAGATTGGATACAAGATATGAACTAGGGTTTTGAGAGGAGATGGTGCTGGTGAAGATTTTGATGGAGATTGACCCCCTCCCAATGAGAGGATCGTTGGTGATGACGGTGGTGTTTATTTCCCCATCTCGGAGGGAAGTGTCTCCGGCAGAACAGCTCCGCCAGAGCCCTAGATTGATTCCGCCAAGGTTCCGCCTCGTGGCGGCGGAGTTTCGTCCCGTAAGCTTGCCCCCGATTTTTTTTCTAGGGTAGAAGCAATGATATAGCAGAAGATGGACGCAGCAGGCCCACCAGGGGGCCCAGGAGATAGGGGGCGCGCCCCCTGTCTCCTGGACAGGGTGTGAGCCCCCTGGCATATTTCTTTCGCTCAGAAATTCTTATCAATTCCAAAAAGTTGTTTCGTGGAGTTTCAGGACTTTTGGAGCTGTGCAGAATAGGTTTCCAACGTTTGCTCCTTTTCCAGCTAGAATTCCAGTTGCCGGCATTCCCCCTCTTCATGGTAAACCTTGTAAAATAATAGAGAATAGTCGTAAGTATTGAGTTATAATGTGTAATAATAGCCCATAATGCAATAAATATTGATATGAAAGCATGATGCAAAATGGACGTATCATTGACCCCGTGGCCCGCTGACGTGGCAAGTGGAGACATGTTCATTTGAATGTGTTTTCTTTTAATGAAAGTGTTTGCACACGAACACGCCATGGGTACCCTCGACGCTGGGGGTGGTGCACCGTAGCTCATGTTAAAGGAGTCTCACCAGAAATGCGGTTCGCAAGTCGACCAGCAAGAGATTTTGAGGACCCGAAACCCTCACTCCCGGGAGGGAACCGTTGGGGACTACAGCGGCTATGGGCTGCCCTAGGTCGGTCAAGATGCCCCTAGAGCCTCGTGATTCGCAGATCTCCAACACGGAGAACGGCAAAGAACGAGGGAGCAAGAACGAGGGAGGAACAAAACATAGATGAAAAAGTTGTAGATGTGTTTGCGATTGTGTGTTGTTGTTCAATCGGCCATGACCTCTTGTCTATGTAAGAGGCGGATGGACTTCCCGTACAAGAAAATTACTTGCCTTGCCGTCCAAATCATCAAAATCTAACCAAATTCGGACTTCTCACGACCTCCGGCCTGAATGTCCGGATGTAGCCCAGATGATCCGGCCAAGTCCAAATTTCTGACAGCAGCGCATTGATCGGGCTGTAATTTTTGCATATGACCTCAAATTAAGATGACTTTTAAATAAAAATCATCCATTTCGACGAGACGCGCAACTTTCATGTTGAACACTTTTCGATTTCAGGTCATCTTGTGGGAGTCTCGGCCTGTTTTCTTACATCTAGAGCAGAAAAAGTGTGCCGAACGTTCGGACTTCTACCCAGATTGTCCGGCCTCCACCCGGATGATCTGGGTCTGGAACCAGATCATCCGGCTTCATCACAAACCTTATGTTATTTTGGTTCCTTGATTTCCCGGATGATCTGGACCCCATCCCGGATGATCCGGCCAATCATTGCTGCAGCGCACGGTTTTGGCTGTAGAATTCGCATATGACCTTGGATATGGATGATTTTTATATCAAAATCGCCCATTTCGACGAGGCGAAGAACTCTGCAGTTGGAAGTTTTTTCATACAAGGACATATTAATAAGGTTTCATGCTATTCTTTAATCTGGTGTTAATACAAACATCTCTAAGATTGTCATTACTTTCTTATCTGAGCTCCGTTTTGGACCATCTCGGTTGCCATGTCTTTTCTTACGGTGAAAGTTATATATCGGTTGTTGCCTGTCTAGGCTACTCGCCACACACTTGGGTGGTACTTCTTTAAATATTTTCCATAGAAAGCTTGAGGTAACAATGTGCCTTGTATGGATTCCACCAAATATGATTTTCCGGGAACTATTCTTGTAATCTTAAAAGGTTCCCAATTTGGAGACCACTTCCAAAATTTTCTATCTTTCGAACCAATTGGTAGAATCACCTTCCCCACGAGATCGCCAACCCGAAAATTATTCAACTTGAACTTCTTATTGTAAGCTCTTGCCACCCTCAACTTATGTCTCCCTATGGCTTCAAAGCAGTCAAACACTTATCTGCGACTACATCAATATTGTCCATCATCAATTTATAAAAGTCCACCACAGATAAATCATTTTGTTTGGCTATTCTCAAAGCATTCAAATTCACTTCCACTTGTAAAACGGCATCTTGGCCATATATGTGCTCATATGGAGTTACCTTTGTAGCACCATGCCTTGAGATTCTGTGTGCTCACAAAGCTTCGGACAATGGCTCATGCCATCTCCTTGGATTATCCTCAATCTTTTTCTCGACGAGCTTGATTAACATTTTATTGCTATATTCAGCTTGTCCATTGGCTTGTGCATAATATGGAGAAGAATTGAGCAATTTTATCTTATATGATTCAACAAATTCTCTAACTTGATGTGACATAAACGATGAACCTTGATTCGTAGTTAACGTTTGAGGAATGTCGAATCTATGAATAATGTGCTTAGTTATGAACTGAATTACCTCTGTATGCACCATACTTTTGAGTGGCATTGCTTCGGACCATTTAGTGAAATAACTAGTTGTCACCAACATGAACCGATGCCCCTTTGAATTAGAAAGATGAACCTCTCCAATAAAGTCTAATCCCCAACCTCTAAAAGGCCACAACTTATTAATAGGATGTAACATAGCAGTAGGAGCCAACTAAATATCACCAAACTTTTGACAAGCTTCACATCCTTTATAATACCGGAAGTAATCATTAATCATTGTCGGCCAATAAAACCCAGCACGTCGTAATAACCATTTCATCTTGGGAGCCGACTGATGAGTGCCACAAATACCTTCATGGACCTCTCCCGTAGCAAATCTCACTTGGTCCTCGTCCAAGCACTTTAAAAGAACATCATCAACTGTTTGGTGATAGAGGCCATCATCTCTCATTGTGTATTTCAAAGCCACATGTCGAATAGTCCTATCTACCCTTTTACTAGGATCACACAAATAATCAATAATGGGTTTCCTCCAGTCTTGATTTTCTCAGACATTAAAAATTTCATTAGTGGCCGAAACGGTAGGCTCCGGTTCGGACTCCCCTATGTTGGCAAGACTAGACATCGGCATTTGAGAAATATGAAACATGCCATGATCCACATGATAGCAGGATGCTTGTTGTGCCAACTCATTTGCTCTCCAATTGTCATGTCTAGATATATGAGCAATGCTAAAATAATCCAAAGTAGAAATTATATCTAGACATTTATCAAGATAAACATTAAGTGATTCGTCAAAACATTGAAAAACTTTGGATATTTGTTGCACTGCTAATAACGAGTCGCCAAAAGCTTCAATATGTGTAGCACCTATGGAAAGCAACATCTCTGAGCCAAATAACAATGCTTCATATTGGCTTGATTATTTGTGCAAAAATATTCCAAGCGGCATGAGGCTACAAAAACAGCACCATTAGGAGATATATAAACAATTCCAATACCTTGGCCATTGCTACAAACTGAACCATCAAAATATAATTTCCATGGAACTAACAAGACAGGGTTTATATCAATATCATGCTTGTCATCAATCCAATGCTCAATAATTAAATTAGCAACGATTTGTCCTTTCATGGATTTCAGAGATTCATAAGCCAAATCATATTCAATTAAAGCATAAGCCCACCTGCCCATTCTACCACTAAGAATTGGCCTATGCAACATGTACTTGATGACATCGGTTTTACAAGCTATAATGCAAGTACTAGGCACTAGATAATGTTTCAGTTTTGTGCAAGCATAATATAAGAATAAGCATAAGTACTAAATAAATGTATACCTTGTCTCGGCGTCCAATAAGCGTCGGCTCAAATAAGTAATAACATGCTCCTTTCCTTTGGTCTCTTGAGTTAAAACAACACCAATAACACCTTCTTCCGCTGCAATATAAAGCCTAAAGGGCTCTTTATGTTTGGGAGCTTTTAACGCCGGAGGAGTGCATAAATAATTTTTGATCATATCAAATGCTTCTTGCTGTTTTGCCCCCCAAGTAAAATTAGTTTCATTCTTTAACCGAAGGATGGGAGTGAATGCGTCAACCTTCCCTGACAAGTTGGCTGTGAATCTTCTCAAATAATTGATTTTGCCAAGGAATTTTTGCATAGCTCTCTTGCAAGTTAGATCCTTCACCTTTTGTATAGCTTGTATCGTTTTGGGATCAATTTCTATGCCATCTTGATGAATAATGAAGCCCAAAAACTCTCTAGACGATACACCAAAAGCACACTTCAAAGGATTCATCTTTAGTCCATATTTTTCATTCTCTCAAAAGCTAAGTGCAGATCGGCTAGATGAGATTCAAAAGCATCCGATTTGACAACAATGTCATCAATATAAACCTCAAGTATAACACCAAGTAAATAATGAAAAATTAAATTCATAGCCCTTTGATACGTGGCACCGTCATTTTTTAATCCAAAAGACATCACTGTCCACTCAAATAATCCAAGGAAACCAGGACATCAAAAAGCCGTTTTGGACATGTCCTCTTCGGCCATAAAAATCTGGTTATACCCCGCATTACCATTAAGAAAGCTAATGACCTTATGTCTAGAAGCATCATTAATAAGCATATTCACAATTGGCATGGGATACTCATCTTTAGCTGTAGCTCTTTTCAAATCTCTGAAATCAATGCACACCCTCAACTTGCCGAAGCCTTTCTTCTCTACTAGTCCAATGTTAGAAATCGACTCGGCATACCTGGAAGGTCTAATAAAATTAGATTTAAGCAAACGACCGATCTCTTCCTTGATCCGGTCATATGTTTTTGGATTAAACTTTCTGGAAGATTGCTTGTATGGTCTAAAACCAGCCTTTATAGGTAACCGATGCTCCACTAGTTCTCGGCTTAAACATGGCATCTCATGATATTCCCATGCAAAGCAACAAACATATTCTTTCAATAGCTCGATCAACTTAGCTTTATGATCAACTCTTAAATTTTCATTTACAACTGTTGGCCCAGGAATTGAACCATCTCCTATATCTATCTCTTCTAATGGATCGGCCGATGTAAAACCTTGTCCTAATTTATCCATATCATCTAACTCTTCTATGGACTCATACATATCGTTCTCATTGGATCGATGTTCTACAAGACGGTTTTATAACCACTCTAAGTTAGTTTCCATTTAAATACATCATACCTTGGAGCCGATTATCGTCAATCGGCTTTAAAGAAACGGGCACAAAACCACTTTTTGTGGCGCTAAGAAAATCAAATTCTGATAAGTCGTGCCCCATCAAGCAAGTAGCATTATGATGTTGCCAATCCACGGATGCATCGACCAAAGCAGCACAACCCGAATTATCCGCGTGAATGACCTCCACTTCATCATCAACCCATTGAATCAAAAATTGGTGCATAGTAGACGGCACACATTGGTTTGCATGAACCCAATTCTGGCCTAATATTACATTGTAGTTACCTTGCACCTTGGCAACAAAGAATGCGGTAGCCAAAATTTTGCTTCCCATCGTAAGCTCCACATACATTACATCTTTGGCTTCAGTTTTCTCTTTGCCTTCAAATCCATTAAGCACCATGTTGATCTTTATAAACTCCTCATCATGCACCCCCAATTTTTTGAAGACCAAATATGGCATAAGCTTCACCACAGCACCACCATGGAAGAGCATTCTAGCAACCGACGATCCATTAATATGACCTTTAAGGAACAATTGCTTCAAGTGCGTCACCGATTCTTTTGGCTTCTCGAATATAGCATTTTTAGGACCAAAATCTAGCTGAGCTACTTCCCCTTCTTCATCCATAGAATGAAATTCAGTGGGTAAGTAATACACATATTAATATCCATACCTTCATGAACCGGTGTAGACTCATCATCAAGCATGTCATCTCCTTCCTCAAGCATGTCCACTGACTCCGAAATATCTCCAAGCGAAGAGGAAGTAATAGGTAATGTGGATGATGTAATAGCAGCCACATCGTCCTCCGTTGGTGGTCTAGGTGTTGCTATGATCAATGCAGAAGCTTCTACGTTTTGCTTTTTCTTAGGCTTCCACACTTCTTTTGGTGGCACCATGGGACGAGTTTCATTGAACAATTTATCCCTTTGCTTCTCTGCTTCTTGTTCCTGCTTCTCGTGGCTCCTCCTTTTTGTGCCTTAGTCAGACCGGGAGGACACCACTTCGGTTGAGTATATTTTGGATCCCTCAGCTTGGCCTTGCTTGTGCTAACTTCATGATAATTAGCCATGGGACCTTGCTGGACAACAACCACATCTTTATTAGGATCAGCCAGATTATCAACAATAATCTACTCTTTGATTGTTAATTCTTAGTGCCTATCATAATAGTTTCATCACTAGCACTCTCCTCTTTTGCTTGCTAGGCTATGAAGTTTCAACACTTGGTGATTTAGCACGCCATACTTGCCTGCTGACCCTTTCTTTGATTATCTTGCATCGGCCGATTGACACCATTGTTCAAACGGCCTCGTGTGGGATAAGAATGCCTCTCATGAACAAGCCTCCTTGGTTCTGACCAACCCGGATAAAAGCATAAGGGGCCATTGGCGGCTGCTCCATCCTCCATTGAAGTATCCCATTTAGTATGGCACATGGGGGGTGGTGCCATCCATGGTCCCGATGCCCATGACCCATATGGCCTTGCATGATGCTAAAATTCTTCTCGAGGAGGTGACCTTGAGCGCTTCAAATTTGATGACTAGTTAGAGCTAGAAATGGCCGCTTGATTGGCATACTTGGACAACAACATATCAAAAGTTGGCTTGATTTTCTTGAGCTGCACTTTAAGTTCATTCGTCTTCCACTTGCCAACCTCTAGACTCTTGGGCTTAACAAATTTTACATGAGCGTTCTCTTGCACTTGTGGTTGCCCCCCGAGTGTAGGATTCTTGATGGTGATCTTGATTATCTCCTTGCCATCGGGTTGCTTGTCAAAACAACTTGTCTTCCCAAGACCTTGTCGCTCTCCTTATTTTTCCTGGGCTCACCATTGACAATATTATTCTTATTAGCTGATTCGGCTATGCTGGGACGAATTAACATTTTCTTCCCCTCCAAATCCATGGTGTTCATTGGGAAAGGCTGCTTATCAACTTGTATCTCAAAAAAATTCAATCGTCCGTCATTAATGGCCAATTGTATCTGTCGTCAAAATACATTACAATCATTAGTAGCATGAGCAAAAGAATTATGATATTTGCAATAAGAATGTCGTTTCAGCTATTCAAACGGCGGTAAAGTATGAGATATTCTAATAATATTCGCTTACAATAAAGCATCAAATATTCTATCACACTTAGAATTGTTGAAAGTAAATTTCATCTCTTCATCACGATTCTTACGAATCAGCTTTAAATCATTGCAAGTAAATGGTTTGGCCTTCGATGGCCAAACAAATTCTGTAGCATAAATATCCCCCTCGTCGTCTGAGTGCTCACTATCATACTCAACCATATTCATCTTAGGACGATCAGTTTTATACCTATGCACCTCTTTAAGATCTTTGCTTTGGCTTTCTTGAGCCAAAGCCCTTTGTAAGACTTGGTTGATATTTGAAAATTCATAGCTCTCTAGCCTTTCTCTAATGTGAGTTCTCAAACCACTAAACACAAGATCGGCCAAATCTCTCTCGGTTAACACCAAACAATTGCACCGGTTTTTGTATCTCTAAATCTCTTGTCGTAACCGGAGACCAATTCATCATGCATTTTTCTAATCGATGTAGGATGTGACAACTTAAGCTCATTATCGCCACTATAAAATGATCATGGAATTTTTGTTCTAGTTGCGACCATAAACGAATAGAACTGTGTGGTAAAGCAGCAAACCATGAAAATGCGGTATCGTTTAAAGATAAAGGAAATAACTGCACTTTCAATTCATTTAGTTAGCCTGCTTCACCCAATTGTGCCAAGTATTGACTAACATGCTCCCATGTGGTTTTTGTGCCCTCTCCATGAAACTTAACCAAATCTGGAATTTTATATCGCGGAGGGCATTGAATTGCATCAAAGTATTCTGGATATGGCTTTTGGTAAATACGGTTCCTTGGTAACTCAACTCGAAAATTCTCACGGAGCATCCTAGCCATCTCATCTCTAAGATTAGCTAGACCATCATCCATTGTTGATGATGAAGATTGTGGCATTGGTATAGGAGGAGTAGGGTTAGTAGCTGCAGGTGTGAATTGTGGCAAGTATGCCGAAATGTAATTCGACAATGATCTAACAACATTTGCACTTGCATGTAGGGTTTGGTTCGCCGTCACCACCGAACTTGGCATACTCATGATAGGATTAATGGGTGCAACAATCTAATTTGTTGGGCTAGGATAATAATTCATCGGCACGGGAAGCGCCGATGAAATAGGTAAAGTTGGATTTGGGATTTCTGCGGTAACAGGCACACCAACATTACCACTAGATGATTGAGGCATACTATTTTTAGCATTACTATTTTCCAAGAAAATTTGGTATAAAAGATTATCGCTATCACTAATGCGACTATCAATTTCAGCCCATACCTCGGGAGAGAAGGTATTACATACAGACATTTTAACCCGTTCATCATGAAGAGGAGGAAACTTGATTTCTCCAACCAGAGTGATATTTCCTTGACGATCCTTTTTGAACTTAGCAAGGAACTCCTGCATCTCCTTTTCACCACGCGCCTCCTTGTACTCCGCATAAGCTTGGCGATTTTCCTCCGATAACTTCTCAAAAATGGGCTTGATTATGTTATCGTTGTTGATTTCTCATGGCTTGGGAATCTTGTTGTTCCTAGACATGATGGATGATGATGATGATTGATCTTTATTCCCAGTGGTGTCACCAAAAAGTGTGTTCTCACACGAACAAGTAACGTGTACCCTCGACACTAGGGGTGGTGTACCGCAGCTCACGTCGAAGGAGTCTCACCAGAAGCGTGATTCGCAAGTCGACTGGCGAGAGCTTTTGAGGACCCGAAACCCTACTCTCCCGGGAGGGACTCCGTCGGGGAGTGCAACGGCTATGGGCTGCCCTAGGTCGGTCAAGCCGCCCCTGGAGCCTCGTGATTTTCAGCTCTCCAACATGAAGAACGATGAAGAACGAGGTAGCAAGAATGAGGGAAGAACAAAACATAGATGAAAAAGTGGTAGATGCGTTTGCGATTCTGTGTTGTTGTTCAATCGGCAGTCACCTCTTGTCTATATAAGAGGCGGGTGGACATCCCGTACAAGAAAAGGACTTGCCTTGCCATCCAAATCATCAAAATCTAACCAAATTCGGACTTCTCATGACCTCCGGCCCGGATGTGCGGATGTAGGCCGAGATGATCTCACCAAGCCCAAATTTCTGATAGTAGCACATTCATTGCGCTGTAACTTTTGCATACGATCTTAGATTAAGACAACGTTTAGATCAAAATCATCCTTTTCGACGAGACGCACAACTTTCATGTTGAACACTTTTCTATTTGAGGTCACCTTGAGGAAGTTTCGGGCTTTTTTCTAACATCTGCAGCAGAAAAAACTGTCCGAACGTCCGGACTTCAACCCGGATTGTCCGGCCTCCACCTATATCACCCGGGACTAGACCCAGATCATCCGGATTCATCACAAACCTTCTATTGTTTTGGTGCTTTGATTTCACGGATGATCTGGACCCCGGCCCGGATGATCCGGCCAATCATTGCTGCAGCAGATGGTTTTGGCTGTAGAATTCGCATCCATCCTCGGATGGGGATGATTTTTATATCAAAATCGTCCGTTTCGACAAGGCAAAGAACTTTGAAGTTGAAAGTTTTTCATCCAAGGTCATCTTAATTAGGTTTCATGCCATTCTTTAATCTGGTGTCAATACGAGCATCCCTAAGATTGTCATAACTTTCGCATCTGAGCTCCGTTTTGGACCATCTCCATATCTATTTTGATCATCTTGAAGAGAGCTATCAAATGGTGACATGAACTCATAATTCTAACATCATCTCATTATAGCCTCAAGTCACTCTTCTGATCATGCCATTTTCGAGCGCCAACAAAAAGCGTATTCCCCCTTTGTTTCAGCCAGCAATACATTTTCCAGACGCGGAGGCTTATTTATTTAGAGTGCGTTTCTTTTTCCAGCCGCCCGCTGAAATAGTTAAATTGTGAACATTCATCTGTTAAGAGTAGAGATGTACATTTTCTATTTCTTTTTCTGCCTAACGAACGATCGGCCGTATCTTTTCGACCGTGACTCCAATTTAGGTGATTCAAAAGCCCACATTGTCTATATGTCGATCCCATTCCATTCATACAATTTTCATTCTAACATTCTGAAAATGACCATTTTGGCCTTTCCCTTAATAAGCCCCCTTCTAGAGCGAAAATTTTCCGGTGATTCTTTCCACGAGCCTCTCGCACTCCTCCCCGATGGATCCTTCGTACTCAACCAAGCCATGATAGCCACTTGCATGATGGCCTTGCAGTAGCTATGGTTTTACACTTGAATATTTAACAATTGTTTGCTCATTTACTACTATTATTACTATTTTGGTTATGTTTGTGGAGCCATGCTCATCATCATGCTATGTTCTTATGCACCCTCTTAATTATGTGACTACTTGCTAGTATTATCATTCTCATATGTCATTCTTGCTATTATTACATGCTTGTGATAGTGATGTTCTCTGATGCATTATTATTTTCTGTTATGGAAGTACTTAGGATATTCATGATCATCGCTATGCCATGCTCGTTTGCATCTAGTAGATTATATGATTTGTTGTTGTGGATGATATGATTCATATGTTAGGTGGTTATGCTTCCCATCCATGTTCATGTTGATATCATGCTCATAAGCATTATCATTTCATCATGCTATTTTGTGACTCAACTCATCACCATTCAAGTTTAACCGGACATTAATTGAACTTGAATATCTGTTGGCTAAGTTATAGTGCCATCGAATCGAGCTGACCACTGCAGCCACACTTGCCTTATGCAGGGCCCTGATTCGGTCTATTGTCATGCCTCTTGCCGATGCATCCAAATAGGGAAGGTTATGTGCGAGCGCTATGCTGATCAGGTAGGCGGCCATAAGCCTTGTATGCCCAAGTTTGGTTTGAGCGTTCATGTCCCCGTTTGGGAGCACTCCTAACTTAGACCAAAGGGGAGTTGGTCAGAGTAGCCGGGAGAGTGTCATGCAGTAGATTAGTTTTGTCGGAACGCCGCTGGTCCACCCGAATGGGAGTACGAGGCCTTGGGTTCCGTAGTGTGGGTAGAGTGTACTAACCTCCGCAGAGTGTATAATCTATCGATAGTCGCACCCGCGGATATTGGCTCAGTTTGTAGTAGCTCACACTTTGGGTCAACAGTAATAATAATCTAACTAATAAACAACCCTTGTTGGATGAGGAAAGAAGTTGGTTGATCTTTATGTGATCGTGAGAGAATCACAATGGTATCATTGATACCGAAGTTGGCTGATATTTATGGTGTGATGTGATGACCGCGGGTAAAGATCGAGATCCTTGTGGTGATGTTATGATCACTATGGTATTGTCAATACCAATCTTGGTTGGTCCAGAGGTGATCGTGTGATGTCCATGATGGTAAGGTGATACAAGTTGTTGTTACGAGGTAACCTCCAAACAGAGTAAGTTGGTCTGTGATATTTTAAACATGATGCATGCTAGTATCATCACATCATGAGTAACATGTTCATGCCTTGCTAATCCCGTATTGTTCTAGTGATATAATGGTCATCATCAATTAACCTAGAAATGCCATCTTATTGTTTGTCTTGATTGCTTTGGTTGCTGTGAGCTTGCAAGTACATTCAATGTACTCACCTGGCGTGTCATTCCAGTTTTCAGGTCATGTCGTGATTGCTTGATTGTCGAGGATCTCGAGTTTGTGAGCTAGGAGATGCATTCCAGCCAGAGTCCCTGCCGAGTTGAGTTCACCACCGTTGTTGTTATTCCGCTGCTAGATGTTTATTCCGCCTCCTTGAGTTGTTCTGCTTCTAGCATAGAGCTACCTTAGCAGGTGTAGTGTCTCCATGCCGATGTAATCCTTGGGTCTCCAGAACCCTTGTACCTATATCATTTGCAATAGAGAGCTGATTTGTTCTATGCCAAGCAGTGCTATATTCCAGAAGACTTGATATCTGGGCTGGAATACCAGGTGTTCCGGTCTCTCTGAGCAGGGGTGCCACATATACCCACCTATGGATTGAAAAAGATCCTTCAAGTAAGTTGTCATCGGTGCATAAAGCAATAAAAAATATGCCTGATCTTTTATTGCAAGGGAAAATAAGCATTGTACAAACTTGTGATGACAAAGTAATAAAAGTGATGGACTGCATAATAAAGGTTGCTATCATAAGGGGCAATATAACATACCGTTCCTTTGCATTAAGAGCTTTTGCATCCAAAAACAAAAAGCGCATGCTGACCTTTACTTCCCTCTATGAAGGGCCTATCTTTTACATTTATGTATTTACTTTTTATGCAAGAGTCAATGGAGTTCTCCTCTAACCCTTTTTATTTTTATAAGAATCATGTGGTGGGGAAAGATCTAGGCACATATATCCAGTTGGGTATAAGTGATCATGAGTTATTATTGTTGACATCACCCCTGAGGTTAATAAGTTGGGAGGCGAAATCGTAAAGCCCTATCTTTCTATATGTCTGGCTGAAACTTTTTGCTGCATGTATGTGTTGTGAGTGTTAGCAATCATAGAAGGCTAAATGATGTTTGAGTATGTGGACTTGCTAAAAAGCTCTGACACGAGACCCTTCCGGAAATTATGATGGATTGCAATTGCATTGTTGACTGAGAACATAATTTGTTAGTTTTCAAGAACGTTTATGGCTTATAGTTCGATGTTGTGATGAATTATTACTTGCTCATGAGAAATTTTATGATAATGAACATTGTTGTTACAATAATGATCATGATGCTACTATGTCCATATTTTATTTTTACCGATTCCTCTCTCTTTAAGCATGTGGACATGATTAGCTTTCGCTTGAGGACAAGCAAGGTCTAACTTTGGGGGAGTTGAAACGTCTAATTTGCATCATGTTTTACTACTGTTATTTATAGTATTTTCAATCAATATAACACTTTGTGGAGAAATTATAATGCCTTTTCTCTCTAAATATGCAAGGTTTACATGAAGAGGGAGATGGCCGACAACTGGAATTTTGGACCTGAAAAAGCTACGTCAAAGATACCTATTCTGCACATCTCCAAATGAGCTGAAATTTCATGGAGATTTATTTTAGAATATATAGAAATTATTGGAGAAAAGAAGTACCAGAGGGAGCCACCCATGTGCCCACCAGGCACCAGGGCGCACCCTGGTGGGTAGTGGGGCCCCTAGCCAGCCTCCGGTGCCCATCTTCTGGTATATAAACCCACTTTCCCAAGAAAAAAATAAGAAGAGGGCTTTCAGGAGGGAGCGCCGCCATCTCAAGGAGGTACTTGGGTAGGAGGACTTTTGCTCTCCGGTGGAGAGATTCCGCTGGGGATACTTCCCTCCGAGAGGGGAAAATCGAAGCCATCGTCATCACCAACAACCCTCTCATTGTGGGAGGATCAATCTTCATCAACATCTTCACCAGCACCATCTTGTATCAAACCCTAGTTCATCTCTTATGTTCAATCTTTCTATCAAATCCTCAGATTTGTACCTATTGGTGACTAGTAGTGTTGATTACATCTTGTAGTTGATGCTAATTGGTTAATTTTGTAGACATACGGTCAGATCTATTATGCTATTCAATACCCCTCTGATCTTGAGCATGATTATGTTTTGTGAGTAGTTTCTTTTGTTCCTGAGGACATGGGAGAAGTCTTGTCATATGTAATCATGTAAATTTGGTATTCGTTTGACATCCTGATGATATGTATGTTGTTGATTCCCTTAGTGTTGTTATGTGAAAGTTGACTACATGACACTTCACCGTCTGTGGGACTAAGGGAATGTATTGTGGAGTATTTATTAGATGATGGGTTGCTAGAGAGAGAGAAGCTTAAACCCTACTTTATGCGCTATTCTGTAAGGGGCTGGTTTGGATCCATATGTTTAATGCTATGGCTAGATTATATCTTAATTCGTCTTTCGTAGTTGCGGATGCTTGCGAGAGGGGTTAATCATAAATGAGTGGTTTGTTCAAGTAAGAACAACACCCAAGCACCAGTCCACCCACATATCAAATTATCAAAGTACCGAACGTGAATCAATCAAACATGATGAAAGTGACTAGATGAAATTCCCGTGTGTCCTCGATAACGTTTTACTTATTAAAAGAGACTGTTACGGCCTGTCGTTTGCAACAAATAGGATTGGGATACCTTGATGCACTTATTTTTACTCTTGCTACTTGTCACTTGTTACAAATTATCTTTCTACCAAACAATCTATTACCGATAATTTAGCACTTGAAAAAAATACTGTCGAAATCAGGCCTTCGTGGACCCAAAACAAGGTTCGAACTCTGGGGCATGTGCAAAGGACTCTGCTAGGCTACGGCTTGCTGCTCACCGCCTCACGGCCTATCTCCATCGTGCTTGAGCAAGCGGAAGAAGAAAGGACATGATGATTTACCCAGGTTCGGGCCACCTTGCAGTGTAAGACCCTACTCCTGCTTTGTGGTGGATTGCCTCACGAGGAGGATGAGTATGAACTACTACAAGGGTGAGCTGCCTTGTGAGGGCTCAGGGGTGAATGGATCAGATGGATTCGACCTGGGTCCGACCTCCTAAGATGGTGGCCTAGCTATAGTTATACTGATCCGGTCCTCTTCCCCAAAGGCTTTAGTCGGGAAGGGATACCACATTGGCCACTTTAAAAGGGGGGCAGTAGTACACCCTATCCTGACTAAAGGTGATGCATAGCAATGAGAGGGGAGAGTGTTGTCCACGTACCCTCGTAGACCGAAAGCGGAAGCGTTAACACAACACGGTTGATGTAGTCGTACGTCTTCACGATACGACCGATCAAGTACCGAATGCACGGCACCTCCGAGTTCAGCACACGTTCAGCTCGATGACGTCTCTCGAACTCTGATCAAGCCGAGCTTCGAGGGAGAGTTCCTTCAGCACGACGACGTGGTGACGATGATGATGCTCTACCGACGCAGGGCTTCACCTAAGCACCGCTATGATATTATCGAGGTGGAATATGGTGGAGGGGGGCTCCACACACGGCTAATAGATCTCAAGGATCAATTGTTGTGTCTATGAGGTGCCCCCTTCCTCCGTATATAAAGGGGGGACGAGGAGAGGGTCGGCCAAGGGGAGGAGGCGTGCCCAAGGGGGGCAATCCTACTCCAAGTAGGATTCCCCCCTCTTTCCTAGTGCAAGTAGGAGAGGGGAATGAAGGGAAGGAGAAGGAGAAGGAAGGAGAGGGAGAAAAAGGAGGAAAGGGGGGCCAGCCCCCTAGTCCAATTCTGTTTGGGCTAGGGGGGCCGCGCGCCCTGCCTCTTCCACCACTTGGCCCATGAGGCCCATTGCTTCTTCCTCGTATTCCCGTAACTCCCCGGTACCCCCGAAAATACACGAATGACTCGCAACCTTTACGATGTCCTAATATAGTCGTCCAGTATATCGATCTTTACGTCTCGACCATTTCGAGACTCCTCGTCATGTCCCTCATCTCATCCGGGACTCCGAACTACCTTCGGTACATCAAAACACATAACTCATAATATAACCGTCATCGAACTTTAAGCGTGCGGACCCTACAGGTTCGAGAACTATGTAGACATGACCAAGACATGTCTCCGATCAATAACCAATAGCGGAACCTGGATGCTCAAATTGGCTCCCACATATTCTACGAAGATCTTTATCGGTCAAACCGCATAACAACATACGTTGTTCCCTTTGTCATCGGTATGTTATTTGCCCGAGATTCGATCATAGGTATCTCAATACCTAGTTCAATGTCGTTACTGGCAAGTCTCTTTACTCTTTCCGTAATACATCATCCCACAACTAACTCATTAGTTGCAATGCTTGCAAGGCTTATAGTGATGTGCATTACCGAGTGGGCCCAGAGATACCTCTCCGACAATCGGAGTGACAAATCCTAATCTCGATATATGCCAACCCAACAAGTACCTTTGGAGACACCTGTAGAGCACCTTTATAATCACCCAGTTATGTTGTGACGTTTGGTATCACAAAAAGTGTTCCTCCTATAAACGGGAGTTGCATAATCTCATAGTCATAGGAACATGTATAAGTCATGAAGAAAGCAATAGCATCATACTAAACGATCAAGTTCTAAGCTAACGGAATGGGTCAAGTCAATCACATCATTCTCCTAATAATGTGATCCCGTTAATCAAATGACAACTCAGGTCTATGGTCAAGAAACACAACCATCTTTGATCAACGAGCTAGTCAAGTAGAGGCGTACTAGTGACACTATGTTTGTCTATGTATTCACACATGTATTATGTTTCTGGTTAATACAATTCTAGCATGAATAATAAACATTTATCATGATATAATGAAATAAATAATAACTTTATTATTGCCTCTAGGGCATATTTCCTTCAGTCTCCCACTTGCACTAGAGTCAATAATCTAGTTCACATCGCCATGTGATTTAACACCAATATTCACATCTGTATGTGATTAATACCCATAGTTCACATCGTCATGTGATCAACACCCAAAGGGTTTACTAGAGTCAATAATCTAGTTCACATCATTATGTGATTAACAACCAAAGAATACTAAGGTATGATCATGTTTTGCTCGTGAGAGAAGTTTAGTCAACGGGTCTGTCACATTCAGAGCCGTATGTATTTTGCAAATATTCTATGTCTACAATGCTCTGCACGGAGCTACTCCAGCTAATTGCTCCTACATTCAATATGTATCCAGATTGAGACTTAGAGTCATCTAGATTGGTGTAAAAGATTGCATCGTTGTAACTTTTTACGACGAGCTCTTTTATCACTTCCATTATCGAGAAATATTTCCTTAGTCCTCACTAAGGATATTCTTGACCGCTGTCCAGTGATATACTCTTAGATCAAAATTGTACTCCCTTGCCAAACTGGTAGCAATGTATACAATAGGTCGGGTACACAACATAGCATACTTTATAGAACCTATGACTGAGGCATAGGGAATGATTTTCATTCTCTTTCTATTTTCTGCCATGGTCGGGTTTTGAGTCTTACTCAACTTCACACCTTGGAACACAGGCAAGAACTCCTTCTTTGACTGTTCCATTTTGAACTACTTCAAAATCTTATCAAGCGTCTAGATCTTTGATGCTCAATGTGTAAGCAGCTTCACTGAGGTCTTTCTTTGAAAACTCTTATTCAAGTATCCTTTTATGCTTTCCAGAAAAATTCTACATTATTTCCGATCAACAATATGTTATTCACATATATTTATCAGAAATGCTGTAGTGCTCCACTCACTTTCTTGTAAATACAGGCTTCTCCAAAAGTCTATATAAAACCATATGCTTTGATCAACTCATCAAAGCGTATATTCCAACTCCGAGATGCTTGCACTAGTCCATAGATGGATGGCTGGAGCTTGCACATTTTGTTAGCACCTTTAGGACAAAACCTTTTGGTTGCATCATATACAACTCTTTATTAATAAATCCATTAAGGAATGCAGTTTTGACATCCATTTGCCCGATTTCATAAAATGTGGCAATTGCTAACATGATTCAGACAGACTTAAGCATCGATTCGAGTGAGAAAATTTCATCGTATTCAACATCTTGAACTTGTCGAAAAACTTTTTGTGACAAGTCGAGCTTTGTAGATAGTAACACTACTATCAGCGTCTGTCTTCCTCTTGAAGATCCATTTATTTTCTATGGCTTGCCAATCATCGGGCAAGTCCACCAAAGTCCACACTTTGTTCTCATGCATGGATCCCATCTAAGATTTCATGGCCTCAGACCATTTCGCGGAATCTGGGCTCATCATCGCTTCCTCATAGTTCATAGGTTTATCATGGTCTAGTAACATGACTTCTAGAACAGGATTACCGTACCACTCTGGTGCGTACTGTACTTTGGAAGACCTACGAGGTTTTGTAGTAACTTAATCTGAAGCTTCGTGATCATCATCATTAGCTTCCTCACTAATTGGTGTAGGAATCACTGGAACTGATTTATGTGATGAAATACTTTCCAATTCGGGAGACGGTACAAATTACCTTATCAAGCTCTACTTTTCTCCCACTCACTTCTTTCGAGCGAAACTCCTTCTCTAGAAAGGATCCATTCTTAGCAATGAATATTTTGCCTTTGGATCTGTGATTAGAAGGTGTACCCAACAATCTCCTTTGGTTATTCTATGAAGACGCATTTCTCCGATTTGGGATCGAGCTTATCAGGTTAAAACTTTTTCACATAAGCATCGCAACTTCAAACTTTTAAGAAACGACAGCTTAGGTTTATTGCTAAACCATAGTTCATACAGTGTCATCTCAACGGATTTAGATTGTGCCCTATTTAACGTGAATGCAGTTGTCTCTAATGCATAACCCCAAAATGATAGTGGTAAACCGATAAGAGACATCATAGATGGCACCATATCCAATAAAGTGCGGTTACGACGTTCAGATACACCATGACGTTGTGGTGTTCCAGGTGGCGTGAGCTGTGAAACTATTCCATATTGTTTTATATGAAGTCCAAACTCGTAACTCAAATATTCTCCTCCACGATCAGATTGTAGAAACTTTATTTTCTTGTTACGATGATTCTCCACTTCACTCTGAAATTCTTTGAACTTTTCAAATGTTTCAGACTTGTGTTTCATTAAGTAGATATACTCATATTTGCTCAAATCATTTGTGAAGGTCAGAAAATAATGATACTCGCCACGAGCATCAATACTCATTGGACCGGATATATCGGTATGTATTATTTCCAACAAGTCAGTAGCTCGTTCCATTGTTCTGGAGAACGGAGTTTTAGTCATCTTTCCCATAAGGCACGGCTCGCAAGCATCAAATGATTCATAATCAAGTGATTCCAAAAGTCCATCTTTATGGAGTTTCTTCATGCGCTTTACACCGATATGACCCAAACGACAGTGCCACAAATAAGTTGCACTATCATTGTCAACTTTGCATCTTTTGGCATCAATATTATGAATATGTGTATCGCTATGATCGAGATCAAACAAACTATTTTCATTGGGTGTCTGACCATCGAAGGGTTTATTCATGTAAACAGAACAACAATTATTCTCCAACTTTAAATGAATAACCGTATTGCAATAAACATGATAAATCATATTCATGCTCAACGCAAATGCCAAATAACATTTATTTAGGTTCAACACTAATCCCGAAAGTATAGGGAGTGTACAATGATGATGATATCAATCTTGGAACCACTTCCAACACACATCATCACTTCACCCTCAACTAGTCTCTGTTTATTCTGTAACTCCTGTTTCGAGTTACTAATTTTTAGCAACCGAACAAGTATCAAATACCCAGGGGCTACTATAAACACTAGTAAGGTACACATCAATAACATGTATATCGAATATAGCCTTGTTCACTCTGCCATCCTTCTTATCCACCAAATATTCAGGGAATTCCGCTTCCAGTGACCATTTCCTTTGCAGTAGAAACACGCAGTTTCAGGTTTTGGTCCAGTTTTGGGCTTCTTTGCGGGAGTGACAACTTGCTTGCCATTTTACTTGAAGTTCCCTTTCTTTCCCTTTGCCTTTTTCTTGAAACTAGTGATCTTGTCAATCATCAACACTTGATGTTCTTTCTTGATTTCTACCTTCGTCGATTTCAACATCACGAAGAGCTCGGGAATCGTTTTCGTCATCCCTTTCATACTATAGTTCATCACGAAGTTCTACTAACTTGGTGATGGTGACTAGAGAACTCTGTCAATCACTATCTTATCTAGAAGATTAACTCCCACTTGATTCAAGCGATTGTTGTACCCAGACAATCTGACCACATGCTCACTAGTTGAGCAATTGTCCTCCATCTTCTAGCTATAGAACTTGTTGGAGACTTCATATCTCTCAATTCGGGTATTTGCTTGAAATATTAACTTCAACTCCTGGAACATCTCATATGGTCCATGACGTTCAAAACGTTTTTGAAGTCCCGATTCTAAGCCGTTAAGCATGGTGCACTAAACTATCAAGTAGTCATCATATTGAGCTAGCCAAACGTTCATTACGTCTGCATTTGCTCCTGCAATAGGTTTGTCACCTAGTGGTGCATCAAGGACATAATTTTTCTGTGCAGCAATGAGGATAAACCTCAGATCATGGACCCAATCCGCATCATTGCTACTATCATTTTTCAACATAGTTTTTCTCTAGGAACATATCAAAATAAATATAGGGAAGCAACAACGCGAGCTATTGATCTACAACATAATTTGCAAAATACTATCAGGACTAAGTTCATGATAAATTAAAGTTCAATTAATCATATTACATAAGAACTCCCACTTAGATAGACATCCCTCTAATCATCTAAGTGATCACGTGATCCAAATCAACTAAACCATGTCCGATCATCACGTGAGATGGAGTAGTTTTCAATGGTGATCACTATGTTGATCATATCTACTATATGATTCACGCTCGACCTTTCGGTCTCAGTGTTCCGAGGCCACATCTGTATATGCTAGGCTTGTCATGTTTAACCTGAGTATTCCGTGTGTGCAACTGTTTTGCACCCGTTGTATTTGAACATAGAGCCTATCACACCCAATCATCGCGTGGTGTCTCAGCACGAAGAACTTTCGCAATGGTGCATACTAAGGGAGAACGCTTATACCTTGAAATTTAGTGAGAGATCATCTTATAAAGCTACTGTCGAAGTAAGCAAAATAAGATGTATAAAAGATAAACATCATATGCAATCAAAATATGTGACATGACATGGCCATGATCATCTTGCGCCTTTGATCTCCATCTCCGAAGTACTGTCATGATCTCTATCGTCACCGGCACGACACCATGATCTCCATCATCTTGATCTATATCAATGTGTCGTCACGTGGTCGTCTCGCCAATTATTGCTCTTGCAACTATTGCTATCGAATAGCAATAAAGTAAAGCAATTATTTGGCGCTTGCATCTTATGAAATAAAGAGACAACCATAAGGCTTCTGCCAGTTGCCGATAACAAAACATGATCATCTCATACAACAACTTATATCTCATCACGTCTTGACCATATCACATCACAACATGCCCTACAAAAACAAGTTAGACGTCCTCTACTTTGTTGTTGCAAGTTTTACGTGGCTGCTACAGGCTGAGCAAGAACCGTTCTTACCTACATATCAAAACCGCAACAATAGTTCGTCAAGTTAGTGCTGTATTAACCTTCTCAAGGACCGGGCGTAGCCACACTCGGTTAAACTAAAGTTGGAGAAACTGACACCCACCAGCCACCTTTGTGCGAACCACGTCGGTAGAACCAGTCTCGCGTAAGCGTACGCGTAATGTTGGTCCGGGCCACTTCATCCAACAATACCGCCGAACCAAAGTACGCATGCTGGTAAGCAGTATGATTTGTATCGCCCACTACTCACTTGTGTTCTACTCGTGCATATAACATCTACGCATAAAACCTGGCTTGGATGCCACTGTTGGGGAACGTAGTAATTTCAAAAAAAAATCCTATGCACACGCAAGATCATGGTGATGCATAGCAACGAGAGGGGACACTGTTGTCCACGTACCCTCGTAGACCGAAAGAGGAAGCGTTAACACAACGCGGTTGATGTAGTCGTACGTCTTCCTGATCCGACCGATCAAGTACTGAACGCACGACACCTCCGAGTTCAGCACACGTTCAGCTCGATGACGTCTCGCGAACTCTGATCCAGCCGAGCTTCGAGGGAGAGTTCTGTCAGCACGACGGCGTGGTGACGATGATGATACTCTACCGACGCAGGGCTTCAACTAAGAACCGCTCTGCGATATTATCGAGGTGGAATATGGTGGAGGGGGGCACTGCACACGGCTAATAGATCTCAACGATGAATTGTTGTGTCTATGGGGTGCCCCATTCCTCCATATATAAAGGGGGGAGGAGAGGGCCAGCCAAGGGGGGCAATCCTACTCCAAGTAGGATTCCCCCCTCTTTCCTAGTGCAAGTAGGAGAGGGGAAGGAAGGGAAGGAGAAGGAGAAGGAAGGAGAGGGAGAAAAAGGAGGAAAGGGGGCCAACCCCCTAGTCCAATTCTGTTTGGGCTAGGGGGGCCGCGTGCCCTGCCTCCTCTCTTCCACCACTTGGCCCATGAGGCCCATTGCTTCTTCCTTGTATTCCCGTAACTCCCCGGTACCCCCGAAAATACCCGAATCACTCGGAACCTTTCCGACGTCCGAATATAGTCGTTCGAGACTCCTTGTCATGTCCCCGATCTCATCCGGGACTCCGAACTACCTTCGGTACATCAAAACACATAACTCATAATATAACCATCATCGAACTTTAAGCGTGCGGACCCTATAGGTTCGGGAACTATGTACAAATGACTGACACATGTCTCCGATCAATAACCAATAGCAGAACCTGGATGCTCATATTGGCTCCCACATATTCTACGAAGATATTTATCGGTCAAACCGCATAACAACAAATGTTGTTCCCCTTGTCATCGGTATGTTATTTGCCCGAGATTTGATCATCGGTATCTCAATACCTAGTTCAATCTCGTTACCGGCAAGTCTCTTTACTCGTTCCGTAATACATCTTCCCGCAACTAACTCATTAGTTGCAATGCTTGCAAGGCTTATAGTGATGTGCATTACCGAGTGGGCCCAGAGATACCTCTCCGACAATCAGAGTGACAAATCCTAATCTCGAAATACGCCAACCCAACAAGTACCTGTGGAGACACCTGTAGAGCACTTTCATAATCACCCAGTTACGTTGTGACGTTTGGTAGCAAAGAAAGTGTTCCTCCGGTAAACGGGAGTTGCATAATCTCATAGTCATAGGAACATGTATAAGTCATGAAGAAAGCAATAGCAACCTACTAAACGATCAAGTGCTAAACTAACGGAATGGGTCAAGTCAATCACATCATTCTCCTAATAATGTGATCCCGTTAATCAAATAACAACTCATGTCTATGGTCAGGAAACACAACCATCTTTGATCAACGAGCTAGTAAAGTAGAGGCATACTAGTGACACTATGTTTGTCTATGTATTCACACATGCATTATGTTTCCGGTTAATACAATTATAACATGAATAATAAACATTTATCATGATATAAGGAAATAGATAATAACTTTATTATTGCCTCTAGGGCATATTTCCTTCAAATGGCAACCTTTGGGGGATTCCATGGCAACCCACGTATGTCCTTGCCTCCTTAGCACCAAAGAAGAAAGTGTCCTTGCCTGCGCCCGCTGGTGCCCTCCTAGCTCCGCCCGTCATGGCTCACATCACCACGCACCTCATGAGGATAAGTGGCGAGCCTAGAAGTATCCTCCCCTCAGGGGGCCTCGTGAGGTAACCTCAGGAGACCACCCTGTGGGAGGCCCTCGGGAGGCCTTGATGTAGTTCTCCTTGCGAGGCGGGGCCCTCCTGGCGGTCTTGCTCATGATGTCTTGGCACTGGGCTGCACCAGTCCTTCTGACGATGCCACACGACGGTAGCCCTCAGGCCTGTGATGCGCACGGCCCTACTCCGTGGCGTAGGCGAAGAGAAAGGGTGAAGCGACATGGGCCCCAACCGCGTGGGGCGAGGCTTGACGCGTGGCGCACGACAGGGCATGGGATGCCCCCACTTCTCCACGAGTCCTCGGCAACCACCCTGGCTGACAAAAAGCCTGGCGCACACTGCGGGGCCATCATTGCATGAAGGCGAAGGGGTGACCCGCCCCCCTTCAACTGATATAAAAGGGCAAGGGGTCTGTGACGCCCCAATACCAGTGCTCCAGTTGCCTTCCATTTATTGTAGTTGTTGTAGTTTGTTTATTGTGCTTATCACATTCTCATAATTGTTTTGCATATTTCATTCCTATATGTTTATGTCATGATCATGTTGAGTGCCTTGCCATATTCTCTCTTCTTGCATCATGTTCATCATTGGTTATATTACATTGCCATGCCCATCTCATTGTCATATTGCATTATGTTGTTGCCATGATCATCTTGTGCATTTTCCTTTATATATGTGGTGTGTTGCTTTAGTTGATGCATGTGTGCATGACCCCCCCCCCCCCCTTATCTACCTCGCTCAAACCTAGCCATGCACCATCACCTCCTTCTTTCATTTTGGATATTTTCCCAAGTGGCATTTTCCTTGTCTAGAAAAATGTTCATCTTTTGCCTATAAATCTTATACCAGGTACTGAACATCTCTGTCAAATTTGATTCTATTTGGAGTTGTTTTGGTTAGGTTAATGCCTCATGTTTGAATTTTATTCAAACTTGTTTTATTTTTCTACCTCTAAAAATGCCCAAACCAATTTTATTAAATAGAGTATAATTGCAGGAGCTTGAGGATATTTTTATATCTGAAAAACTCCTCTTCTAGGCCCCTTGCCTTTTCTTTTCTTGCAACTATTTATTTAAATAAATAGGAAGTAAATGAAAAAGGGAAAGGATTACCTGGGCCGGCCTCCCAGCGCAGTAGCCACCGCAGCCAACCTAGCGCGGCCTAGCCAGGTGCCCCACAACCCACCTGGTGCCCGCGCGAGCCTCTCTCCCTCCTTTTCTCACCCAGGCGCCCCGCTGTTGCTCCGCCACGTGTCCAAGGCTGGCTCACTGGTCAACGACCGTGCCCCCACCCTAACCCACCTTTTCTTCCTCCTTGGCCCCCTCTCTCAGCGTGCGCATAAGGCCACGACCGCAACGACGGTGTGCTCCACCCATCGCCCTGGCCCCTTGTTTAGCCCCTCTCCTTGCCCACCAGCTCCGTAGGGATTCCCTCTTCCATCCTCTGCCGCCGCCAGGAGCTTAGAGCCACCAGATCCCCCGCCCCGATCGTGTCCCAAGTGCACGGCCATGGCGCCACCATGAGCTCCGGCCTCCATCGCGTCACCAAGCTTCTCCGGAAAGTTTGCTGACGCCAACTACGTCCCCTGCTACATCTACAACCCGCGGGACGCCTAGTCCAAGATGGCTTCTTCCTCGACGTCCGCGTCGGCCGCTGCATCTTCTTCGGTGATCCTCTCCATCCCGTCTACGCCCCGAGCAGCCAAGCACACCGCCGTGCTTGTGGTGAGCCACTGCATCACCCCTCCCCCTTTTCTTTGCCAGTCTGGCTCTCTGTCGCCGTTAGCTGCACGCTCCCGACCTCGCCATCGTCGGACCTCGTCGCCGACAAGTGCTCCGACCTCCGTTGCTCCTCTGCGCATGCCCGTCGTGCTCGCCGTGATGCGTAGGCCAGATCCACGCGCTCATTAGCTCCTTTAGGTCGTTGTCCCATCGCGTTTGTCTCCATGTCGCCGCCTCTATTTTCTCACCACTTGTCTCGACTCCGTCATCACCCTGATGCACCCCTCCGCCGCTCCTTTGGTTCGCAGTAGCCTTCTCCTATGGCCTCCTCTGCCGCGCCTCACTCATCGCCGGCAGGGCTCTGCTTGGAACTAACAGAGCCCAATCTATGTCACACACACGCACACAACGAAGCTAGTCTGCACCCCATGCTCCAACTGCAGCAACTCGGGTTCGATCCCTCGCGGGCGCTAATAAACTCCCCTCTTTTTTTCTCCCACTGACTGGCAGGGCCCATGTGTCATGCTCACTGCCAAGCAGGCCCCACTGGTTATACACACACATGTCCAAACGCACATGTCATCCCCTCGTCCCCTGTTTTCTTTTATTCATTTAGGCATATTCTATTTCTGGAAAGTGGCATCTTTCCATTTCTGGCCATGTCCAAATCAGGACATTCATTTTCCTTTATCTAACATTTTCCTTTTTAGGCCGTAGTGCATATGTTGCATTATTCTTACAGAAGCCTATACATGTTATAAATCATTTTGGATGAAGAAAATCCAAATGATGCATTGGTGACATTAGTTTCATTATTTGAGCAAGTTTTGGAACATGTTACTTTTATAGCATATGCCACTTTAGCAGTTTATATGATTTTGTGTGATTTTCATATGAGCTATATCATGACATGAATTAGAGCACAAACATGCCATCTTACTGCTAGATTTTGTTTCATGCCATGAAATGCATTGTAGTGAGTGCAACAAGCTTGCAAACATGTCTACTTAAATCTATTTTGCCATGCCCTATTTATTTTAGCCGACTAAAACTTCTTATATGACTTGCCATTTTGCATTGATGCCACCATCATATCTATAGATCTTTGGAGCATGTTCAGTAAGGGAGTTTGTTAAGTGAATTAAGTAAATGAGTGCCATGTTCTTGTTTGCCCTGATAAGTTCCTGTAGCGTATAGCTTACTAGCTCCAAATATTGCAATCTGAATCTCTTTTCTGCCACGTCCAGTACTTTTACCAAGTCTGTAAAACTGTTATCATTTGCCTTTTTGCCATGTTGTTTTGATGATGATGTAGTGAGTTTTAGAAATAGACCAGTAAGCATGTTTTGTTGTTTTGTAGTAGATTCTACGCACTATCATGCCATGCCATTTGTTTCCATGTTGAAGTTTTGCATCACAACTAAATCTTGAATCTAAAGTGCCATGTTGCAGTTATGGTCAGTTTTGCATTGCATCTTGTTTTGCTCACCGTTTGGGCTCCGTGCATCCTGTTTCGATGATCTTTATGTCGATTTCAACAAAAATCTTTCCTGTGGCATGCTTACGTTACCAAGATTCTGCAAATATCCCTATTGACTCCACCGTTTCTTTCCTGTTGACGTATCCATCGTACCGGTAGCCCCTTAGCTCCGTCTTTTGCATTCTTCTTATGCATTCATGTTCCTCATGCATGTAGCATTTGTTCTTTTCCATGTAATGTTTATGCTTGTGTGTTTACCATGTTGTTTGCTTCTTTCCAGTTATGCTTCTTATCAATAGTTCATGTTTTGTTGCGATCGTGAGGATTCGTTTGACTACGCTTTGTTCGTCTACGCCCGTTCGTCTTCTTCAGGGACTCGGTCTTCTCCCTAGAGGGATTTCATGCAAGATGACCTTTACCCTGGATACCACTACTATCTTTGCTTTGCTAGTTGTCTCGATGCTATCGCTATGGCGCTCTACCTATCACTTGTTTATCAAGCCTCCCAAATTGCCATGACAGCCTCTAACCTTTTCCACCCTCCTAGCAAACCGTTGTTTGGTTATGTTACCGCTTTGTTGAGCCCCTCTTATAGTGTTGCTAGTTGCAGGTGTAGTGTAGGTTGTTCCACGCCGGGACATGCATATCATGGGATATCACAATATCTCTTATTTAATTAATGCATCTATATACTTGGCAAAGGGTGGAGGGCTTGGCCTTTTGCCTGGTGTTTTATTCCACTCTTTCCGCCCTAGTTTCCATCATACCGGTGCTATGTTCCTTGAATTGCATACCTAACACGATCGGTGATAATGGGCCCCCCTTGAAAGTTTGCTTTGAATAAAACTATTCTAGCAAGGCCCAACTTTGGTTTTACCATTTGCCTAATAACAACTAAAACTTGCATAGGGACCGGAGTATCCATCCTACTCGCATGAAGCGTTAGCCTCCTTTCCTCAATTATTTCAACCGGTGGATTCTCATCTAGTTCTTTATTCTCTGTGTCATTTTTCTTTTCTGGAGGATTCAACTCAAGTTTTTGGGTTAATCATATTCCTTTCCGTGGCTCAAAATATTTCCCCTTGCTCGTTCGCCTCTTGCTATTCAAATTTTCCGAAGTGAAAAAGACATCTCAGAAGATTCGCGTGTGCGTTCCAATTAATTTGAAGTTGTTGCCTCATTCAAGTTGTTCAATCATTCTGGTGCATCCTTTCTCATTAAACAATCATTTTCAACGGTGTTATCTCTTCAGTGGGCCCTTTAACCCACAGATTTATTCCCAGGATCCTACCTGACTCTTCTAATTTTTCTGGAGAATTCGCATATTCTTTCCAGGTTCGACGTCACAGGGAGTTCTCATCGATCAATTGCCCTCTTTGGATTTTTCCTTTCAATTCCTTTTCATTTTGTCCCGTCCTTCCTATTCCGTCTCGTTCCAAAGATCTTGGGACGAGACCTCTTGTGATTGTGGGAATGTTGTGACGCCCCGAGACCGAAGCTGCAGTTGCTTTCCATTCATTGTAGTTGTTATCGTGTGTTTATTGTGTTTCTCACATTATCATAGTCGTTTTGCATATTTCATTCCTATATGTTTATTCCTTGATCATGATGAGTGCCTTGCCATATTTTCTCTTCTTGCATCATGTTCATCATTGGTTATATTGCATTGCCATCCCATATCATTGTCATAGAGCATTTTGTTGTTGCCATGACCATCTTGTGCATTGCCCCTTGTATATGTGGTGTGTTGCTTTAGTTGATGTATGTGTGCATCACCCCCCTATCTATCTCCATCAAAGTTAGCCATGCACCATCACCTCCTTCTTCTTTCATTTGGCTATTTTCCCAAGTGGCATTTTACTTGTCTAGAATTTTTTTTTCATCTTTTGCCTATAAATCTTATACCATGTCCTAAACCTCTATGTCAAATTTCATTCTATTTGGAGTTTTTTTGGTTAGTTTAAAAAATGCCTCAAGTTTGAATTTTATTCAAACTTGTTTTATTTTTCTACCTCTAAAAATGCCCTAACCAATTTTATTAAATAGAGTATAATTCTAGGATCTTGAGGATATTTTTATATCTAAAACACTCCTCTTCTAGCCCCTGGCCTTTTCTTTTCTTACAACTGTTTATTTAAATAAACAGGAAGTAAATGAGAAAGGAAAAGGCTTACCTTGGCCGGCCTCCCAGACCAGCAGCCACCGCAGCCCAGCTAGTGCAGCCCAGCCAGGCGCCCCACAACCCACCTAGCGCCCTCACGAGCCCCTCTCCCTCCTTTTCTCACCCGGGCGCCCACTCTCCCCCACAGCCGCTCCGCCACGTGTCCAAGGCAGGCCCACTTGTCAGCAACTGTGCCCGCACACTCACCCACCTTTTCTTCCTCCTCGGTCCCCCTCTCTGAGCGCGCGCACAGGGCAACGGCCGCGATGATAGCATGCTCCACCCGTCGCGCTAGCCCCCTATTTAGCCCCTCCCCTTGTCCACCCGCTCCCTAGGGTTTCCCTCTTCCATCCTCTGCCATCGCCAGGAGCTTGGATCCACTAGATCCACCATCCCGATCGTGTCCCCAGCGCACCCGAGCGCACGGCCATGGCGCCACCATGAGCTCCGGCCTCCTTCGCCTCACCAAGTTTGTCCAGAAAGTTCGCCGATGTCGACTACGTCCCCTGCTTCCTCTACGGCCCACGGGATGCCCAGTCCAACCCGGCTTCTTCCTCGATGTCCACGTCGGCCGCCCCATCTTCTCCGGCGATCCCCTCCGCCTTCGTCTATGTACCGAGCGTCCAAGCACACCGTCGTGCTTGTGGTGAGCCACCGCATCTCCCGACACACCCTTTTCTTTGCTAGTCTGTCCCTTTGTCGCCGTTAGCTACTCGCGCCCTACCTCGCCGCCTTTGGACCTTGTCCCGACGAGTGCTCTGACCTCCGTAGGTCCTTTGCGCATGCCCGTCGTGCTTGTTGCGATGCGTAGGTTAGATCCATGCACTCAGTAGGTCCATTAGGCCGCCGCCGCGTCGCGTTCGTCTCCTTGTCGCCGCCTATATTTTCTCACCACCAGCGTTGACTCCGTAGTCGCCAGATGTCGTGCATTGCGTGTTCGTGTGTGAGATCTTCCCGTGACCCTGATGCACCCCTCTGCCGCTCCTTTTGTTCCCCGTAGCCTTCTTTGGTGGCCTCCTCCGTCGCGCCTAGCTCATCGCTGACAGGGCTCTGCTGGGCTAGTTCAAAACAAACAGATCCCCATCTATGACACAGACATGCACGCAGCTGAGGTGGTCTGCACCTCGCACGCTTACTGGAACGACCCGGGTTCGATCCCCCGTGGGAGCAAATCAACTCCCCTCTTTTTCTCTCCCACTGACAGGCAGGGCCCACTTGTCATGCTCACTGCCAATCATGCCCCACGGTTATACACACACACACACGTCCAGGCCGACATGTCATCCCCTCTTCCCCTGTTTTCTTTTATTTATTTCAGCATATTCCATTTCTCAACATTTCTGGCTGTCGGTGTCAAAACCGGCGGATCTCGGGTAGGGGGTCCAGAACTGTGCGTCTAGGCGGATGGTAACAGGAGACAAGGGACACGATGTTTTTACCCAGGTTCGGGCCCTCTCGGTGGAGGTAAAACCCTACTCCTGCATGATTAATATTGATGATATGGGTAGTACAAGAGTAGATCTACCACGAGATCAAGGAAGCTAAACCCTAGAAGCTAGCCTATGGTATGATTGTTGTTCGTCCTACGGACTAAAACCCTTTGGTTTATATAGACACCGGAGAGGGCTAGGGTTACACAGAGTCGGTTACAATGGTAGGAGATCTACATATCCGTATCGCCAAGCTTGCCTTCCACGCCAAGGAAAGTCCCATCCGGACACGGGACGGAGTCTTCAATCTTGTATCTTCATAGTCTTGGAGTCCGGCCAAAGATGATAGTTCGGCTATCCGGACACCCCCTAGTCCAGGACTCCCTCAGTAGCCCCTGAACCAGGCTTCAATGACGACGAGTCCGGCGCGCATATTGTCTTCGGCAATGCAAGGCGGGTTCCTCCTCCGACTAATTCATAGAAGATTTTGAACACCAGGATAGTGTCCGGCTTTGCAAAATAAGTTCCACATACCACCGTAGAGAGAATAATATTTACACAAGTTCAATCTGCTTACGTATTTCGTGGCATGACGTCACACCATGGCCAAGCCTTTATTCGAATTGTTTTTATTGTTCCACCTAAGCACGTTTAGCGAAGCCGTTTCCTTGGCACGTCTTGTCGAAGCAGAGATCGTGCCCCCTTATTCTGGGATTCCCATCAATACGGACGTGGGTAACCCAACCGCGCCATTGATTGTGACGCTTGGGAGATAAGCGAGTTTTACCAGGCTGGCGGGGACGCATAGTTTCGTCCGCCCGTATATAGGGTATAAGGATCCACCTTTTTACCTACGCCTTCTTCCTCCTTTGCTTATCCATCTCCGTGCACTCGAGCTCCAGCGCCCAAGTCCGCACATCTCGCCTCGACCTTCTCCAACCATGTCCGGAGCGGGAGGCAAGTGGATGGCCTCCTCCGGCACGGAGGGGCACATCAAAAGGCTGCGCAAGGCCGGATACTTGTCCAGCAACATCGCGCATCGGCTCCTCGACGAGGGGCAGCTCATCCCCACCCCCAGGCCCCGTGAGAGGGTGGTGTTCCTTCCCCATTTCCTTCGCGGACTGGGCTTCCCGCTCCAGCCATTTGTTCGGGGGCTCATGTTCTACTATGCCCTGGATTTCCATGATCTGGCCCCGAATTTCATCCTCAATATCTCGGCGTTTATCGTCGTGTGTGAGGCCTTCCTCTGCATCCAGCCCCACTTCGGCTTATGGCTGAAGACTTTTCATGTCAAGCCGAAGGTAGTGGGAGGCCGCCAAGCGGAGTGCGGAGGTGCCATGGTGGGCAAGATGCCCAACGTCACATGGCTTGAAGGCGCCTTCGTGGGAACCATCAAAGGGTGGCAATCGGGGTGGTTCTACATCATCGAGCCGCGTGACCCTGAATGGGCACCGGCCCCCAAATTCAGATCTGGCATCCCCACACGGCTCACCTCCTGGAAAGAGAAGGGCCTGACATGGGGCGATTCGGAGGAGCTGACCGGACTCAAATCATGTGTCCAAACCCTGGTGAACAAGAAGCTCAAGCTTGTTAACGTAGTCCAGGTCATGCTCATCCGCCGGATTCTCCCGTTCCAACAACGGGCTTTCAACTTGTGGGACTTCGATCCGGCACAACACCAGACCTTGAGCAGGCTGTTCGACACTACGTACGAAGATGCCTGGAAGGTGCCGTTCAAGGGCGCCGAGGCTCCCGCATCCGCTACCGAAGATCGCGGATTCGGCTCGCAGTGTCAAGCCGGCGAGGTAAGCTATTTTACCCTTTATGGGACACTTGTTTTCCATAGTTTGACTCTATGCGGGATCTAAACTCCCTTTACCTTTAACAGGCCTGGCAGAAGACGTCCGGGCAGGTTAACTGTCCGGCTCCCTTGCCAGAAGACCCAGCGGATGCCCGATTAACGGGGCTGCTGGTTTCGGCGCCTTACGTGGTGCCGGAGAAGAAGGCCAAGAAGAAGGCCACGGGACTCGGAGGAGTTCCCGGCGCCAGGTGTTATCGGACTCATCGTCTGATGACTCCGAGGCGGACTCCTCCCGCGAAGAAGAGGAGGAGAAAAAAGAGGCCTCTCCCGGGGAGAGAAGAAGAGGAAGGCTTTCAACAGCAGAGGCGAAGGGTCAGAAGGAAGGACCCTTCTTCTAGACTGTTCCACCAACATCGACGACGGCGAAGAGGAGTGGCCCTCGAGGGCTAAGCCCCTGGCGAGATCGTAAGTGTCCGGATTCCATAACAACTCATGATTTCTCTTTTGTCGCATAGTGTGTTCTAACGCCGAATATAACCCTGTAGCCCGCCCAAGGACGATCTCCCCGCTTCGTCGAGCGGGGTCCCTGCGTTCGTCGGATGTGAATAGCACTTCACTTCCGACCGTCTCCTCCCCTCGTGACGCGGACGACGCCGAGGTGGGGTCCCAAAAAGGGCCCAGCCAGGAGGAGGTGGTCCTGGAGGCGCCGCAAGGCGACCTTCCGGACTTTGGGCGAAAAGAGGGCGGAACCCCCGAGGGCCCTGTGCCGGACTCCGTACCGGAACCTGCAGTGGTTCCGAAGTCCGGCGGGCGGCCCCTTCGTAAGAAGGGCGAGACTGCAACGCCGGTGGCCTCCATCCAACCGGAGGCGCCGGATAATTTGCTAGAGGCGCTCAATGGCGCTTCCATCGACGAGGAGCACCACACTGTCATGAGTGCGGTGATTCAGAAGGTTCAGTCCACCAATAGCGGGCTGACTGATGCCTGTACCAGCCTTCTAACAGGCTTTGAGGTAAGTATTTTAAGATATGTAAAAATAGTACCGCATAGGCGGTAGCCTCGATGCTCGGTTTGGTGTTGGAAAGAAAAAGCGGGCGAGGATCTAAAACGATATACGCAGGAGTCTAACGCAAATATGTCAATATTTGAATGCAGACTGTGCTACTGACCTCTGCCGCACTGACTGCAGAGGACAATGCATTGAAGCAAAGCCTCGAGTGGTCCGAGAACAAGCTCGACCGTGCCAAGAAGCAGCTCGAGGACAGGGAAGGTAAGTAATACCTTATTAAAGTAGTACCTTATAGAATGGATTTGGTTGCAAAAAATGATAGGAATAACGTGGGTATTGCAGGGGCCACGAACGAGGTGGCGACCCTGAAGGAAGTGGTGTCCGAGGCCGAACGCAATGCGGCCGCGGAACGCACCGAGCGAGAGAAGCAGGGGGCGTGGGTGGCGGAGGTGCGGCAAGAGCTCCAGGCTCTCGTGGAAAAACACGAGTTTGGGCGTGACTCGAACTTCGAGTCCGAGCTCGCCTCGGCTCTTGAGAGTGCCAAAGCTGCCAAGGCCGAAGCCCAAAAGGCCCTCCAGGAAATTGAGGCGATAAAGAATATAGCGGCGGGTAAGGCATTCTTCATGCAAAGCAAGCACGTGAAAGTGAATTACTTGTAACTTACCCGAATCCGGAGCTCTCCAGGAGCATTCGCAGATCTGCCTCATGATGTGTTCGATCTTTGCCGCATTCTACCGGGGCGAGGAAGGGAGTTCGATGGAGAAGGTATTCGGTCTCGATATCTTTGAGGCGGGACATCCAGTGCCTGAGCGACCGGTGAAGCAGCTGGTCGAGCTCCAAGGTGGCGAACAGGCCATGAAGGGCCTCATAGTTCGGCTATGGCCCAAGGAAGCCATGCCCGGAGCTACTTGATGCAGTGCGGCGGTGGTGGGCGCTTGTCCATGGGTTGAAGTCATCAAGCACTCCGTCTGCATTGAAGGTGCCCGTCGGGCCCTTGCCCGTGCTAAAGTGCGCTGGGGCAAGATGGACGCCGAGAAGCTTGTGACGGACGCGCCACCGCCAAGCAAGGAGTTTCGCACGCCCGAGATGTACTATAGGGGTGTCCTGAAGGTTTCCCGCCTTATAGCGGGTGAATGCTCCAAAGATGTAATTTTTGAGTAGACTCTCATTTTGTTATCCTGTGCGCTGAAAACTTTGTTCATATGCGCTAAGCAACGCTTGTTAATTTAAAATATTACCTTCTGTGCGGCCGTTTATCAAATTTGAGAGATGGCAAGTCGTTGGCCTCAGCCCCCATGCCTCGAGTACTGGGGTGTTCGGGATAAACTTGGGCGCTCTTTTTCCCATTTTTGGGTCCTTCGAGGGAAGCGCTCAACACAACGAACGAGGCAACCAGACTTATAATGCTTGAACACTCTCACTTAGCCATAGAATTCTATAATTTTTTTGGCGAAGCCCCTAGTGTTGGAAGGCCGAATTCGGGGCGCTATCCACACCTGGGCCGGACAAAGCCGGCTCCTCGCTCTAAGCAGCATAAGTCTTTAGGGACTCGAAAAAACCTCTCGAACAGCGATCGGCTCTCGCCCCATCATGACGGTCAGTTTTAGCTTTCTCCACTGAGGTGCTCAACCCAGCTCAACTGGGGCACAATTGCAGTGGTTCTCCCAGCGCTACCTTAGCCGATATAACGGAACGTAAGGTACCAAAACATGCGAGCCGGGAAAACCCAACTATTGACCCAAGACATGATTCGGAGACGATGCATATAATGCTATAAGTTCGGGGTGCCGCACTTGTGAAAGTGTTCGGACTTATCACACCATAATTTGGGGAACTTAAGCCCCTGGTGTATTTGGCCCTACCAAAGCGTACGGATGCAACATGTCATAAGTGAACATATATAGATAGAAAAAGGAATGCAATGATAGGCAAAAAATGATGCATTGTTTACTCAAAAAATACTGCAATGAAAGCAGAATGATACAAATAGTGCGATAAGAAAGGGATGGGACTATTTAACATGTCCCCCTCAAGGGGTAGGCTGTGGAATGGTATGTAAAACAGGTATAAAGCTCGTAATGGAGACCACCTGGATACTCGACGTAGCTTTTCTGCTTCCCTGGTTGTTCCATCGTGAGTTTGGCAAGTCTACTGCCGGACAGGGCTTCTGGAAAACGGAGTCCTGAAAATAAGAAGAAAGAAAAAAATGGCACAATTGGGAGCCCCTGGTGTGGTTGAGCCGCACTCTGGGCATTCCGTGGTCGTGCCCCTCCCCCTGTGCCCATGGTATCTCCAGAGCATAGTTATGTACGCGTGGTACTGGTTTTGCGATTTCGCGAGGGCTGGGGTTGGGGCCGCATTGCTACGCGTGCTCGGAACGTGCCAGGTGGTCTTGTTGTAGGTTACTCCAGGTGCGCTTGACGGTGTCCGGCGGCTTAATAGCCGGACTCAAGAATTGCCTTAAGAGGATGCTTTGTACTTCCGCCGCGAGAGCCGCTGTATGCTCCTCCATTCGGAAAGAGCGTTCGGTGTTTCCGTTGACCGTAATGACTCCTCGAGGGCCTGGCATCTTGAGCTTGAGGTATGCATAGTGTGGCACCGCATTGAACTTTGCAAAATGCGGTTCGTCCAAGCAGTGCATGATAGCCGCTGCGGAACAGGACTATGTCGAAGATTAACTCCTCGCTTCGGAAGTTATCCGGGGATCCGAAGACCACTTCAAGTGTAACTGATCCTGTACAGTTGGCCTCTACACCTGGTATGAAGCCTTTGAAGTTCATCTTTGTGGGTTTAATCCTTGAGGGGTCTTTGCCCATCTTGCGCACTGTATCTTGATAAAGCAGGTTCAGGCTGTTGCCGCCGTCCATCAGGACTCTAGTGAGGTGAAATCCGTCGACGATTGGGTCTAAAACCAATGCGGCGAATCCGCCATGGCGGATGCTAGTGGGGTGGTCCCTTCGATCAAAAGTGCTCGGGCAGGAGGACCATGGATTGAACTTTGGGGTGACTGGGTCCATCGCGTATACGTCCCTGAGTGCACGCTTCCGTTCCCTTTTGGGTATGTGGGTTGCGTATATCATGTTCACCGTCCGCACTTGTGGGGGGAAACCCTTCTGTCCTCTATTTTTCGGCGGCCGGGTCTCTTCCTCGTCATCGCTATGCAGCCCCTTGTCATTGTTTTCGACAATTAACTTGCCTGCCTGCTTGAACACCCAACAATCCCTGTTGGTGTGATTGGCTGGCTTTTCGGTGGTGTCGTGTATCTGGCGCAAGCAATCGAGTATACGGTCCAAATTGGACGGGCCCGGAGTAGTTCTTTTGAATGGCTTTTCCGCTGACCGGGTTTAGATCCTCTGAATCCGGCATTGACTGCCGTATCTTCAGTATTATCGCCGTTGATGCGGCGCTTGTGCTTATTGCGACGCGACCTGCCATGGCTGTCCTTGGTATCCGAACTACCGGAGTTTTTGTTTAGGCTGTTACTGCGAGCTAGCCAGCTGTCCTCTCCCGCGCAGAAGCGGGTCATGAGTGATGTGAGTGCTGCCATGAATTTCGGATTTTCCTGTCCTAAGTGCCGGGCAAGCCACTCGTCGCGGATGTTATGTTTGAAGGCTGCAGGGGCCTCTGCATCTGGACAGTCAACGATTTGATTTTTCTTGGTTAAGAACCGTGTCCAGAATTGTCTGGCCGATTTGTCTGGCTGCTGAATTATGTGGCTTAGGTCATCGGCCCTAGAAGTTATCAAGGAATGCGGCTTCCAGGTCTTCCCAACACCCAATTGATTCTGCTGGCAAGCTGTTGAGCCAATGCCGAGCTGGTCCTTTAAGCTTGAGTGGGAGGTATTTGATGGCATGTAGATCATCACCGCGGGCCATGTGGATGTGAAGGAGATAGTCCTCGATCCAAACCGTAGGATTTGTTGTGTCGTCGTATGATTCAATGTTTACGGGTTTGAAACCCTCAGGGATTTGATGATCCATTACTTCGTCTGTGAAGCATAGTGGGTGTGCGGCGCCTCTATATTGGGCTATATCACGACGCAGCTCAAATGAGCTTTGTCTACTGTGTTCGGCCCGACCAGCATTGCTGTATCCGGCGTGACGGTTTCCGTCACGTATCGTGGGGCACCCACGCGATCCGTAGATCGATCTTGTTTGTCTTGCCTTATCCTCCAATATGTCTCTTAAGTCCGGCGCATTCCCCCGTGGCTTTGTACTTCTCGAACGACGCCGGGGTGCGGCTTTAGTGGAGGGCCTAGAGGCCTCTCTGTCGCGGCCACGAGGTGGCCGGTCGGCCGTATTGTGCACTGGTGATGTAGGTTTATGTGCTTCTTCCTCTAATCGGGGTAGCAGCTTGCGTTTTGGGTAGCTTTTGGAGGGGCGTTCGAGTTCATGCTCTTCGGCCGCAAGGACTTCAGTTCATCTGTCGGCTAGCAAGTCTTGGTCAGCTCTAAGCTATTGCTGCTTTTTCTTGAGGCTGCTTGCCGTGGCCATAAGCCTGCGTTTGAAATGCTCTTGCTCGAGGGGGGTCCTCAGGCATGACAAATTCATCGTCGTCGAGGCTTGCCTCGTCTCCGGAGGGAGGCATATAATTATCATCCTCTACCTCTCTGTCTGCCGCTCTCTCATGAGGGCTAGCTTCTCCATCCTCCTGTGCTGAATCTTGCTAGAGGGGTTGTCTTCGGCACTGTCTGGGGTGTTATTGTCTCCGGTGCCGGAATCTCCATTTTTGCTGTGGCGGGATTTAGAGCGGCGCCGCTGACGCCGGCGCTTGGGCTGCTTCTTGGAGGGGTCATCCTCCGTTGTTCCATCGCCATTCCCATCCTTTGGGATGTCCATCATGTATATGTCGTATGACGAGGTGGCCTTCCAGTGCCCTGTAGGCGCTGGTTCTTGGTCGTCTCCGGCATCGTCGTCCATACCGTCGATGTCTTCGGAGTCCAAGTCTAGCATGTCGGTTAAGTCATCGACAGTGGCTACGAAGTGGGTTATGGGTGGGCTTTGAATTTCTTCGTCGTCCGCATCCCAACCGTCCTGACCATAATCCGGCCAGGGCTCTCCTAATAAAGAGAGACACTTTAGCGAATTCAGGATGTCACCAAAAGGCGAGTGCTGAAAGATGTCCGCAGCGGTGAACTCCGTGATTGGCGCCCAATCAGATTCAATTCGCAGGGGCGCGGAAGGTTCGGGGTCCGGAGAGGAGTCCGACACCTTGGAGTCGCGAGCTTCAGAAGGGACAGGGTCGGTATTCGGCTCTATCACCGTAGAGATAGCGGCCCCCGAGGCGGTGTCCAGCCACCCATCCTCGATCGGCGCAGTCGGCTCCGAGCTAAGGGACGGAGCGGACTCTTGTGCGGCCTCCATGGCACTGTCCGGCAGCAGAGCTAAATCATGCCCATCGAAGATCAAGTCGAAGATCAAGTCTCCGCGGACGTCAGCCCTATAGTTCAAACTTCCGTCGACACGATGGCTGGGCGTAGCTTCGATCTGCTCCAGATAGCCAAGTGAATTGGCCGCGATGCAAAGCCGCGAATCTGAAGATCTGTCCGGGGAGAAAAGTCTCACCCTGGACCATGTTGTTGTTGATGATCGAAGGAGCCATCAGGCCTATAGGTGACGACACAGAGGAACTCTCAATGAAAGCACCAATGTCGGTGTCAAAACCGCCGGATCTCGGGTAGGGGGTCCCGAACTATGCGTCTAGGCGGATGGTAATAGGAGACAAGGGACACGATGTTTTTACCCAGGTTTGGGCCCTCTCGGTGGAGGTAAAACCCTACTCCTGCTTGATTAATATTGATGATATGGGTAGTACAAGAGTAGATCTACCACGAGATCAAAGGAGGCTAAACCCTAGAAGCTAGCCTATGGTATGATTGTTGTTCGTCCTACGGACTAAAATCCTCCGGTTTATATAGACACCGGAGAGGGCTAGGGTTACACAGAGTCGGTTACATTGGTAGGAGATCTACATATCCGTATCGCCATGATTGCCTTCCACGCCAAGGAAAGTCCCATCCGGACACGGGACGGAGTCTTCAATCTTGTATCTTCATAGTCTTGGAGTCCGGCCAAAGATGATAGTTCGGCTATCCGGACACCCCCTAGTCCAGGACTCCCTCACTGGCCATGTCCAAATCTGGACATTCCTCTTCTGGTCATTTTCCTTTTTCTGGCATTTTCCTTTTTAGGCAGTAGTGCATATGTTGCATTTGTGAGCATTTTTCTTACATCAGCATATACATGTTATATATCATTTCAGACTAAGAAAATCCAACAGATCCATTGGTGGCATTAGTTTCATCATTTGAGCAAGTTTTGGGAAATGTTATTGTTACATCATATGCCATTTTAGTATTTCACATGATTTTGTGTGATTTTCATATGAGCTATATATGATATTAATTGGAGCACAAACATGCCATCTTATTGCTAGATTTTGTTTCATGCCATGAAATGCATTGTAGTGAGTGCAACAATCTTGTAAACATGTCTACTTGAATCTATTTTGCCATGCCCTGTTTATTTTTGCCAAGTCTGAAACTGCTTATATGACTTGCCATTTTGCATTGATGCTACAATCATATCTTTAGATCTTTGGAGCATGTTCAGTAAGGGAGTTTTGTTAAGTGAAATTAGGAAATTTATGCCATGCTCTTGTTTTGTCTGATAAGTTCCTGTAGCATATAGCTTACTAGCCCCAAACATTGCAATCTGAATCTGTTTTCTACCATGTCCAGTATTTTTACAAAGTCTGTAAAACTGTTATCATTGGCTTTTTTGCCATGTTGTTTTGATGATGATATTGTGCGTTTCAAAAATAGATCATTAAGCATGTTTTCTAGTAGATGCTATGCACTATCATGCCATGTTATTTGTTTCCATGTTTAAGTTCTGCATCATTATTAAATGTTTCATCTAAAGTGCCATGTTGTCGTTATGGTCAGCTTCACATTTTATATTATTTTGCTCACCGTTTGGGCTCTGTGCATCCATTTTCGATGATCTTTATATCGATTTCAACCGAAATCTTCCAATCTTTCCAGTGGAATGCTTGGTTTGCCAAGATTCTGCCCATATCCATCCTGTCTCCACCATTTCCTTCCGGTTGACGTATCCCTTGTACCGGTAGCCCCTTAGCTCCATCTTTTGCATTCTTCATATGCATTCATGTTCCTCATGCATGTTGCATGCGTTATTTTCCATGTAATGTTTATGATTGTGTGTTTACCACGTTGTTTGCTTCTTTCTGATTGTGCTTCTTCTCGATAGTCCATGTTTCTTTGCGATCGTGAGGATTCGTTCGACTACGCTTGGTTCGTCCTCTTCATGGACTCGGTATTCTTCCTAGCGGGATTTCATGGAAGATGACCGTTACCCTGGATGCCACTAATATCTTTGCTTTGCTAGTTGTCTCGATGCTATCACTATCTCGTGCTACCTAGCACTTGTTTATCAAGCCTCCCAAATTGCCATGACAGCCTCTAACCTTTTCCACCATCCTAGCAAACAGTTGTTTTGCTATGTTACCGCTTTGCTCAACCCCTCTTATAGCATTGTATAACACCCCACATGTAAAAGTTCCATATGTTGGCAATGTATCCAACCTTGTCATGATCAATCTCAAGGGGTTTCCTCCTTGTTGGTTTCATTTTGGGTTTTGCTTTGTTTTATTTATTGCATTGCCTTGCTATTCTTGTCATATTTATTTTACCATCATATGTTTCCATCATGATCATTTCAAGTGTTGCATTGTGCTTTATGTCATCTTGCATTCTCATCATCATCATGTGCATTGAGTGCTTTGTGCATGTTATATTGTTGCATGGTCCATGTGTGACCCATGCATCATCACCCTTCTATCCTTCTCCTTCTTTGCTTAATTGCAAGTACCATACTGCCCTCCTCCATAAATGCTCAACTTTTGCCTACAAATGTTGCACCATGCCTTAAGCCTCTCTGCAAAAGTTTCAACTTATTTGGACTTGTTTTGGTTGTTTTAAAAAATGTATCAAGTTCGAATTTTATTCAAACTTGTATTATTTTTCTACCACTAAAAATGCCCAAGGCATTTTATTTAAGTCCTCCATAATTCTAGGACCCCAGATATATTTTTATCTCTACCTAACTCCTCTCCTAGCTCTTTGTGCTTTTCTTTCTTTTTTTCTGTTTGAAGAAAAGAAAAGAAAGTAGGAGCAGCAGCAGCAGCAGAAGTGCAGCCCAGTAGAAGCGCATAGCCCAGCCGGCGCCCCAGCTCCAGCCTCTCGTAGCCTGCCATCCTAGCAGCACCCTGTTCCTCATCTTCAACCTGTACCGTAGCGCATCAGCCGTGTCCATGTCGACAACCCCATTGATTTGACGGTCGTCCGACGTCCCTAGACCCTATAAAAGCTATTCCCGGTGCCTTAGGGTCTTCCCTCGACCGATCCCCCTTCTCTCCTACCCTAGCCGTCGCCCAGGTAAGCCACCTCGTAATCGCATCCGCCATGGCCCAAGTGAGCTCGAGCTCGTGCTCGGGATAGCCCGACGCACCTCCTATCCTTCACCCGCGGCCACGCGGGTCCTTGGGTCGACTACATCAACCTCCCTCACCTCGGTTGCATCCCTGATCTGCCTCCAACGACCAAGCGGACGACTTCTCCTTCCTCATCGTCTCGATCAGAGACATCACCGATGTTTGCGCCTTCTCCCGTCCTATCTGGCCACTCTCCAAGCTCACCTTCACGTTCAGAGTAAGCGAAGTATTCCCTCCATACTACCTTGCTCCTTACCAGCATCTAGTTCGTCATATCCGCGTTGCTAGCTTTGTGTCATCGTCGCGCTCTCCGTGCTTTGTCCCGAGCTTCTTTTTTTTATGTTGTTGTGGTTCTTGTCCCGTGACCTCTCCTTGCACATGCGCCCTTGCAAGTCCACGGTTGTCCGCACTCGCACCCGTGCACCCGCTGTGCTTTGCTAGTACTCGTGTGTGCACCAGAGCCTCGCTGCGCCTCCACTTCTCCCAGTGTTTGCGTGCATCGCCATGGCCTCAAGCCAAGCATATGGCCGAGCTCGAGTGCCCCTGCATCCCCTTGTAGCCGCAACTGCAACACCTCGAAAACCCCGCATGCCTGCTGCTGCATCTAGGCACCTACCATCGCCGTCGTTACTCGCCGGCGTCGTCCATGTCTTCTATGCTGCACGGGAGAAGAAGACCCAAGACCGGCCTTGAGCTGGCTCAAGAGGAGCCAAGCCCCATCCTAACTAGCACACCAAGCCTAACCCAGTTGTGGCGACCCGTCTCTTCAAGCCCGTAGACCCAGGTTCGATCCCGCTCGGGCGCGTTTACTCCCCTCATTTTTTTGCAACATGTGCGTGTATGACGGGGTGACCCCACGTGTCATACCCACCGACCCTAGGGCCCTACCTGTCATCCTCTAGCAACCCCTCCCTCCTTGTTATTTTATTTTTAGCCCAGTGAATTTCCATTTACGGAAAAAAAATCCATATTCCATTTTCGGCTAGTCCATTTCTGGAAATTCTCTTTAGGGAAATATGCCTATTGTGTCATTCCATATTAGGCACTTTTGCATTTTGTGCTTTGTGAAGATTTTCATATGGAGACCCCCACATATTATATATGTTTTTGGGCTAGAAAAATCCAATGAATCCAGTGGTGGCATTTGTTTTAGCTTTTGAGCAAGTTTGTGTTCATGTTAGTTTTGCAGCATGTAGCATTTTTCATTTTTTGCATTTTTAATGCCATTCATGCTATGAAGTAGTTTGGTACATGCACATGCTTAGAATCATGCCTACTTACTGCTACATTTTATTACATGCCATCATATGTTTTGTGGTCAGTGACACAAGCTTGCAAACATGCCTACATGAATCTGTTTCTGCCATGCTAGTCATTTTCAGTCTGAAACTGTTACATAACTTGCCATTTTGCATTGAATCTACCATCAAATCTATGAGTTTCTGGAAAAAGTTTAGTGAGGGAGTTTAGTTAAGTGCATATAGTACTAGCATGCCATGCTCTTCTTTGCCATGATATGTTCCTATGGAATGTAGTTTGCTAGCCCTAAAAATTGAAACCTGATGTTGTTTTGAATAGTTCAGTAATTTTCACTAAATCTGTAAAACTGATATCATTTGCATTTTTGCCATGCTGTTTTAATCATGTTCTAGTGAGTTTTAGCAGTAGCTCAGTTATAATGTTTTGTAGTGGTTGATATGTACTTTCACTTCCATGCCATTTGTTTTCATGTTTGATTGTTGTAGCATATTTAAATTTTACATCAAAGTTGGCATGTCGCTGTTTTGACAGTTTTGCATTGCTTATTAATATTGCTCACCATTTGAGTTTCGTGCATCCGTTTTGGATGATCTTTATATCGATCTCAACCGAAATCTTCAAATATTTCCAATGGCATGCTTGTATTACCAAGATTTTTCCCAGATCATTCCTGCATTCATTGTTTCCTTCCCGTTATCATACCCCTTCGTTGCGGTAAAACCGTAGCTCTGTGCATACCATTCTTCTTATGCATCCTTGATAGTTTTGCATGTAGAACATGTTCTTGCCATATCATGAGTGCATGTAAATGCTTGTTTCTTTTGGGTAGCACCAGGAGACGAGTTCGAGTCCGAGGTCGAGACACCCGTTGAGAACAGTTACGAGGAGCAAGTTTAAGGTACCACCAAGGATGTATCAGGCAATATGACCATTCCTTGATACAACCACTATACTTGCTTTGCTAGTTGTCTCGATTCTTTCGCTATGTCATGCTACCTATCTACTTGTTGTCAGCCTCCTACAATGCCATGAAATGCCTCTAACCCACCTTCCTAGCAAATCGTTGTTTGGCTATGTTACCACTTTTGCTCAGCCCCTCTTATAGCGTTGCTAGTAGTAGGTGCCGAGTAGGTTGTTCCATGTTGGAACATGGATGTCTTTGTTGGAAATATGCCCTAGAGGCAATAATAAAATTGTTATTATTATATTTCCTTGTTCATGATAATTGTCTACTATTCATGCTATAATTGTATTGACCGAAAGCCGTAATACATGTGTGAATACATAGACCACAACATGTCCCTAGTGAGCCTCTAGTGGACTAGCTCGTTGATCAACAGATGGTCATGGTTTCCTGACTATGGACATGGGATGTCATTGATAACGGGATCACATCATTAGGAGAATGATGTGATGGTCAAGATCCAATCCTAAGCATAGCACAAGATCGTGTAGTTCGTTTGCTAAAGCTTTTCTAATGTCGAGTATCATTTCCTTAGACCATGAGATTGTGTAACTCCCGGATACCGTAGGAATGTTTTGGGTGTACCAAACGTCACAACGTAACTGGTGGCTATCAAGGTGCACTACAGGTATCTCCGAAAGTGTCTGTTGGGTTGGCACGAATCGAGACTGGGATTTGTCACTCCGTATGACGGAGAGGTATCTCTAGGCCCTCTCGGTAATGCATCATCATAGTGAGCTCAATGTGACTAAGTAGTTCATCACGAGATCATGCATTACGGAATGAGTAAAGTGACTTGCCGGTAACGAGATTGAATGAGGTATTGGGATACCGACGATCGAATCTCGGGAAAGTAATGTACCGATTGACAAAGGGAATTGTATACGGGATTGCTTGAATCCTCGACATCGTGGTTCATCCGATGAGATCATCGTGGAACATGTGGGAGACAACATGGGTATCCAGATCCCGTTGTTTGTTATTGGCCGGAGAGCTGTCTCGGTCAGTCCTGCTTGATTCCTGAACCCGTAGGGTCTACACACTTAAGGTTCGGTGATGCTAGAGTTGTTATGGGAAATAGTATGTGGTTACCGAATGTTGTTTGGAGTCCTGGATGAGATCCCGGACGTCACGAGGAGTTCTTGAATGGTCCGGGGGTGAAGATTTATATATGGGAAGTCATCATACGGTCACCGGAAGTATTCGGGGGTTTGCCGGTATTGTACCGAGAGTACCGAAGCGGTTCTGGGGGTCCACCGGGAGGGTCCACTACAAAAAAAAGACACATCCGTGACATTTTGGGCCGAACGAATTTTTTTCCTGTCATTCAAATGACACTTCTATGACAATAATTGTGACAAAACCCGGTATCATCATAGATGTGGTGGGCTCCTACTTCTATGACAAAAAATCATGACAGAAAATGGGCTTTTCGTCCTGAGCGGGCCGGAGACGCAGCTGCATGACATTCTTTCGGCCGTCCATGACGGAAAAAACCGTGGTAGAAGCAAGGGCGAGGAAAATTTTGGGGAGTTTTGTCGGTGTACTAAAGTAGGGGTACCTTAGTACCCCGAACTTGGGCACGGACAGACGATTCTGACACCAGCGGCAAGGCTTCTTCAAGCGCCCACCAAGATCCGCCGCCAGGACCCTCCGTCATTCTTATTCTACTGCCATTCAAGAACAAAGTGTTAGTTGAGAAGACAAAGCCCCGGCAAGAGGAGCTTGCTAGGAAGAATAAGGCCCCGGCAAGAGAAGCTTGCCGGGAAGAGCAAGACCCCGGCAAGAGGAGCTTGCCGGGAAGGCCGGCCAAGGCACTTGCCGCGGCAGAACCGCCACTCTGCGCCTGCGCTCCAGCTCACCCAACGATGTGTCGCCACAGGATCATTCCTGGAGCACGTGGCGTGTAGCTGTGGAGCCTAGCGGTGCGAGGTGGCGAGCGGAGCTGACAAGGAGGCCATCGTGGCGATCGGTGGCACCCCTAACGGTCGTTTCCTTGCACTGTTGGAGCGACCAGACGGGCATTAAATGCTCTTGTCCCCTGCCATCAGAGTTAGGTAGGGGACACTGTAGATAGTAGTGTACCAACCCACGTTTTTACCTTTCTACCCCTCTTTCTACGCTGCCACCTGTCGGTGACCCCCTTTGGACTATAAAAGGGAGGCCCATGCGCACGTAGAAGGGGTTCGGCAGGTTGGGTTCATTCGACTCACTCCAGACTATAGCATACCCACGCTCTCGAGCAAATAACAAATACAAACACAAAGGCAGCAGTAGGAGTTTTATCACTCCGGAGAGCTCCGAAGCTGGGTAAAATCCCCCGCGTGTATTCGCCTCAATCTGCTCTGCGTGCGCGCCCCACTCCCTTGCCGGACCAGAAGGGTCCCCCTGCCCCATAGGTGCTCGTGCGACCCGCGACATCTTTCGCGCCGAGTAGGGAGGCGCGGTCGCGCGATCTCGATTCGGGCGTCTACACGCGCTACATCAACATCTTCGTCAACATGCCACCGAAGAAGAAGGCTTCGGAGGTAGCCGCTCCGTCCGCGACTGTCCTATCGCCACCGGAGCAAACGGGCGGTGGGGCGGACGCCGGCAGAGGAGCGGGCGCCGGCGGTGGGACTCACGTCGTCACCAGGTCCAAAGACAAGGCCCCGCAAGCTTCAGCGTCTGAATATCCACCGCGCCCCTCCCAGGAGGTGCAAGATCGACAACGCCACGGTGCCCCTAGAACCGTGCTTGCGTTGGAACAAGGCCAAGCCGGCGGGTCGCGAGACGTTCAAGACCAGCGTGCGCGCCAGCATGCTGGCACGAGCGAGGTGCGGTCACCCGGACGGGGTACTGCTCCTTCCAACCCAGTTGGGAGTCCGAGCATGTCCCGCACCTCGCGTCGCTTGCCACCGCCACCCAAGACTCCAGAGGAAGAGCGGCGAGCCCGGCTGCGGACTATCCTCGGCGCCGCACAAGATCGGCGAGCGGAGGATGACCATTGAGCCTCATCGGCCGCCAATCTTGACCAGCCCCGCAACGGGCACATCGAAGCCCCGGCAAGGCGCTCAGGCGCAAGCCGACGCCGACAAGACCGCTGGGGGTGCCACTACCACGCACTCCCCACCCCGAAGGCCAAGATCGCCGACTCGCCGGGCCAACCTCGACACCGACTCCACCGCGTCGTCGGACCCACGAGCCCGCCGTGATCAACGCCACGTTCTCCAAGAACGACGACACGAAGACGCTCGTACTCGCATCGAGCGCAGGAGAGAAGCGCGGCGTCAATCTGACCAGCGCCTGGCCCATCTGTCGATATGCATGCGCCAGGGAACCAGCGACTTGCCGTCGTGTAGGCTGTCCTGCGTTCACTCGTGAGCTGCGGCAAGTCCGAGGGCTCAAGCACCAAGAACTTCAAGCGACGCGTGCGAGAAATGCGATGGCAGGATACATCTGTCGAGTTCCTCGCGTCTACACCATCGCGGTGCGAGCTGCGGGGCGTGATGAGAAGATCTCGCCAATTACTTCGCCGGTGCTCAAGCCCAACGTCAGATCTTGGCTCATGCACTTGCCGGACAGCTCCATTTCTTCGTGGGCGGACTTGTGCCATCAGTTCGTCGGCACATTCACAGGTGGCCACAAGCCCCATGGCCAAGAAAGCGATCTTCATTTGCTTGCCCAGAAGGAAGGAGAATCCCTGCGCAAGTACATACAGAGATTCAGCCAGGTGCAGCGCAATATCCTAGACGTCCACCCTGCTGTGGTTATCAGCGTGTTCCATCAGAACGTGCGTAATCGCAGGATGAGGGAGGAGATGGCGATGTGCAAGATCAGAGATGTCAGCGAGCTCTATGCTCTGGCCGACAAGTGTGCGCGTCTTTGAAGGGAGAAACTCCCGGAGAGAACGCAGGAGTAGAAGGATCTGGCAGTGAGGACGCCCCTCTGGCAAGGAGGAACCGGAGGTGGAATAACAGAAAGAGAAAGGCTAAGGATGTGCTAGTTGTTGAGCAGTCCGGCAACGGAGGCGGCTCCGACAAGGCCAAGGCTGACGACTCCGGCGAGGCTGTGGTGGCCGCCGACAAGCAGTATTGCAAGATCCATCGCACTAAGGGCCATGACCTCCAAGCATGCAAGAAGGTTGAGCAGATGGCGGAGCTACAGAGAGCCGAATATGAGCGCCGCGACAAGGAGAAGGCCCAGAAAGGTGGCGGAGGATCCGGCAAGAAACCTCCTGCCCAGGGAGGGCGCCGCGGCAAGCCCAAGCCGCGGCAAGGAGATAGGCCTCCCCGTGGCCGCGACAAGAACGAAGAAGAAGATGAGGATGATGAGATGGATGAGGATGAGACCGACGATCAAGAGTTTCAGAAGGCGACGAAGGTTTTGTGCGCTGGCGGTGCTTCTCTGCACGCCGCGCCGTCAACTCAAACAATGGGTGCGGGAGGTGAATGCAGCAGAGCCATCGGTCGAATCGCGCAAGCCCTGAAGTGGTCCAAGACGCCCATCGTCTTTGACGTTGAGGATCACCCTGATCGCATCACTGCGGTCGGGTGCTTGCCGATGTTGGTTTCGCCAACCATCCGCAACCTCAAGGTCACAAAGATGTTGGTTGACGGCAGGGCCGGCCTAAATCTGATCTTTTCCGCGGTACTCAACAAGCTCCAGATCCCCGACAGCGAGCTCGAAGAAACTGGTACCTTTCAAGGAATCAATCCGGGAAGGAGCAAGCCAAAGGGGAAGATCACACTGCCAGTGACGTTTGGCAGCGAGCTGAATTTCAGATCAGAGAGAGTCACGTTCGACGTTGCTGATTTCTCGTTGCCCTACAATGGGATACTCGGCCGTCCAGTGCTTGCCAAGTTCATGGCAGCCTCTCATTATGCTTACAACATGCTCAAGATGCCTGGTCCGATAAGTGTCATTTCTGTCCACGGCGACAAGAAAGATGCACTTATCTGCACCGACAAGATCTACTGGGGAAGCAAAGCAGCCACAGCAGGCGCAAACCACTTGCCGCTGAAGCTCCCGGGGGGAAGAAGAAGACCAAGTCCGGCAAGAGTAGCTCTGATGCCCACTCCGGCAAGCGCACCTCTTTGGAGTGCTGCGCTACCGTCGATGACGCACCATCGAGCTCCACCAGCAAGTGCAAGAAGGCGAAGACAGCTTCACCAAAGGTCAAGTCCGGCAAGCATAGCTCTGATGCCTACTCCGGCAAGCGCACCCCTTCGGAGCGCTGCGCTGCCGTCGAGGACGCACCATCGAGCTCCACCGGCAAGTAGAACACAGTCGTTTCTGAATTCTTATGTTATATTCCTTGAACGATCGTGCCTTGTATGGAAAACCTGTGCGCGGAGGAATCGACTCGCGGCTAAGTTGCGCCCTTGATTCGTTTCGAGTCCGCTCAACGACACAAGTGCGCTGCAACTAGCCCCGACAAGGTTTCTTGCCGGAGGCAGCACCGCCAGCGGGCTGCTGATGTTCCGCACTCAGCAAGTGTGCTTGCGCCGGCAAGTTCCCTCAAAGTGTAAGGTAAAGACATACAAGGGATGGAATCAAGTAAAGGAAAATAACATAGCAGATGGCATCGTCCAAAGAAATGCAGCCTTGCCGGAACGCAAAAGACGAAAATGCTAAGTTGCCAAAGTTTGAGCACAACCAGTTTTTAAATTTTTAAGTTATACTCCTTGAACGACCGTGCCTTGTATGGAAAACCTGTGCGCGGAGGAATCGATCATGACTAAGTTGCGCCCTTGATTTGTTTTCGAGTCCGCTCAACAATACAAGTGCGCTGCAACTAGCCCCGACAAGGTTTCTAGCCGGAGGCAGCACCGCCAGCGGGCTGCTGATGTTCCGCACTCAGCAAATGTGCTTGCGCCGGCAAGTTCCCTCAAAGCGTAGGGTAAAAACATACAAGGGATGGAACCAAGTAAAGGAGATAACATAACTAGCATTGCCCAGAATAAAGTTACATTACAACAGTAACTTATTACGGCAGTGTCTAAGTTGTTCTGATGACTAAAATAGCAGCGACAAGGGAGGAGAAGAAGGGCGCACCGGCACCTGGACCCCGGCAAGCCAGTGTCGCCGGGGGCTGCGAGCACCAAGGTTCATCCACGGCAAGCCAGAGTTGCCGGGGGCTGCAATATCAGATAAGTCTTTCGTCCCTCGTCATGCATCCTCTTATGGACTGGGGAATGCAAAACCGCGTTTCTTCCCGGTAACTGCCGTGCCTTGTATGGAAAACCTGTGCGCAGAGGAGTCGGCGTCGTGGCTAAGTTGCGCCCTTGATTCGTTTCGAGTCCGCTCAACGACACAAGTGCGCTGCAACTAGCCCCGACAAGGTTTCTTGCCGGAGGCAGCACCGCCATTGAACTGTTGATGTTCACGACTCAGCAAGTGTGTTCGCGCCGGCAAGTTCCCTCGAAGCGTAGGGTAAAAGCATACAAGGGACGCAACAGAATAAAGGATATAACCCGCCAAGCATTCCCCTTTTTCATTAAAAAACATCCCACATAGATACAGTCCATAGAGGATGAAAAACATGAAAGAGAGGATTACAAGTTCTTAATGCAGCTAAGGCCCGAAGGCTTACAAACTAAAAAGATAAGATGCCCGTAATCCATTTTTATGTCCCTCTCTTCAGGAGGTAGGGCAAGGAGGCGAGAAGGGAAAAAGGGGCGCCTAGGCGAGCTACGGGTGCCAGATGACACCAAGAGAACGTCCCGGGAGCCTCCGGGGGCTGGATGGTGATGGCGGCGCCGGAAGAGGGGCTCGAAGACGGGACGGCAGGACGTCAGCACGCTGTCGAGGGCACTACACCCTCGTACTCTGACTTGACGGCCTTGCCGCCAACCCTCTTCCTCTTCCGCAGCCTCCCTACGCCAGCCGCCCAAGGAGACGACCCCGGGAGTTCAAGGGGCCGGCGACCCGGATGATGGGGTCGCCGGTGGCGCACGGAGCGACGCCCGACGCCTAGTCGGACCCGTCGTCCCGCCGTCCGCTACCCTCGTCGTCGTTGTCGCTCCCCTCCTCGTCACTCTCGCTCGAGGGGGAGTCTTCGCTGTCGGAAGAGCTGTCCACACAGCACCTCGCCCGGATGCCGGAGTCCCTGAAGACCTTGACGGAGAGGAGGTCGCCCTCCATTAACTTGAAATGGAGGGTAAACCCCGCCGTCAAGCTGTGGATACGGGCGAACGTCTTCCACCCACGGTCAAGATACATCACATTGGGGGCTGGGGATACAACGTGGACTCGCGTACCGCTGATCCCGCAGCCCCTCATGTGCAATCTCAGCGTCCCGGGCGGATCCGGTTCCATCGCGCTCGCAAACGGAGCTGGAAGCCAAAGGCGACGACGAGGCGCCCGACGCAGCCGGACGAAGAACTCGCAAGGGTCGTCCCCCGTGTGGGCCGCTGCGAGAAGAGGAACCACCGGCGGAGGCAGGGATGGTGCGCCGCCGCGCTTGCCTCTTCCTCGAGCGCCTCGACCCCGTCCTCGACCTCATCCATGACCTCGCCCCCTCCCTCTTCCCCTTGTGGCTGGCTCTGCCACCATAGGCGCGGGATAGGGAGGGGCGCGCTTCCTGGCGGCGACCCGTGCCGCCACCGAAGAAGGACCAGGGTTCCCTCCCTCCATGGCAGATGAGAGGAAGAGGAACAGAAGCTGAAGAAAGGAAGAGATGGGGGTGTGCGGGCCTGCGCTTCTTCCGCTCCTTTTTAAGGAGCGAGGTGGGGGCTCGGCCGCCCCGCTCAGCCAATCAGGGCACGAGAAGAGCAGGGGGTTGGGGGCCGTTCCGCTGCCCCCGCTGGTGACGGCCCAGTTCTCCACCTCCACCGCCCACGACCCCGAGCGCATGGGAGCCGCGTGGCGAAGATGCAGAGCTAAGGCGACGAATGAGGTGACCTCGCCCCGCCCCGTGATCACAGGGGGCGGACGCCTCGAAAATCGCGCACGCTGCCCACGCCTCCCACGATGCCGCGATTGACGCGTGCCGTTACGGGAGGACGCGGTGGATTCGGAGAGGATCTGGGTTGGACCCAGGCTGCGCGTGCCCGTGCCCTGTTTTGGGCCTAGCCCAACAGCGCTTGGCACCGTGTATGGCCCAGGCCCGGGGGCTCCTGTCGGTGTATTAAAGTCGGGGTACCTTAGTACCCCGAACTTGGGCACAGACGATTCTAAAGACCAGCGGCAAGGCTTGCGGCGTCCACCAAGATCCGCCGCCAGGATCCTCCGTCATTCTTATTCTACTGCCATTCAAGAACAAAGTGTTAGTTGAGAAGACAAAGCCCCGGCAAGAGGAGCTTGCCGGGAAGAATAAGGCCCCTATCAACAGGACCCCGTTTCGAACGTAGGAGGTCCGTATCCTCCGTTCTGCGGTACGCCAGGCCTCGTTTCCATTGCCTGTTTCGTCCAAGCCCTCCCGATGAACACGACCACGCATTCCGTTCCGACCCAGCCGGTTGGCTCCCACGCGTTCCGTTGCCTCCCGAAGAACATGACACATTCTGTTGCCTCCCCATGAACACGACGATGACGCTGTTTCTCCATTCTGACCCAGCCATGTCAACAAGCCCTCGCCGTACGTATGCGCGAGTAGGCGTTCGAGACTCCGCCCGTATGTACACATACGTGGCCATATTTTCTTTCTTGCACCCTGGCCGCTGTACGTACGGGTACATGCAACGTGCGCGCCTCTAATACGACACGTGCGCACCTCTACATCCACCAGTATATATGTACGTACACGTTCGCGACCAGAATGACAAAGCTACGTACGCTTCGACCAGGTGTGTCCCGACTGTCAGGCACTTCGTTGCGTGCGAAGATGTAGCTGGTGGGTCCCAGCAGTCAGGGGGGCGAATCATTTTGTTTTTTTGCCCAGATGCACTTCCTTGCGTGCGATGGTGTAGCTGGTGGGTCCCAGCAGTCAGGGGGAAGCGTTTTTTTCGTGACATACGATGGACCGTCCGGTGGGTCCCCGCTATCAGGTGGAGGAATAATTATTTTGCGTGTAACAAGGAGGCACTTCCTTGCTGCGGCCGTGGACCCAGCTGTCAGCCTCTCCATGTACAGTCCACGTCCGATGGAAGCAGTTCCTTGATCACGTTGACCACGCCGCGCCGAGAGCACCAAGGCGGTGGGCGACGGTGAGGCCTAGGAAGGGGACGACGCGGAGCCGGGGAAGACGCGGCAGTGGATGCCCACACGTAGAGGAGTACGAGGGTTCACTGGTTCACTGCGGTGTGAGGCTGCCGTTGCCGCAGAATAACACGGGGTGTGGGTGAGTAGAGGGATGGCCTGGCCAGCGGTGGGAGTAGTAGGGGGCGGTGAGGCCTCCGCTGCATCGCAGCCGGCCACGGGAGGTAGGAGCACGAGGCATGACCGGCGCTGGTTTGGGCGGCTAGAGCAAGAAGACCAGAGGTTGAAGAAGCAGTAAGGCCGTTGGATGGACATCGTACGGTCACTGGAGCTAGAATCATGCATATTGACTAAGTTGACAAAGCCCTCCGTCCCCATACTGGGTCCACAAGTCAGCCTGCCACTATACTGGGTCCCAGCTAACAGGGGGGTATTCATTTTTTTGTGCGTAATACGGAGGCACTTCTTTGGGTGCAAAGATATATCTGGTGGGTCTGAGCTGTCAGCGGCGATAACTTTTTTTTGTGAAATACAGAGGCCCTTTCGGTGGGTCCCTGATGTCACGTGGAGGAATCATTATTTTGCGGGTAATAAGGAGGCATTTCCTTGCGTGCGGCCATGGACCCAGCTGTCGGCCTCTCCACGTAAAGTCCACTTCAGATGCATGTCGGTCCTTGACCACGTTGACCAGGCCGCGCCGAGAGCACCAGGGCGGTGGACGACGGTGAGGCCTAGGAAGGGAACGACACGGAGGCAGGGAAGACTCGGCAGTTGTTTCCCACGCGGAAGAATCTGTTGCACGAGGGTTCTTGGTTCGTCTGCCATCGCCGGAGAATAACAGCAAGTGTGGGAGAGTAGAGGATGGCTAGGCCAGCGATGGGAATGCGGTGGGGCGGTGAGAATTGCACAAAGAAGACCGACCACGGGAGGAGGAGCGAGCAGTCCTGGCGTATGTTTGGCGGTTTGGGAGCAGAAGAGCGAGATTGCGAAGCACGATGGCGTTCGATGGACATCCAACGATCCTTGCTTGTCGTCAACCTTTTTAGGAAAGCATCAAATCTGTGGAAAACAGCATACAACCCATCTGCCATTATTTCTAATAATTTACAGCCCATTTGCTAATTCTTAAGGGTTTTTTTTGGAGCCCATATTCCTTTTGTTAGCATTACAGCCCATACTATGGCCACTGTTAAAAAATTATACGAAATTTTGCATATTTTGGTGCGGTCCGAACTGTTTTTAATCCCGAAAATTCGACTCACATTCAAACTAATTTTAAAAATAAATGTATATCAATATAAAATCCAACAAATTCTCCACGCATAAAAATTAATGTAATTTAAAATCTCGAAATGAAAAAATGATATTTGAAACTAATTGTCGGTTTGATGTGTTTTTAAAATGTACAGACCATTTCTCATTACTGATAGGCCATTTTCTTGGGCAGCCGAATGAAGCTCTCCTCGTCTTGAAAGATATGCAGCCCAACAGGCCTGACAAACCGACTTACTTGGCAAATCACAAAAAAAATGGGCTGTGGCCATGGACCCAGCTGTCAGCCTCTCCACGTACAATACTCTTCCGACGGATGTCGGTCGTTGACCACATTGACCACGCCGCGCCGAGAGCACCAAGGCGGTGGATGACGGCGAGGCCTAGGAAGGGGACTACACGGAGCCGGGGAAAACGAGACAGTGGATGCCCATGTGGAGAGGAGTACGAGGGTTCACTGGTCGGCTGCGGCGTGAGGCTGCCGTTGCTGTAGAATAACAGGGGGTGTGGGTGAGTAGAGGGATACCCTAGGCCAGTGGTGGGAGTAGTAGGGGGCGGTGAGGCCTCCACGGCATCACAGCCAGCCACGAGAGGCAGGAGCATGCGGCACGGCCGGCGCTGCTTTGGGTGGCTGGAGCAAGAAGACCAGAGGTTGAAGAAGCACTATGGCCGTTGGATGGACATCGTACGGTCACTAGAGCTAGAATCGTTCATATCGACTAAGTTGACAAAGCCATCCATCCTCGTCAACTTAGTAGGCGGGTCTTAAGTTCATATTGCGTGTGAAGATATAGCTGGTCGGTCCGACCTCTCAGCGGGGGGAACGTTTTTTTGCGAAATACAGAAGCCCTTCCCACGTACAGTGCACGTACAGTGCGTAATAAGGAGGAACTTTCCTTGCCTGCAACCATGGACCTCGTGGGTCCCAGATGTCAGGCTCTCCACGTACAGTCCTCTTCCGATGACTCTCGTATGTTGACCACGCCACGCCGAGCGCACCGAGGCGATGGACGACGGCGAGGCCCTAGACTGGAACGACCCAGAGATGGGGAAGACGCGGCAGTGGAGTCGCAGAAGGAGAGGAGTGGGAAACTCGACTGGATTGGGTGGGGGTGGGCCTACACTCGGCAGAGAATAAGAGGAGGTGCGGATTGGAGGGATGGCCTGGCCGTCGGCGGGGTAGCATTTCGCTGAGGAGCGCAAAACAACGCCGCTGGACACTGAAGGTTGGAGCAGGCAGTTCCGTCAGCACTGGGCAAAGAAGACGAGAGATTGAAGAAGAATGTCGGCCGTTGGATGTAAATCCAACGCCTTCTTCGGCTTCGACCTACTGGCCCACATGTCAGCCAGTCCATTTGTTTTTAGTCCATTTGGTGGGCTGGGTGAAACAATGATGTAGCATCTATGCATCCCGTTTAAATCCCATTTGCATTTTTCTCGAAATCCGCGGATTCTGGGCTGGGTGAAAATATCATGTTGGGCTATACGGAGAAATGTTATAAAAACATAAACACATGATAGCACGTCTATTACTGCATTGGTCAGTAAAATCTTCGCAAGCTTATGTACGCAATCACTAGGAGTTAACTTGCCAAGTTATATATAAACAATTACTATTATTATTTTGTAAGAACTTTCAACTTACAAAATAAAATATCATTTTAATTTGATGAGTTAATAGTACGTGGGGTATTATTATTTTTTAAGCTAGACGTGGGACAGTTGTGTTGGTTCTAGGGGAAAGTACTGGGAGAAAACTCAGTTTACATCGAAAAAGAAAGAGGGAGAAAATTCAGAGACCTGCTGGGTCCACCTGAGGTGGGAAATATGTTGGGAGGAAGGACATTCAAAGCACGGTAGCCAAGTGAACTAGTTTACATACATAAGCAAATAGCCACTAAAAAAGCAATCAGGTTAATGGGTTCTTACAAGAAATATTTCGGACAAAACAGATAATTACGACACATAGGCTAATGCATGAAACACTCAAATGATAAAGGTGCTTATAAATAGATAAAGTACAACATCTAGACCTTCCTGGCATGCTTGATCATGACGCTGCGGCTGTCCGTGTACTAGTCGGTTACGTGAAGCAGACACGCCCTCACGTCCAAGATCTGCATGTACATGTCGTAGCATGCGTATGCGTCCTTGGCTGCGTAGCTTATGTAGGCTAGATTCAGAGGTACCTCCCACATGTTCAGGTCGTCTTCTTTCATGTTGGCGTATCAGGGGTCAATGATGGTCTCAGCGAGGTCAACCATGGAGTCCTTCTCCTACCCGTTGCTGATGATCTTGTATTGCTTCTGGATGCGACAAGCTTGTTGCACCAGATGGCCGAATCGTCGCGTTCTTCCTTCTCTCCACCGTAGCGAAGGTGCAGTCGGTGCTGCCGATGAAACGGGCGAATGCTCCAGAACCTAGTGCAGCCATAGGACTAAGGCGGGCAGAGCTTCACCGAGTCCATATCGTTGGTGTACATCACATTCAACTTGGTGCAGCCATAGGACTGAACGGCGAACTCAAAGGGGAACTCCTTGCTGAAGCCCATATCTAGAAGGCTCACCCCTCGGATTGCCATTGGAGTCTCTTCGAGTGAACGAGTGTGTAGGCGGCGGCAGCAGTTCTTTTTTTAGCTCTTGGGGAACTGGATTCAACAGTAAGCTGAGTGTGTCAGCGACAACAAGCATTACTACCCTCCTCGTCCATCTTTGACGCCCGCAGAAGATGCACCCTCGGCGATTCAAACGCCTCCATTAAGAAACCTACTCCGCCACACGTCGGTTCACGCGGGTCTCAGTATTGGTATCAGTAATAACAGGAGTTAGTGGTCACTTTACTTAAATTTAATTAGCTTTAATAGAAATTTATACTTAAAACAAGCAATGCATTGGCTCGTTCTATCAGTGCCACAGGATCAACATGCACAACAATTAGAATTATTATTCTCAGGACGCACACGATCAACACATTTGTCGCACTTCCACAACGATAATACTACCAAGTTTGAACTGTTTGTTATGGTTGTTGTCCTCTGCATCATCATGCTGTGTTTCCCAGCTTGCAAGATTCAGAACCAACAAATAAGATCCAAATAATAAGTACAAGAAAGATGCCTACACATATCATTGATTCCCATCTTGCAAGATTCAGAACCAACAAATAAGATCCAAATATTAAGTACAACAAAGATGCCTACACATCTCATTGATTCCCTGCTTGCAAGATTCAGAACCAACAAATAAGATTCAAATAATAAGGATAACAAAGATGCCTATACATCTCACTGATTCCCAGCTTGCAAGATTTAGAACCAACCCATTAGAGCCTTTTGATATAGTGAATATCAGGATTAAATCCATCTTGGCTAGCCATGTCATACAATCGAAGAACTTGGTGAATGCTCTTGACCATCACAACATCTGTAGTTGAGTATTCCTGTTTGCACAGGACAAACAAGGAGACAGGAGAGCATGATTTCGCTTTAATAGCGGCCTCCTTGAACTCAACCTACAGCTCCACTTGGATGAGGTCTGCCTGGAGTTCCATGATTCAATTCATGCGCCTTTTTCTGTAATTCACCTGAAATGAAGCAAAGATTGCATCATTCAGCTAGCAAGAAGTACTTGCTCTTGTGAGCTGGCAGGTCCTTCTTTAGTAGTTGTACTAAAATTGAGAACATTAAGGTTGGCTGTCCGACTCATGTAAGGTGCAACTATAATTTTCTTATCCTTTTGTGCAGTTCCACTAAAATAAAGTTCCATTGTGGTGACAGTGACGGCTCCATCTTGCAAATGCTAATAAAATGTTGCACGAGATTACCAGCAAAACTTGACGGAGATTTTGGAAACTCCAATCACCATTTTGTGCAATTCCACCAAAATTGAGAGATGTTTATTTTAGTTGAACTGCACAAGACACTCATTCCAAAAAAAGTGTTTTGTGCAATTCACCAAAAGGTCACAATAGCAACAAGGTGAAATGGATATCCCTATCTGCACAAAAAGATAGAAAGTAAACAGTTGCTGGTCAATAAGAATATACGAAACATATACAAAATGAAAAGAAGCATCTTAATTATGTTCATGGCAATCATGCAAGGACAGTAGAAATTTTAAAATGTCAGCAATGCTTCATGTTACCAGAAGCATTATGATCAACAACGAGATTCCTCAAATATGGGATTACTTTAATGGTGGCATTGCTTGTTTACCAGACACAGTAAATCAACAGCAGCTAAAGAGTTGGTTTAAGGGCATGGGACCATGGGGACACCAGGACAGTCAGCAGCGTAAAGGAGCAACTTACTTATCATACTGGGGAAAACAGCAGGAGTGCCATTTGGAACACAGTTTAATTGCATCTTATCACTGGAGGCATTAGATTAACAATAACACTCGTTAGACATGTCCCTAAGGTAATAGTGTGATCGCTTCATTTTACATGTGCCCTTACATTAACAACAGCAAAAGGTTGGTATAAGGACATGCGATAGTGGACGCATCAGCACAATGTACCTACAGGGAGGCATAAAGTGGTGATGCCGAGTTTGTAAATGCTATGCGAGGGCAGCAAACCTAATCCTGGAGACCTTGTACTATGTGAGGGCAGCAAACCTAATCCTGGAGACCTTGTACTATGTGAGGGCAGCAAATGTAATCCTGGAGACCTTTTACTATGTGAGGGCTGCAAATCTAATCCTGCAGACCTTTTACTATGTGAGGGCAGCAAATCTAATCCTGGAGACCTTTTACTATGTGAGGCGACAAATCTAATCCTCGAGACCTTTTACTATGTGAGGGCAATAAATCTAATCCTGAGACCTTTTACTATGTGAGGGCAGCAAATCTAATCCTGGAGACCTTTTACTATGGGATGGCAGCAAATCTAATCCTGGACATACTCTGTTGACTTGTCCACGAGCCGCCACTTTCTATCCTTTTTTCAACCAATAATATATATGTTCCTTATCCAGTTTGTACTGCATTTTCCCATTATTTCTCTTTTTAACCAAGAGACCGGTTGGGTATCCGGTCTCTACTACTTTCACCATATTATTTCCTCTTTGAACCAAGTCCTAGATTCATGATACAACTTCCCCCCCTTTCTTTGATGTTTGAACAAAGCCCTAGATTCAAATTCATGAAGTAGCTTTACCTCTAATAATACCAAAAATTTAGGTGGCTTTGGAAGAGCTGATGGGAGTAGAAAAAGATGCACATGCAGACACGTGGGGAGCTGGGGCAGTATAGCAAGGCCGCTTTCGAAGAACTTATACCTGCGGGTCGCCGGGATGTCGGCGGCGGTCGGATCTGCGGACAATACGGCAGGGAGGAAGAAGGGTCGGAGGACCTCCCAAGCCGGCGCAGTGTCGGAGAGAAAGGCACGGGCAGAGGATCGGGCCCCTTTGGCAACTGTGGGTTTCCTCCCTCGGCGGTGATGACCGCGTGAACGATGCACCTTTTAGTCCTCTACACACACTGGCCGAAGGGATCCGGCTGGATCTGTGACCAGCGGTGAGCAGAGAGAAAATGTCGCTACCGCTGTCTTGTTTATATCTGGAGAGGATGAGAGAATGAATAGAGCAACCCTAGTAAAGCAAGCGCTCAGGCCCCTGCGTCCATATATAGTGGAGTGATTATATTTTTTGTCTACATAACAAGCGTTTCAATTTGTGTAGGTGGCATTAAAGAAAGGAAACTCTCTATTTAAGGTGACTACAGTACGACTCCTACTTACTACTAGTAGTACTACAGTATTGTTCACTTGAGCTCCCCGCCCCTCCATCCATTGAACAACCCCACGGGTGAATAAACATACAATTAGTACTTTATTTATATAGAACGAACAAGCTCGAAATATTTTCGCGTAGTTAAAAGTTGAGGGCGGGGCTTTTCCCGAGCAGTACACGTGGCAGTTTTTGGGTAGGCGGTTTGACAGAGAGGCGAGGAGGGTGAGAGAGTGGGACTATGTGATTTTACGGCGCGTTACTGCTCGAAAGACTTGTGATATGACCACTCACTATAGTCATGAATTACTGGCGCTCCGACCGGGGTGATGCCCCCTTCCGCTCCGCGCTCTAATCTAGTGCATGACACGTCGACCCAGATGCTGGCTCTCCCACATGTCGGAGTAGTAAGAAGGAGCAAAGAATGATGCGGTATATACTAGTACTATACTACTCCCTCCGTTCCTAAATATAAGTCTTTGGAGAGATTTCACTGTGGACCACATACGGAGAAAAATGAGTGAATCTACACATAAAATGCATCTATATACATCTGTATGTGGTCCACAGTGAAATATCTACGAAGACTTATATTTAGGAATGGAGGGAGTACTAGTCAGGTCGGAGGAGTGCAAACCATGGCATCCCAGTGAACCAGCAATGCGAACCACGGTAGCCCAGTGAACCAGCAGTAGAGAATAATGTGGTGATATGGCCATAAAAAACAATGTGCTACGGTCCACACTGTAGCATGTACAGTAACACTCCTCTTTGTTTGGATCCCTGAGTTAGAGCTAGTTTGGGTTGAAATAGCCTCAAATTATTGAAACAAGAGGGGTTCGTTTGAGCTAGTTTGCTCTAACCCAGCTAAAAAAACTAGCCCGGTGGAGAGGTTCTAATTGGGTTAGTTATCCTCGGGCCCACTAAAAGAGAACTAAAAAAATCTCCCGCGTCCGCACCAGATCGCTCCCCTCCCTCTCTCACGACTCCTCTCTGTTCCCCATAGGGCCGTCCTCCCAAGCGCCGCTCGCCCTCTCTCTCCTCAGGCCGCCCTCTCCTTCCGGCCTCCGCCGCCCTACTCCGGCCGCCCTCTCCCTCCGGCCTTCGAATGTTGCCCCGCTCCCCCTTCACCAGTCGGCTTTTCTCCCTCTGTCGTGCGCGGCGGTGGCGCATCTACCATGGAGGTCGCGAGAGGGGTGAGTTTTTTTGCTCCTTCTCTTTCTCACGGCCATATCATTGATCTTGCTTGCTCTAGCGCTAATTCTGATTTGGAAAAGTAGATCCTAATCAAACTTGGTATAGATTTGTGGTGCATGCATGGAATTGTTTGATACTACTTGAGGAGGTAATAAATCTTTCTAGAGGCCCAAAGATTCAGGTCACCTTTCTAGGTGTTTCAATTTCAGGCTTGCATTATATCTAGAGGCCCAAAGATTCAGTTCACCTTTCTAGGTATTTCACTTTCAGGCTTGCATTAATTCTAGAGGCCCAAAGATTCAGTTCACCTTTCTAGGTATTTCAGTTTAAGGCTTGCATTATTTCTAGAGGCCCAAAGATTAAGTTCCCAGTCGGTGGCAAGCGTCCCTGCTACCCATGCCGTGTCGACCTCAACTCGCAAGGGCCGGCGTCGGAGGGGTTCCTGGGGCTTGGGTTCTACAGAGCCTTCCTCCAGAGCGACAATGGCGAGCTCCTCCCTCGGTGCGTGAGGGGATTCGGGCTCCCTCCCTATCGTGAATGACTTCCGTGATGAGTTAGCTCCTTCTTTGTTTCATGAAGTGTTTTTTAATTTTGTGAAGCTTGATTGACGACTTGTATGTTTAAGTGGGATATCTCATTTGTATGGACAAAGTAAAAATTATCATGTTTTGCATGCTTGATTTGTATAGATGGTTCGTTTATGTCAATTGTGAGCGAGAGGAGGCCACAGAAGAGCCGGCCACACCAAGAGGGTTCTTGGATCCAAGGGAGTTATTTTAGTCTGACTAAAAATATTCTCTTTAAGAGGCTAAAGTTCCAAGCACCCCTGACTAAGGGGCTAAAACTAGTCTTGAGACTAAAAATTTTTAGTCAGGGGTACCCCTACTAAAATTGGATTAGTCCTCTCTCTCCTCATTTAACTCCTCTCGTTTAACGCAGGCGAGTTCTTGATTGGAGGGTTTGGAGGATAATAAATGCTCATTAACTTGATTTTAGTCTCTTTAGTATTTGGATCCAAGCATGGGTGAGGCTAGCAAGTTTTAGTCCGACTACTTTTAGTCATGGAACTAAAACGTATCCAAGCACCCTCCAAATCTGGCAGGAAATAGAGTCCAAAGTAGTCAAATGATTGAGATAGAGCATTTATTGTCAATCTAACCCTGCCATCCATACACCGCTTTGGTTTAGAGTTAGTTCAGGGTTAGAATCTAACTCTAACCTCTAAGTGAGTTAGAGTTCTCCTCGTCTCGGTTCATCGCCATAATACTTTCCCCATTCCTGTGTTTTCAGTATCCTGTGAATCAAAGAGGCCCTTTTTTGCGAGAAAAATCAAAGACGCCCTTAGACTGGTTTAGGTCCGGTCATTTTTTTGTGTTATGTCCAAAATTTAATGAACGTGCTCCGGTTCCCACGAAATTATTCCGGTTTCATGTAGTAATTCATTCATTTATTTATTCTTCTGTGGGAGGTTTGCATCTAATTCGTGAGGTCTGAAATGTAAAGTACCCCGGCATATGCTCCGAGTCTTGCATGCACTACGACCCAGATGCTCTATGTCCCACATGTCGGCAAATGGGAGCATGTGGAAATAGCCTAGGAGTATATATAGGAGGATAAATGTGTGAAAAAATATGTACTGTGAAGCGTAGCCGCGGTTCAAAAAGGAGACCTAAAGTGATGACGGCTATAGGTCGCACGCACCCAACTAGTGGTACTAGACATACGACTTATTTTTCCCTCAAAAAAAAAAGAGGCACAAGTGCTCAATACTCCTATTCTATAAACACGAGTCCCATCTGACAACAGCGTCCATGCTATAGCTAGCTCTCCTCCCTCGTTTTTCTATCCTAATTCTAAACTCGGCCGACGCCCTGTGGGTGGGGTGGCTTTGCTCAACTGCGACCACCTCATAGTGAAAACGTTACGACTGTAATAAAAATGCCATATACTCCCTCCGTTCATAAATATAAGCCTTTTTAGATACTATTTCAAATGTAATATAGCGTACAGATGTATGTAGACATAGTTTATAGTGTAGATTTACTCATTTTGCTCCGTATGTAGTAGTCACATGCTGGAATCTTCAGAAAGACTTATATTTGGGAGCAGAGGGAGTACTATACTAATAAAACATTAAGGCCGTGAGGCGATGCAGTGCTGGTTACAGGAGGCAAGAAGAAGAGACGCATCCATCGACGACGTCCACCTCCTCAACTCAGTGCACCGGCCCACCGAACGGCGCCTAAGTAGCAGTGGCTTTCGTGGCCAGGTCGACGTGCTTCTGAACAATGGCGTCCAAAGATTCCAGCCGCTGGAAGAAGGCCAACATCTTTCTGTCCTTGCTTGCCTTGTAGTGGCCTATGTAGACGATTTCCTCGTAGACGTGGATGTGCAGGTCGACGGTTTCTTGCATGGCGAGGTGCTGGGCGGCGAGCACGTCCTCGAGGTGCACATTCTTCGTCACGACCTCCGGTACCTGCAGGGCCACCAGGGCTTGAAAGAGTTCGTCACCATGGAGGCCGATGAGGGTGGCAGGCAATGAGGAGCCTGGGCGCGTGGGCTGGAGCAGTACGGCAAGGTCGTCCGCGCGCTTCTTGACGGCGGTGAACTTGCGGATGGAGTTGACCATCATATCATCCATGCGAGAGGCGAAGCCGGTGTCGGCGAGGGCTATTATGCCTGCAGTCGCCAGCACCACCTGGAAATGCTGCGCGGTGCGGGGCCGCAGGCCGGCACCTTGGATGATTTGGCAGAGCCGACTGCCACTCGCGTCCATCACCTCCATAGGTGCTTGTGGCTTCTGGTCACTTGGTCTTGGATTGGAGTGAGCAGTGTTGTGCAGAGACTTGGGAGTAGATGGATTGGAGTGGTGGGGCGCCTTTATTATATGAGATTCCAAACTCTATTGCATTCACATCGTGCTGGCTCTGTTCTGCTTCTCCAATTAATTCTCTCTCCATGTAATTGAGGATGCATCATTGACCGTTCAACGTCTCGGGAACCGCTACCCTCTTCCTCCTTAGCATTCAAGCACCTATGGACCCGTCGATGACGAGGTGCCTATGGTGACTTCGTAAATTTCAAGATGATAGTGTCGTTCGTGTGTGCGTTCATAGGGGTGAGTGTATGCGCGTGTATATGAGCGCTTGTGTCTGTACTGTGTAAAAAACGTAAATGCATGTCAAAAAGAGACTAGTCAGTATACTCAATATTGTGCACCTCCGAGAGGAAAACGATTAGAACTACTACGTATTTATTTACGGTGCAGATTCACTCATTTTGCTCCATATGTACTCCGTCTTGGTGTAGTCTAGTCACTTGTTGAAATCTCTAGAAGGGAAAATACTCCTTTCTGGTTTACAGGGCTATACTAGCAAGTAGTTGTACGTACTTGTACAATAGTGGGCTCACATAGCAATTTTTCCCATGCAAGAGCCTGGCTATATGTGTGCTCCAATGTTCACAACTGCAACGTTCGGTTTGCGCTTGGCTCTTCGCCTCTTCGAGAAGATGAACAATGATGTTACTACTACTGCTTCTATAGTGTCGAATCCACTGATGCATGTCCGTCCACCGCGAGCGGGGCGGATAGCTTGTTGTAGAAGTACTACTAAGCAAAAGCCTGTCCTCGTTTGCGAGCAACCGCGCGCATGGGCGAGGGACAAGGCGCGTAGTAAAATCAAGCTTCTCCTCGTTGTACGAGTTGATGTGACACATCATAGCACTATCCCCACATGCTTGCCTCTAATCTTGGCTGAAAGACCCGCAGTGTACAATATATTTGCTGCAACCTCTAACATTTACCCACCACAAATTAAAATATATGTGGCCGTATGCGTCGTTCTCATGCAGAGGCCGGGGAGTCCCCCCTTTAAAAAAAACAAATTAAAATATATATTCCTGTCTTGACCAGATGAGCATGCAAACTACAATCGCCATGGTGACAGGTAGGGCCAGAAGACTATTTTAAATTTTTTTAAAATACTTCGAGACAGCCACATAGCATGGAGACGACCCCAATGATTTTAAGCTTACAGGCATGGTACACGCTATCCTAGACTACTCTACACATGAAACTGCCACACGAGCGTCTGGGTTGCGCTTGGCTCTTCGCCTCTTCGCCTCTTCGGGAAGTCGAACAATGATTGAGTACTACTGCACTGCAGGAGTACTACAGTACGCTTCTGGCCTTCTGACACCGATTGAACTGCTGCATGTCCACCGCGTGCGGGAGGGAGAGCGTGTAGCGAAAGCTTCTCCTAGTCTTGCCAGCCACCATGCTCATGGGCGAGGGAGGGACGCTCCTGCCTTTGCGTGTATGACAGGTGGGCCCGACAGGTGTGTGGCCAACCTGTCATACAGCCGAAGGCAGGTGCAGTTAAGTCCGTGAGGGAGAGGATAATCAAACTTCTCGTTGATGTACGAGTTGACGCGACACATCAAAGCATTGCACTTGATATATTTCAATAATTCACGTTTACCGATGCATTACTTACAACGCATGCATGCATGCCATGACTCTCCTTTTGATACTTGCATGTGTTGATTTAATGCACCTTGAAGTAGTATAAAATATGTGACGGTAATGCTTTGTAATACCCCGGCCCAAGTCGAGAGATGGTTGTGCACGAGGAGGGCGAGATCATGTACACCGAATAGGACCCGATGATGGAGCTCTCTAAGGTCTCGATGGACCTCACCGTGCTCCACTGCCCCTTGTGCCTCCGCCCCCTGACACCTCCAGTGTATGAGGTTCGAATACACCTCATCCGTTTGGCTGATTGAGCAAGGTGCGGGTTTCTTGATTGATGTGCTGTTCGATTGATTTCTTACCGCAAGGAGGGGCACCTGGCCTGCGCGGACTACCGAGTCGAGCGCCCCGGGAACCAGTGGCAGTGCCAGAAGTGCGAGTGCGATGGTGGCTTCGACATGCGGAACACGGCGGTGGACTTCATCCTTTCGTCGGTGAGGGTGGAGTGCCCGCACGAAGGCTGTGGGCTCTACGTCACTTACCACAGCTCTCCGATCACCAGAGCGTGTGTCCACTCGCGCCCTGCAAGTGCTCTGTGCCCGTCTGCGACTACGAAGGCCTGCCGCCGGCGCTCTACCACCACATCAACACCGTGCATCCCATGCCCGTGCACAGGATCCAGTACGGCAAGGTGCTCCAGCTGCATGTGCCACTGTTGGAGCCACGGCTCTTGTTGTTCGCAGACGAGGACCGCCGGGCGTTTTTCTTGGTCGGCGGCATGCTCAACATCGGTGCGCCTATCGCCGTGTTGGTCATCTGCATCAGAGCGGGGGCGTCCCCACTGCCGCACTACATGGCCAAGCTGTGGGCGAATGGCCCACCGGGGGAGCCCAAAGGCACGATCGACACCGTCAAGGTGGAAATAGAGGTGACAAGCAGCAAGGGCTCCCGGCGACGTCGAAGTGTAGGAGCTGACCTTATTGACAGTTCCGCCCAAGCTGCTGGCCGGGGCTAAGCTTGTGTCCCTCCACATTCAGATTGACAAGCTCACGTCCTAAATGTTTCTATAGTGCCTTCTATTTATCTTAGTAATATGCTAATATAGGGATTACCTTGGTCTACTTTAGCTTAAGAAATGGTGGGTTTTGGTGGCGATGCAGCAATTACTTCGACATCAGATCAGTAATTTCCAACAGTCGAACGGATATTTTGTGTCTGTTGGATATAAAGTTCCTTCGGGTAAGAAGTACTACTTGTCATCAAAATGGATAAAAGGAGATGTATGTAGACGTATTTATTTCTAGATACATCCCTTTTTATCCATTTTGATGACAAGCACTCCCTCCGTTCCACAATACATGCCTTCCATCTGTCAAAATATAGATGTATCTAGACATGTTTTAGTATATAGGTACATCCATGATAGAGCCAATCGGATGGTTGAGAACACTATAATTCGTAGCTACAGATGCGTGTGTGACTCCCAGACGCAGAGGCCGGGGGTCATCATCCTCCTTTTCGAGAAAAAATAGACGCGTGTGTGAGAGGACGAGTGTGTGCGTGCACCTCTTCTCTTCATGTATAACGTACTCCCTCCGTCCGAAAATACTTGTCATCAAAATGGATAAAAAGATATGTATCTCAAACTAAAATATGTCTAGATACATCCCATTTTATTCATTTTGACGACAAGTATTTCCGGACGGAGGGAGTACTAAACTTAGAGTACAAGTTTTTGTGGGTGGCACGATGGTCCGTGCGAGAAGTCCCGAGAGATAGGTTTAATGTGTGTGAAAAAAGACTAGCCTAGAACTCGCCATGCGGCTATTCCTGTCGAACGCCCCATTAACCGTAAGATATGTATACGACGGTGCCAGTTATTGCATATACACAACAGTACTCCCTACTTTCCGGTTTATAGGGCATAATTCAAAAATCTCACCAACCAAGATGGTGAGTGGTGGAATAGTTTTTGTAGTTTGCGAAAGCACCTAATTAATGCTCTTGTTTTTCTCAAAAAATTATGTTTATCAATGCATTAATTGCAACGCATGCATGCATAAAGTACATACATTGGTCAATTTTCTCTTAATACTTGCATGCAATGATTTAATGCATCTTGGAATCTGAACATGTGTTGGGGAATAACCAAATTGAGCCTTATAAAATGGAAAAACTAAAATTTTGAGATAAGCCCTATAAAACTGGAAAGGAGGGAGTAGAAAGAGAACTACTCCCTCCTTTCCGGTTTATAGGGCTTATTTCAATTTTTTTGTTTTTTCAATTTAAAGGGCTCATCTCCATCACATTTTTAGTTTTCAAGGCGCATTAAATCTTTGCATGCAAGAATTAAAAAGGAACACACCAATGCATGTAATATTCCTACTCATCTAGTGGCCAAGCATGCATGCACCGCAATTAATCCAAATTAATGCATGTGTTTAATTTGAGTAGTTTTGTAAAGTACGAGATACATTCCTCCACTCATAAAATGCCTTGGTTGATGAAATTTCAGATTTGAGCCCTATAAACCGGAAAGGAGGGAGTACTCCATCCGGGAATAGTGCCGCACTTCGAAACTAGAACCGTCAATAAATTTTGAGCTTGCGTCTCGTCACATTCCAAATTACTCCACGCTATATTGAATTGCAAACCTGTTCACACCGATCACAACCTAAACGGTTTCCCACTTTGGAGCGTATTAGTACCACGCTATATTGAATTGCAAACCTGTTCAAACCGATCACAACCTAAACGGTTTCCCACTTAGGAGCGTATTAGTACTCGGTTATAAATACTAGTATGCCAAGATGACTGCACATTCCTCCTCAACTCCTCATCCACAAAAACAAACAAGTCATTTAGCATCCTTCCCTTTCGTCTGCCATGGCCAGCGTGAGTTCTGGGTCGACAGATTGCCACCAAGGAGAGGCGAGCATGGAAGCGGAAGCAGGAGAGACGTACCGCCTCGCTGCGAGAGCAGCCGACATGTCCCGCCGCATGGAAGTAGCAGCATAGAGGTCCCGCCGCGCCGTTGAAGCAGCACGGAGGTCCTGCCGCACCGTCGATGCAGCAGACTGGTCCGGCCGCGCCATGGAAGCAGCAGAGATGTCCCGCCGCGCCATGAATGCAGTAGAGATGTCGCGCGGCCACAAGGCCCAGGGAGAATTTCGCGGCGGGCGGCGAGCTATTCTGGCGCATGCATGCGATCGTCCATAGCTAGATGGATCAGATCTCCCGCTGGGAGAGGTTGCAGGACAACATGAAAGCCTCGTTTGAACAGGCTACCGGCGTCATCCGGCAACTAAGGGAGGGCAATGAGAGTCTCTAGGCTGAGTGCGACCTGCTGAGGGAGAAGATCGTCCGAAGTGCAGTACAGCAGGAGGAGACCAGTGCCTTGTTGAAGAGGACCGGCGTCATCGTCAAGAAACTTATGGACGAGAATGACATGCTCCGCAACGAGCGCCAAAAGCTGGTGGAGGAATCCGTGGATGTTCTCAAACAGCGTCTTGAGGACACGAAACATCTCATCTCCGCTCGCCGTGGAGACTAGTTCCTGCGGCCTGCAGGAACGCATCAAGAAAGTAGAGATCAGCGAGCCAGATCCTTATCTTCCTTCTTCTTTTGCCCTTGTATATTTCGGGCGTAGCGGCATGTGGCTTTTTTAATTATCTTTATAATTATGTAATACAATTAATCGTCCTTATCTTTCTGTGGAAGATCAATGTTGCGAGGCTGGAATGAAGAAAACTCTTGCTGTGGAGACCCTGTCATTGCTGTTCTTCTAGTTGCTGCTGGGCTTCCTTCAGTTTCCTGGTTTCTTTTGATGTAACTAGGTAAGTGCCCATGCGTTGCACAGGGGCATACATATTCTGTTGGCTCAACACTAATTATGGCTAACATATACATGTAGGATCCTCATGCGCATCAGATGACACTGTCGTATTTTTTACCGCTAGCATTAGATGATATTGTCGGCCTTTCTATTACTAAAATCAGTTTTCTTCTTTCTCCTCCTTCTACCTCCTTGACCCACTATCTCTGGCATGCAAATCTAAGCATACAACCTTTGTCAATGGTATACTCAGCTTGCAATCCCCCTTTCAACCCCACCGTATAGTTTTTTATAATTCACATTGTTCGCATCTTAATAAGTCACTCTCCCTCATCTTAGTTAACTGCCCGTGCGTTGCAACGGGATATATTTATTATGATATTTTGATGGTTCAGTATTAATCATGTCTAACATATACCTTCAGAATCAACATGCACATCATGTATTGTATGCTTTTTTACCGTTAAAGCAAGCTTCCCAATCCAAGCTCGCCACCCCTATCAGTGATGCATCTGGCTCAACACCCCCCACCCAACCAACATATACTTTGAATATTATTAACTCATACATTTAGTTGTACTTTTTTTTGTAATTATACATTTAGTTGTGTTATATTTCACTTCATATTGATCTTATTAAGGTGTACCTATAATTCTTGGATACGTCACATTAAACTTCTCCCTCCCCCCATGCCTGACCCCTCTCTTTCCTCCTATCACGATCAAACAATAGTCTCTCCCCCTCTCCTTCCGTTGCAAAGTCACAATCAAATTCCATTCTACGTTCTCTCCCTCTCATGTTATGATGCCACGATCAAACTGCGATCCCTTTTCTCCCCCTCTCCCGCTGCATTGTCTCAATCAATTTGCTTTTTATGTTCTATCTCTCTGTGTGTGTGTGTGTGTGCGCGCGCGCGCGCTAAGCAGCCGGCGACCGACCTACCTGTACATGTAAAACAAAATTATTGATTATTCGCAAGAGAGTGGTTTTTCTACACCCCAACTTGGTGCACCCCGTTACACCCCCAAAGGAAAACATAGCAAAAGTTTCCGATTTTTTTGAAATTTTGTGGAAATGATTATGAACAAATATTATATGTGCTTGCAAAGTTTGGTGGTCAACTTACATTCGAGGAACTCGGTACAAAAAAATAAAAAAGTATGTGCACTGTTTGAGAACAATTTGTATCTTCTTTTGTACAAAGCTCCTCGGATATAATTTGACCACAAAATTTTGTAAGCATCTATAACATTTGTTCATAATCATTCCTAGGGAGTTTCAATTTTTTTGAAAGTTTTCCTATGTTCTTATGTGGGGCGCAACAGGGATGCACCGAGGTGGGGCTCAGCCGCTATATTGCCTCCTAAAAAACCAGTGTGATTGGCATGAGCTGCAACACTCTCCCCATGAGGTCACGACCATAGCTAGAACCCAAGGTGACCTGATGCAATAGACGAAATCATGTTGAAGTTGCGACTGTTGATCCAAACAGAATGTACTGTGGTTGTTGGGTAATCAATTATTCTGTTCCTAAAAAAGGTGTGAATGTGCTATAGTCCTAGCTGTTTTATGAGCAGACTTGATGAGTGATCGACTTAAACTCATATATAGACTCATATATACGCTAAATCATCAATGTTAAAATCCTAATGTCCACCTAAAAATAACTCTATGTTGCAGTCATTAATTAGCACTGTAAACAAGGCAGTATGCTCGGATGGCAGACATAAAAGCTTGAAAATAGATTTTAAGAACCAGGACTACTTGTGCACATGCAACAAAGCACACATATGAGCTCTAAAAAGGAACACCTTATAGCTGCCACAGTTTATTACAACTTTGCGAATAAAGGAAAGTAGTGGCTGAGCCCGTGCACCCCCACTGCACCCTGCATGAAAATATAGCAAAACTTTTAAAAAAATTGAAACTTATTTTTATGAGGGAAAGGCTACAGGGAGTAGCACAGATACCAATTCAACGCCTCGGGTAAGCTCATTAATGATCCCCATGTATACAGTCCAGAGCGAACACAACCCAATCAAAGCAGCGTGTCCTTCTGCCTCTTCCACACTACTGCATTGTTCCATCTGCCAACACACCAAGAGAAATACCAAACTTCTGTATGATCCTAAACCACAGCACCGGCCGTGTGGCCCAGCTTTGTTTAGTGTCCAGCAGGAAGGAAACATCAGAGTTGATCTTAATTGTACCTGTATAAAGCACCGACCAGTGCATAGCAGGACTTTTTGGTTGAATTGGACGGGTGCAAACCATCAACCACACATTCTATGAATCTGGACTGATCCACATGTCTGATCTCCTCCTCATGCCTCGTCAAGAACTGCAATGACCCCCTAACAGATTCAGTGCCATTCCTATATATGGTGCAATTATTTCGCCAATTATCACGTTCAGACCTTGATGCTCCCTTGATTAACCTTGGTCCACCCCAACATCAAGTCCTCTCTTTGCTACAATCTAGCAAAGTCTGTGTACGAGTTAATCAGTCAGTAGATAGAAGACCAATATGTGAAACTCAAAACACGCCACGTATGAGATTAGTGTAAGCCTGAAGGAAATATGCCCTAGAGGCAATAATAAAGTTATTATTTATTTCCTTATTTCATGATAAATGTTTATCATTCATGCTAGAATTGTATTAACCGGAAACATGATACATGTGTGAATGCATAGACAAACAAGATGGTTATGTTTCCTGACCATGAACAAAGAGTTGTTATTTGATTAACAAGGTCACATCATTAGTAGAATGATCTGATTGACATGACCCATTCCATTAGCTTAGCACACGATCGTTTAGTATGTTGCTACTGCTTCTATCCATAACTTATACATGTTCCTGTAACTATGAGATTATGCAACTCCGTTTACGGAGGAACACTTTGGTGCTACCAAACGTCACAACGAATCGGGTGATTATAAAGGAGTACTACAGGTGTCTCCAAAGGCAGATGTTGGGTTGGCGTATTTGAGATTAGGTTTTGTCACTCCGATTGTCGGAGAGGTATCTCTGGGCCCTCTCGGTAATACACATCATGAAGCCTTGCAAGCACTACAACTAATGAGTTAGTTGTGAGATGATGTATTACGGAATGAGTAAAGAGACTTGCCGTAACGAGATTGAACTAGGTATTGGATACCGACGATCGAATCTCGGGCAAGTAACATACCGATGACAAAGGGAACAACGTATGTTGTTATGCGGTCTCGACCGACAAAGATCTTCGTAGAATATGTAGGAGCCAATATGGGCATCCAGGTCCCGCTATTGGTTATTGACCGAGAATAGTTCTAGGTCATGTCTACATTGTTCTCGAACCGTAGGGTCCGCACGCTTAAGGTTTCGATGGCGGTTATTATGAGTTTATGTATTTTGATGTACCGAAGAAGTTCGAGTCCGGATGTGATCACGGACATGACGAGGAGTCTCGAAATGGTCGAGACATAAAGATTGATATATTGGAAGCCTATGTTTGGAGTTCGGAATGGTTCGGTGAAAACAGAATTTACGGAGTACCGGAGGTTACGGAACCCCGGGGTAAATGGGCCTCGGTGGGCCTCGAGGGAGAAGAGGAGGGGCGGCCAGGGATGGCGCGCCCTCTCCCCCAGTCCGAATAGGACAAGGGGGGGCGGCGCCCCTTTCCTCTTCCCCCCCCAATCCTATTCCAACTAGGAAGGGGGGAGTCCTACTCGGTGGGAGTAGGACTCCTCGGCAGCGCCTCCTCTAGGCCGGCCGGCCTCCCCCTCCCTCCTTTATATACGGGGCAGGGGGCACCCTAGAACACACAAGTTTGATCTACGGATCGTTCCTTAGCCGTGTCGGTGCCCCCTCCACCATATTCCACCTCGGTCATACCGTCATGAAGCTTAGGCGAAGCCTGCGCCGTGAAACATCAAGATCGTCACCACGCCGTCGTCCGTGGAACTCTCCCTCGACACTCGGCTGGATCGAGTACGAGGGACGCCATCGAGCTGTACGTGTGTCAAGAACTCGGGGCGCCGGAGTAACGGCGCGGGATCGGTCGGATCGCGAGGAGAACGTCGACTACTTCCTCTACGTTGTGATCGCTTCCGCTTCGGGTCTACAAGGGTATGTAGACAATAGTCTCCCCTCTCGTTGCTATGCATCACCATGATCTTGCGTGTGCGTAGGAATTTTTTGAAATTACTCGTTCCCCAACAAATGGCATCCGAGCCTAGGTTTTTATGGTTTGATGTTTTGCACGAGTAGAACACAAGTGAGTTGTGGGCGATACAAGTCATACTACCTACCAGCATGTCATACTTTGGTTCAGCGGTATTGTGAGATGAAGCGGCCTGGACCGACATTACGCCAGACGCTTACGCGAGACTGGTTTCACCGCCACGAGCACTCGTTGCTTAAAGGTGACTGGTGGGTGTCTGTCTCTCTCACTTTAGTTGAACGAGTGTGGCTACGCCCGGTCCTTGAGAAGGTTAAACGGAGTCTATTTGTGAAGTATCGTTGTGGTTTTGATGCGAGGTGAGACTGGTTCTTGCTTAAGCCCGTAGCAGCCACGTAAAATTTGCAACAACAAAGTAGAGGACGTCTAACTTGTTTTTGCAGGGCATGTTGTGATGTGATATGGTCAAGACGTGATCTATATTTTATTGTATGAGATGATCATGTTTTGTAACCGAAGTTATCGACAATCGGCTGGAGCCATATGGTTGTCGCTTTATTGTATGCAATGCATCGCTTCTGTAATGCTTTACTTTATCACTAAGCGGTAGCGATAGTCGTAGAAGCATAAGTTTGGCGAGACGACAACGATGCTACGATGGAGATCAAGGTGTCGCTACCGGTGGCGTTGGTGATCATGGTGGTGCTGCAAGATGGAGATCATGAAGCACAAGATGATGATGACCATATCATATCACTTATATTGATTTGCATGTGATGTTTATCCTTTATGCATCTTATCTTGCTTTGATTGACGGTAGCATTATAAGATGATCTCTCACTAAATTATCAAGAAGTGTTCTCCCTGAGTATGCACCGTTGCCAAAGTTCGTCGTGCCCAGACACCACGTGATGATCGGGTGTGATAAGCTCTACGTCCATCTACAACGGGTGCAAGCCAGTTTTGCACACGCAGAATACTCGGGTTATACTTGACGAGCCTAGCATATGCAGATATGGCCTCGGAACACGGAGACCGAAGGTCGGCGTGAATCATATAGTAGATATGATCAACATAAGATGTTCACCATTGAAAACTACTCCATTTCACGTGATGATCGGTTATGGTTTAGTTGATTTGGATCACGTGATCACTTAAGATGACTAGAGGGATGTCTATCTAAGTGGGAGTTCTTAAGTAATATGATTAATTGAACTTAAAATTATCATGAACTTAGTACCTGATAGTATCTTGCTTGTTTATGTTTGATTGTAGATAGATGGCTCCTGCTGTTGTTCCGTTGAATTTTAATGCGTTCCTTGAGAAAGCAAAGTTGAAAGATGATGGTAGCAATTACACGGACTGGGTCCGTAACTTGAGGATCATCCTCATTCTTGCACGTAAGAGTTACGTCTGGATGCACCGCTAGGTGCAGTGCCTCTTCTTTGGAGCAACACCGGATGTTGTGAGCGTCTGGCGAGCAAAGCTGATGACTACTCTATAGTTCGATGTGCCATGCTTTACGGCTTAGAACCGGGACTTCAACGACGTTTTGAGCGTCATGGAGCATATGAGATGTTCCAGAGTTGAAGTTGATATTCCAAGAGAATGCCCGGATTGAGAGATATGAAGTCTCCAATAAGTTCTATAGCTGCAAGATGGAGGAGAATAGTTACATTAGTGAGCACATACTCAGAATGTCCGGGTACTACAATCACTTGACGCAATTGGAAGTTAATCTTCCGGATGATTGTGTCATTGATGAATTCTTCAATCACGCCACCAAGCTACAAAGGCTTCGTGATGAACTATAATATGCAAGGGTTAGTAAAGACTATACCGAGCTTTTCGCAATGCTAAAGGCTGCGGAGGTAGAAATCAAGAAGGAGCATCAAGTGTTGATGGTCAATAAGACCACTAGTTTCAAGAAGAAAGGCAAAGGGAAGAAGAAGGAACTTCAAGAAGAACAGCAAGCAAGTTTGTCGCTCGGGAGAAGAAACCCAAGTCGGCCCTAAACCTGGCCTGAGTGCTTCTACCGCAAGCGGTAGTCCTCGAAGCGGAACTGCCCCAAGTATTTGGCGGATAAGAAGGATGGCAAGGTGAACAAAGGTATATGTGATATACATGTTATTGATGTGTACCTTACTAGAGCTCGTAGTAGCACTGGGTATTTGATCTGGTTACATTGCTAATATTTGCAACTCAAAGCAGGACTACTGATTAAGCGAACTCGGCAAAGGGCGAGGTGACGATGCGCGGGAAATGGTTCCAAAGTCGATGTGATCGCGGTCGCACGCTACCTCTACATCTACCTTCGGGATTAGTTTTATACCTAAATAATTGTTATTTGGTGCTGCGTTGAGCATGAACATTATATCTGGATCTTGTTTGATGCGAGGCGGTTATTCATTTAAATCGAGAATAATGGTTGTTCTATTTATATGAGTAATATCTTTTATGGTCATGCACCCTTGAAGAGTGGTCTATTTTGATGAATCTCGATAGTAGTGATACACATATTCATAATGTTGAAACCAAAAGATGCGGAGTTGATAATGATAGTGCAACTTATTTGTGGCATCGCCGTTTAGGTCATATCGGTGTAAAGCGCATGAAGAAACTCCATCTTGATGGACTTTTGGAGTCACTTGATTATGAATCACTTGGCACTTGCGAACCGTGCCTTATGGGCAAGATGACTAAAACCCGTTCTCGGTACTATGGAGAGAGCAACAGATTTGTTGGAAATCATACATACGAGATGTATGTGGTCCGATGAATGTTGAGGCTCGTGGCGGATATCGTTATTTTCTCACCTTCACAGATGACTTAAGCAGATATGGGTATATCTACTTAATGAAACATAAGTCTGAAACATTTGAAAAGTTCAAAGAATTTCAGAGTGAAGTTGAAAATCATCGTAACAAGAAAATTAAATTTCTACGATCGATCGTGGAGGTGAATATTTGAGTTACGAGTTTGGTCTACATTGAAACAATGCGGAATAGTTTAGCAACTTACGCCACCCGAACACCACAACGTAATGGTGTGTCCGAACGTCGAATCGTACTTTACTAGATATGGTGCGATCTATGATGTCTCTTACAGATTTACCGCTATCGTTTTGGGGTTATGCTCTAGAGACGGCCGCATTCACACTGAATAGAACACCGTCGAAATCCGTTGAGACGACACCTTATGAACTGTGGTTTGGCAAGAAACCAAAGTTGTCGTTTCTTAATGTTTGGGGATGCGATGCTTATGTGAAAAAGCTTCAACCTGATAAGCTCGAACCCAAATCGGAGAAATGTGTCTTCATAGGATACCCAAAGGAGACAGTTGGGTACACCTTCTATCACAGATCCGAAGGCAAGACATTCGTTGCTAAGAATGGATCCTTTCTAGAGAAGGAGTTTCTCTCGAAAGAAGTGAGTGGGAGGAAAGTAGAACTTGATGAGGTAATTGTACCTTCTCCCTTACTTGAAAGTAGTTCATCGCAGAAACCGGTTTCTGAGACACCCACACCAAGTAGTGAGGAAGTTGATGATGTTGATCATGAAACTTCAGATCAAGTTACTCTGAACCTCGAGATCAACCAGAGTAAGATCCGCACTGAGTGGTACGGTAATCCTGTTCGGAAATCATGCTACTAGATCATGATGAACCTACGAACTATGAAGAAGCGATGGTGAGCCCAGATTCCGCAAAATGGCTTGAAGCCATGAAATCGAGATGGGATCCATGTATGAAAACAAAGTATGGACTTTGGTTGACTTTCCGAGGGTAGGCAAGCAATAGAAAACAAGTGGATCTTCAAGAAGAAGACCGACGGCGACGGTAATATTATCGTTCTACAAAGCTCGACTTGTCGCAAAGGGTTTCGACAAGTTCAAGGGATTGACTACGATGAGACCTTCTCACCCGTAGCGATGCTTAAGTCTGTCCGAATCATGTTAGCAATTGCCGCATTTTATGATTATGAAATTTGGCAAATGGATGTAAAGACGCATTCTGAATGGATTTACGGAAGAAGAGTTGTATATGATGCAACGAAGGTTTTATCGATCCAAAGGAGCTAACAAAGTGTGCAAGCTCCAGCGATCCATCTATGGACTGGTGCAAGCATCTCGGAGTTGGAATAAGCGCTTTGATAGTGTGATCAAAGCATTTGGGTTTTATGCAGACTTTTGGAGAAGCTCTGTATTTACAAGAAAGTGAGTGGGAGCTCAGTAGCATTTTCGATATTATATGTAGATGACATATTGCTGATCGGAAATGATATAGAATTCTGGATAGCATAAAGGGATACTTGAATAAGAGTATTTCAATGAAAGACCTCGGTGAAGCTGCTTACATATTGGGCATTAAGATCTATAGAGATAGATCAAGGCGCTTGATTGGACTTTCACAAAGCACATACCTTGACAAAATTTTGAAGAAGTTCAAAATGGATCAAGCAAAGAAAGGGTTCTTGCACGTGTTACAAGGTGTGAAGTTGAGTAAGACTCAATGCCCGACCACCGCAGAAGATAGAGAAAATGAAAGATGTTCCTATGCTTCAGCCATAGGCTCTATCATGTATGCAATCTTGTGTACCGGACCTGATGTGTGCCTTGCTATAAGTTTAGCAGGAGGTACCAAAGTAATCCAGAGTGGATCATGGACAGCGGTCAAGAACATCTGAAATACCGAAAAGGACTAAGGATATGTTTCTCGTATATGGAGGTGACAAAGAGCTCATAAATGGCAGTTACGTTGATGCAAGCTTTGACACCGATCCGGACGATTCTAAATCGCAGACGGATACGTATTTACACTAAACGGAGGAGCTGTCAGTTGGTGCAGTTCTAAACAAAGCGTCGTAGCGGGATCTACATGTGAAGCGGAGTACATAGCAGCTTCGGAAGCAGCTAATGAAGGAGTCAGGATGAAGGAGTTCATATCCGATCTAGGTGTCATACCTAGTGCATCGGGTCCAATGAAAATCTTCTATGACAATACTGGAGCAATTGCCTTAGCGAAGGAATCCAGATTTCACAAGAGGACCAAGCACATCAAGAGACGCTTCAATTCCATCCGGACTTAGTCCGGTGGGAGACATAGAGATTTGCAAGATACATACGGATCTGAATGTCGCAGACCCGTTGACTAAGCCTCTTCCACGAGCAAAACATGATCAACACCAAGACTCCATGGGTGTTAGAATCATTACTATGTAATCTAGATTATTGACTCTAGTGCAAGTGGGAGCTGAAGGAAATATGCCCTAGAGGCAATAATAAAGTTATTATTTATTTCCTTATTTCATGATAAATGTTTATCATTCATGCTAGAATTGTATTAACCGGAAACATGATACATGTGTGAATGCATAGACAAACAAGATGTCACTAGTATGCCTCTACTAGACTAGCTTGTTAATCAAAGATGGTTATGTTTCGACCATGAACAAAGAGTTGTTATTTGATTAACAAGGTCACATCATTAGTAGAATGATCGATTGACATGACCCATTCCATTAGCTTAGCACACGATCGTTTAGTATGTTGCTACTGCTTCTATCCATAACTTATACATGTTCTCGTAACTATGAGATTATGCAACTCCGTTTACGGAGGAACACTTTGGTGCTACCAAGCGTCACAACGAATCGGGTGATTATAAAGGAGTACTACAGGTGTCTCCAAAGGCAGATGTTGGGTTGGCGTATTTGAGATTAGGTTTTGTCACTCCGATTGTCGGAGAGGTATCTCTGGGCCCTCTCGGTAATACACATCTTGAAGCCTTGCAAGCACTACAACTAATGAGTTAGTTGTGAGATGATGTATTACGGAACGAGTAAAGAGACTTGCGGTAGCGAGATTGAACTAGGTATTGGATACCGACGATCGAATCTCGGGCAAGTAACATACCGATGACAAAGGGAACAACGTATGTTGTTATGCGGTCCGACCGACAAAGATCTTCGTAGAATATGTAGGAGCCAATATGGGCATCCAGGTCCCGCTATTGGTTATTGACCGAGAATAGTTCTAGGTCATGTCTACATTGTTCTCGAACCGTAGGGTCCGCACGCTTAAGGTTTCGATGGCGGTTATTATGAGTTTATGTATTTTGATGTACCGAAGAAGTTCGAGTCCGGATGTGATCACGGACATGACGAGGAGTCTCGAAATGGTCGAGACATAAAGATTGATATATTGGAAGCCTATGTTTGGAGTTCGAATGGTTCCGGCGAAAACAGGAATTTACCGAGTACCGGAGGTTACCGAAACCCCGGGGTAAATGGGCCTCGGTGGGCCTCGAGGAGAAGAGGAGGGGCGGCCAGGGATGGCGCGCCTCTCCCCCAGTCCGAATAGGACAGGAGGGGGCGGCGCCTCTTCCTCTTCCCCTCCCCAATCCTATTCCAACTAGGAAGGGGAGTCCTACCCGATGGGAGTAGGACTCCTCAGCCAGCGCCTCCTCTAGGCCGGCCGGCCCCCCTCCCTCCTTTATATACGGGGCAGGGGGCACCCTAGAACACACAAGTTTGATCTACGGATCGTTCCTTAGCCGTGTGCGGTGCCCCCTCCACCATATTCCACCTCGGTCATACCGTCATGAAGCTTAGGCGAAGCCTGCGCCGTGAAACATCAAGATCGTCACCACGCCGTCGTCTTGTGGAACTCTCCTCGACACTCGGCTGGATCGAGTACGAGGAACGTCATCGAGCTGTACGTGTGTCAAGAACTCGGGGCGCCGATGCTTGGCGCCGGATCGGTCGGATCGCGAGGAGAACGTCGACTACTTCCTCTACGTTGTGATCGCTTCCGCTTCGGGTCTACAAGGGTATGTAGACAATACTCTCCCCTCTCGTTGCTATGCATCACCATGATCTTGCGTGTGCGTAGGAAATTTTTTTGAAATTACTATGTTCCCCAACAAAGCCTACCATTGAGATCCGTCGGCGGCAAATCTCTGACCAGTGTAAACCCACGTATGAGATTAGTGTAAACTCAAAACTCATAAAATCTCTGCCCCTGCCGGCGTTTGTGGTCGGTCGGGATGAGTTAGAGATCAGGTAGATGAGGCCGTTGGGTGATAAAAGCTGCACTACCACTGAGGTCTCCGGCCAACTTCCGCTTCCACTTTCAGGCGACGGCTAGCCGCCGGAATCTCTGACCATCGTCGTTGGACGACGCAGCCCCGTGGTTCTTCAGACAGGGGTCCTAACAATCACCCCCACCATGATTTCTAGGAGAGATAGGAGACGGGATGAGATGGGGTGCGGACGACGCCAGTCCGGGAAGACATAGGAAATGGGGCAGCGGCGCTTCATGGGAGAGGACGAACGGAAAGTGAGGAGAGTTCCACGAACGGGAAGCATGGATAGACCAGATGAGGAAGGCGGCCGCCGGGCTCCTCGCTTGATTACCTACTGTGATTTATTCCTTCCCATGAATTTATTGTATTGCCATGTACAGCAAGGAAGAAATTGATTGCCGTCCGGACATTTATTGTGTTGCCAAAGGTAAGATTTAGATTTATTTGATTACCAAAGATGAAAGCGTGGGAGGGGGTTACCAAAGATGAAAGCGTGGGAGGGGGAGGGGGTCGTACGAGGAGGATGGACGAAGGGGTGGGCGACGTAAGATGGGAGACGGACCACTCCGTCTCTTTTAGGTAGTAGAGATAATCGGTTTAGGATGTGGATTGTGTCGTCGGTTGTGAAATGTTGGGTTCTAGCGCGGATGTTTGGCCTTTGTTGGCCTCTTCAGATGTTGCGATTTCAATATGGTAGCTTTTAGTCCTTCGTGTTAGGCTGGAGTTGTGCTGAACTTCTTGTGAATTGTGGTGGTTTTTAGTAATGAAAATTGGAAGGGGCAAGCCCTTCTTTGATAAAAGAAAATAATCGTCCTTATATATTCATCAGTCTTGCTATAAGTCGCAGTAGATGCTATATGGGTCCGTCGGATCTTACATCAAGATTCGTGCTTTTAGATTTTATTTTTTCTCTCTTAAATCTCAGTCGAGTGAGACCTAGACACGCTATTAAACAGAGGCTCGGGCGCCATTAATGGAGACCTTGGGAGAGAGGTGGACGGCAGATGGAGGTCAAAGGGATCTCCTCCCGATAAGCACGCGCAGGGGTCTGATCGCACGCCTCTCGTACTCAAACAGCTACCCTGCACGGCGCCTCCTAGCTAATAAAAAATGGGGACGCGTTGCGGCACGTAAATGGTACTAGTAAGTAGAAAGCCCACGGTTTCAATAATACTTGTGTTTCCGATTGTAACGTGACAACACTTGTTCCAAAATGACTTTGTTGATTGTTAATCTATGCGCCTTTGCAAATCGGACTGCAAATTTACCACAAGATGTTGGTGCCATGTCATGGCACCAAGCCAAGTTTCATTATTTCAATGCGTGTTTTGGATTTACAAGAATTAAAAAACTAAGTTTCTCAATGTTTCCAACCCAGCCACGATGCCCAGAATTTTGAATTTCATTCCCATTTCTTGCATGGAACCTAGAAATTTACCCGAGGACACACATGTGATTTTTCAACCAACTTTGGTGCACTGGAACATGTGCTTGTATTTCAAATTTGAATTATGCACACAAAGGTGACACGTTCCCTCCCAAAACCACGAGCCTTCTTGAGAGAAGCTCCGATTTGCAAGAAGCTTATACCAAAATTTGTTCCTATTCGGCCAACTTTTTTTACCACGGCATGGTACTACCATGACCTGACACCATGACTAGTTTCATGATTTTAAAACCAAGTTTCTCAATGTTCTCGACCGAGCCACGATGCCCAGATGTTTGAATTTTATTCTCATTTTTAGCATGGGACCTCTCCCTCCTTCCATCTATATAGGGCCTAATGTGTTTTTCAAGACAGCCTTTGACTATTGACAAGATTAGTAGCACATGAAATGTATACTATGAAAATTATATTATTGGAAGCTCCTTTGACATACAAATTTGAAGGTATGCTTTGTGTAAGTTGCATGTCGTATATTATTGCTCTAACGTTTGGTCAACGTTAGCCTCGAAAAACGCATTAGGCCCTATATAGATGGAAGGAGGGAGTAAAAATTCACCCAAGGACACAAATGTGATTTTTCAACCAAGTTTGGTTCACGGGAGCATGTGCTTGTAGTTCAAATTTGAATTATGCACATTAAATGACCAAAACTCAATTAATGTGTAAATAAGGCCAAACGAAGCCGGAATAATTCCAAAATTTAACAGGGCACTCATGTAGTTCTATGTTGCCTTTGTAAATAAACTCAAGGGGGACAACGTATATCGTTTTGCACTCAAAGGTGTCACGTTCCCTCTCAGAACCACGAGCCTTCTTGAGAAAAGCTTCCATTTGCAAGAAGCTTATACCAAAATCTGCTCCTATTCGGCCAATTTTTTTACCACAACATGGTAGTACCATGACATGACATCCATGCCAAGTTTCATGATTTTCAGACGTGTTTTGGATTTACAAGAATTTTAAAACCAAGTTTCTCAATGTTCACGGCCGAGCCACGATGCCCAGATGTTTTAATTTTATTCTCATTTCTTGCATGGGACCTAGAAATTCACCCGAGGACACAAATGTGATTTTTGAAGCAACTTTGGTGCATGAGAGCATGTGCTTGTAGTTCAAATTTGGTATATGCACATTAAATGACTAGAAACTCAATTAATGTATAAAAAACGACAATCGAACCCGGAATAATTCCAAAATTTAACAGCGCACTAATGTAGTTCTATGTTGCCTTTGTTAAGAAACTCAAGGGGGGGGCAGCATATACCGTTTCACACTCAAAGGTGGCACGTTCCCTCTTAGAACCATGAGCTTCCAAATCGGCCCAATTTAACCACAACATGTTAGTGCCATGACATGACACCATGCCAAGTTTCATGATTTCCAGGCGAGTTTTGGATTTACATGAATTTAAAATCTAAGTTTCTCGATGTTCTCGGCCGAGTCATGACGCCCAGATGTTTGAATTTCATTCTCATTTCTTCCATGGGACCTAGAAATTCAACCAAGGACACACATGTGATTTTTTAACCCACTTTGGTGGACCGGAGCATGTGCATGCAATTCATATTTAGATTATGCACATTGAAAGTCTAGAAACTCAATTAATGTATAAAAAGGCCAAATGAACGCGAAATAATTCCAAAATTTAATAGGGCACTCATATAGTTCTATGTTGCCTCTGTAAATAAAATCAGGGGGAAGCAGCGTATATCGTTTCGCACACAAAGGTGACACGTTCCCTCTCGGAACCACGAGGCTTGTTGACAGAATCGCCGGTTTTGCAAGAAGCTTATACAAAAACTTGTCCCAATTCAGCCAAAAATTATACGTATGAAAACAGGGTTTAGGTTATCCCGAACATCTCGCTACCTAGACCAAGAATGTACTATGATTTGAATTCAACATAAAATGGATACAAATATTTGAATTGGAGAGCGTATGGTACATGTAGTTCATAGTGAAATATGATTACTGCTATATGCATGTTTTTTGTTACAAAGATAATATTTAAATTATTGTATAACTTGACAACAATCGTATTCAAATAAGGAAAATTGATTCAAATTTAGTCCATATGGTAGACGGCAATATATATGTTCAGATGGTGGAGTAAAATGTTCATATATGATGGAAGATCAAAATGTACGACTACATCAATTATAAACCGCAAGGTCACCTAACGATATATTCGAATTCAACATAACGTGGATTCAAAAATTGAAATTTGAGATCATGGCATCTGTAATCATATAAAAAGGGACATTACTCTTTCTTTGGTGGGAATTGATTTGTTTTTTGTTGTTGTTCAGGGAAGTGCGAATCGATTTGGTACTGTGCAGGGTAATCTTGTTCTCACGATTTTTTTTTACATTTTTCTTGTAGGTTTTTCAATGGCATCTATAGCAATATAGTAAAATGGGACATTACTCTCTTGTGTCTTGTATGAATTGTTTTTTTACACGTTAAGTTTGTTCTGCCGAACAAGGAATCCGCACATTGTTATCCCAAAATTTTCAAGCTCGAGTATCTTTTGTCTCACCTACTTTGAAACTCCCGCTTCTTCAACCTGCACCGCGCCTTGTTATCCCAAAATTTGGACACGCGCGAGAACTACTTCCTCATCCGAAATCGCTCCCGCAGCCCAGACACGCGAAATCCCCCTTCTACCCCTCAGCCGGAAATGAAGCTCCACATCGCGGTGTCAAAACCGGTGGGGGTACGCTGGTAACTTACCCTACATTTCGGATAAGCGCGTCCCTAAGCTTGGCTCCCCCTCCCCCTTCGCCCCCCCATTCATACACTGAGGCCGCCAAAACCCGCGAAACCCCATGCTCCTCTGTCGGCCTCCCGACCGCCACCCAGCCGGAGACTCTTCCCCGACTATGTCGTCCACTGCAACAGCTCGCCATCCCTCATCCACCGCACCGGATGAGGATCCATTGTCGATCTCGTCGTCCCGCCGGATCAGCCGCCCCGTCCTCCACCTCCTAGGAGTTGCCTCGACGTTCGCCTCGTCTATCGCGCCACCTCAATCCCCACAACGCCGTCTTGACCTGCCCCACCGGAACCGTAGAACCCTCACCAATTCCTCCGATGAAGCCGAGGCCAACTTGGTGCCACCAAGGAGGTTCTGCACTTACCGCTGTATTTATCTTTTATTCGATCTCACGGGGGCTGCCGGTGCTCGATACCGAGCAGACATGGTGTGTCTCCATCGACGGCGCCGTCGCCGGCCACATCATCCACGGCGTCTCTCCCCCATGTCATTGCTTCCTCGGTGGCGACTTCCACAAGGGCACTAGCTGCAGCTGCTCTGGCTCTCGCTCGTGCTGCGGCTCTGTTCTTGCTGGCGGTCGCGCTGCTGCACTGCTCTTGCTTTTGTTCGTGCTGCTGCTCTGCTCTTGCTCTCGCTTGCGCTGCAGCTGCTGCTGTTGCACGACCTCCGGCAGCTACAGGAGTTGCTGCTTTAGCACTCACTCGCGGTGCTACTGCACGACTTGCTCTCTGCTAGTGTGTTCCCTGCTCGAGCGTCTGTTGATTTAGCTCATTGCTTCTCTGCTACTAGTGCTCGAACGCCCTAAACATCTATTGCAATGCTCTGTTACTAGTTCAAATAGTTTCGAGAGTAAAATTCAGTTTCGACTGTGAAGTTCATTTTCTTCAGTTAAGTTTAGAGTGAACAATACTTACAGCATCTGTCGGAGCGGCCGTGGCGCGGCTGATGCATTTTACATCTAGCACTTTTTGATGATGTATTTTACATCATCTATTGTAGATGATATTAGGGTCCCACTTCATATTAACATTGTCTGTCTTGTCATGCTTCAGCCTCGTCGCCGTACACCTTAGCGGAGCTACTCCAATGACGGAACCGTCCATCACAGCGGAGCAGTATCCTCGGCGCCGTTTCCTGTGGCCTTGGATCTTCTTCCCCGCCTCCGACAGGCACACCAGCATCATCACCATCCTCCACGTCCAACCCAATGATGCTGAGGTCCACAAGGCTATGCCAAAGAGGTTGTACACTCGTCGCATCACTTTGTTTCTCCATTCCTCTGTTCTTCCAATTCATGTGAGCCAAACACCCAGGTTGACTGAAATCCTATGTTTCCAAATGCTCTGTTTTGCACGTGCATTCCTATCCTATTCCTGTGTTTTTCCTGTCCCTGCATTTATAGAATCCTCCAATTCTAAGGAGCCCTTACAGATTTACTTCATTTTCAGATAGGCGTCAAAGAAAACTCGTGTGTTATGTCCTGCTCTGCCGTGCCGTCATCCACCCCACGAGGTGCACCATCGTGAGCGTTCACTGCAGAGAGATCCCCTGCAGACTTTCTTTCGCCGCCTCAGATCATCTTCCCCGTTGCCGGCAGCCACGCCAACTGCATTACCATCATCGACTGAGTAGATGAACCTGAGGACTACACAGTTCCGGAAGAGAGGTCATAGTCTTTCGTGTTTGCTTACATTATACATCGGTTATTATTACCTGCTACTTTATCGTTCAAACTCGAGTTTTTAATTGCCTATGGGTCTCATATCGAGCTAGCAACGAATAGTATCTGTCTACTATCTGGTTCATCTGGGGTCTTCTGTGTGGTCCATGTTGGGTGGGCAACAAACAATAGATGATCCATTGTCTATCTTTTTAAACTGAAGCTATAATCTACCTGCTATCATTAGTTTTGGATCCATCCACTCGTTTGCTACCGTCAGTCTTGATTTTTGCATGCACCCCTTAGGCCTTACAAAATCTAACTATTTTTTTATTATCCATGTCAGATATTGTACACAATCTTACTAAACATGTAGAGAAAAAGAGAAGACCGTTGCGTGCGAATATAATGTCATGCAGACACCGCTCCATGGTGGGCGAAGTGGCCCCCTCTCCTGCATTTCCAGATTGTATTCCAGAGAAAGTTAACTGTTCAGATGGATATTCAGAAGGAGCCGACCACGCCTGTTTACCACCTGAGGTGTTTTCTCTAACCTGGCATGCTGATGTTGGTCATATCATGCATATGGCGCCTTGCATTGCTTACATTATACATTTTATAAGCTTAGTTTAGGTTTGCTTTTTGTGAATGCCACCTATTTGGTTTCTATATCATACTCCCACCATTCCTAAATATTTATCTTTTTAGAGATTTCAACAAGTGACTACATACGGAACAAAATGAGTGAATCTACACTCTAAAATATGTCTATATACATCCGTATGTGCTAGTCCATTTGAAATCTCTAAAAAGACAAATATTTAGGAACGGAGGGAGTATATGGGAACTATGCAATGCCACCTTATTTAGCCAGGCATCATATACGTGAATCATGCAATGCCATCCTGTTTAGCCAGTCATAGTATATGTGAATTGTGTCGTGCCATATTTATTTCCATAATGTATTCCATTTGTCAACAATGTTTATACATTCATCTACTCTTCCTGTGCATTAGCCATTTGAGTCGGTCATGGGAAAATTTGGAGTGAAAACAAGGTCTTCTGAGCAGTCAGTGCTACCTGTCAATGCATATTTCTTGCTGGTTACAGATTGCTCCTTAGAGGAGGATTCAGAGATAGATGACCAGTCGTATCCCCCCCCCCGAGGTGCATGCTCTAACTTGGCTGGGTTATATTGCTCATATCATGCATATGGTGTCTTGCATTGCCATGCCATCTGCTTAGATTAGACATGCTTTGTGTCAATGCCTCCTGTTTGCTTTCTATATCAGATATGTGAATTATGCAATGCCATGTTTTTCAGCCAGCTATCATATATGTGAATTATGCACCGCCATGGATCTAGGCATCATATATGTGAATTATCTCATGCCATCTTTTTTTTTCATTACGTATTCCATTTGTTGACAATCTGTGTATAATTAACTACTCTTCATGTGTATCAGCCATTTGAGGCGGTTATGGAAAAATCTGGAGTGAAAACAAGGTCTTCAGAGCAAGCAATTGTACCTGTTGAAGCATATATCTCGATGGTTCTGAGGATCTCCTCGGAGGAGGATTAGAGAGAAAGATGACCAGATCCTATATCCCACGAGGTGTATGCTCTAAGTTGCAATGTTTATATTTCTCATATGATGCATATGGTGTCTTGCATTGCTTAGTTTAGACATCATATGAACAATATTGAATTCTATCTGCTTAGTTTAGAGATCATACATGCGAAAGTGCATTTGCTTAGTATATGAATCAATTATGTCAATTATATCATGCCATCCTGTATACTTAGACAACATGTATGTGAATTATTTCATCCCAACCTATTTTAGAAAAACATCATATAGTTTTGTCATGTCATCCTGTTTAGGTACTCATCATATGTTGAATTATGCCATTATATCCTGTTAAGTTATCCATCATATATCTGAAACTGTGTCATGCTATCCTGTTTAGTTAGGCATCATATATGTGAAATTGTGTCATGCTGTCCTGTTTGGTTAGACAACATATGTGTGAATTACCACATCTGTCTATCATACAATGTCTGTACGTTCAATTTCTTTTCTTCTTTATCATCCATTTGAATTGGAGGGGGTGATGGCAGTATCTAAGGGAGCAAAAACCCGTTCTTTACAAAAGACAGTGCTACCCGTTGATGCAGATAGAACCATGGTTGTACTGGCCTACAAACTAGCCCCACCACACATAATCGAGACTCTTCCAGATTGCACACTTACACCATTGGGAAAAGAACCAGCTACAACCCATCTAACCACAACCACAGCGGATAGTAACCCACTTATAGTTGACAAAGCACCATGTCCACCACAGAGTACCGCCACACAAGCAGTTTGTAAAGCTAATGTAGTGCCCAAAGCACAAAGACTACCACAGCTAACCCAAACTCCACGTTTAAAGTAGAAGAGCAACAGTTCTCAGGTCAGATTCCGTAGCTATGGTCCATACTCCTTTGTTGTTGCATCACTGTATTTACTCATGCCAACTACTTTCGAATTTGAAGGATCCAATTGAAACTCCAATGGCGCAACAGGTATGTTTTAAACCTATTTCTTTAACTGGATTGTTGTTCTAACTTCTTGCTCTATGTTGATTTCAGTTTAAGTTGTATAAACAGTTATGTTCTCATGTGATGCACAATGTTGTGCAGTTTCTCACACTTATATTCTGTTCTGCTGCTGTGTCTTAAAAATATATGAGTTGAACTGTCTCTATCTTGATTAGGGAATATAAACTAGAATGATATGGACAATACAGTGACCATAGTACATAGATATATGTTTCCTGTCCACCTTACTTCTGAACCGGTTTACCAAAATGAGTTTCGTAAACTACAAGCTAAACCTGTGATGTGTCTGATTGTTTCTCTTTTAGTATGCAAATAGAATATTGGAGAAGAGCACCCCACTATGCAATGGTAGAGAAAGTAATGCAGATAAGGTTCAAGATAGTGAGACAACCCTGTTGGTCTCCAAGAAAGGTGATAAAAACGATCTTGTAGACAGTGAGAAAACCCCACAGTCCTGCGTCGATGTAGTGTTCAAGTTACTGGCCAATACCGCTGGCACAAGCTCTTCGAACTCGCTGCCTGAATCACTTCGGCTTCTTCAGTCTCAGCTACAAGCTGAAAGGCATCAGTCAGCTGTGCTGCGGCAAGAAGCCGAAGGACTAAGGAAGTCCTTGCAGAATTCAGATGCGTACTTTCTTGTGCAACAACAAGCGTTGGCGGATTTAAGCGCCAAACAAGAGAAAGTTAATAAGATTGCTAAGCATCTTGCCAGCATTATGGGTACCTAGGATATTGTTTCTTGAACTCTTCTGAAGTGGTTTCAGTTCTAGACTTGTTTTGCTGCGGCCTTTATATGCAGCTTTGTACCCTATATTTGCACTGGTGGCGAACTTTGATGCCCAGTGGATGTAATATGTGTAATAGTCGTGATAGCCTAGCATAAGTTGCTTGCTTATTTATTTCCTTGTTGTCTTATTTATTTGTTTGCTTGTAGTCAGTGCAGTTCTTTTTGACCAAGTCCATTAACAGGCCATTAACAGGCTTTCCATGGGCCGGCCCGCCACCTTTTGACCAAGTCAAACGGGCCGGTCTTTTCACAGGAATGGGCCTCTGTTGGGCCATGCCACGTGTCGACATATCATAGGCACCTTCTGTCCAATGAGTGGATGACATCTGTCCCAACGATGAGCCGACACGTGTTTCCTCCAGCCAATGATGATTTTACACGTGGAAAATCCCCATTGGTCAGGGCTGTTAACGGGTTATCGGATCCAAAACCCGACCCGATAGCTTAACGGCGTTCCGTTATGGTGGATGCCACGTGTCGGTCACCCTTGATGAAAGCACTTATGTGACGCGCGATTTATCGTCATTGAAGTGGACACTTCCGTGATGATAATTTTGGTAATGTCATGGAACACTTCTACGATAGCGCATGTATGACTATCTTGACTCTATCATAAAATCATCATGGATGTACATGCATGACAAAAAACGCGACCTACTATGACAAACACGTATCATCACGGAAGTGTATTTTTTTTGTAGTGGTCCACCTACCTCGGAGGGCCCTATGGGCTGTATGTGGAAGGGAACCAACCCCTAAGTGCGCTGGGCGCCACCCCCCTACGGCCCATGCACCTAGGGTTGGGGGACCCTAAAGGGGGGGACCCCCCCTTGGCTTGGGCAGCAAGCCCCCTCCGCTTGGCCGCCGCCCCCCCTCTAGATCTCATCTAGAGGGGCCGGCCCCCTTCCCCCTTCACCCTATAAATAGAGGGGAGGAGGGAGGGCAGCCGCACCACATCCAAGGCGCAGTCCCCCCCTCTCCAACACCCCCTCCTCCTCCGTTTGAGCTTGGCGAAGCCCTGCTGGAGAACCGCTGCCCCTCCACCACCACGTCGTCGTGCTTCCGGAGTTATTCCCCAACTTCTCCTTCCCCCTTGCTGGATCAAGAAGGAGGAGACGTCCCCGTGCTGCACGTGTGTTGAACGCGGAGGCACCGTTGTTCAGTGCTTAGATCGGAACCAACCGTGATCTGAATCTTTTCGAGTACGACTCCTTCATCCGCGTTCTTGCAACGCTTCCGTCTCGCAATCTTCAAGGGTATGAAGATGCACTCCCCTCTTTCTCGTTACTAGTCTCTCCATAGATTGATCTTGGTGATGCGTAGAAACTTTTTAATTTCTGCTACGATCCCCAACAGTGGCATCATGAGCTAGGTTTATGCGTAGTTTCTATGAAAGATTAGAACACAAGTTGTTGTGGGCATCAATTTTGTAAATTACTTGCCGTTACTAGTATTATCTTGTTTCGGCGGCATCGTGGGATCAAGCGGCGTGGACCGACCTTACACGTACGCTTATGTGAGACAGGTTCCATTGACTGACATGCACTAGTTGCATAAGGTGGCTAGCGGGTGGCTATCTCTCCCACTTTAGTTGGATCGGATTCGATGAAAAGGGTCCTTATGAAGGGTAAATAGCAATTGGCATATCATGTTGTGGTTTTGGCGTAGGTAAGAAACGTTCTTGCTAGAAACCTATAGCAGCCACGTAAAAACTTGCAACAACAATTAGAGGACGTCTAACTTGTTCTTGCAGCATATGACATGTGATGTGATATGGCCAAAAGATGTGATGAATGATATATATGTGATGTATGAGATTGATCATGTTCCTGTAATAGGAATCACGAGTTGCATGTCGATGAGTATGAAAACCGGCAGGACCCATAGGAGTTGGCTTAATTTATTGTATGACCTGCGTGTCAATGAAAACACCATGTCATTACTTTACTTTATTGCTAATCGTTAGCCATAGTAGTAGAAGTAACAGTTGGCGAGACAACTTCATGAAGACATGATGACGGAGATCATGATAATGGAGATCATGGTGTCATGCCGGTGACGATGATAGTCATGGCGCCCAGAAGATGGAGATCAAAAGGAGCAAAATGATATTGGCCATATCATGTCACTATTTGATCGCATGTGATGTTCATCATGTTTTTCCATCTTATTTGCTTAGAACGATGGTAGCATAAATAAGATGATCCCTCATAAAATTTCAAGGAAGTGTTCCCCCTAACTGTGCATCGTTGCGAAGGTTCGTTGTTTTGAAGCACCACGTGATGATCTGGTGTGATAGATTCTAACGTTCGCTTACAACAGGTGTAAGCCAGATTTACACGTGCAAAACACTTTGGTTGACTTGACGAGCTGAGCCTGTACATACAGGGCCTCGGAACACAAGAGACCGAAAGGTCAAACATGAGTCGTATAGTAGATACGATCAACATAAAGATGTTCACCGATGATGACTTGTCCGTCTCACGTGATGATCGGACACAACCTAGTTGACTCGGGTCATGTATCACTTAGATGACTAGATGGATGTCTATCTGAGTGGGAGTTCATGAAATAATTTGATTAGATGAACTTAGTCTAAAATCTTTGCAATATGTGTTGTAGATCAAATGACCCATGCTAATGTTGCCCTCAAATTCAACGCGTTCCTAGAGAGAACCAAGTTGAAAGATGATGGTAGCAACTATACGGACTGGGTAGGGAACTTGAGGATTATCCTCATAGCTGCTAAGAAAGCATATGTCCTTAATGCACCGCTAGGTGAAGCACCTGTTTTCCCAGCAACTCAAGATGTTATGAACGCCTAGCAGTCGCGTAGTGATGATTACTCCCTGGTTCAGTGCGGCATGCTTTACAGCTTAGAATCGGGGCTCCAAAAGCGTTTTGAGCAGCACAGTGCATATGAGATGTTCCAAGAGCTGAAAATGGGTTTCCAAGCTCATGCCTGAGTCGAGAGATATGAAGTCTGCGACAAGTTCTACATTTGTAAGATGGAGGAGACTAGTTCTGTCAGCGAGCACATCCTCAAAATTTCTGGGCTGCACAACCGCTTGTCTCAGCTGGGAGTTAATCTCCCAGATGACGCGGTCATTGACAGAATCCTTCAGTCGCTTCCACCTAGCTACAAGAGCTTTGTGATGAATTTCAATATGCAGGGGATGGTGAAAACCATTCCTGAGGTATTTTCAATGCTGAAATCAGCGGAGGTGGAGATCAAAAAGGAACATCAAATGTTGATGGTCAATAAAACCACTAGTTTCAAGAAAGGCAAGGGTAAGAAGAACTTCAAGCAGGACGGAAAGGGAGTTGCCGCACCCGGTAAGCCAGTTGCCGGGAAGAAGCTAAAGCATGGACCCAAACTTGAGACTGAGTACTTTTATTGCAAGTGAAACGGTCACTAGAAGCGGAACTGCCCCAAGTACTTAGCAGACAAGAAGGCCGGCAACACCAAAGGTATATGTGATATACATGTTATTGATGTGTACCTTACCAGTACTCGTTGTAGCTCCTGGGTATTTGATACCGGTGCAGTTACTCATTTTTGTAACTGAAAACAAGAGCTGCGAAATAAGCGGAGCCTGGCGAAGGACGAGGTGACGATGCGCGTCGGGAATGGTTCCAAGGTCAATGTGATCATCGTCGGCACACTACATCTACATTTACCTACGGGATTAGTTTTAAACCTCAATAATTGTTATTTAGTGCCAGCTTTGAGCATGAACATTGTATCTAGATCTCGTTTAATGCGAGATGGCTACTCATTTAAATCCGAGAATAATGGTTGTTCCATTTATATGAGAGATATGTTTTATGGTCATGCCCCGCCGGTCAATGGTTAATTCTCAATGAATCTTGAACGTGATGTTACACATATTCATAGTGTGAATACCAAAAGATGTAAGGTTGATAATGATAGTCCCACATACTTGTGGCACTGCCGCCTTGGTCACATTGGTGTCAAATGCATGAAGAAGCTCCATGCAGATGGACTTTGGGAGTCTCTTGATTATGAATCATTTGACACATGCGAACCATGCCTCATGGGAAAGATGACCATGACTTCATTCTCTGAAACAATGGAGCGAGCAACCAACTTGTTTGAATCATACATACTGATGTGTGCGGTCCAATGAGCATTGAGGCTCGCGGTGGCTATCATTATGTTCTCACCCCCACTGATGACTTAAGTAGATATGGGTATGTCTACTTAATGAAACACAAGTCTGAGACCTTTTCAAAGTTCAAGGAATTTTAGAGTGAGGTGGAGAATCAACGAGACAGAAAAATAAAGTTCTTACCATCAGATCGTGGGGGAAATATTTGAGTCACGAATTTGGTACGCACTTAATGAAATGTGGAATTATTTCACAACTCACGCTGCCTGGAACACCTCAGCGTAATGGTGTGTCCGAACGTCGTAATCGCACTCTATTGGATATGGTGCGATATATGATGTCTCTTACCGATTTGCCGCTATCATTTTGGGGATATGCTTTAGAGACAACCACATTAACTTCAAATAGGGCACCGTCTAAATCCGTTGGGACGACACCGTATGAATTATGGTTTGGGAAGAAACCTAAGCTGTCATTTCTAAAAGTTTGGGGATTTGATGCTTATGTCAAGAGACTTCAACCTGAAAAGCTCGAACCCAAGTCAGAAAAATGTGTCTTCATAGGATACCCTAATAAAACCATTGGGTATACCTTCTACCTTAGATCTGAATGCAAGATCTTTGTTGCCAAGAACGGGTCCTTTCTAGAGAAAGAGTTTCTCTCGAAAGAAGTAAGTGGGAGGAAAGTAGAACTTGATGAAGTACTGCCTCTTGAACCGGAAAGTAGCACAGCTCAGGAAGATGTTTCTGTAGTGCCTGCACCGACTAGAGAGGAAGTTAATGATGATGATCAAGGTACTTCGGATCAAGTTGCTACTGAACTTCGTAGGTCCACAAGGACACGTTCCACACCAGAATGGTATGGCAACCCTGTCCTGGAAATCATGTTGTTAGACAACAGTGAACCTTTGAACTATGATGAAGCGATGGCAGGCCCAAATTCCAACAAATGGCTTGAAGCCATGCAATACGAGATAGGATCCATGTATGAAAACAAAGTATGGACTTTGACAGACTTGCCCGATGATTGGCGAGCGATAGAAAATAAATGGATCTTTAAGAAGAAGACGGTCGCGGATGGTAATGTTACCATCTATAAAGCTTGGCTTGTCGCTAAGGGTTATCGACAAGTTCAAGGGGTTGACTATATTCTATGATTATGAATGCCCGTAGCAAAGCTGAAGTCCGTCCGAATCATGTTAGAAATTGCCATATTCTATCATTATGAAATATGGCAAATCGACGTCAAAACGGCATTCCTTAACGGTTTCCTTAAGGAAGAATTGTAGATGATGAAGTCGGAAGGTTTTGTTGATCCTAAGAATGCTAACAAGGTATGCAAGCTCCAACGCACCATCTATGGGCTGGTGCAAGCATCTCGGAGTTGGAACATTCACTTTGATGAAATGATCAAAGCATTTGGGTTTATGCAGACATGTGGAGAAGCCTGCGTCTACAAGAAAGTGAGTGGGAGCTCTGTAGCATTTCTCATATTATATGTGGATGACATACTATTGATGCGAAATGATATAGAACTTTTGGAAAGCATAATGGCCTACTTGAATAAGTGTTTTTCAATGAAGGACCTTGGAGAAGCTGCTTACATATTAGGCATCAAGATCTATAGAGATAGATTGACACGCCTCATAGGTCTTTCACAAAGCACATACCTTGATAAGATATTGAAGAAGTTCAATATGGGTCAGTCCAAGAAGGGGTTCTTGCCTGTATTGCAAGGTGTGAAATTGAGTTCGGCTCAAAGCCCGACCATGGCAGAAGATAGAGAAAAGATGAGTGTCATCCCCTATGTCTCAGCCATAGGGTCTATTATGTATGCCATGCTGGGTACCAGACCTGATGTAAACCTTGCCGTAAGTTTGGTAGGGATGTACCAAAGTAATCCCGGCCTGGAACACTGGACAGTGGTCAAGAATATCCTGAAGTACCTAATAAGGGCTAAGGATATGTTTCTCGTTTATGGAGGTGACGAAGAGCTCGTTGTAAAAGGTTACGTCGATGCTAGCTTCGACACAGATCTGGATGACTCCAAGTCACAAATCGGATACGTGTATATTTTGAATGGTGGGGCAGTAAGCTGGTGTAGTTGCAAGCAAAGTGTCGTGGAGGGATCTACATGTGAAAGCGGAGTACATGGCAGCCTCGGAGGCAGCGCATGAAGCAATCTTGATGAAGGAGTACATTACCGACCTAGAAGTTATTCCCAATGCGTCAGGCCCGATGACTCTCTTCTGTGACAACACTGGAGCTATTGCCCATGCAAAGGAGCCCAGGTTTCACAAGAAGACCAGGCACATCAAGCATCACTTCAACTCCATTCGTGAAAATGTTCAAGATGGAGACATAGATATTTGTAAAGTGCATACAGATCTGAATGTCGCAGATCCGTTGACTAAACCTCTTCCATGAGCAAAACATGATCAACACCAGAACTCTATGGGTGTTCGATTCATCCCAATGTAACTAGATTATTGACTCTAGTGCAAGTGGTATACTGTTGGAAATATGCCCTAGAGGCAATAATATAATGGTTATTATTATATTTCCTTGTTCATGATAATTGTCTATTGTTCATGCTATAATTGTATTGAGCGGAAGTCGTAATACATGTGTGAATACATAGACCACAACATGTACCTAGTAAGCCTCTAGTTGACTAGCTCGTTGATCAACAGATGGTCATGGTTTCCTGACTATGGACATTGGATGTCATTGATAACAGGATCACATCATTAGGAGAATGATGCAATGGACAGGACCCAATCCTAAGCATAGCACAAGATCGTGTAGTTCGTTTGCTAAAGCTTTTCTAATGTCAAGTATCATTTCCTTACACCATGAGATTGTGTAACTCACGGATACCGTAGGAATGCTTTGGGTGTACCAAACGTCACAACGTAACTAGGTGGCTATAAAGGTGCACTATAGGTATGTCCAAAAGTGTCTGCTGGGTTGGCACGAATCGAGACTGGGATTTGTCACTCCGTATGACAAATAGGTATCTCTGGTCGCTCGCGGTAATGCATCATCATAATGAGCTCAATGTGACTAAGTAGTAGGTCACGGGATCATGCATTACGGAACGAGTAAAGTGACTTGCTGGTAATGAGAATGAACGAGGTATTGGGATACCGACGATCGAATCTCGGGCAAGTAACGTACCGATTGACAAAGGGAATTGTATACGGGATTACTTGAATCCTCCACATCGTGGTTCATCCGATGAGATCATCGTGGAACATGTGGGAGCCAACATGGGTATCCAGATCCCATTGTTGGTTATTGGCCGGAGAGTTGTCTCGGTCATGTCTGCATGATTCCCGAACCCGTAGGGTCTACACAGTTAAGGTTTGGTGACGCTAGAGTTGTTATGGGAAATAGTATGTGGTTACCGAATGTTGTTTGGAGTCCCGGATGAGATCTCGGACATCACGAGGAGTTCCGGAATGGTCCGGGGTGAAGATTTATATAATGGAAGTCATCATACGGTCACCGGAAGTATTCGGGGGTTTGCCGGTATTGTACCAGGACCACCGAAGGGGTTCCGGGGGTCCACTGGGAGGGATAACCTGCATCGGAAGGCCCTATGGGCTGTATGTGGAAGGGAACCAGCCCCTAAGTGGGTTGGGTGCCATCCCCCCTAGGGCCCATGCGCCTAGGGTTGGGGGGGACCCTAAAGGGGGCGCCCCCCTTGGCTTGGGGGCAAGCCCCCTCCACTTGGCCGCTGGCCCCCTTCCCCCTTCGCCCTATAAATAGAGGGGAGGAGGGAGGGCAGCCACACCACATCCAAGGCGCATCGCTCCCCCTCTCCAACACCCCCTCCTCCTCCATTTGAGCTTGGCGAAGCCCTGTTGGAGAGCCGCTGTTCCTCCACCACCACGCCGTTGTGCTGCCGGATATCTTCCCCAACTTCTCCTTCCGCCTTACTCGATCAAGAAGGAGGAGACGTCCCCGTGCTGCACGTGTGTTGAACGCGGAGGCGTCGTTGTTCAGCGCTTAGATCGGAATCAGCCGCGATCATTAATTGTTTCGAGTATGACTCCTTCATCCGCGTTCTTGCAACGCTTCCATTTCACGATCTTTAGGGGTATGAAGATGCACTCCCCTCTTTCTCGTTGCTAGTCTCTCCATAGATTGATCTTGGTGATGCATAGAAATTTTTTAATTTCTGCTATGATCCCCAACGTTCTTGGGATATCACAATATCTCTTATTAACTAATGCACCTATATAGTTGGCGATGGGTGGAAGGCTTGGCCTTTTGCTCAATGTTATGTTCCACTCATGCAGCCTTAGTTCCGTTAAACCAGTGTTATGTTCCTTGAAGTTTGCGTTCCTAATGCGACCGGGGTTAATGGGCCCCCCCTTAACAGTTCACGTTGAATAAAACTCTTCTAGCAAGGCCCAACCTTGGTTTTACCATTTTCCTAATAACAACTAAAATTTGCATAGGGAGTAATTAACCCAAGGATTCTTAATCAACAACACGAGCCAGTGCTCCTCATGAGTGTTGGTCCAACCTATAGCCCCTTGCAGCCGCCACCTCAAGGAAACTCGAGGACAAGTTTAGTACAGACTTCTCATCCGGTCATGGCCTTAGACGAGATACGTGCGGCTCCTATCGGGGTGTCGGCATGTCGGGAAGTCTTACTTGTTTTGTTTTACCATTGTCGAAATGTCTTGTGAACCGAGATTCCGAGCTTGATTTCATTGTTCCGGTAGGAGGATTTTCCTCCATTGATCGTGAGAGCTTATCATGGGCTAAGTTGGGACATCCCTGCGGGTTTAAACTTTCGAGCTGTGACGCGGTTATGTGGTAGATGGGAGTTTTTAATATCCGTTTGTACAAAACTTGACACAAAACCTCGAATAAAATACACTACCTATGTGAGTAGCCATCATGGTCTCTTTTCGATGGAGTTCGAAAAGAGAACACAACAGGGTTATGTAAGATACGTAGGTAGATAGGATCACTTAGTGATCACTACTAGTTATGATTGTATGCATAGCTTCTCATCTTACTCTGAAAACGTAAGCTAGCCACCTCAAATATGCTTAGTGCTTTACTGCAACTGCACCAAACACCCTTCCTCACCTAAAGCATTGTTAGTCTTGATACACTGGAATGCGACTGTTGATTTCTCATGGCTCACAGTTTACTACAACAACAGCTGTAGGTACCTCCGAGTTTGATGCTAACGATCAATAGGAGCTTCAGTGGGAGTTCGATGAAGAATGTGGCCGGATGTACATCAGTTATCCCGACAATCAGTAGTGATGCCCAGTAGGGACGATCGGGACTTAGCATGGGTGATTGTCTTTTATCAGTTTAATTTCGTCCATAGCCGGACCTTGTGTTAATCTTGAATGATTGTATTATACTTGATGATGTTGTGTGATTCGTGGCGAGTGTCAGCCAACTATGCTGTGTATCTATCTTTTCAGTACATGGGCTGTGTAAAGATTAACCACTCTTGCGAACACTCCTCCATGCATTTATGCTGCTAAGTCGTGCCCCGACACGCGAGGATATAACCGCATGTAGGGTGTTACAAGTTGGTAATCATAGCCATCCCTACTTAGGAGCCCCTGCTTGATCGAACCGCTGACGTTGTTGAGTCTAGAAGAAAACTATTTTGAGTTTTAGCTATATATATTGGAGAGTAGGAATTCTTTTTACTCCTTATCCCCTTCGTCTCTTTGATGAGGAATCCTGGCTTAGACGTTTTGACTTCACTCTCCTCTTTTTTACTCAAAATTTTCTTAGGATTGCACGGGTATCTTTGGATCGTTCCGATATTTGTGACAAGAACATTGTTCTTGGTGCCTCCTGACATTTAGTGGTTGTGGCGGTATCCCGGGGAGTTGAGCTCTGAGGTGTTGTTGTCACAGTTGCATCATGGCAGTTCCAGAATACCAGAGGTTGCTCTTGACCCACAAGTATATGGGGTCAACTCTAGCCTTCGATAGCAAGAGTGTCAAACCCAACGAGGAGCAGAAGGAAATGACAAGTGGTTTTCAGCAAGGTAATGTTTGCAAGTGCTAAAATTGTAAGTAGTGGAGTAGTTTGATAGCAAGATAATTTGTAACGAGCAAGTAACAATTGTAGTAACAAAAGTGTAGAAAGGTAGCCCAGTCCTTTTGAGGCAAAGGATAGGCCAAAACGGTCTCTTATGATAAGCAAAGTATTCTTGAGGGTACATGGGAATTTCATCTACTCACTTTCATCATGTTGGCTTAATTCATGTTTGCTACTTTGATAATTCGATATGTGGGTGGACCGGTGCTTAGGTGTTGTTCTTACTTAAAAAAACCTCCTACTTATGATTAACCATCTCGCAAGCATACGCAACTACGAGAAAAGTATTAAGAAAAAATGCTAACCATATAGCATTAACTTTTGGATCCAATCGGTCCCTTACGGAATAGCGCATAAACTGGGGTTTAAGCTTCTATCACTCTCACAACCCACCATCTAATAACTACTCCACAATGCACTCCCTTAGGCCAAAATATGGTGAAATTTCATGTAGTCGACGTTCACATGACACCACTAAGGGAATCACAACATACATATCATCAAAATATCAAACACATATCAAGTTAACATGATTTCTCCGTGACCTCAAGAACAAAAGTAACTACTCACAATTGATAAGCATGCTCAAAATCAGAGGGGTATTAAATAGCATAATGGAACTGAACATATAATCTTGCACCAAATAAACCATATAGTAATGAACTACAAGATGTAATCAACACTACTAGTCACCCACAAGCACCAATCTAAAGTTCCGGTACAAAGATTGAACACAAGAGATGAAGTAGGGTTTGAGAGAAGTTGGTGCTGTTGAAGACGTTGATGAAGATAGCCCTCCCAAGATGGGAGAGTTGTTGGTGATGATGATGACGATTGTTTCCCCCTCTAGGAGGGAAGTTCCCCCGGCGGAATCGCTCCGCCGGAGGGCAAAAGTGCTCCTCCCATGTTCTGCCTCGAGGCGGCGGCGCTTCATCCCGATAGTCCTCCTCCCAATTATATTAGGTCAAAATGACTTATATACCAGAAAACGGGCACCGGAGGTGGTCTGAGGGGGGCAACACCCACCAGGGTGCGCTTGGGGATCCTGGTGCACCCAGGTGGGTTGTGCCCACCTGGTGGCCCCCCTCTGGTACTTATTTGCTCCAATATTTATTAAATATTCCTAAAAAATCATCGTGAAGTTTCAGCTCATTTGGAGTTGTGTAGAATAGGTAGCTTGACATAGCTTTTTCTGGTCTAGATTTCGAGCTATCAGAATTCTCCCTCTATCTGTATACTGATGACCCACAAGTGTAGGGGATCTATCGTAGTCCCTTCTATAAGTAAGAGTGTCGAACCCAACGAGGAGCAGTAGGAAATGACAAGCGGTTTTCAGTAAGGTATTCTCTGCAAGCTCTGAAATTATCGGTAATAGATAGTTTTGTGATATGGTGATTTGTAACGGGTAACAAGCAATGAAAGTAAATAAGGTGCAGCAAGGTGGCCCAATCCTTTTTGTAGCAGAGGACAAGCCTGGACAAATTCTTATATAGAGAAAAGCGCTCCCGAGGACACATGGGAATTATTGTCAAGCTAGTTTTCATCACGCTCATATGATCCGCGTTCGTTACTTTGATAATTAGATATGTGGGGTGGACCGGTGCTTGGGTACTACCCTTTCTTGGACAAGCATCCCACTTATGGTTAACCCCTATTGCAAGTATCCGCAACTACAAAAGAAGTATTAAGGTAAACCTAACCATAGCATGAAACATATAGATCCAAATCAGCCCCTTACGAAGCAACGTATAAACTAGGGTTTAAGCTTCTGTCACTCTAGCAACCCATCATCTACTTATTACTTCCCAATGCCTTCCTCTAGGCCCAAACAATGGTCAAGTGTCATGAGTCGACATTCACATAACACCACTAGAGGAGAGACAACATACATCTCATCAAAATATCGAATGAATACCGAATTCACATGACTACTTATAACAAGACTTCACCCATGTCCTCAGGAACAAACATAACTACTCACAAAGAATATTCATGTTCATAATCAGAGGGGTATTAACATGCATTAAGGATCTGAACATATGATCTTCCATCGAATAAACCAACAAATCAACACTACTGGCAACCCACAGGTACCAATCTGAGGTTTTGGGATAAAGATTGGATACAAGAGATGAACTAGGGTTTGAGAGGAGATGGTGCTGGTGAATATGTTGATGGAGATTGACTCCCTCCCAATGAGAGGATTGATGGTGATGACAATGATGATGACTTCCCCCTCCCGGAGGGAAGTTTCCCCGGTAGAATATCTCCGCCGGAGCCCTAGATTGGTTCCGCCTCGTGGCGGCGGTTTGTCGTCCTGAAAGCTTTCTTATGATTTTTTCCAGGGTAAAAGACTTCATATAGCAGAAGATGGTCACCGAAAGGCTGCTAGGGCCTGAGGTGTCAGGGGGGCGCGCCTAGGGGGATAGGGCGCGTCCCCACCCTCGTGGATGGTGGGTGGCCCCTGTCTGGTGTTTCTTCCACTCAATATTTTTTACTAATTCCAAAAATGACTTTCATGGAGTTTCAGGACTTTTCGAGTTGTGCAGAATAGGTCTCTAATATTTGCTCCTTTTCCAACCCAGAATCCCAGCTGCCGGCATTCTCCCTCTTCATGTAAACCTTGTAAAATAAGAGAGAATAGGCATAATTATTGTGACATAATGTGTAATAACAGCCCATAATGCAATAAATATTGATATAAAAGATTGATGCAAAATGGACGTATCAACTCCCCCAAGCTTAGACCTCGCTTGTCCTCAAGCAGAAACCGATATTGAAAAATATGTCCACATGTTTAGAGATAGAGGTGTCGATAAAAATAAAATATGGACATGAGGGCATCATGATCATTCTTATAACAGCATCATATATATATATATATATTGTCATATGATTTCTTATGCTCAAGTAACAATCTATTCACAATGTCAAGTATGAATCAGAAACTCCATTGAAAACTAGCAACTATAATCTCGGTCATTGAAGCAATTGCAATTTATCATAACATAGGAAAGAGTCAATATAAGAGCTTTTCAGCAAGTCCACACACTTAACTATCATTTAGTCTTTCATAATTGCTAACACTCACGCAATACTTATAGGTATGGAGTTTTGATCAGACACAGAGAAAGATAGGGGCTTATAGTGCTGCCTCCCAACCTTTTACCTCAAGGGTAATGTCAACAATAATAGATCATGCTAACTTACATCCAATTGGATATATATCAGGATCTTTCCAAGATGAGGTGCTTGCCAAAGGATAAAATGTAAAAGGAAAGGTGAAGATCACCATGACTCTTGCAAAATGTAAAAGAAAGAAGTAAAAGATAGGCCCTTCGCAGAGGGAAGCAGAGGTTGTCATGTGCTTTCATGGTTGGATGCACGAAATCTTAATGCAATAGAATGTCACATTATATTGCCACTTGTGATATGAACCTTTATTATGCAGTCCATCGCTTTTATTGCTTCCATATCACGAGATCATATAAAGCTTATTTTCTCCACACTAATAAGTCATACATATTTAGAGAGCAATTTTTATTGCATACAACATGAGAACTTACTTGAAGGATCTTACTCAATCCATAGGTAGGTATGGTGGACTCTCATGGCAAAAAAGGGTTTAAGGATATTTGGAAGCACAAGTAGTATCTCTAATTGGTGCAAGGAATTTGGCTAGCATGAGGGGGAAAGGCAAGCTCAACATGTTGGATGATCCATGACAATATACTTTATTTCGAATATAAGAAAACATAACCCATTACGTTGTCTTCCTTGTCCAACCTCAACTCTTTAGCATGCCATATTTAAATGAGTGCTCACAATCATAAAAGATTTCCAAGATAGTATATTTATATGTGAGAACCTCTCTTTCTTTATTACTTCCTATTAATTGCAACGATGACCAAAACTATGTTTGCCAACCCTCAACAACTTTTAATCATCATACTCTTTATATGTGAAGTCATTACTCTCCATAAGATTATGTTTCCTTCTTCAGAGGTGGTGGTGTTATCTTCTTGGCGATAATGCCCCTTAGGATACGATTCTCCTCCTCGAGCTTATTGACTTGCTACTTGAGGTCCATATTTTCCTTGTGGAGTTTACGAGTGACGGCTAAAGCTCCTTTCACCCATGGATGTTGCATAGCTGCTCGAGAACAAGTGACACTCTTTTTCATATTTTCATAAGAAAGAAATCTAACATTGGAAGGGATGATCGAGTTTGGAATGGCCGAGCTCTGTAGTTCCCCCATCATTAATCCGTCTTGGAAACGAGAGGTAACTTCTTGATTCTCCTCCATGGCATCTATCCTTTTCAAGTCGGCCTCCATCTCATCCTCCGTTGATGGCCCAAAGTGATAAGAATCGCTGTTTGCTCCTGGACCTAGCATCAGATGAGACACCCGACTCTCCCCGACTGACTCTTGAGAAGACATCTTGCTCTAAAGCTGCGACAGAAACAACTCGAAACAAAAAACAGAGGATATTTGCGTGATACGGTGATCAATACCTTCGGGAGATTATATAATGAATTTTTACCGACCAGAAGAAGTATCATGCAAGAAAACAGAGTCCGGAGAGCACACGAGGTGCCCACGAGGCAGGGGGCACGCCCAGGGGGGTAGGGCGCGCCCTCCACCCTTGTGGACGCCTCATGTCCTTCCCGGACTACTTCTTATTTTCCTGTTTTCTTAAATATTCCGAAAGGAAGAAAAGTTGCTATTAGAACTGTTTTGGAGTCGGTTTACTTACCGTACCACATACCTATTCCTTTTCAGAGTCTGAAACGTTCTGGAAAGTGTCCCTTATGTATTCCTCCGGGGTTACGGTTTCAATAATATTAGTTTGAACATTTATAGGATTGCCTGAGATATAGTGTTCGATTCTTTGACCATTCACCACCTTCGGATTTGTGCCTTCGAAATTTTTGATTTTTATGGCACCGGAATGATAGACCTCCTCGATAACGTAAGGGACTTCCCATTTAGAGAGAAGTTTTCCTGCAAAAAATCTTAAACAAGAGTTGAATAGCAACACATAATCACCTACATTAAACTCACGCTTTTGTATCCTTTTTCTCATGCCATCTTTTAACTTTTTCTTTAAACAGTTTGGCATTCTCATTCATCAAGTGAGCTAATGTCAAATAACCTCTTCTCACCGGCAAGTTTGCAATCATAATTAAGCTCTTTAATGGCCCAATATGCCTTATGTTCTAGTTCGAGAGGTAAGTGACATGCTTTTCCATAGACCATTTTATATGGAGACATACCAATAGGATTTTTATATGCAATTCTATAAGCCCACAATGCATCATCAAGTTTTTTGGACCAATTCTTTCTAGATCTATTAACAGTCTTTTGCACAATTAATTTAAGCTCTCTGTTACTCAATTCTACTTGAACACTAGACTGAGGGTGATATGGAGATGCAATTCTATGATTAACATCATATTTAGCAAGCATTTTATGAAAAGCACCATCAATAAAATGTGAACCACCATCAGTCATTAAGTATCTAAGGACTCCAAACCTCGAGAAAATAACTTCTTTAAGAATGTTAATAGAGGTGTTATGGTGAGCACTACTAGTTGGAATAGCTTCTACCCACTTAGTAACATAATCAACATCAACTAAAATATGTGTATATCCATTAGAGGAAGGAAACGGTCCCATATAATCAAAGCCCCAAACATCAAAAGGTTCAATAACAAGAGAATAATTCATAGGCATTTCTTGACATCTACTAATATTACCATTCTTTGACATTCATCACAAGACAAGACAAACTTACGGGCATCCTTGAAGAGAGTAGGCCAATAAAAACCAGATTGCAATACCTTGTGTGCAGTTCTATCTCCAGCGTGGTGTCCTCCATAAGCCTCGGAGTGACACTTGCGTAGGATCTGTTCCCGTTCATGCTCAGGTACACAACATCTAATAACACCATCTACTCCTTTATAAAGGTGCGGGTCATCCCAGAAGTAATGTATCAAATCACAGAAACACTTTTTCTTTTGCTGGTATGTGAAACTAGGTGGTATAAATTTAGCAACAATGTAATTAGCATAATCACCATACCATGGAGCAGTACGAGAAGCATTTATGACAACTAATTGTTCATCAGGAAAGCTATCATCAATGGGTAGTCGATCATCAAGAACATTCTCTAACCTAGACAAGTTGTCTACAACGGGGTTCTCAGCTCCCTTTCTATCAATAATATGCAAATCAAATTCTTGTAGTAGGAGAGCCCATCTAATAAGTCTAGGTTTAGCATCTTTATTTTCCATAAGATATTTAATAGCAGCGTGATCAGTGTGAACAGTTACATTAGAATCAACACTATAAGGTCTGAACTTATCACAATCAAACACAACTGCTAAGAATTCTTTTCAGTAGTACCATAATTTCTCTGGGCACTGTCTAGAGTTTTACTATCATATTGAATAACATTTAGTTTCTTATCAACTCTTTGTCCTAGAACAGCACATACGGCATAATCACTAGCATCCCACGTAATTTCAAAAGGTAAATTCCAATCAGGTGGCTGAACAATAGGTGCAGAAATCAAAGCTTTCTTAAGTATTTCAAATGCTTCTACACAATCATCATTGAAGACAAAAGGAATATCTTTTTGTAAGAAATTGGTCAGAGGCCTAGAAATTTTAGAGAAGTCCTTAATGAACCTCCTATAAAAACCGGCATGACCAAGGAAACTTCTTATACCTTTAATGTCCATGGGACACGGCATCTTTTCAATAGCATCAACCTTCGCTTTATCAACTTCAATACCTCTTTCAAAAATTTTATGCCCAAAGACAATGCCTTCATTAACCATAAAGTGGCACTTCTCCCAATTCAAGACAAGACTAGTAACTTCGCATCTCTGCAAAACTCGATCAAGGTTGCTCAAGAAATCATCAAAAGAAGATCAATAAACGGAGAAATCATCCATGAAAACCTCAAAAATCTTTTCACAATAGTCAGAGAATATAGCCATCATGCATCTTTGAAAAGTAGTAGGTGCATTACATAAACCAAAAGGCATACGTCTATAAGCAAGTACCAAAAGGGCAAGTAAAAGTGGTCCTTTCCCGATCTTCTGCTGACACAGGTATTTGAGACAAACAAGAGTAACCATCTAGAAAGCAAAAATGTGTATGTTTCGATAATATTTCTAGCATTTGATCAATAAAAGGTAGAGGGTAATGATCCTTTTTAGTAGCTTTATTTAACTTACAGAAATCAATTACCATCCTATAACTTGTAACAATTCTTTGCGGGATCAATTCATCTTTGTCATTAGGAACAATAGTAATCCCTCCCTTCTTAGCGACACTATCGACAGGACTTACCCACTGACTATCAGCAACGGGATAAATTGTACCTGCTTCGAGGAGTTTCAGTATAATTCCTTTCTTACCACTTCTTTCATCTTAGGATTTAATCGTCGTTGGTGATCAATAACTGGTTTAGCATCTTTCTCCAATTTTATCTTGTGTTGGCATAGAGTGGGACTTATGCCCTTAAGATCATCAAGTGTATATTCGATTGCGGCATAGTGCTTCTTTAGAGTTTTCAATAACCTCTCTTCTTCCTGCTCTGAAAGGTTAGCACTAATAATAACATGATATATCTTCTTTTCATCAACGTAAGCATATTTAAGAGTATCAGGTAATGATTTAAGGTCAAACACGGGATCACCCTTGGGTGGATGAGGATCCCCTAGGATTTTGACAGGCAAGTTGTGTTTCAAAATAGGTCCCTGTTTAAAGAATACTTCATCTATCTCCCTTCTTTCATTCATAAACATATCATTTTCATGGTCTAGCAAATATTGTTCTAAAGGATCATTAGGAGCCATGACAATAGAAGCAAGACCAATAATTTCATCCTTACTAGGCAATTCTTTATCATGGGGTTGTCTATGAAATTTAGCAAAATTAAACTCATGAGACATATCCCCCAAACCAATAGTAACAACATCCTTTTCTCAATCTATCCTAGCATTAACAGTATTCAAGAAGGGTCTACCAAATATAATGGGACAAAAGTCATCTTGTGGAGAACCAAGAACAAGAAAATCAGCATGATATTTAACTTTCCCACACAAGACTTCAACATCTCTAACAATCCCAATTGGTGAAATAGTATCTCCATTGGCAAGCTTAACTGTAACATCAATTTCTTCTATCTCAATAGGTGCAATATTATGCATAATTTATTTGTATAAGGAATGAGGTATTGCACTAGCACTAGCACCCATATCACATATGCCATGATAAGAATGATCTCCTATTTTAACAGAAATAACAGGCATGCCTACAACAGGTCTATGTTTCTTAGCATCGGGTCTAGCAATTCTAGCAGCTTCATCACAGAAGTAAATAACATGCCCATCAATATTATCGGCCAAGAGATCTTTAACCATATCAATACTAGGTTCAACTTTAATTTTTTCAGGTGGTGTAGGTGTTTTAGTATTACTCTTACGAACCACAGTTGAAGCTTTAGCATGATCCTTTATCCTAACGGGGAAAGGGGGTTTCTCAATATAAGTGGTAGGAACAATAGGATCATTATAAGTGATAGTCTTTTCTTCAACTTTAATAGGTGCAACTACTTTTACTTAAGTGGGAGGATTATATTTAAACCACTTCTCCTTAGGGAGGTCAACATGAGTAGCAAATGATTCACAGAAAGAAGCTACTATCTCAGAGTCAAGTCCATATTTAGTGCTAAATTCACGGAAAACATTGGTATCCATAAAAGATTTAACACAATCAAACTTTAGTGTCATACATGACTCCTTACCTTCTTCGAGATCCTAGTCTTCAGAATTGCATTTAATTATTTCCAATAAATCCCATTTGAATTCAATAGTCTTCATCATGAAAGAACCAGTACAGGAAGTATTGAGCATGGAGCGATTGTTGAGAGAAAGCCGAGCATAATTTTTTTGAATAATCATTTCTCTTGAGAGCTCATGATTGGGGTATGAATATAACTTTGACTTAAGCCTCCCCCAAGCTTGAGCGATGCTTTCTCCTACACGAGGCCAAAAATTATATACATAATTACGATCACGATGAACAAGATGCATAGGATAAAACTTCTGATGAAATTCCAATTTCAATCGTTTGTAGTTCCATGATCCCATATCATAAAATAGCCTATACCATGTCAATGCCTCCCCCTTCAAAGATAAAGGGAAGACTTTCTTCTTGATAACATCATCGGGCATACCTGCAAGCTTAAATAATCCACAAACTTCATCCACATAGATTAGGTGTAAATCGGGATGCCATGTTCCATCTCCCGTAAAGGGATTAGCTAGCAGTTTCTCTAACATACCCGAAGGAATTTCAAAGTAAACATTTTCAATAGGTTGAGGAGCAACTCTTTGCTCTACTGGTCGGGGTGAAGATACCCCGAACAAGCCCCTCAAAGGATTATGATCCATAGTAACAAGTGACAGTAAATTACATCACACTATATAATTTTTTCCTTACCAAGTTCCACTTACCAAAGGCACTTCACTCCCCGGCAACTGCGCCATAAAAGAGTCTTGATGACCCACAAGTGTAGGGGATCTATCGTAGTCCTTTCAATAAGTAAGAGTGTTGAACCCAACGAGGAGCAGAAGGAAATGACAAGCGGTTTTCAGTAAGGTATTCTCTCTAAGCTCTGAAATTATCGGTAACAGATAGTTTTGTGATAAGGTGATTTGTAACGGGTAACAAGCAATGAAAGTAAATAAGGTGCAGCAAGGTGGCCCAATCCTTTTTGTAGCAAAGGACAAGCCTAGACAAATTCTTATATAGAGAAAAGCGCTCCTGAGGACACATTGGAATTATCGTCAAGCTAGTTTTCATCACGCTCATATGATTCGCGTTCGTTACTTTGATAATTTGATATGTGGGTGGACTAGTGCTTGGGTACTGCCCTTTCTTGGACAAGCATCCCACTTATGATTAACCCCTATTTCAAGCATCCACAACTACAAAAGAAGTATTAAGGTAAACCTAACCATAGCATGAAATATATGGATCGAAATCAGCCCCTTATGAAGCAACACATAAACTAGGGTTTAAGCTTCTGTCACTCTAGAAACCCATCATCTACTTATTACTTCTCAATGCCTTCCTCTAGGCCCAAAAAATGGTGAAGTGTCATGTAGTCGACGTTCACATAACACCACTAGAGGAGAGACAACATACATCTCATCAAAATATTGAACTAATACCAAATTCACAAGACTACTTATAACAAGAGTTCACCCATGTCCTCAGGAACAAATGTAACTACTCAAAAAGCATATTCATGTTCATAATCAGAGGGGTATTAATATGCATTAAGGATCTGAACATATGATCTTCCCCCAAATAAACCAACTAGCATCAACTACAAGGAGTAATCAACACTACTGGCAATCCACAGGTACCAATCTGAGGTTTTGGGACAAAGATTGGATACAAGAGATGAACTAGGGTTTGAGAGGAGATGGTGCTGGTGAATATGTTGATGGAGTTAACCCCCTCACAATGAGGGATCGATGGTGATGACGATGATGATGACTTCCCCCTCCTGGAGGGAAGTTTCCCCGGTAGAACAACTCCGCTGGTGCCCAAGATTGGTTCCGCCAAGGTTCCGCCTCGTGGCGGCGGTGTTTCGTCCCAGAATCTTGCTTATGATTTTTTACAGGGTCAAAGACTTCATTTAGCAGAAGATTGTCACTGGAAGGCTGCCAGGGGGCCTGTTGTGGTCCTAAGACTGACAGTAGAAAGGGGGTAGGTATGGAGAGGCAAGAGGTCATCTATGGTGAAGGTGTACACACAAGATTTACGTGTTTAGGCCCTTCGCGGGGGAAGTAATAGCCCTACGTCTCGGTGCCCAGAGGCAGTCAATTGGATTATATGTGTGTGGTGTTACAGGGGTTGCGAACCCTTGTGCCGCAGGAGGGGTGTGGCTTATATAGAGTGCGCGAGGACCCCAGCCATCCTCCATTACAAGGGGTTCAACGTACGTAAAGACATGGCGTTACAGGTAACGCCAACTATAAGTGCTATTAGTAACCTTTAAGACTCTAGAGCGAATTCCTGACCGTTGCAATGCTGAGTGACTCTTGGTCTTCAGTAGGTCGAGTGGTTCCTTGTACGGTCGAGTGACATCAGGTAAGAAGGGTACCTGAGTGATATGATTGGTCGAGTGGATTGCACTCGACACCTTTGACTAGGGGTTCTTTGTTGTCTCTTGGACTTCTTTGCTTCCAGGGTAGTCGCCTTGAGTAGGGCGTATAGGTCAGGCCTATGACCCTATCCCGGGTATGTTTCCTCATCAGTAGCCCCCGAATGGATTAAGGTCCGAGTGGAAAGTAGGCTGAAGTTGAACTTGCTCTGAGCTTTGCGTCTCGCGAGTGTTTCACGCAGGACAGAGGACTCCTGTTGAAACTTTAGCTTTGATTCAGTCGCCTTGATCGATTCAGGAAATTGTCGAGTGAACTTGTGACATCATTTGTCGAGTATTGCTTTGGGGCACAGAATCTTTGGCGTGATTGATTGCAGTGTATCTCGGATTTCACGGGATTTAAAATTTCAGGTAAGCGCGTGGGACGGAGCGCGCCGAAGTAAGCTGGGTTGATAAATAGGAGCGCCTCGATCTCGGCACCACCTTTTTCGCCACGTACGACGCGCGCGACTATTGTGGGATTTGACAGGATCATCTGGTCCCACGCGTCAGCCACTCGAAAGCGGTCCTTTATAAGGTGACGGAGCCGAGGCATCTGTACTATGTGCGTCTGTTTTGTCTCTTCTTCCTCCGCTTCTCCACCACATCCAGCTCCTCCGCTCTCGATGCCGCCGCTCCGCCACTATGGTGAAGGACAAGACGGCGGCGCTGGAACATGCGAAGAAGGCGACGGGGGCGGCGAAGGGCAAGAAGCAGAATCGCGGGTCGTCGTCGCACCCAAGGCTGCCGCCAGGTTGGATCCAAGGTGATTGGGTCAAGTCTTTGCTCTGGCAGGAAGATCTGGACGAGCTGGTGGAGTCCAGGCTGATCGCCAAGGGTGCAGCAAGGCTGCCTGATGGAGAGTCGGAGCCGCAACCTCGACCGGGTGAGTGTGTACTACTCGCTACCCATGTCGACTGGGGCTTCTCACTTCCTCCGCACCCCTTCTTTCGGGGATTCTTGAATTTCTTCGGTGCCCAACTCCATCACTTTTCTCCCAATACCATCACGTACATTGCTGCCTTCGTGTCTATGTGCAAAAACTTTCTTGGGTGTCAACCACACTTGGTCTTTTCAAGCATATTTTCACCAACCGTTCTCAGTCGGTAAAGAAAGCAAATACGAGCAATGAGAAAACCCATGTCATTCAGATGTGTCGTGATTTGGGTATCCAAAAAAGGTAGAGGAGCTCTTTCCCTTCCATGACTCTCCTTGAATCGGTTAGAGGCTGGCAGTTGACCTGGTTCTACTACCAGGACCTCGCAACCCCAGGTCAGTCGACCGGACTTCCCCACTTCACCTTTGACTGTGTCCAGACTCCTTCCTCGCTGAAAGTCACTGCTGCTGAGAACGTGGAGACAAACATGCTCGTTGAGAGGGTGGTCCAACTGATCAATGAGGGTGTCACTGGTATGGATCTGCTGGAAGTATTTCTCAGTCGACGCATCCAGCCCCTCCAGGCTCGTGACCATCCCATGTGGATGTACTCTGGGGCTGACGACACTGCTCAGGTTCATCCAGAGGAAGTGCCAGCCAAGACCATGACCATGTGGTTGAAGAGCATTACAGGCAACAAGGACAACCCCATAGGAGCCAGGAGAGTCGTCCCCTTGACAATCAGCCCGACAAGGTGTGTTCTTTATTGCGACTGTTTTTGCATATACATTCCGACTGCTCTTGAGCTCGAGTGACTTTCACTCGACTTCTTGTCTTGTTGGTTTTTACGGACATGTATTCGATGCCCAATGGTGAAGTTCTGGAGCAAGGCCAGGAGGAAGAGGCCAGTGCGGAGGAGAGCGGTGAGTGGGAATCTTCAGATGATGATGACGAGGAGGAGAGCGAGGAGTCAGACGACGAGGAGGTGGTCGACTCGCCGCCCCGCTCCGAACGCTGATCCAAGCAACACCATGTCCCGGCAGTCGGGGGCGGAAAGAACGTGGCTCTGAGCATCCAAACACAGAAGCGCACTCGGACGTCGAATCCGGTGCCAGCAGAGAAGGTCGCCAAGCAGCGCAAGGTCGCTCCTCCTAAGACTCGGAAGACTCTGCCGAGGATCAAGATGGATGTCCCTGTTGCCTCAGGGTGAGCATCTTTCTTGTGTTTATCCAGGCCGACTGATACTTCCGTTCTGACCGAATGGGTCATGTTCCTTTCCAACCCAACCTCTGCTGCGACTGACATGGATATTGACAAGGCTCCAGGAGACGAGGAGACCGACGACGCAGCCACCTCCCTAGCTGGTAAGTCCGCTCGACCAGAACTCGCTTAGTCAATTGAGTTGTCGGTCAGTTGAATTTCCGATGTTTTTCTTTTGCTGCAGTTCCACGAGACATCGTCGTGCATCCTAATGATGATGAAGAAGTAGTGCCTCTACAGGAGAGGATGAAGACAGGCAGGGGTTCAAGCAGGAGAGGGCTTGAAGTTCAAGTCCCTAAGTCGACGCTGGTGCTTCATGCGGTGGTCGAGCGATCCGGAGATCTGGTTCGGACCAACGTCACATTCGCCAACCCGCTGACGACTAATCGCCCGTCGGGGTCGACTGTTCCTGCTCCTGCTGCTCCGGTGCAACTCCACGCATCTGAACCAGCGGCTGCTTCAGCCACCTTAGAGCCATCACTTTTTACTGCATACCAGACCCCGGATGACTCGCCAAGTGCTGCCAGGAAGGCTCTTCGCCAGGTGAACCTTGTTATGGAGCAGGTGAAGGTATGCATGAGGCCAGCCAGGTGGCCTATAATGCTAGCACCTCTTTGCAGACCAATGTCAAGGTCAGTGATCTCCCGACTAAACTTTTGAATGTTGTGAACCTAATATCACGAGTCTATGTTTGATATCCGATCGCCCACTGGGGTGTGCTTGCTTTAGAGTTTTAAGAGATCTTCCACTCCACTCGACTCGTTCTGAGTCTTAATGTTTTGTCCGAACCAGTGGGAGCACGCAGAGTGCACCCACTGGGTGTAGTCCCCGAGACCACGGTCGACTGCTGGAAGTCGACTGAGGTATGAGAATCTACTTTTGTTGTTTTTTTAACTCATGCTGGGCAGACCATGCTGAGTGTTTTTCTAGGTCAGCGGGGGCATGCTAAGTGCACCCACTGGATGTAGTCCTCGAGACTACTGTTGAATATGTGATTTGGCAGTAGTCTTAGAGTAACTTTCATTGTCATTGTCTTTTGTTTCTGTCGACTAACATATCTCTCTTGCTGACTGCAGAGGTCTTGTGATCTTGGAGCTCGACTTTCTGAGTTAAACAAGAAACACATCAGCCTTGAACTTGATCTTAAACTGGTGAAGAGGAACCTCAAGACTGCTCGAGAAGAAACTGCCATCATGGGAGGTAACCAATAGACACTTGCCCACCTTGTGGCTCACGCTTTTCAGTGTTGTTTCTTTCAGTCTCTTTGAACCGAGTGACTTCACATGAGCAGATGTGCGTAGTGAAAACCTTCAGCTTCAAGCTCCTCTGAAGAGTGTTGTTTCTTTCGAGAAAATGAAGGAAGCTCTCGAGAAGAAGGATTTGGATCTTGCTGCTGCTCAGAAGGAAGCACGAGAGAAGATAGCGCTTGCGGACAAGAAGCTGGCTTCGGTTGGCAAATTGGAAGAGGAGAACTCGAAGCTGAAGACTTCCATCTCTGAAGCCAATCAGGAAGTTGAGCAACTGAAAAAGGACAAGGAGAACCTGACCAAAGAAGTCGGAAGCCTCAGAGCCAAGATGAGCAAAATGGAGTCCTATTTGGGACAACTTGCTGCGAAACCGGTCCTGGAGCTCGAAGGTATCACCACTCGACTGGTTAATTGCCGTCGACTGGAATATTTTATTGTATTGTCGACTCACCACTTTTACTGATTGTGCAGAACTTAGTCAGGATTTTGAAGCTGAGACTGGGCGGGTCGAGACGGGTCTCGACCCCATCAATTGTCCTGTGAAAGATGATGTTGCGATGAACTTGCTGCGGTTGGAATCACGCATGGACAGTGTTGTCGCTTATCTGGCTCGGATGAATACGACGATGACTTGGGTTGATGCCGAACTCAGGCCCCAGGCGGAGCTTTCACAAGATCTCGAGTCATTGATGACTCGACTGAATCAGATCCCTAGCCGAGTCTTGGAATGGAAGAAAACATCTGCTCGTTGTGGCGCTGACTTTGCCCTATCATTGGTCCGGGTGCACTGCAAGGATGCCAGAGAAGACAAGATAGCGGCCCTCAAGGTCACGAATACTAAGCAGCACTCCTTCCAATCCTTCATGGACACCTTCTGTGATCCAGCCAGCCCATCTCCCGACGAGTGAAACACATTATGCTTCACCTTTATTTGCCTTGGAATGCCGAGTGATTTGGTAATCGCTTAAGACTCCTTCGGGCTTGACGCCCGAGGACTTTAATCCGTGGTTTGGAACCTTTTGATTTATCTGAACTTGGTTTATCTTTGAATATGTTGTGTTTTGTCTTTGAGTGGAACTTGTTCTTCACTCAGGTTAGCTCTTGTATTTTCGATGCGGTTCTGAGGAAGAGGTCGCAGTCGACTTGTTCCTCGTCGTCCTTGCGGATCGGGTTGGAGTAGCCGTTGGATGAGCCCTTTGGCTGCATTGATCAGCTCATCAGCAAGGCACTCAGCAATGGTCTGGACGTTCCTGGAAGCTGTTCGCCATGGCGTTAGCTGTTGGATGAGTCCTTGGTAGCATTGATCAACTCATCAGCACGGCACACATCAATAGTCTTGACGTTCCTGAAAGCGGCTCGCCATGGCTTTAGCTGTTGGGTGAGACCTTGGCAGCATTGATCAGCTCATCAGCGAGGCACTCAGCAATGGTCTTGACGTTCCTGAAAGTGATTTGGATTGGCAACAAGCTCAATCTCGTCCTTCTTCTTGATGGTGCAGCTCTCAGGAGGGGGTCGAGGCTGACCCGCACCTCGCTGTCCTTGTGGATCGGAATGGAGCGTATGGCTAAGACCCCGAGTGGGAGGACTGCTCACCACTCGGTAGGATTTTTCATACTTAGGCGAGTATGGGACTGCATCTAAACCCCGAGCGTGAGGATTTCTCACCACTCGGTAGGATTTTTCAAACTTAGGCGAGTACTGGACTGCAGCTAAGGCCCCCCGAGTGGGAGGATTGCTCACCACTCGGTAGGATTTGTCAAACTTAGGCAAGTACTAGACTGTAGCTAAGCCTCCGAGTGGGAGGATTGCTCACCACTCGGTAGGATTTTTTGTACTTAGGCGAGTACGGGACTGTGGCTAAGCCCCCGAGTGTGAGGATTGCTCACCACTCGGGTAGGATTTTTCATACTTAGGTGAGTACTGGACTGCAGCTAACGTCTGAGTGTGAGGATTGCTCGCCACTCGGTAGGATTTTTCAAATTTGGGCGAGTACTAGACTACAGCTAAGCCCCCGAGTGGGAGGATTGCTCACCACTGGGTAGGATTTTTCAAACTTAGGCGAGTACTGGACTGCAGCTAAGCCCCCAAGTGGGAGGATTGCTCACCACTCGGTAGGATTTTTCAAACTTAGGCGAGTACTGGACTGCAGCTAAGCCTCCGAGTGTGAGGATTGCTCACCACTCAGTAAGATTTTTCAAACTTAGGCGAGTACTAGACTGCAGCTAAGCCCCTGAGTGGGTGGATTGCTCACCACTCGGTAGGAATTTTCAAACTTTGGCAAGTACTGGACGGTAGCTAAGCCCCCGAGTGGGAGGATTGCTCACCACTTGGTAGGAATTTTCAAACTTAGGCGAGTACTGGACTGCAGCTAAGCCCCCGAGTGGGATGATTTCTCACCACTCGGTAGGATTTTTCAAACTTAGGCGAGCACTGGACTGTAGCTAAGCCCCCGAGTGAGAGGCTTGCTCATCACTCGGTAGGATTTTTCAAACTTAGGCGAGTACTGGACTACAGCTAAGCCCTTGAGTGGGAGGCTTGCTCACCACTCGGTAGGATTTTTCTTTTCAACTTAGGCGAAACGGATTCGCAGCTAAGCCCCCAAGTGAGAGGCTTGCTCACCACTCGGTAGGATTTTTCTTTTCAACTTAGGAGAAACGGATTCGCGACTAAGGCACCCACTGGGGGATTTAGAGCATGTAAAAAATGAACAACAATCATTCGGAAGACTGTAAAATCATGTCTTTGATAATCAAACTAGAAGGTATTTCTTATTACATCTCAACATTGTGAATGCTTAAGAGTAAAAGGGGCAGAGCAGCTCTGCACTCCAACCGCTTGGCTCGTCTTTATTGTGTTCGACGTTGAAAAGACGATATGCTCTGTTGTGGAGCACTATGGTGACGACGAAGGGTCCTTCCCAAGCAGGAGCGAGCTTGTGTGGTTTCAGCTGGTCCATTCGAAGAACCAAGTCTCCCTCCTGAAATGCCCGACCCCTTACGTTTCTGGCGTGGAATCAACGCAGGTCTTGCTGATAAATGGTTGACCGAATTAAGGCCATCTCTCTTTCCTCTTCCAGGAGATCGACTGCGTCTTGTCGAGCCTGTTCCGCTTCTTCTGAGAAAAGTTCGACTCGGGGTGCATTGTGAAACAAATCACTCGAGAGTACAGCTTCAGCTCCATAGACTAAGAAGAATGGAGTTCGTCCAGTCGACCGATTAGGAGTTGTCCTCAATCCCCAAAGTATTGATGGAAGTTCATCGACCCATGCACCTGCTGCATGCTTGAGGTCACGCATCAATCGGGGTTTCAGTCCTTTGAGAATCAATCCATTTGCTCTTTCAGCCTGCCCATTTGACTGAGGATGGGCGACTGAAGCGTAGTCGACCCTCGTGCCTTGGGAAGCACAAAAGGCTCTGAACTCATCAGAATCGAAGTTCGTCCCATTATCAGGGATGATGCTATGCGGAACACCATATCTAAATGTCAATTCTCTGATGAAACTTATAGCTGTACTTGCTTCAAGGTTTTTAATGGGCTTGGCTTCAATCCATTTGGTAAACTTGTCAACTGCTACCAGCACATGGGTAAATCCACTCCTGCCAATCCTCAGAGGTCCAACCATATCTAATCCCCAGACAACGAAAGGCCAGACGAGTGGAATAGTCTTTAGAGCTGACGCAGGTTTATGGGACATGTTGGAGTAATACTGACAGCCTTCACATTTGTCTACTATTCCTTTCGCCATCTCGTTGGTGTGTGGCCAGTAAAATCTGGCTTGGTATGCTTTGGACACGATGGTCTGAGAGGACGCATGGTGACCACAGGTCCCCGAGTGAATATCATTGAGGATCATTCAGCCTTCTTCTGGCGTGATGCATTTCTGGCAGACTCCTGTTACACTTTCTCTGAACAACTGACCCTTTATCATAGTAAAGGCTTTAGATCGTCGGACGATTTGTCGAGCTTCTTCTTCATCCTCCGGATGTTCTTTCCTAATAATGTGTGCAATGTATGGCACTGTCCAGTCAGGAGTGACGACCAAAACCTCCATGACTAAGTTTACCACGGCTGGGACTTCGACTTCGGTCAGATCTGTGGCATTCTTAGGCTGTGGGGGCTCTTCAGTGAAAGGATCTTCCTGAACTGAAGGTGAGTGAATATGCTCCAAAAACACATTGTTGGGAATGGTCTCTCTCTTGGATCCTATATTTTCCAATTCATCTGCAGCTTGATTTTCCAGTCGGGGTATATGCTGAAGCTCCAACCCTTCAAAATTCTCTTCCAAATTTATTACTATGTTGCAATAACCAGTCATAGCCGGGCTCCTAACATCCCACTCTTTCATCACTTGATTAACCACCAAATCCGAGTCACCGTAGACCATAAGGCGACAGACGCCGAGTGAAATGGCCATACGCAACCCGTATAAAAGTGCTTCATATTCAGCTTCATTGTTGGAGGAGTCAAAATGAATCTGGAGAACATAGCTAAGCTTGTCTCCAGGGGGGATACTGTAACACCCCAAAAATTTAACCATGTTTTGATTATGAAAATTTTACCAGGAGTTTAAATTTTTTGCTTTCTGGATTATCTTTTGATTTCAGAACCCTTTTTATTTAATATTGTGAAGTTTTTGCCCCAAATAAAAACTTTCCAAGATTATCATTGGACTTGTATACCCCTGAAGAAAAACAAGTCTTCTATCAGTGGATGTATTTGCATAATTATTCTTTTAGCTTTCTTTTACAGTGATTTTTATAAGTGTTAGAGCCTCTTTTGCACTGCAACCATTTGATAAAAGCATCTAAAATTTTCACCAAAATTTGGGGATGTCATGTGGTGTTTTTAAATCACTCTGGAGCAAAAATATCTTTTATTCATTGAAATTTTTGAGCTCTACCCCAAGTTTTCAAAACTAGTCCAGTTGGTACCTTTGCACTGCAACCCCTTTAAATAATTCATTAAAAATTTACCAAGTATTTGGAGATGACAGTAGATGCATATAATTCATTTTTATGCAAAAACCCATGAATGTTCTTTGCAAAAATTGAGCAAAACATCCTCTTTTGCTCTCTGGACCAGTTTGACCTTCTCTACTGCAACTCCATTTTGTATTGCTCTGTTACACATGATTCTTTTTCATACTTATAGTCCTCCCTACCAAACCCTTAAGTCCAGAAGAGTGGACCGATGGGAGTATTTTTAGTCCATAAAATGATAGCCTTTAGTTTCTGCCCAAAATTGGTTTTCTCAAATTTTTGCACTAACAAGTTTCTGGTCTGGACTAACTAACCTGGCCACCATCACCCACACCTAATGAGACACTGATCTGGAGATTTTGGCCACCCCAAGAACTGCCTAGATGCCTCTAACCTAACTAATTTGTCCACTAAGCTCCTAGCTAACCCTAACCCAGGCCTGCTAATCCCCAGACTCACCCTAGCCCTTTTGCACGCTCAGGCATTGCATCGATCACGTAGCGTGCTTGCGCTGGGCGTGCCCAGAGCGCGCATTTTGCACGTGCGTGCGCACGGGTCGGCGCGTCTGGCCCCTGGCCTTTGCTCACCTGCAGAGCCACGGCCGTCCTCATCCACTCCCAGAATGCTCCAGGCCGCCCCTAGAGCCCCACAGCGCCGCCGTCAGGTCGGCCACGGCGGCTAGCGGCCAGCCACAGTGAGCTCCTGCCATGGACGGCACCGCCCGAGCCACACGCGTGCGCCAGCTGCCCTCTGGAGCCGTCCGAGCTCATCCACAAGCTCGTCTGCAAGCGCTCGTCGCCGCCATGTCCTCCTGCACCAACAGAACGGTGGTTCACCGGCGTCCTTATCCACGGCCACGGAACTGACGTAGCTATAAATAGAGACCCCCGGACCCGTCCAGACCCTCAGGCAGCCTCGTACCACCCAACTAGCAGGCCCCACGGCCAGCAAGCGACGGCGGGAGGCCTTCTTCCTCGCCTCCGGCCGATTCGGTCGCCGCCGCCCTCTGGTCCCATCCGTCGCAAACAGAGCCTCCCCCACCCTTCCAGCACCACCACCCGACTCCTCTTCGTCTTGCGGAGCCGCCCAAACCCACAGCTGCGATGGAGAGCCACCATAGCCCGAACCCCCAAATCGTCCCGAAGCCATCTCCGCCGCGAAGCTCGCCGCTGGCGACTCCCTTCAACCCCGCCAGCCGTTTGACCACCGAGAGGACCGCCCTATACTGGCGGATCCATCCCCGCGCTCAGAACCCCGCGGGGATGTGCCGTTCGTCGACGGCGATCGCCGGAGTCCCGCCTCCGCTCGGGCACAGGAAAAGGAGGGAGAGGCGACTGGTGAAACCTGACAAGTGGGCCCCCTGGACCCACTGTCAGTGATCCACGCGCCAGTCCACGCTGGACTAGGTGAAGGCGTAAACACAGAGTCCGTCTTCGACTTGTTTTAATTCGAAATGTTTTTCATTTTTCTGTATTATTTTTAAAAACAGAATTTGACCAAACTTTGACTGACCATATCTTTTAAAATATAACTCCAAATGAGTTGATTCTTTTTCCTACCTCTCTCAAATTTTGTCTAGTTTATTTTCAGATTTATTTGAAAAAATTTCAGACAACTTTTTTGTACTGTTTTGAAACTACGTATTAATTCAAAAAATTTAAATAGGATTTTTGGAGAGAGAAGAAAATTTTCAAAAGCTTTAGGATGCACCCTGCCTCTACACAACATGAAGGCAATCATTCTGAACCCTGGCATAATATTGTCATATGTTGTTTGATACGGTTACAACACCTCTCGTCTCGGAGTTTTCGTTTTTTTTGTGATGGTGTGAACCTACTCATAAGTGCATATTGATGATTCTGTGCTATTGGAATTTGATACGATGTGATAGTAATCACCCTCGTAGGCCTATCATGCCTATCGGAAGGAAGCCGAGAAAGACTCTGTCTTAGGTAGACACGAGCTTGTCTCCGGTCTTCGTCGAGACGGTTGTGTCCGGTATGGCATAGTAAGGTATGATGAGATGTGATTCTGTCTGTTGGTTGGAAACATATTTGTTATGCTAATTGTGCAGGTAACACTTAAACCTCCCGAGTCGACTGTAGACCGAGTCTTGTTCCAGTAACACCCATACTTGTTTCGTACTACCACTTATCCCTGCCGTAGGTAGGGTACGGTTCAGTAAGTTGTCAACCCCTTTCTAGCACACACCTACAGAGTGGCCATGGTGGAAGATACCGGCTGCATCCGGTAGGCATGCCACCTGGTCCGGGGGCATTGGTGTTTCCGGTTGTAGCCGAGGGGGTAGCTCCCCTAGCTTGCGCGTGTTATAAATTTAGTGATCCCATGCTACTCGAGGTTCTAGCCTCCCCACTTAGAGTTTTGCTTAACGAGTGTCGTGGGTGATTCCAGACACCGGTAAGTCAGGCTGGTGTGTGCGGTCAGGTGTGTTTACAACTAAAAGACCGTAGAGGAATTAGTCCTGATGGACTAACGCAATCCGTTACTCGTGGGTAAAGAGTACACCCTCTGCAGAGATTATATCTATTCAAATAGACGTGTCCATGGTTAAGGACTACAGTCTGGGTTGGGTCAAGTGTCGGTCTTGGTGTCGGTCTTCGGAGGAAAAACTGCTAAACCAGAACATGGATTATGACTTGTGACTCATGATGATTATGGTTATTATTATTATGGATTAACTCTTTATACTATTTGAATTTTTGAGTATCCCTGGGACAATTCTACCTCCTGGATATTCACTGTGATATTTACTTTATAAGCCCTTTTTGTGGTGTCGCTGAGACGCCCGACTGCGGCATGCTTGTTATTTGCTTACTTCATAAGCCCTGTATGTGGTGTCGCTGAGATGCCCGACTATGGCATGCTTGTTATTTGTTTACTTTATAAGCCCTTTATGTGGTGTCGCTGAGACGCCCGACTGCGGCATGCTTGTTATTTGTTTACTTTATAAGCCCTCTGTGTGGTGTCGCTCAGACGCCCGACTGAGGCATTCTATCTCTACTCTCTAATTGCATTATTCGTATTTTATGTGAATAACTTGCCTACTTACATCATGGAATTTTATTTTATGACTAACGTTGCGATCATAGAATATTTCAGAGCATGATTATCGTTTGTTATACTATACCCGTGTACTTAATGTTTGCGAGTACATTCAAAGTACTCACTGGCTTGTCCCTGGCTATTGTCTTGGCCAGATTTCTTGCTTGGAGAGGAGCGTTGCGATGACAGCCCTGGAAGCTAATCAATGGTGATAGTAGTCTCGCGAAGATAGGTATTATCCAGGTCAGCTATTCCTGTGGGAAATGGAGCCCCGTAGACGCTGAGAGACCACAAACAGCTTCCGCCATCAGCCACTAGAAACCATTTGTTGTACTCATAGGCCAGAATGGTCTTGTACTACATATTTTGTATTTTTCTTAGAATTTCTATATTAAGTTTGTGCCTCATCAGCTAACAATAATCTTGGGGCTGGTGAGCACAAGGGCCATTTTTGGGAAATTAATATCCCTAAAATCCGGTCCTGACAAACTTGGTATCAGAGCCAGGCTGACCATTGGCTAATCCTATCTTAGCCAGGTCGAAAAACCTAGGTTAACCAACCCACCAGACCATAACCTAACCCCGCCCAAGCTTCTCGCGTAAGATAGCCCCACAATGACCCAACACCTTTTGGCAGTCGGTGCCAAACCTATCAGCCTAGCCTGTCGATCACGCACCAGTGACCGACACCTAAATTATCTCACTCGCAAGCGTGCGAAGGAAGACTCCGTCCCCTTTTTCTATAAAAAGGGCACGCTAACCTCAACACAGCACAACACAGCCTCTTCCCGAAACCAAGCCATAATGCCTGGCCCCGTTGTGCACAATGAAACCACGGCAAACAACCTTGGAGGTTTTTTGACTGTACTAGCAAACCTCACCCGCCGTGCCTTTGCATTAGAGGAGCCTCCAGAATATGTTGTGTACCAAGGACCCATGAGCGGTGAGAGCCGTCAATTCTGGGCAACTGTACACATCTATGGTAGGGGTTTATTGCCAAAATGCCCCTACAGGTTCACCGGAAGGACAACTTCCTTTGAGCCACAAGCCATCCAACTAGCTGCTCGAGAGGCTATAGTTCAACTTCGGCACTTGTCGCCCACAGTCAACTATCGCTCTTTCCACTACTACCCCAGCCGTGACGGGTATGGTAGGCAACCCCGGGTTGCCAACGGAGATAACGAGACGGATCCTGCATTGTTGCATCTGGTGCACTATGTAGGTGCACTAGAGGAACTGTTTGATCAAATCATCATTGATCTGATCGCAGCTCGTGGAGTACTAGTTCACCGAGCCCCGGCGAGAGGAGAAGATGAGCCCGATGCCGACAACCCAGTCATGCTGTTCGGACACCCGATCAAGTCCTTGAGGACTGCCCTGGCCATTGACCAAAATACTTTGGTGTCCCCAGAAGTGCTTCGTCGCCTTTTGGGAACACGCTCCAGCGGGATTCTGGCAAACAATCTCCAGGATGGTCATCATCGCTACCCCGACCCTGCACCCCCTCAACCCCCTCCAGCTAATCCCGATGGCGAAACCCGTGGAGAAGCCTCGGTGTCCACTAGGCACGCCCGCTTAGGTATAAACGACGTAGACTAAGTTACTCGAGTAGTACTGAGTCTCAGCATGTCCACGCCCTGAAATTGTATGATCTTGTATCACCATAAATAATCACAGCCTGCTTGTATGCCTCTGTTTTAAATAGTAGCCTTGCATAAATATGTTAGCGTGCGGTTGCAATTTTTAAGTCCGGGCATAGCTACCAAAACCACACCAACGGCACCCACAGTGATACGTCACTTTTATGAGATATGTGTATGTGTAGCATTGAACCCGACCCCATGGAGCAGACTCGATAAACTAGTTACCCTTCACCATGGTAAATAAACCAGCCCCAATGCTATATAAAAAGGCCATCTCGTGACCTTACCAAGTACCCCTCACCTTGAGCACCACTCGCACAACCATTTCCATTGCCATGCCGAGCCTTAGTATTTATTTGAGAACTCCAGATGCAACTCCAGGTAGCTTTGTTAAAATTTTGTGGGACTTTACCTGTAGTACCATGAGTGCTATCCATCCACCCCAGTATGAGTTGCTCAAATCGAGGATCACCCCATCCACCTCAAAATATTGGGCAGTGGTGCACGTCCCTCCCGCAAACCCAAACCAAGACCCCACGAAGCCTCCTTCGTGGGGAAATCTATGCTGACTCCACATATGGCCATAAAAGCTGCTGCGTATGAGGCGCTTACTCGCCTTCGATTCGCCGTACCCTATGCCAACGAACGGGGGTATTATTACTTCCCGAGTCGGGCAGCACCCGGAGAAGTAGCATCTTTTCCCGGTGGATGAATCAAGAGAGACCCAGTACTGGCCAACCTTGCCCAGTATGTCATCGCTCAAGAGTGTTTGACCCAGCGAGTAATGGGCTATCTCCAGAGCCTCGCTGATTTGAATCCTCAGATCACCATCGGCAGACCACTGAGGCCCAACCAGGAAAGGCACATTCATCAACTGGTCAACCCACTTCCCCCGATAGAAGAAGAGTGTGCCCCAATTCCAGAGACTTCTTCTCAGGACCCTGTCCAATTACCATTATCGTTGTAGATGTCATTGTTGTGTTTATTGTCCCTGCAGTTATTTATGTGTTGCAACTTGTGTGTGGTGTGACACCCCAAAATTTTGACCTTGTTTTATTAATTAAAATTTTGCCAGGGAAATTAAAACTTTTAGTTTCTGGGCTCCCTTTTGATTTTTGAAACCTTTTCTCCCTTGCTATCATGGAGTTTTCCCCATAGAGAAAACTTTTTTCAAAATTGTTATTGGACTTGTTTGACCTCTCAAGGAAAACTTTTCTTTTATTAGTAGAACTAATTACATAATTAATTTGCTTGATCTTTATTTTCTTGAAAAATGGTTTTTCAAGGTTATATGGCCATATTTGAACTACAACCATTTGATATATTTATCTAAAAATCCCACCAAAATTTGGAGATATCATGTGATGTCTCTAAATCACTTTTGTGCAATAATATATTTAATTCATTGCATATTTTGAGCTCTACACCCAATTTTCTTCTCTGGTCCAGAGAGCAACTTTGCACTACAACCCTTTTAAATAATTCTTTCTAGCCTCCACCAAAATTATGGGATGTCAGTAGGAGCATATGATTCCACTTTGTGCAAAAACCCATTTATGTTCTTTGAAAATTTTGAGTGAATCAACCTCTTTTCCATTCTGGTCCAATTTGAGGATTTGTACATCAACCACCATTTTAGTTGCTCCTATACCCATGATTACTTTTTCTACTGGTAGTACCCCTTACCAAACCCATAAGTCCAGGAGAGTGGACCCATTGGATGATTCTAAGTGCTTGCAACAATGCCATTTGCTTTCTGTCCAGAATTGTAGTTTTGCAAAAACTTGCACTAGCAAGTTTCCCCTTTTGTCCAAATAACCACACCACTCCCTCTTGCATCCAAAGAGACTCCAATCTGGAAGAATTGGCCCCTCCAAGACCTGCCTAAATGCCCTTAGCATTTTGTCAAACACCTTATGGGCATGATCTATTTTGACATGAGTTTTGTTTACACTGTGAACTTGATCCCCTGGCCAAACCAGCATGTCAAATAGTTTTGCCTTAGATTATAACCCCACCCCGATAACTCCCAGCCCAACCTAAGCGCCTGAGTGCCATGGCATTCGCCGAGCACTGGTGGGCGTGCTCACAGGCACGCCAGAGCGAAGCGTTACACGACGCGCCCGAGCCGCCGCGTCACGCCCGCTTCACCCCACCTACCCCCGCTCGCCCGTAGAGCCGCGCCCGACCTCATCCACTCGCAGGGACCGTCCAAAGCCGCATAGCGCCACCGCCAGAGCACTTTTGGCGGCACGCGGCGTCGGCCGACAACCTCTGTGCCGTTCGGCGCGCCGCTTGTTATCCCGCTCGCCGGCTTCGCCCTTGAGCAAGAGCTCGTCCGCTAGCTCCTACCGCCATCACCACCGCCACGCCCGTTGCCTGCAACTATAGAAGACGATCGCCGACGACCTTATCCATGCCACCGTCGGAACCGACCCGGCGCCTATTTAAGGAGGCCCCGAGCACGCCGTGCTCGACGCGCCTCGATACACTTCCCCAGTTTCCCCATGGCAGCCAATCGACCCGAGGAGGCCGTCTTACTCATCTCCGGCAACTCCAGTAGCTGCTGCTGTCTCGACCATTCCGGCGCCACCAGGGCCTCTCCCTCCCATTTCTCTTCGCCAAGAACACCTCCTGCCTTCCAGGAACCCAACCCCTACTCTATTTTGATCGAGAACCACATTCACCCCAAAACCACTCCGTCACCGAAGCTCCCTCCGCCGCGAAGCTCGCCGCCGACGAACCCCTCCGTCCCCTCCGGCCAGTCGACCACCGGGAGGACCGCCTAGGAGAGTTGGATCCATCCCTGGCCTCAGATGCCCTCGAGGAGCCTCCCTTCGCCGGCGATGATCGCCGGAGCCTCGCCTCGCTCGGACAGAGGAGGGAGAAGGCGGGCGACCGGTCAAAGCGACCCATGGGCAAAGCGGGCCCACTGTCAGTGACCCACCCCGCCGCCACGCGTGTTAAGTGAAAGCGTAAAAGGCCCAAGTACGTTTCCCCGCTTCGAAAGCGTATTCCCCTCTGAAACGTTTTTCTTTTTCAGTTTTATTTAAAAACCAGATTTGACCAGAACTTTGACTGGTTATATCTTTTTAAATACAACTCCAAATAAAATGATTCTTTTTCCCACCTCTCTCAAATTTGATCTAGTTTATTTTAAGATTTATTTGAAAAAATTTCAGAACAATTTTTGTGCTGTTTTTATTTTGTGTGTTAATTCATTTATTTCTAAATAGGATTTTTGAAGAGAGGAGAAATATTTCAAGTTTTGGAGTGCACCCTGCCTTTCCACACATTGAAGGCAAGCATTCTGAACCCCGGCATAATATTTGTGTGTGCTCGATGACACGTTTATAACATCACCTCACTTCGGAGAAACTTGTTATTTCATGTGACATGATCATATGCATGGGTGCATGTTATTGATTCCCATGATGTTGGAAATGAACACACTTGTGATGATAATCACCCTCATGTGCCTTGCATGCATACCGGCAGGAGCCCGGGAAAACCACTGCCTTGGGTAGGCATGAGTTTGTCGCCGGTCTCCGTCGGGACGGTTATGTCTGGTATGGCATGGTAAGGTGATATGAGCGGTGACTCTGTTGGTTGAAATATATTCGTTAAGCTAATCATGCAGGGAATACTTAAACCTCCTGAGTCGACCGTAGATCGAGTCTTGTTCCAGTAACCCCCATACTTGGTTCGTACTACCACTCGTCTCTACAGCAAGTAGACTACGGTTCAGTAAGTTGTCAACCCCTTTCGAGCACACACCGTACAGAGAGGCCAGGGTGGAAGATACCGGTTGTAGCTGGTAGGGAGGCCACCTGGTTCGGGGTCATGGGTGTTTCCGGTTGGGACCGAGAGGGGGGCACCCCTTAGAGCGCGCGATATAAATTTGATCCCATGCTACGCGAGGTTGTAGCCTCCCCACTTAGAGTTTGCTTAACAGGTGTCGTGGGTGATTCCAGACACGTGTGAGTTAAGCTGGTGTGTGCAAGTTAGGTGTGTTTTCAACAAAAAGACCGTAGACGGAATTAGTCCCGATGGACTAAAGAAATCCGTTACTCGTGGGTAAAGAGTACACCCTCTGCAGAGATTAAACCTATTCGAATAGCCGTGTCCATGGTTAAGGACTACAGTCTGGGATGGGTCAAGTGTCGGTCTTAGTGTCGGTCTTCGGAGGTGAAACTGTTAACCAGAACTGGAACAACATGGATTGTGACTTGTGACTTATGATGATTATGATTATTATTATTGTTGACTAACCCGTGATGTTATTGTTGTTATCGAGTATCTCTGGGATGGTTCTACCTCCGGGATATTCACTATGATTTTTTATTTTAAAGCCCTTTATGTGGTGTCCCCCAGACGCCCGACTGTGGCATTTCTTTTAAAGCCCTTTATGTGGTGTCGCTCAGACGCCCGACTGTGGCATTTCTTTTAAAGCCCTTTATGTGGTGTCGCCCAGACGCCCGACTGTGGCATTTCTTTTAAAGCCCTTTATGTGGTGTCGCTAAGACGCCCGACTGTGGCATTGCTTGTTGTTTATTTTCATAAATCTTAATGCTACTATGTTATTGCATATTCATAAATAACGTGCTTGCATGCATCCGAGATTTATTTTTGAGACTGACGTCATGAGCATAAAATATTTTCAGCACATCATTGTTATATTATACCTGTGTTCATAATGTTTGCGAGTACATTCAAAGTACTCACTGGCTTGTCCCTGGCTATTGTCTTGGCCAGATTTTCTTGCACGGAGAGGAGCGACGCGATGACAGCCCCGGAACCTAAGCAATGGAGATAGTAGCCTCGCGAAGATAGGAGTTAGCCTGGTCAGTTGTTCCTGTGGGAATTGGAGTCCCATAAACACTGATGATCCACAAACCACTTCTGCCATCAACCACTAGAAACCATTTGTTGTACTCACAGGCCAGAATGGTCTTGTACTGCATATTTTGTATTTTTTTTGCTTGGAATTTCTGTATCAAGATTGGAGCCTCATCACCAACAGTAATCACAGGGCTGATGAGCACGACGATCTTTCGAAATTTATTACCCGGAAAACCGGTCGTTACAGACTTGGTATCAGAGCCAGGCTGACCATTGGCTAATCCTATCTTAGCCAGGTCGAAAAACCTAGGAAAACCAACCCACCAGACCCTAACCAAAAACCCCAGCCAAGCTTCCCGTGCAAGATAGCCACACAGAGACCCCGACACTTTTGGCAGTCGGTGCCCAACCTATCAGCCTAGCCTGTCGGTCGCGCGCCAATAATCTGTCTTATTCGCAAGCGTGCGAGGGAAGACTTCGTTCCCTTTTTCTATAAAAGGGCACGCTAGCCTCAACACAGCACAGCCCCGGCCATCAACCAAAATACCTTGATGACCCCAGAAGTACTTCGTCGCCTTTGGGGAGCACACTCCAACGGGATTGTGGCCAACAATCCCCACGATGGTCATCATCGCTACCCCGAGCCTGCAGCCCCTCGACCCTCTCCAGCTATTTCCGACGGTGAAAGTCGTGGAGAAACCTCGGCGTCCGCGAGGCAAGCCCGCTCAGATATGAACGAGGTAGACTAAAATCGCTCGAATGATGCCGAGTCTTAGAATGACCTCGCCTTGTAACCTTCTGACCCTATGTCACCATAATTAGATGTTGTCTGCTTGTGCACTCCTGTTTTTAATAGTAACCATGCATGAATATTTTGATGTGCGATTGCATTTTTTTATCCCGGGCGTAGTTGCCAACCTCGACGACGCAAGTTTGTGCTATGAATAAATCTTTTGGTTCCAGCTCACAGGAAAGATATTTTCAAAACAACTCCTAACAAATCTCGAGGACGAGATTTTCTTTTAAGGGGGGTAGTGTTGTGACACCCCAAAATTTTGACCTTGTTTTATTAATTAAAATTTTGCCAGGGAAATTAAAACTTTTATTTTCTGGGCTCCCTTTTGATTTTTGAAACCTTTTCTCCCTTGCTATCATGCAGTTTCCCCATAGAGAAAACTTTTCAAATATGTTATTGGACTTGTTTAACCTCTCAAGGAAAACTTTTATTTTATTAGTAGAACTAATTACATAATTAATTTGCTTGATCTTTATTTTCTTGAAAAATGGTTTTTCAAGGTTATATGGCCATATTTGAACTACAACCATTTGATATATTTATCTAAAAATCCCACCAAAATTTGGAGATATCATGTGATGTCTCTAAATCACTTTTGTGCAATAATATATTTAATTCATTGCATATTTTGAGCTCTACACCCAATTTTCTTCTCTGGTCCAGAAAGCAACTTTGCACTACAACCCTTTTAAATAATTCTTTCTAGCCTCCACCAAAATTATGGGATGTCAGTAGGAGCATATGATTCCACTTTGTGCAAAAACCCATTTATGTTCTTTGAAAATTTTGAGTGAATCAACCTCTTTTCCATTCTGGTCCAATTTGAGGATTTGTACAACAACCACCATTTTAGTTGCTCCTATACCCATGATTACTTTTTTCATTGGTAGTACCCGTTACCAAACCCATAAGTCCAGGAGAGTGGACCCATTGGATGATTCTAAGTGCTTGCAACAATGCCATTTGCTTTCTGTCCAGAATTGTAGTTTTGCAAAAACTTGCACTAGCAAGTTTCCCCTTTTGTCCAAATAACCACACCACTCCCTCTTTCATCCAAAGAGACTCCAATCTGGAAGAATTGGCCCCTCCAAGACCTGCCTAAATGCCCTTAGCATTTTGTCAAACACCTTATGGGCATGATCTATTTTGACATGAGTTTTGTTTACACTGTGAACTTGATCCCCTGGCCAAACCAGCATGTCAAATAGTTTTGCCTTAGATTATAACCCACCCTGATAACTCCCAGCTCCAACCAAGCGCTTTGGAGTGCCATGGCACTTCGCCGAGCACCTGGTGGGCGTGCTCTAGGCATGCCCAGAGCATGCGTTTGGCACGCACGTGCGCCCGAGCCGCCGCGTCGCGCCCGCTTCACCCCACCTACCCTCACTCGCCCGCAGAGCCGCGCCCGACCTCATCCACTCGCAGGGACCGTCCAAAGCCGCACAACGCCACCGCCAGAGCACTTTTGGCGGCACGCCAGCGTCGGCCGACAGCCTCTGCGCCGTTCGGCGCCGCCCTTGTTATCCCTCGCCGCTCGCCCTCGGGCGAGAGCCGCTCGTCCGCTAGCTCCTCGCCGCCATCCCAGCCGCCACGTTGCCCTGCAACTACAGAAGACGGTCGCCGACGACCTTATCCGCGGCCACCGTCGGAACCGACCCCGAGCGCCTATTTAAGGAGGCCCCCGAGCACGTTCCGTTCGCAGGCTGCCTCAGTACACTTCCCCAGTTCCCCCATGGCAGCCAATCGACCCGAGGAGGCCGTCTTCCTCATCTCCAGCAACTCCAGCAGCCGCCACTGTCTCGACCATTCCGGCGCCACCAGGGCCTCTCCCTCCCATTTCTCTTCGCCAAAAACAGCTCCTCCCTTCCAGGAACCCAACCCCCTACTCTATTTTGATCGGGAACCACATTCACCCCAAAACCACTCCGTCACCGAAGCTCCCTCCTCCGCGGAGCTCGCCGCCGACGAACCCCTCCGTCCCCTCCGGCCAGTCGACCACCGGGAGGACCGCCTAGGAGAGTTGGATCCATCCCTGGCCTCGGATGCCCTCGAGGAGCCTCCCTTCGCCGGCGACGATCGCCGGAGCCTCGCCTCGCTCGGACAAAGGAGGGAGAAAGGGCGGGGCGACTGGTCAAACCTAACCAGTGGGCCAGGCGGGCCCACTGTCAGTGACCCACCCCGCCGCCACACGTGTTAAGTGAAAGCGTAAAAGGCCCAAGTACGTTTCCCCGCTTCGAAAGCTTATTCCTCTCTGAAACGTTTTTCTTTTTCTGTTTTATTTAAAAACCAGATTTGACCAGAACTTTGACTGGTTATATCTTTTTAAATACAACTCCAGATAAAATGGTTCTTTTTCCCACCTCTCTCAAATTTGATCTAGTTTATTTTAAGATTTATTTGAAAAAATTTCAGAACAACTTTTTGTGCTGTTTTTATTTTGTGTGTTAATTCATTTATTTCTAAATAGGATTTTTGAAGAGAGGAGAAATGTTTCAAGTTTTGGAGTGCACCCTGCCTTTCCACACATTGAAGGCAAGCATTCTGAACCCCGGCATAATATTTGTGTGTGCTCGATGACACGTTTATAACATCACCTCACTTCGGAGAAACTTGTTATTTCATGTGACATGATCATATGCATGGGTGCATGTTATTGATTTCCATGATGTTGGAAATGAACACACTTGTGATGATAATCACCCTCATGTGCCTTGCATGCATACCGGCAGGAGCCCGGGAAAACCACTGCCTTGGGTAGGCATGAGTTTGTCGCCAGTCTCCGTCGGGACGGTTATGTCTGGTATGGCATGGTAAGGTGATATGAGCGGTGACTCTGTTGGTTGAAATATATTTGTTAAGCTAGTCATGCAGGGAATACTTAAACCTCCTGAGTCGACCGTAGATCGAGTCTTGTTCCAGTAACCCCCATACTTGGTTCGTATTACCACTCGTGTCTACAGCAAGTAGAGTACGGTTCAGTAAGTTGTCAACCCCTTTCTAGCACACACCGCATGAGAGAGGCCAGGTGGAAGATACCGGTTGTAGCTGGTAGGCAGAGCCACCGGTCCGGGGCATGGGTGTTTCGGTTGGGACGAGAGGGGGCACCCTTAGAGCCGCGATATAAATTTGATCCCATGCTACGCGAGGTTGTAGCATCCCCAATTAGAGTTTGCTTAACAGGTGTCGTGGGTGATTCCAGACACGTGTGAGTTAAGCTGGTGTGTGCAAGTTAGGTGTGTTTTCAACAAAAAGACCGTAGACGGAATTAGTGCCGATGGACTCAAGAAATCCGTTACTCCTGGGTAAAGAGTACACCCTCTGCAGAGATTAAACCTATTCGAATAGCCGTGTCCATGGTTAAGGACTACAGTCTAGGATGGGTCAAGTGTCGGTCTTAGTGTCGGTCTTCGGAGGTGAAACTGTTAACCAGAACTGGAACAACATGGATTGTGACTTGTGGCTTATGATGATTATGATTATTATTATTATTGTTGACTAACCCGTGATATTATTGTTATTATCGAGTATCTCTGGGATGGTTCTACCTCCGGGATATTCACTATGATTTTTATTTTAAAGCCCTTTATGTGGTGTCGCCAGACGCCATGACCGTGGCATTTCTTTTAAAGCCCTTTATGTGGTGTCGCTCGACGCCTTGATCGTGGCATTTCTTTTAAAGCCCTTTATGTGGTGTCGCCAGACGCCTCGATCGTGGCATTTCTTTTAAAGCCCTTTATGTGGTGTCGCTAAGACGCCTTGATCGTGGCATTGCTTGTTGTTTATTTTCATAAATCTTAATGCTACTATGTTATTGCATATTCATAAATAACGTGCTTGCATGCATCCGAGATTTATTTTTGAGACTGACGTCATGAGCATAAAATATTTTCAGCACATCATTGTTATATTATACCTGTGTTCATAATGTTTGCGAGTACATTCAAAGTACTCACTGGCTTGTCCCTGGCTATTGTCTTGGCCAGATTTTCTTGCACGGAGAGGAGCGACGTGATGACAGCCCCGGAACCTAAGCAATGGAGATAGTAGCCTCGCGAAGATAGGAGTTAGCCTGGTCAGCTGTTCCTGTGGGAATTGGAGTCCCATAAACACTAATGATCCACAAACCGCTTCCGCCATCAACCACTAGAAACCATTTGTTGTACTCACAGGCCAGAATGGTCTTGTACTGCATATTTTGTATTTTTTTGCTTGGAATTTCTTTATCAAGATTGGAGCCTCATCAACTAACAGTAATCCTGGGGGTGATGAGCACGACGGTCTTTTCTGGAAATTTATTACCCGGAAAACTGGTCGTGACATGTGGTATCCTAAATATGTGCGATGAATTGAATCTTTAGTTTCAATCAATGTGATTGATTTTTACAACGGTAAAATTTTATTAAATGTTTTCACTCTCGGTAAATCCTGAAGTGAGATTTTTCCCCCCTGAGTTGTTGCAACATGTATTTCTTCACGACATAAAAAAAATTCACGAATCACCATAACAACAGACTCATGACCCCAACCACTCGACCAAGTGCAAATCCACGTGCACATTTTTTGCACCAAGCTAATCACCTCCCTAACACCCCACAGTCTCAGAGGGAGAGATTTGTGAGTAAATACCCTGGTACAAGTTACCTCCGACACCCTGGCAGCAGTTAGCACCTGACACCACACCTAATCCTCGTGTTCACCGCCACCACGGAGAACTAACACTCGAGCGGCAGCATAACGACGATCATCGAGGATCATCACACATAGGAGCACGGAGAACCCCAGCAATGCCGCCAACCCTCCGCACATCAGGATCACGTACCAGTCCGGCATCACCTCCACCATTAGAGCCTCGTCCCGAGCTCCTACAGATAGAAATGAAGGAGAAGGGAGGAGAAGGAGAGGCGAGGTCAGGTGGAGGAAGAGGAAAGAAGAACCTCGGTCGTTTTATAGCTCGAGATTGGTGTACGGTGGGCGAAGTCCACCAGCACCGCTCGTCGCTCGATCGCCGGTGTTCGGAGGCAAATCCGCGAGTAGTGCCCACAACGCACTGGCCCGCGAGGTGAGGGCACGCTATGCCGGCAGCTAGCACGCCGCGCACTACCGCAGTACGGCCTAGATGCCTTACGAGCTAGATGTCTCCGGTGGAGAAAGCATGGGCAAGCGCGCGGGAGAGAGGAAGAAGAGAGAACCAGAGGTAGAGGAAGAGACCGACAGTGGGCCCCGGGTCCACCTATCAGCCACAGAGACCACTATGCTCTCGGGTACGACCAGCGTATTTTCAGTAATTTAGAAGTTTATTCTAAATTTACTGTAACCAATGGTAGAAATTTACCGAAGATTTTTTTAACGCAATGCCAGCATGCCACACTGTAGTTTTGCACCACTTATTGCCCACTCACTGTATTTACGTTTTAATTACAAGAGTAGGATGGTTATTTTTGTGATAGTAGGAGTAAATTTTTTCAAAACAACCCTTACAAATCTCGAGAACAAGATATTTTCTTAAGGGGGGTAGTGTTGTAACACCCCAAAAATTTAACCATGTTTTGATTATTAAAATTTTCCCAGGAGTTTAAAAATTTTGCTTTCTGGATTTTATTTTGATTTCAGAACCCTTTTTCTTCAATATTGTCAAGTTTTTGCCCCAAGTAAAAACTTTCCAAGATTATCATTGGACTTGTATACCCCCTCAAGAAAAACAATTCTTCTATCAGTGGATGTATTTGCATAATTATTTTTTTAGCTTTATTCTTTTAAAGTGATTTTTATAAGTATTAGAGCCTCTTTTGCACTGCAATCATTTGATAAAAGCATCTAAAATTTTCACCAAAATTTGGGGATATCATGTGGTGTTTTTAAATCACTCTGGAGCAAAAATATCTTTTATTCATTGAATTATTTGAGCTCTACCCCAAGTTTTCAAAACTAGTCCAATTGGTACCTTTGCACTACAACCCCTTTAAATAATTCTTTAAAAATTTTACCAAGTATTTGGAGATGACAGTAGATGCATATAATTCATTTTTATGCAAAACCCATGAATGTTCTTTGCAAAAATGGAGCAAAACATCCTCTTTTTCTCTCTGGACCAGTTTGGCCTTCTCTACTACAACTCCATTTTGTATTGCTCTATTACACATGATTCTTTTTCGTATTTATAGTCCTCCCTACCAAACCCTTAAGTCCAGAAGAGTGGCCCCATGGGAGTATTTTTGGTCCATAAAATGATAGCCTTTAGTTTCTGCCCAAAATTAATTTTCTCAAATTTTTGCACTAACAAGTTTCTGGTCTGGACTAACTAACCTGGCCACCATCACCCACACCTAATGAGACATTGATCTGGAGATTTTGGCCACCCCAAGAACTACCTAGATGCCTCTAGCTTTCTGCCAAACACCTTGTGTGCATGGCCAGTTTTGGCATGGTTTTTAGTTAGCATTGTAAACTTGATCCTAGCTAACCCTAACCCAGGCCTGCTAATCCCCAGCCTCACCCTAGCCCTTTTGCATGGTCTGGCATTGCATCGAGCGCGTAGCGTGCGTGCGCTGGCGCCCCAGAGCTGCGTTGCACGCGTCGCGCGTGCGCACGGTCGCTAGCGTCGGCCCTCGGCCTTTGCTCACCTGCAGAGCCACGGCCGTCCTCATCCACTCCCCAGAATGCTCCAGGACGCCCCTAGAGCCCCACAACGCCGCTGTCAGGTCGGCCACGGCGGCTAGCGGCCAGCCACAGTGAGCTCCTGCCAAGGACGGCGCCGCCCGAGCCACACGCGTGCGCCAGCTGCCCTTTGGAGCAGTCCGAGCCATCCACAAGCTCGTCTGCAAGCGCTCGTCACCGCCACGTCCTCCTGCAGCAACAGAACGACGGTTCGCCGGCATCCTTATCCACGGTCGCGGAACCGACGTAGCTGCGCTATAAATAGAGACCCCTGGACCCGTCCAGACCCTCAGGCAGCCTCGTACCACCCCACTAGCACGCCCCACGGCCAGCAAGCGACGGCAGGAGGCCTTCTTCCTCGCCTCCGGCCGATTCAGCCGCCACCACCCACCGGTCCCATCCGTCACAAACAGAGCCTCCCCCACCCTTCTAGCACCACCACCCGACTCCTCTTCATCTTGCGGAGCCGCCCAAAACCCCAGCTGCGACGGAGAGCCACCATATCCCGAACCCCCAAATCATCCCGAAGCCATCTCCGCCGCGAAGCTCGCCGCCAGCGACTCCCTTCACCCCCGCCAGCCGTTCGACCACCGGGAGGACCGCACTGGACTGGCGGATCCATCCCTCGCACTCAGAACCCCGCCTGTCAAGTTTGGTGCCATTTCGAGGTCGTTTGATACTCCAACGGTTAACCGGGTAACCGTAAAAGCCTCTTTGAGTTGCATCCCAACACCCCTTCCAAAGTGTCCCAAAACCCAACAAACTCCCCTCCATGTTCTCCGCCGTTCGATCACGATCGCGTGGACGAAAACCGCTCCTCATTTTGACACTCCTAGCTCCCTCTACCTATAAATATGCCCTCCCCATCCAAATTCGCGGATGAATTCTCCCCCTAACCCTAGTCCTGCTCCTCCCGCCGCCGGACATGTCCGTTTCATCCCGGACGAAACTGCGCCGCCGCCCGCAGCCAATGGTAGCCCGCCACATGTCCCCGTCGCCGCCGTTCCCACCGTGCGCCGCCGCCAGTTCGCGTCGAGCCCGCCGGGCGGATCTGGCAGCGCCTCGCCCGCTCGGCCGCCTCAGCGCCGCCGCTCGCCAGCGTCGCCTCGCCGCGCGGCGCGCCAGCGCCTCCGCCGCCGCGCCGCGCCCGCCTCCTAGCCTCCCGTCGCCGCCCGTCTTCCACGCCGCCGCCTCGGGCGCCGCGCCGCGCCTCCGCCTCCGGCGGCGCGCCCGCGCTCCGCCTCCGGCCGGCCCGGCCCGCCCGCGCGCCGCGACATCCGCCGGCTCCCTCCGGTCGTCGCCCCACCGTCGTGCCTCGCCCCGGGGCGGATCCGGCGAGATCCGCCCGGGAGCACCCCGTCCCCGCCTCCGCCGACCTTCTCCGGCGACGAACTCCGGCGAGAGCCTCGCCTATTGACTTTTCCCCGAGGTCCAATTTTTCACCAAGTCCCGGAGTATTTTGTTATTATCATGCCATGTTTGACCTGTTGTATCTCTACATCCGTAGCTTCGTTTCGTGCATGTGATATGTCAAATTGTTCGTCTGGATGAGTACTTCATTTCATTACAGTGCATCATTTTCATTTGAGCTCATCTTGTTGCCCGAAATGCTATTGGAAGAGTGCATGTTGCTGTTAATCTGCTGGAACTGTTATAACATGCTCATTTGTCATTTTTGCCATGTTTGATGTGTGCATCCTATGAGGTTGATGTCTACATGTGTTTTGATCTATGCCATGCCATCTTTCCAGTGGTGCCATCCATGTATTTTTGTGATTTGTGTGCTGAGTGCATCGAGCTTGCTAAGTAGGGTAGTTGCTGTTGCTGTTTTCTTGACAGATTCTGTTATATTTTGTTGCTATGTTAACCTGCTGCTACAAGTCATTTCGTGCATTATTCTAGAGATGTTCACTAAGGATGTTTTGTTATACATGTTATGCTCTATCCATTAATGCCCTTGGTTGAAATTATAGCCTGCTGTAGCTTGTTGTAATCTTGCTCCAAAGTTGCTAAGTAATGTTGTTGTCAACCTGTTAACATGAAGTTCAATGTTTCCATGATTGTTTGCTAGTGATCCATGCATCCTATGACCATGCTCTTGCCATGCTTAGCTTCATAAACATGTCTTCTTACTGTTGGTTGCCTTTCCATGCCATGTATTGCTATGTGGTGAGTGGTTCAAGCTCACCAACATGCCTACTTATTGTTGTTCCTGCCATGTTTAAAACTGTAATATAACTTGCCATGTTTACATGGGTGCCATCATATTTTCTGATCCTTTTTGGCTCATGGTCAGTAAGGGACTTTTGATCTATGCAATTAGTAGATTCATGCCATGCCTTTGTTTGCCATGATAAGTTCCTGTAACATATTATTTGGTAGCTCTAAACATTGCAACCTGATGTTATTTTCTGCTAAGTCTGAAACTGTTATTATTTGCAATCTTACCATGTGTTTTTGAGCATGTTCTAGTGATTTCTGGAGATAGCTCAGTGTTCATGTTTTGTTATGCTTTACCAGTACTTCATGCCCATGCCTTTTGTTATTATTTTGGGGTGTTGTAGCATATTGTTTTGATGCTTGCAATATGCCTAGTTGCTGTTATGGACAGATTGTTGCTATGACTTGTATAGAGTGTATGTGTTGCACCGATGCTTCGTTTTGAGTGTGCTCTATATGAAACTTTCTTGATTTTGCATTTAGCTTTATATTATCATGTTGCATCCTTGTTTTGAGGTGTTTGCTTGATGTTTGTATGCATTTTGCATCAATGCCATGTTTAACTTGCATCATCTTCTTGGCCGTAGCTCCGAACTAAATGAACTTTATATGTAACTTGACTAGAATTTCGTGTAGATCCTCTTGGTGTTCTTTAACTTGCTGTTTAACAACTTAAACATAAGGTTTGTTCAGATCTGGACCAATTTCGAAATTTGCATATGAGGACTTCCCGGAATTGTTATATGTTGTTCCCGCCCTCATTTAAACTTGCCTTGATATGTTGTTCTTGTTTGCATCATCTCTTGCCATGAGTAGCCTCATGTAGCTTTGTCATGCATCATGCTTGTTGTGCATCATGTCTTGTCTATGTGTGGTGGGTTTACCATGTTGTGTGCTTCTTATCGATAGTTCCCGTTTCGTTGCGATCGTGAGGATTCGTTCGTCTACGCTTGGTTCATCGTCGTGGATTCATCTTCTTCATGGATTCGTTCTTCTTCCTTGCGGGATTTCAGGCAAGATGACCACTACCCTGGATCTCACTACTATCATTGCTATGCTAGTTGCTTCGTCCTATTGCTATGCTGCGTTACCTATCACTTGTTCTTCAAGCCTCCCCAAATTTCCATGAACCTCTAACCTTTGACACCCCTCCTAGCAAACCATTGATTGGCTATGTTACCGCTTTGCTCAGCCCACTTATAGCGTTGCTAGTTGCAGGTGAAGTTGAAGATTGCTCCATGGTGGACAGGATTTATGTTGGGATATCACAATATCTGTTATATTATTAATGCATCTATATACTTGGTAAAGGGTGGAAGGCTCGGCCTTATGCCTGGTGTTATGTTCCACTCTTGCCTCCCTAGTTTTCGTCATACCGGTGTTATTTTCCTGGATTTTGCGTTCCTAACGCGGTCGGGTGATTTATGGGACCCCCCTGATAGTTCGCTTTGAATAAAACTTGTCCAGCAAGGCCCAACCTTGGTTTTACCATTTGCCTCACCACCACCTATACCCTTCCCTTGGGTCGGCCAACCCAAGTGTCATCTTTATTTTAGCCCCGGGCGGTGCTTGTCTAAGTGTTGGTCCGAACTGAGCTGCCTGCGGGGCCACCTCGGGGAAACTCGAAGTCTGGTTTTACTCGTAGCTAGTCTCATCCGGTGTTGCCCTGAGAACGAGATATGTGCAGCTCCTATCGGGATTGTCGGTGCATCGGGCGGCTTTGCTGGCCTTGTTTTACCATTGTCCAAATGTCTTGTAAACCCGGATTCCAAGACTGATCGGGTCTTCCTGGGAGAAGGAATATCCCTCGTTGATCACGAGAGCTTATCATGGGCTAAGTTGGGACACCCGCGCAGGGTATAAACTTTCGAGAGCCGTGCCCGCGGTTATGTGGCAGATGGAATTTGTTAATGTCCGGTTGTAGATAACTTGACACCAGATCCGAATTAAAACGCATCAACCGTGTGTGTAGCCGTGATGGTCTCTTCTCGGCGGAGTCCGGGAAGTGAACACGGTTTCTGTGTTATGTTTGACGTAAGTAGGTGTTCAGGATCACCTCTTGATCATTGCTAGCTTCACGCCCGTTCCATTGTTTCTCTTCTCGCTCTCATTTGCGTATGTTAGCCACCATATCATGCTTAGCCGCTGCTCCAACCTCACCACTTATCCATTCCTTACCCATTAAGCTTTGCTAGTCTTGATACCCATGGTAATGGGATTGCTGAGTCCTCGTGGCTCACAGATTACTACAACAATAGTTGCAGGTACAGGTTATGCGATGATCTTGACGCGAGAGCGATATTTGCTTGTTTTGGAGTTCGTCTTCTGCTTCTTCTTTGATCAGGGGATAGGTTCCAGGTCGGCAGCCTGGGTTAGCAGGGTGGATATTTTTTGAGTTTCTGTTTATGATTCATCCTAGTCGGATGTTGTTCTTGTATGTTATATTGTTGTATTCATGTGACATTGTATGTACTGGATGTATCCCCACATTATGTAATTGTTGATGTAATGATATCCACCTTGCAAAAGCGTTCCGATATGCGGGTCTATCCTTGGTGGGACCTTCGAGTTCCTTTTGGATAGGGTCGCATATTGGGCGTGACAAAACAACCAGTAAGCTTTTGAACGTCATGCACACGCACTGGGCATTTCATTCGGAGGATGGCACCAACTTTTTTGGGTGCGCGTCGATCCCTCGTTCGGAACAAGGAAACCGAGTAACTTTCCACCTGGGACTCCGAATGTGCACTTCGTCGGATTAAGCTTGATATCATACCTTCTTAGGTTGGCACAGGTTTCTGCGAGGTCGGTCAGCGGGTCGGAACATTTACGTGACTTGACCACAATGTCATCCATATATGCTTCCACATTCCGACTGATTTGAGTGAGCAGGCACTTCTGAATCATCCCCATGAACACGGCGCCAGCATTTTTGAGACCAAATGGCATGGTGACCTAGAAAAAGCACCCGAATAGGGTGATGAAAGCTGTTTTTATTTCATCGGGACCATACTATCGGATTTGATGATACCCGGAATATGCATCTAGAAAATACAAGCGCTCACACCCCTCAGTCGAGTCAACAATCTGATCGATGCGGGGGATAGGGAAATGATCTTTTGTGTAGGCCCGATTGATATGCTTGAAACTGTCGGTGTTTTGGTAATGGGGGTCCCAAGACTTGCCTACCTGCGGCCTGTGGCATGGCTCAAGCAGTGGCCCAGTACAGCCCGTCTTCATCAACCCAAGCCCAAGACCCTCGCGAGGGGCCAAGCCGCGGGGGGCGGACGACGCAAGGCTTCCTCAGGGGCGGCCTCACTAGGCAGGCTTGCAAGGAGGCGGAGAGATCAATGCAAGGAGTACCTCGCAAGGTGCTCGTGACGCAAGCTATGATGATCGGGACCAGGCGGGCGCCAGCCGGTGCAGTGTCCTCATTTCCTCTTTGGTGCAAAGGGGGCAAGCACAGGCGCGGAGTACCGAGGCTTCAGGCAAAGGTTTCCCTATCGGTGCAACAAGACCAATAACAGCAGAGCGGTAGGACGAAGGTCACAGTGGAGCCCAAGACGGCGTCATCGCGAGTGCCTTTGGCAGTCAAAGACCAGCTTTAGTTAGGATAACTTGTACTAGTTGTCCCCCTTCAAAATGGCTGTTGTTGGCTCCCTTCCCGCTCAATATTTGGGAAGAGGACCAGGGCCTCTATAAATAGAGATAGCCACCACCGTAGAGAGGGGATCGAGTTCTCACCTAGAGCCAACAGAGACGGATCCATTCGTCTCCAAGCACTCCACCACAAGAACACCCCTCGTGAGGCTATTCTTTCTCTGTATTGTTCATCATCAGCCCCAAAGGCAATCCACCACACCACACACTAGAGTAGGGTATTACACCACAACGGTGGCCCGAACTAGTATAATTCTTGTGTCCCTCGTGTTGTTCATCGAGTAACTTAGATTCGCGACAAGGCTTTGGGGCATCGATCGGTAGGGAGAAGATCTTCGTGCGCACCCCAGAGTTTGAACCTTAAGGGTTTTGCCTGAACCCGATATCCGATAGAAATCAATGCACATACGAAGTGAGTCATCCTTCTTAGGGACCATGACCACATTGGGAAGCCACTCGGAGTGGTAGATCACTTGGATGAACTCTGCTGCTAGGAGCCAAGCCACTTCCTCACCAATCACTTTTCTCTTCTAAACGGCGGACCGTCGAAGATGCTCTTTGATGGGTTTTGCCTTCGGATCGACACGCAAACGATTCTCAGCCAGTGTCCTGGGTACACCCGGCAGGTCAGAAGGTTTCCATGCAAAGATGTCCCAGTTCACACGGAGGAACCCGGATGGGCACTTCTTCCTATTTGCTGTCGAGCGTTGTTGAGATATGAGTCAGTGCAGCATTGGGATCAGTCGGGTGAATTTCAATCGGCTTCGTTTCTCGAGACGACTGAAATGCAGAGTCTATGGCAGGCTTCTTGGCCCATAACAAATCACTCGGATCTGCATTTTTCTGATACTCCAGCAATTCAACTGCTGCCATTTGTGCATCGGCAATAATGGAACCCTTTTGGAAGCATTCCTCTGCTTTTTGCCAGTGACTGTGATCACACCTCTGGGGCTAGGCATCTTCAGCTTGAGGTACACATAACATGGTCGAGCCATAAAATGCGCACAGGCAGGCCTACCTAGAATAGCATGATAAGCACTCTGGAAATCCACAACTTCAAATGTCAACTTTTCGTTACGGTAATTCTTGGAATCGCCGAAAACCACGTCAAGGGCGATCACTGCTCATTTACCGCCCTTACTCGGGAACCATCACTCCACGCATCCCATTGCGCCCGTTTCTTGCGCCACGTTCGCTGCATGCATGATGCAGAGCGAATGACAGGCGTGCGGGATACGGGAAGTCGCGTGCGCGTGGGTCGATTTCCATGCGCCTTAAATTGAGCGGGCAGGGCGGTCGACGGCCCCGCCTGTTGTCACTTCAATGGGCCGGATTGGCGAAGAGGGGCGGCCGAGCCTCGCGCCTGCCCCTTTATAAAGAGGGGAGCGGGAGGAACGGCGCCTCTGAATCCTTCGTCATCCATTTCTCCCCATTCCTGCTCCCTACTTCCATCTGTCATGGTGAGGGGGCGTGGCGACGCTTCATCGGTGGCGGCGAGGGTCTCGGCTAGACAACGCATCGCTCCCCCTCAAGAACTCGTAGTGGTGGAGCCGACCGTTAGAAGGAGGGGGAGGGGGCGAGGTCGAGGCTGTCGCAGCGCTCGAGGGAGAGGAGGACGGGGCGGTAGATCGGCCTCGCCTCCGCCAGCGGCCCCTCCCCTAGTGGAGGGCCACGTCGGGGATAACCCTTACGAGTTCTTCATCAGGCTGCACCAGCCGCCGCACCGTCGTCTTTGCCTCCCGACTCCATTTCCGTGGGAGATGGAGCTGGATCCACCGCAGGCGTTGCGGCTGCATATGAGGGGTTGTGGGAATAATTGCACATGGGCCGATGTTGAGTTCCCTGCCCCTCGCGTCATGTATCTTCGCCGAGGGTGGAAGACTTTTGCCCACGTCCACAGCCTGACGGAGGGGCTCACTCTCCATTTCAAACTAATGGAGAGCAGCCTCCTCTCTGTCAAGGTTTTTGGGCACTTGGGACTCGCGTAAGCTGCTGCGGGGAGAGCTCCTCGAGCGAGAGTGGCAAGGAGGACAGCGGCAGTGATGACGAGGGTAGCGGGCGGCAGGATGACGGGCCGACTAAGCGTCGGGCGCTACTCCGGGCGGCACCGGAGACCCCATCATCCGTGTCGCCAGCTCCTTGAACTTCTCGGGGTCATCTCCTTGGTAATTTGGTATTTGGGAGGGTGGGGAAGAGGAAGAGGGTGGGCGACAAGGCCATAAAGTCGAGAATCTGTGAGCAGCGCCTTAAATCGCGTGTTGGCGTCCTGCCGCCTCGTCTTCGAGCTCTTCCCCCGGTGCCGTCATCACCAGCCAGCCTTTGGACGGCCACCGAGATGTTCTCTTCGTGCTTTCTGCCGCTCGTAGATCTCCTAGGCACCCCTTTTGCCCTTCTGCTTTCGTGTTTCATTTCCTGAGGAGAGGGACAAGAAAGGGATTACGGGCACCTTATCTCTTTTCAGTATATAAGCCTTCGGACCTTCGTTAAATTTAGAACATGTAATTCCTTGCTCATGTTTTTCATTCCATATGAACTGTACCTGTACGAGATGTTTTTAATGAAAAAGGGATGTTTGCCGGGTTTTTTGTTCGTGGGTGAAACCCGCGACAAGGAGCGAATCCTCGTAACTATTTAAGATAAATGTTTTTCTCCCGGCAACAGGCCCTGCTGTCCCCCCACTTTGCTCTACCTTTCTCACGCCCTTGGCGGCGGTAGGGATGAAGTGGGCTTAGGCTCCTCGTTCCATTTCCTTGCTGCCGCAACTACAACCAAATTCGGACCCAGGAGATAATCCTAGCGTACGGAAAAAGTGGAGCACAGTAGCCTAGAAATAAAACAAAGTTTCACATATCCCAGTCCATAACGAAATGCATGATAAAGGATAAAAGACTTATCTGGATCTGCAGCCCCCGACAATCTTGGCTCGCCGTGGGTGGATCCTTGTACTTGCAGCCCCCAGCAACTTTGGTTTGCCGGGGTCAGGACGTCGGTCCGTTCCCTTTCTTCCAAACAGCTCGACAGAAGTGCTTATGTGCCCTGCGAACCAAAGAGGAAACAAAGAGATGCGCACTCGACCTCTAAGCTAGGGGTTAGCCACCGCCAACCACTATCAACCCTAACCAAGGAAGATACTCGACCTAGCATGTCGGTGTACTAAAGTAGGGGTACCTTAGTACCCCGAACTTGTCTGCAGCGATCGCGGCGTCATGACAAGGCTTGCAGGCGTCCGCCAAGACCCTCCACTATTCATATTACTGCCATTCAAGAACAAAGTGTTAACCGAGAAGACAAGGCCCGGCAAGAGAAGCTTGCGGGAAGGACAAACCCGGCAAGAGGAGCTTGCGGGAAGAATAACAAGGCACTTGAAAACTTGCGCGACGCGCCGTGCGTCCGGCAAGACCGGCAGTGGCAAGCTTGCGGGTGCGACAAAGGCGAGACGCGGCAAGGCACTTGCAGCGCGCAGCTTACCACTCTGCACCCGCTCCAGCGCATCCGACGGCGTGTCACGCGAGGATCGCTCACGGTGCGCGTGGCGGGTAGCTGCGCAGCCATAGCGGTGCGAGGTGGCAGAAGAAGATGACGAGGAGGCCATCGTGGCGTCGGTGGCGCCCTAACGGTCGCTTCTGCACTTTTTGGGCGACCGGACGGGCATTAAATGCCCTTGTCCCCTGTCGTCGAGTTAGGTAGGGGAACCTTTGTTGATAGCGGTTGTACCAACCCGCGTTTTACTTTTACCCCTCTTTACGCATTGCCACTGTCGGTGACCCTTTAGACTATAAAAGGAGGCCCATGCGCGCGTAGAAGGGTTCGACTCATTCGAGACTACAGCATACCCACGCTCTCAAGCAAGAACAAATACAAACACAAAGCAGCAGTAGGAGTTTTATCTCTCCGGAGAGCTCCGAAGCTGGGTAAAATCCCTCGCGTGCTTGACCTCTATCTGCTCTTCGTGCGCTCTCCGCTCCCTGCCGGACCGAAAAGGGGCCCTGCCCCATAGGTGTTTGTTCCCCACGACATCTTTGGCGCGCCAGGTACACCTCCTTCATGCCGATTCGTGAGGTCCAGGCGATTCCGCCAGCCAATGGCTCTCCTTTCTTGGCTCGGGGGGTGAAATAATGGCGAAAAAGAGCAACACTTGGGTGGATGCCAACGAAGTTCTCGCAGAGGTGTGCGAAAACCGCCATTGTCGAGCGGCGTTGGGGTGAAATCAAGAAGATGAAACCGTGGGTATTCATGATGTCGCGAAGAAATCAGAAAATGGTGGGGCGAGCCGCAATAGAAGAACACCGGAAAGAAATGGTACCCTTTTGGGCACGCTTCGATTCGGAAGCCTCCGCGAGAGAAACACCGGCGTCTTGTGGATCGCCGCGTCTCCGTCGACGGAAGAGGTAGAACTCCTCCGCGGTGCCTTGGGGTGAGCTCGGGGAATAACTTTTCGCTCCTTGCGCAGCGCCTCAAGGCGCAACACCTCAGCCGACCGTGGTCTTGCCGGTCTTGAACCATGGCGAAGCGGCGGGGGCCTTGAGCGTTAGAAGCGATAAGCGGCGGCAGGCGGCGGAGAGCTGCTCTCTTCGGCTTAGGAAGCGGAGGGGCGGCGGAGCTTCGGAGGAAGAAGGCGCAAGTGGTGAAGGTGGGGAAACGGCCTGTTTCCTCTGCTTATATCTGAGGGGCGAGCGTTATGCATTTCTGGACTTAAAATTACCACGATCTCTCCCACGGCGCGCGATTGACCCGTGCCGTTCTGAGAGGATCACGGTGGATCGTAGTGGATTTGGTTTGGACCCGGGCGCGTGCCGTGCCTGTTTTGGGCTGGCCCTTGGCCTTCGGCACCGTGTATGCCCAGACCGGGGCTCTGTCGGTGTACTAAAGTAGGGTACCTTAGTACCCGAACTTGTCTGCAGGCGATGCATAGCGTCGTCGGCAAGGCTTGCGGGCGTCGCCAAGACCCTCCACTATTCATATTACTGCCATTCAAGAACAAAGTGTTAACCGAGAAGACAAGGCCCGGCAAGAGAAGCTTGCGGGAAGGATGAACCCGCAAGAAGAGCTTGCGGGAAGATAACAAGGCGCCCGGAAAACTTGCGCGCGCGCGCGCGTCCGGCAAGACCCGACAAGCGGCAAGCTTGCGGGTGCGACAAAACGAGACAGCGGCAAGGCGCTTGCCGCAGCAAAGCCACCACTCTGCGCCCGCGCCGGCGCATCCGGCGGCGTGTCGCCGCGGGATCGCTCTGGTGCGCGTGGCGGGTAGCTGCGCCAAGCGGTCGCGGTGGCAAGAGAAGATGACGAGGAGGCCATCGTGGCAATCGGTGGCACCCCTAACGGTCGCTTCCTGCACTGTTTGGACGACCGGACGGGCATTAAATGCCCTTGTCAACTGCCGTCAGAGTTAGGTAGGGGGCACTGTTTATAGCGGTTGTACCAAAACGCGTTTTTACTTTTTTACCCCTCTTTCTACGTTGCCACCTGTCGGTGACCCCTTTATACTATAAAAAGGAGGCCCATGCGCACGTAGAAGGGGTTCGACTCATTCGAGACTACAGCATACCCACGCTATCAAGCAAGAACAAATACAAACACAAAGCAGCAGTAGGAGTTTTATCTCTCCGGAGAGCTCCGAAGCTGCGTAAAATCCCTTGCGTGCTTGACCTCGATCTGCTCTTCGTGCGCCCTCCGCTCCCTGACGGACCGAAAAGGGGCCCTGCCCCATAGGTGTTCGTTCCCCACGACATAGCATGCATGCTATAACTTAGGGCGCCAGCGCTTCGTTTATTTATGGTCAGGGTCTGCGCCTGGCTTTGTACAAAGGGTTACATGCCTTGTTGGCAAGGCTTGTACAAAAGGTGGCTTGCCGGGAGGCCCGACAGCTGCGCCTTATGGGTAAAACTTGCGAATATGCTCGATGTTCCAGGAGTTGCTCACTGGAATGGCATCTTCAGTCTCCAGGTGGACTGCGCCGGGCCTGGTGACTCGTGTTACCCGATAAGGGCCTTCCCACTTTGGCGTCAACTTGTTAGAACTCTTGGCCGACTGAACGTGTCGAAGAACAAGGTCGCCTTCCCCAAAGCTCCGGGCATGAACAGCACAAGGCTTGCTGGTAGCATTCTGCTCTCACAGCCGCCCGGAGACGATCTTCCTCAAGGAGCGTTGCGTCATCTTGCCGCAATTGCTCTTGCTCTAGCACATCATAAGCGAGCACTCGAGGTGACCCATATATGAGCTCCGTGGGGAGAACTGCTTCTGCCTCGTAGACCAGGGCAAAGGGTGTCTGGCCGGTGGCTCAATTTGGCATCCTTCTGATCGACCAAAGAACCACCGGCAACTCGTCAATCCAGCGCCTTCCACTCTTGCGCAGCATATCAAAAGTCTCCGCTCTTAAGCCTCACAGAACTTCAGCATTTGCTCAATCCGCTTGGCCGTTGCTCCGCGGGTGTGCCACGGAAGCAAAACAGACCTTGGTGCCGAGATCCTCAATGTATTGCATGAAGGCATGGCTTTTGAACTGTGTGCCATTGTAGGTGATGATCCTATTGGGTACCCCAAAACGGCAAACTAATCCCTTGAAGAACTTGATGGTTGACTACGCTGTCACCTTCCTCACTGCTTCCACCTCTGGCCACTTTGTGAACTTGTCGATTGCAACGTACAAGTACTCAAAGCCCCCGACGGCACGAGGGAGAGGGCCCAATATGTCGAGCCCCCAGGCCGAGAAGGGCCAGGAGAGAGGGATGGTTTGAAGGGCCTGAGCTGGTTGATGAAGCTTCTTTGAATGGAACTGGCACGCTTCACACTTGGTTACAAGTGCCGTCGCATCCTGGAGGGCAGTGGGCCAAAAGAAACCTTGCCGGAAAGCCTTGTTGGCAAGGGCCCTCGACACTATGTGGGAGCCACATATGCCTCCGTGTATCTCTGCCAACAGCTCTAGTCCTTCCTCCCGGGAGATGCACTTCAATTTCACCCCATTCGGTCTTTTTCTATACAGTACGTTGTCAATGAATTGGTACAAAGCAGACCAGCAGGCTACTCTTTCTGCCTCTTCTTGCTCCTCAGGAAAGCTCTCCTTTTTGGAGGAATCAGACGGTGTGTTGCGCCCCATGCCGGAGCCTGTGGCTCGACGACAAGGACCAAAGGAATCTCTTCTACCACGGGAGTGGCTGTATCTACAGCTATGGCCTGAGGCCCTGCCGGAGTCGGTTGCCCCGCGGCAGGATCGGCATTCACGGCAGCATCTTCCCCAGCGGCTCCGGGGAGCTCGGTGGGGAAGTACTTGCCGGGGCCTAGCTTCCTCCGCTTGTTCTGCCCGGCTAATGGTTCGACGGATGGTTGAGTTAAGTGAAGCACAAAAGTACCTGGTTCCATAGGTAGCTTGAGGGCAGCGCGCTTTGACAGGTAGTCGGCGACGTCGTTTTCCGTCCGAGGGACATGCTCTGCTTCTATACCATCAAAGAGCTCCTCTAGTTTCCTCACCTCATCCATGTAAGCTTCCATCAACGGGCTCTGATAATCTTTGTTTATCTGCCTGACGACGAGCTGCGAATCACCCCTGACGATGAGATTTTTGACTCCGAGGTCCGTCGCGATCCTGAGACCAGCAAGCAAGCCCTCGTACTCAGCGGTGTTGTTTGTTGACATCTCCCGGGGAAAGTGCCTTTGGATGACATACTTGAGGTGCTCTCCGGTGGGTGCGACAAGCAGCACACCAGCACCGGCGCCTTGTAGTGAAAAAGCCCCATCAAAGTACACGATCCAGTTGCGGCTCATTTCCTTGGCGGGGAGAGTGGTCTCCTGTACCTCTTCATCTGGCGTCGAGGTCCATTGTGCAACAAACTCCGCCAAGACTCTGCTCTGAATCGTTGAGGTACTTTTGAACTTTAAACCGAAACTCGACAGCTCCATGGCCCATTCCACGATCCTCCCATTGCATCTAGGTTATGCAGTATCCGTTGCAACGGGATGTGGGTGACCACGGTGATCTCGTGTGCTTGGAAGAAATTACACAGCTTTCTCGAGGCCATAAGGAGGGCGAAGAGAAATTTTTGCACACCTGAGTACCTCGACCTAGCCGCCTGCAAGAGGGAACTAACGAAGTAAAGTGGGTGCTGCACCATTTTCTTCTTCTGCGCCACTTCACCCAGTCGTGCGGGCCCTATCGTACTGGCGTCAGCCTCTGCCGGGGACTCAGTCTTGCCGGGACCGAGCCCTGTCGGGGAGGGTTTTGGCTCGTCATTCGTTGACTCTACCCCTGTCGCTACCTCTTCGTCGACCTCTCTCCGCGCCACTAGTGCGACACTAAACACCTTATTTGTTGTCGCTAGAGCAACGGTTCTTGTAGTTTGGGTCCAACTAGCACTGGGGTAGAGGAGAGGTACTTCTTCAAATCTTGCAGCGCTGCCTCGGCCTCCGGGGTCCACACCATTGGGCCCGTTTTCTTCAAGATCTTGAAAAAGGGAAGGGCACGCTCCGCGGACTTGGAGATGAATCTGCTCATGCCGGCAACGCAGCCAGTGAGTCGACGAACATCCTTGATCCGTTTGTGTGCCTCAATCTGCTCGATGGCCTTGATCTTATCTGGGTTTGCCTCAATGCTGCACTGCGACACAAAGAACCCGATAAGCTTGCCGGACGGGACACCAAAGGCACACTTCTCAGGGTTCAACTTGAGGTTGATCTTGTGCAGGTTTGCAAATGTTTCCTCCAAATCTTTCACAAGTGTTACTCTGTCCTTAGTTTGGACCACTATGTCAGCCATATAAGCTTCCATGTTTCTATGTAGCTGGGGCTCAAAACCAATTTGGACTACTCTTGCAAAGGTTGAGCCAGCACTCTTCAACCCGAAAGGCATCCGTAGAAAAACAATACATACCACATGGGGTGATGAATGATGTTTTCTCCTCCTCCACATCTGGTGGTATCCCGAGTAAGCGTCAAGGAATGATAGTACGTCACACACAGCCGTGGAGTCAACAATTTGGTCAATGCGTGGTAATGGGAAGGGATCCTTTGGACAAGCTCTATTGATGTCTGTGTTATCAATACACAGTATCCACTTCCCGTTTGCCTTGTGCACCACTGCCGGGTTGGCCAACCACGTCGGATGGATCACTCCCCTTACCAAACCTGCCGCCTCTAGTGTTTTGATCGCCTCCGTGATGAACTCCTGCCTCTCGAGAGCTTGCTTCCTGACCTTCTGCTTGACGGGCCGTGCGTGAGGACAGACAGCAAGATGGTGCTCAATCACTTCCCTGGGAATGGTGGGGATGTCGGAGGCTTGCGATGCAAACACATCGACATTTGCCCACAGGAAAGTGACGAGCTCGCTTTCATATTTGCTGTCAAGGGTGGAGCTTATGGTAAAAGCTCCCCCCGTGTCGTCCTCCTTGACGGGCACCTTCTTTGTCTCTGGTGGTGTAGCTCTGGACTTCTTGCTCTTGCCGGTGGAGCTCTCTGGCACGTCCTCAACGGGAGCGCAACACCCCAAAGAGGTGCGCTTGCCGGAGTGGGTGCGAGGGGTATCCCCGGTCTTATTCCCTCCCGGGGCTCCATCGGCAGGAGCGGGTGCCTTGGCGGCAGCTGCTGCAACTGCTTCCCAGTAGAGTTGGTCGGCGCAAATTAATGCGTCTTTTTTGTCGGAGGGGATGGTGATGATTTTCATTGGCCCGGGCATCTTCAGCGTGTTGTAGGCGTAATGTGAAGCCGCCATGAATTTGGCTAGTGCCAGGCGGCCGAGGATCCCGTTATAGGGCAAGGGGATCTCGGCAACATCAAAGACGATCCTCTCCGTCCTGTGGTTCATCTCGCCTTCGAACGTCACAGGCAGCGTGACCTTTCCCTTCGGTTGGCTCCTTCACAGGTTGACCCCTTGGAACGTGCCCGTCTCCTCGAGGTCTCCATCAGGGATGTGCAGCCTCTTGATCACAACAAGAGAGATCAAATTCAGACCAGCCCCGCCATCAACTAGCATCTTCGTCACCTTGAGGTTGCGGATTGTTGGCGAAACCAACAACAGCAAGCACCCGACCGCACTAGCGCGGTCAGGATGGTCCTCGTTGTCGAAGATGATAGGCATGCTGGACCACTTCAGCGGCTTTCGTGCGTCGAACGACGGCTCCACCACTGTGATCTGCGCGCCCACTGCTTGAGCTGGAGGTGAGATGCATGCAGCAAGGCGCCACCATCAACGCACATGGCTTCTGTGGCTTTCTGAAACTCATGGTCACCGGACTCATCGTCCTCATCATGATCATCGTCTTGCTGCTTCTTGTCACGTCCTCGGGCGGGTCTCTCTTGCTGATTATCCTTGCCGCGGCGGCCTCCTTGGCCGCCACGCTTCTTGCCGGATCCCTCGGCACCCTCTTGGCCCTTCTCCTTGTCCCGCCGCTCATACTCGGCTTTTTGGTTCTCAGCAAGCAGCTCCACCTGCCGGTAGTTCTGGAGGTCGTGGCCCTTGGTGCGGTGGATCTTGCAATACTACTTGTCAGAGCCCCCTGGCTTATCGGCAGCCGCCAAGGCCCGGCAAGTGACACACCCGGCAACCTCCTTACCGGGGTCACTCGCCTTGGGTTTCTTGGTGGCGCCGGTGTCATCGGACCCCTCAACGGCAAGCCCAGCCTTGCCCTTGCGTTTCCTGTTACGGCATCGGCCCTTCTTCGCTAGGGTGACGGTATCATCCGTGGAGTCGGTTTTCGCGCCGACGTCTTCGCCGGGGTACTTCCTTCCCTCTTCAGCGCGAGCGCACCGATCGGCCAGAACATAGAGTTTGGCCACATCCCTGACCTTGTTCGTCGCCAACTCTTCACGCATCTTATGATTGCGCACATTCTGATGGAATGCGCTGATCATGGTGGCATGATGAACGTCGGGGATGTTGTACTGCACTCGGCTGAACCTTTAGATGTACTTGCGCAAGTTTTCTCCTTCCTTCTGGGGGATGATATGTAAATCAGTCGCTTGGCCATGAGCTTGGTGGCCTCCGATAAAGGCGCCAACAAACTCATGACACAGATCCGCCCAAGAAGAAATGGAGTCTACTGGCAAGTGCATCAACCATGACATACCATTGGGCTTGAGTGCCAATGGAAAATAGTCGGCGAGCCCGTTATCATCGCGAGCCCTGGCAAGTTGCATCGCGATGGTGTAGATGCTGAGAAACTCCGACGGGTGAGTCTTGCTGTTGTACTTCTCGCCAACGTCGGGCTTGAACGTGCGGTGGGAGGGCCACTGGAACTGCCGCAGCTCACTGGTGAAGGCCAGACAACCCACCTCGTAGGGTAGGCCACCATAGCCTCCCGGTGCTGGGTGGTCCGTATTGGGCCCTGCCCGCCTGTCCGACTGGTGGCGCGCGTCACACCGGTGCTGCAATTCTATGGTTAACATCAATTAAAGGAATTATCCTTTTTGCCCTAGGTTGTGACACAACCCATTGTTCTATCACTCCAAAAGTCTGAAATAATTCTCATAAATTTTTTGGGTCATATCTTGATCAAATATGGCAAAACTTTTCATTGCCATGTTAAAAAATAATCCTCCAATAATTCTTTGCCTATTCTACCCTAAATGGCACATTGCAAAGCAAGTGCTATTTACATTTGCCCAATTGACCCCGAAATTCTCGGACATCTTTTACTGTCCATATAATTGCCCCATGCCAAAATTCAACTCAATTTGCTTAGTAAATATTACTGAGCAATTATTCAAAGTTCTTGTCTGAGGGAAGACATTGTGAAGGAAATACTAGCTAGGCATATCCAAATGAGTTGAAATTTTGCAAGGTCCTTCATATGATCCAATCATCACTCTCCACCAAATCTGAGCTCATGTAACTCATTTATGTGGGCCCAGCTCCAAATCTTAATTTCTGGTCAGATTTTCAGTTTGTGAAGCAACCATATTTTATATTGCTTCATTTAAGCTGAAAATTTTCCAGCGCATTCTTCTATCCATATCAACTTCCTCCACCAAGTTTGGGATCAATCCATTACTCCATTTGCCCTGTGCAATTTTTCCAAAATTCTGTCCGGAGAGATGCTTTGTGAAGCAAGTGCTATTTTGGTTCATCCAAATGGCATGAAAGCTTTCGGGCATCTTCATATCCTAAAATCATTGGGCCATGCCCAATTTCAGCTCAACTTGCCTCTTCATGTGAGTGCAACTTCCTAATCTCCATTACTGGCCGGTATGGCACTTTCTACAGCAACTACCCTCTAAACCCCTCCTATTAAGCTGATTTTTGGTGATCAACATCACCTTAGTGTGTGATTATCACCACACAAATCTATTCCTTCGTTGCCATGTTTGTGTCCCCTCTGTATAGCACAAGCAGGTTGATGCTGATTTGTTTTGGCTCCTCCTGCCTTTCTCTTCTTTGCCCCTGAACTAACTTATTTCCTCGTTTAGACTCAGGGTATCGTGGTCATTCTACTGGACATGGTCGGTTCGGCCAGAACGCGCCACGTATGCCAACTCACATGGTGACCATGGGGTGCATCAGCCCAAAACCGTACTTTGGCACGTTGTCACCCCGGTTCTCGTCGTTTCCCTCCGCGTCTTGACCTCAGTCCTTGTCCTGGAGGTAGCCCGTGCTCATATGCTCCGCCCTACATTGCCGCCCCGCCTTATCTCGATGTGGTTTAGTCGCTTTTGAGCCGCCAGTGAAATGTCCAGCCCCTGTCCTCCATTGTTTGCAAGCTGGAGCTTGCACGTGAGCTCCAGAAGCCTCCTCCATGCCTATATAAGACATGCCCAAGCCCCCCGTTCCTCATCGCTCCCTCCCTCGACTCTTTTGCCCTCTAAAGTCGCCAAAACTTGCCGGAGTTCGCCGCTCCTCCTTGGTGGTCGCCACAGTCCGCTTGTTTCCGGCCACCGCAGGACCCCTCTAGCCTCCCTTCGTCATCCATGGCCTCCCCCTCATCCCCGAAGCTATCGGGACCGCCTCGCCCCACCGCATCCGTCGGTGCCCTCGGCCAGAACGGAGGCGGCCGGAGCCGGCCGACCCCTTTGCTTGAACCTGCGCCTGCCTCGCCTGTTCCTCCTCTATTTCCCTCGTGTGGGAATAGAGAGAGGAAGAAGATGATCGCTGGACCTGGGCCCCGCCTGTTCTCCCTGGCCCACGCGTAAGTGACTCTCACCCCGGGCCCATCTGATTTATGTGGAGACAACTTTTCCTGAAATCGCTTTCTAAGTTAGAAAGCGTACTCTGGATCTACTTCGGCTGAAAGTACATTTTATTATTATGAATGCACATTTTTTAAAAGCCATTTTCATTATTTTCAGCCGCTGGCCGAATCTATTGGATTGTGAACGTTCACTGTTTAGGCACTTTTTGCCTTAAAAGTGAACGGCCACAACTTTTTTATCGTAACTCTGATTGAGGCGAAACCAACGCTCATGTCTTCGCCTCGTCAAGCTATTTCTGTTGGTTGCATTTTCACTAGGTGGAACCCACCATGAAAATTACCATTTTGCCCTTGCCTCTAATCAGCCCCCTCCGAGAGGGAACCGTCCGGCGTTTCGTTTCCGCGGATTCACCGCACTTTTTCCCGGAGTTTCCATCACCCCTAGGAAAGCCACAACAACTACTTGCATGATAGTCATGTAGTAACCTTGGTTTTGAACTTGAATATTTAATAAAAGCTTGCCATTATCAGCCTGCCTGTTTGCTACTACTGTCATTGTTTCGGTTATGCTCGTGGATTCTTGTTCACTTTCATGCTATGTTCTGATGCATCTTGTTATCTTATACTACTTGCTAGTATAATTGTAACATGTTATTCTTGATAGTAGTAGTGCACGCTGGTAGTAGTGGTGTTCTTTCTGGTGCATGTTTACCGTCTGTTATCATGTACCGTTGCTATGCATGTTACTTTGCATCCAGTTGGTTATATGCTCACTTGGTAGTATTCTTGTTATGTTCTTGCATGATATTTATGATGCCAGTAGTCAAGTTATGCTCATGGGTAATGTTGTGCTCGTTAGTATGCCATGCTCATTTGGATATATGCTTCATTGTGGTTATGCTTGATGATTATGTTGCACCTCCATGCTTATGTTGATATCATGCTCATGCATCGTAGTTGCATCATATTTTTTATGGCTCAGCTTATTGCATTCAAGTTTAACCAGATAATAACGAACTTGAACAACTATTGGCTGAGTCATGGTGCCACTGAAATGAGCTGACTAGTGCAACCACATTTGCCTTTATGGGAAGGACCTAACTGGGTCTATTGTCATGCCTCTCGCCGGTGCCTCCAATGAGGGAAGGTTATGGGCATGCCCTACCCTTGTGTGCCCATTGTTGTTGTTATGCTACCTTGTCCCTGTTTGGGACCATTTATTTTGCCACAATGATGGTCGTTCATGCCTTTGGTAGGCACGGGGCCACCCATGACTTAGCCCAAAGGGGAGTTGGTCGGAGTGGCCGGGAGAGTGTCATGGTAGTAGACCGGTTCTGTTGGAACGCTGTTGGTCCACATGTATGGGAGTGCGAGGCCATGGGTTCCATGATGTGGGTACAATGTGTTAACCTTTGCAGAGTGTGTGTTTAAATCTATTGATAGCCGCGCCCACGGATATGGGCCCAGTGTGTTGTCAGTCACACTATGAGCCAACAATAATAATGACCTGCTTAATAACAACCCTGATTCGATGATGAGAAATAGAATGGTCGTGATCAAGAGAGGATCACGAAGGTATCGTGGATACCGAAGTTGGTTGATATTTATGTGATCGCGAGATCATCACGATGGTACCATGGATACTAATGTTAGTAAGTTTATGCATGTGTTGGTTATCAGGTAACCCGAGCAGAGTAAGTTGGTGCATGATATTGTTAACCTGTTGCATGAAGTATCATCATGTTCATATGCTTATGCCATGTTAAAGTTGTATCATATCCATGTTGTTCTGCTAGTATCATGTTCATGATTGATTTTAACTTGCTAATGCCATGCTGTTGTTTGTCTTGACTGCTTTTGGTTTATTTTGAGCTTGCAAGTACATTCAATGTACCGACCTGGCGTCTCATGCCAGTTTGCAGGTCATGCCTGGATTGCTTGCTTGTTTGGTGTGGTTCCTGTGTTTGTGAGCTAGGATAAACGTGCCTGCCAGAGTCCTTGCGGATTGGAGTCCATCATCGTGGTTCATTGTTCCGTCGGTAATAGTTCTTCCGCTGCCAATAGTTCTTCCGCTGCCAGTAGAGGTTCTGCTGCCTCGAGTTGTTATGCTGCTTGCATAGAGCAACAGTGCTTGGAGTAGTGTCGCCATGTCGATATTATGCATTGTAATATTGGAGACCTTGTATTCGTATTCACCTTGTAATAGAAAGTTGGTTTGTTCTATTCTAAGCCGTGCCATATTCCAGAAGACTTCATCTCGATCTCTGGGCTGGAATATGGGGCGTTCCGGTTTCTCTGAGCCGGGGTGCCACAACTATCTAGAGTTTTACTAGCATAATGGATAACATCTAGTTTCTTATCAACTCTTTGTCCTAGAACATCACCAATAGCATAATCACTAGCATCACACATAATCTCAAAAGGCAAGTTCCAATAAGGTGGTTGAACAACAGGAGCAGTAATTAAGGCTTTCTTTAGTGTTTCAAAGGCTTCCAAGCAATCATCATCAAACACAAAGGGAAAATCCTTTTGCAAAAGATTCGTAAGAGGACTAGAAATTTAGAAAAGTATTTAATAAACATCATATAGAAACCAACATTACCAAAGAAACTATGAATACCTTTGATATCTTTAGGACATGGCATTTTCTCAATTGCATCAACCTTGGTCTAGTCCACTTCAATGCCTCTTTCAGAAATTTTATGGCCCAAAACAATACCTTCGTTAACTATAAAGTGGCACTTCTCCCAATCCAAGACAAGATTTGTTTGTTCACATCTCTGCAAAATTCGATCAAGATTGCTTAAACAATCATCAAAAGACTTCCCATGAAAACCTCAACAATCTTTTCACAAAAAATCAGAAAATATAGCAGTCATACATCTTTGAAAGGTAGCAGGTGCATTACATAAACGAAAAGGCATATGTCTATAAGAATAAGTCCCAAAAGGACAAGTAAAAGTGGTCTTTTTTGATCCGGTTGCGAAACAGGTATTTGTGAAAAAACAGAATATCCATCAAGAAAGCAAAAATGTGTGTGCTTAGATAATATTTCTAACATTTGATCAATAAAAGGCCGAGGGTAATGATCATTTCTAGTTGTTTTGTTTAATTTTGTATAATCAGTTACCATCGTATAGCCTGTGAATATTCTTTGTGGAATGAGCTCATTCTTATCATTAGGAACAACGGTAATTCCTCCCTTCTTAGGGACAATATGAACATGACTTATCCATCTACTATCAGCTATAGGATAGATTATACCTGCTTCCAGAAGTTTCAATCTTTCCGTTCTTACCACTTCTTTCATCTTCGGATTTAATCAATGTTGGTGATCAACAACGGGTTTAGCATCAGGTTCCATATTAATCTTGTGCTGACATAGAGTGGGACAAATGCGCTTAAGATCATCCAGAGTGTATCCAATAACAACTTTGTGCTTCCTTAGAACTTTCAATAATCTTTATTCTACATGTTCTGAAAGGTTAGCACTAATAATAACATGATATAAGTTTTTCTCATCAAGATAAGCATATTTCAAAGTGCCTGGCAATTGTTTTAATTCAAACACAGGATCACCTTTAGGTAGAGGAGGACCCCCCTAGAGTTTCAATAGGCAAATTGTGTTTAAGGAGACGTTGTTGTTTGAAAAAGATTCTATCTATTTCATTTCTTTCACGCATAAGCAAATAATTTTCATGGTCTAGCAAGTATTGTTCGAAAGGATCAGTAGGAGGTACAACAATAGAAGCAAGACCAATAATTTCATCCTTACTAGGCAAATCTTTCTTATGAGGTTGTCCACTAAACTTGGAAAAATTAAATTCATGAGATTCATCACCAAAGTTAACACCAAAAGTTTGTTTCTTACAATCTATTCAGGCATTGATGGTGTTCATGAAAGGTCTAACAAAGATAATGGGACAAAAGTCATCTTGTGGGGAACCAAGAACAAGAAAATCAGTAGGGTATTTTATTTTCCCACACAAGACTTCAACATCTCTAAGAATCCCAATTGGTGATATAGTATCTCTATTGGAAAGTTTAATAGTGACATCTATGTCTTCTATTTTAGCAGATGCTATTTCATTCTTAATTTCTTCATATAAGGAAAAAGGAATAGCACTCACACTGGCACCTAGGTCACATAACACATGATAACAGTGATCTCCTATCTTAACTGAGACAACATGCATGCCATCAACTGGTCAATGATTATTCCTTTCTTCAGTTTTGGCAATTCTAGAAGCTTCATCACAGAAGTAAATAACATGCCCATCAATATTATATACTAAGAGATCTTTAATCCTAGCTACACTAGGTTCAGCTCTGATTTGTTCAGCTGGTTTGGGTGCTCTAACATAATTTTTTTAACCACAGTTGGAGCTTCAGCATGTTCCTTCATCCTAACAGGGAAAGGTGGTTTTTCAATATAAGCAGTGGGAACAATTGGATCAACATGGTAAATTATAGTTTCTTATTTAGCTTTTACTGGCTCTTTAGCTTCTTCTTTAATAGGTGGGTGATATTTAAACAATTTCTCCTTAGGGAGAGCAACATGAGTAGGAAGTATTCACAAAAGGAAGCTACCATCTCAGAGTCAAGTCCATATTTAGTGCTAAACTTTTGTAATGCATCGGTATTCATAAAAGATTTAACACAATCAAACTTAGGTTCGATAACTGACTCTTTACCTTCTTCGAATTCCCAATCTTCAGAGTTGTGTTTAATTCTTTCTAAAAGATCCCACCGGAATTCAATAGTCTTCGTCATAAAAGAACCAGTACAAGAAGTATCGAGCATAGATTGATCATTACGAGAAAGTCGAGCATAAAAATTCTGAATAATAATATCTCTTGAGAGCTCATGATTGGGGCATCAATATAACATAGACTTAAGCCTCCCCCAAGCTAGAGCGATACTTTCTCCTTCACGAGGCTAAAATTATATATATAATTCCGATCACGATGAACTAGATGCATAGGATTTTTTTTTGATGAAATTCCAATTTCAACCGATTCCAGTTCCGAGATCCAATATCATCGCATAGCCTATACCATGTCAATGATTTTCCCTTCAAAAACAAAGGGAAACCTTCTTCTTAGCTTCATCTCCAGGCAAACCTGCAAGCTTAAACAATCCACAAATTTCATCCACATATATCAAGCGCATATCAGGATGTTCGGTTCAATCTCCTCCATAAGGATTAGCTAGCAGTTGTTCTACCATACCCAAAGGAATTTCATATTCAATATTTTTAAGTAGGTGTAGTAGGTTGAGGGGAAACTAATTATGGTTCCGGTCGAGGTGAAGATACCCCAAACAAACCCCTCGAAGGATTGTTTTCTGTAGTAGCAAGTGACAATAAATTTCAGCATGTAGTAATAATGTTTCCTTACCAATTTCCACTTACCAAGAGCGCCTCACTCCCCGACGACGGCGCCAGAAAATAGAATTTTGAATTGTAGCCTTTTCAATAAGTAAGAGTGTCGAACCCAACGAGGAGCAGAAGGAAATGACAAGTGGTTTTCACCAAGGTAATGTCTGCAAGTGCTAAATTTGTAAGTAGCGGAGTAGTTTGATAGCAAGATATTTTGTAATGAGCAAGTAACGATAGTAGTAACAAAAGTGCAGCAAGGTAGCCCAATCCTTTTGAGGCAAAGGACATGCAAAAACGGTCTCTTATGATAAGAAAAGTGTTCTTGAGGGTACACGGGAATTTCATCTAGGTACTTTCATCATGTTGGCTTAATTCGTGTTTGCTACTTTGATAATTTGATATGTGGGTGGACCGGTGCTTAGGTGCTATTCTTACTTGAACAAAACTCCTAATTATGATTAACCCTCTCGCAAGCATCCGCAACTACGAGAAAAGTATTAAGAATAAATTCTAAGGATAGCATTAAACTTTTGGATCCAATCGGCCCCTTACGAAATAGCGCATAAACTGGGGTTTAAGCTTCTGTCACTCCACAATGCATTCCCTTAGGCCCAAATATGGTGAAGTGTCATGTAGTCGACGTTCACATGACACCACTAAGGGAATCACAACATACATATCACCAAAATATCGAACACATATTAAGTTCACGTGATTACTTGCAAGATGATTTCTTCCGTGACCTCAAGAACAAAAGTAACTACTCACAATCGATAATCATGCTCAAGATCAAAGGGGTATTAAATAGCATAATGGATCTGAACATATATCTTCCACCAAATGAACCATATAGTAATCAACTACAAGATGTAATAAACACTACTAGTCACCCACAAGCACCAATCTATAGTTCCGGTACAAAGATTGAACACAAGAGATGAACTAGGGTTTGAGAGGAGTTGGTGATGTTGAAGATGTTGATGAAGATATCCCTCCTCAAGATGGGAGAGTTGTTGGTGATGATGATGATGTTTTCCCCCTCCGGGAGGGAAGTTTCCCCGGTAGAATAGCTCCGCCGGAGGGCAGAAGTGCTCCTACCCAAGTTCCGCCTCGAGACGGCGGCACTTCGTCCCGAAAGTCCTCCTCCCAATTATTTTAGGTCAAAATGACTTATATACCAGAAAACAGGCACCGGAGGTGGGCCGAGGGGCAGCACCCACCAGAGCGCGCCTGGGCGTCCTGGTGCGCCCAGGTGGGTTGTGCCCACCTGGTGGCCCCCTCTGGTACTTATTTGATCCTATATTTATTAAATATTGCATAAAAAATCTTCATGAAGTTTCAGCTCATTTGGAGTTGTGCAGAATAGGTAGCTTGACATAGCTTTTTCAGGTCTAGATTTCCACCTGTCACAATTCTCCCCCTTTTTGTATACCTTGCATATTATGAGAAAAGGCATTAGAATGACTCCAAAAGAATTATTATACAATAAAAAAATAATAGTAGGAAAACATGATGCAAAATGGACGTATCAGTCACTGACATCAAAAACTCTTCTATGCGTGTTAGTGGTGAGATAACCTTGATGCCACCTAGTACTGGGCAGGGAGTTCTGGAGTATTGCCACATCTAGTATAGAAGATGTTTTTCGAAGGACTGAGGTACAAAATTTCCAAGGTTTTCTTGGTTATGTGTTGACGAATGGATACAATTGGAGTGTAGGACTTGTTAGTTGTGTGAGATATTTGTGCCTCCCTGTATCCCCAACACCAGATTGCATAACAAGAAAGTTTTAGGAGTTCTTAGGTAGGAATTCAAGTAGCTCTAGGATATCTTTCCGACGGATACTTGGTATGAGATTGGGGAATCTCTAACATGTATTTGTTCCACTTGTTACCTTGCTATTTTTTTTCATCAATCTCCTTCAAAGTGGCTTCTCAATCAGTTGACGTATCATTAAGCTAATGGAATTCATTCGTTCATTTCTCTGTTTAGATGATACTTGTGATGACTTTATGTTGCAACATGTCAAGCCTTTGATTCAGCTTATCTATCCTTTCAATTGAGATTCTAACGGTTGTCATCTTCTTCAGGATGGCTCCCGCAACTCGCAATAACCCGGATCGGGGCAAAGGAAGTGAGCAAGAATGCCCACCCTCCCCACCTCCACCTCCGGAGGCATGGCAGGCTGTGATGGCAGCAACCACCGCCAATACTCAGATGATTCTATAGATGATGTCAGGACCCCGACTCAATGCCACATCGATCTAGCATGTAACACCTCATATCACTTTGCGGCCTCACGCACGGTATTCCCCCGGGTGTTGCCTTACCTTTGCCTGGGACCGTTTGCGCCTTTTGGCACACGTATATGATAGTGTCGCTAGCATCCATATGATAAGGAGCCCGGGCTGACATGGCTAGTCGTAAACCCAAAGTGGCACGGACTTACATGGACAGGCATCCATGACCCAGCATCGAACGTGTCGGTCATCAGCGAGTGAATCCGGGCTGTAGCACTGGGCTAGCAGGACTCCGGTAAACCGGGCTGTAGCGGGCTAACAGGACTACGGTATTCATCGAGTGACTTTTCCCCAAAGGGACAGACACAGGAACGAACAAGGACACATGCCGGCCAGCCTAAGTGTTCCGGAGCAGTAGCAAGCTACCATGGCTCAGTGGAAGCACTAGGAGACATTTCCGGGTAAGAGAGGCTACTAAGGATAAACAACTAGATAGTCAGATCCCACACATACCAAGCATTTCAATCATACACACAATATGCTCGATATGTGCAAATACAACAAGGCATCACAACATGACTCTACAACACAAGTACTTTATTTAAAGCCTCAGGGAGCCATACATAGCATACACACAAGTACGGGTCACATGACCCACATTCAAGTCATACAAGCATACAAGGCAACAGCGGAAGTAACTTGTCTGAGTACAGACAACTAGTAAAATAAAAGAGGCTTGGGTAAGCCTAGCTATACTACATGGTCCTTCACAAGCTCAGGATAACCACCTGGGTTTCAGTCTACTCATCGATGTCAATGTCTACGAAGAACCCTTCAGAAGGGGTTGTAGGGTCTTCTGTAAAACGTAAATTAAAGCAACATGAGTACAAAGGTACTCAGCAAGACTTAAATCAGATCCTACATACATGCACATTATAAAGAAGGGTTGGTGGGGTTATTGCAGCAAGCCAGCTTTGACTCTTGGCTAAGCTATCCTATGAGACTCCAACTTGAAATGGTTTTGCGCACTCGAGTCCACTACTCACCACTTCAATACACTACCAAGGATCCACCTCTGTCTTCCTACGGAAGAGCCATCCTAGGCACTCACGCTTATCTTGAGGCTTTTAGTAGTTTCCATTTACTTGTCTTTGAACTGTATAGGCAACCAAGTAGTCCTTTACCGCGGACGCGGCTATTCGAATAGATGATGTTAACCCTGCAGGGGTGTACTTCTTCATACACGCTCTCACCACTTACCGCCATTTACACGACATGTACTCGGCAACCTTCAAGCAGAAGCCCAACGAAGGTGTCGGCCACGACCTACCAAAACACCTAAGTCTCTAGTCCAGGTTTATCGCCTATTCAGGTTCCATCCGAAGGGAGTCTGGCCGAGGTTTCCACATACGGCCCCGAACGATGTGAACAGGGTTCCGAGACACCTAACGGGTGCCCGGTGTACCCGGCCACGTACCTACCGCATCACAGCCCACCCCGCGGTCAGCGCTGTCCACGGCCTCCAGTAGGCTACAAACACCAGAAACTACTTGCGACTCCTGGGCAGAGGACTATGGTGAATAAGAAGCCGAGAGGGTCCATTGGTTTCGGGCCCAATGCATGGTAGTAGCTGATTCTTAAATCACACATACAGATCTCAGTGCTTAAGGACGGCTTCAATGAAACTGTTGGGGTACGTAGTAATTTCAAAAAAAAATTCTTACGCACATGCAAGATTATGGTGATGCATAACAACGAGAGGGGAGAGTGTTGTCCATGTACCCTCGTAGACCGTAAGCGGAAGCATTATGACAACGCGCTCGATGTAGTCGTACGTCTTCATGATCCGACCGATCCAAGTACCGAATGTATGGCACCTCCGAGTTCAGCACACGTTCAGCTCGATGACGATCCCCGGACACCGATCCAGCAAAGTGTCGAGGATGAGTTCCGTCAGCACGACGGCGTGGTGACGATGATGATGTTCTACCGGCGCAGGGCTTCGCCTAAACTCCGCGACGATATGACCGAGGTGGAATATGGTGGATGGGGGCACCGCACACGGCTAAGGAACGATCTTGAAGATTAACTTGTGTGTTCTAGGGTGCCCCCCTGCCCCCGTATATAAAGGAGGGAGGGGGGAGGTGCGGCCGGACCCTATGGGTGCGCCTGGAGGAGTCCTACTCCCAGCGGGAGTAGGACTCCCCCCTCTTGCCTTGGTGGAGAAGGAAGGGGGGAGGGGAAAGAGGAAAGGGGGCCGCCGCCCCCCTTCCTTGTCCTATTCGGACTAGGGGGGAGGGGGTGCGCGGCCTGCCCTCCTCTTCTCCCTCATGGCCCACTAAGGCCCATTAACCCCCGGGAGGGTTCCGGTAACCCCTCGTTGTTTCGGTAAAATCCCGATTTCACCTGGAACCATTTCGATGTCCAAATATAGGCTTCCAATATATCAATCTTTATGTCTCGACCATTTCGAGACTCCTCGTCATGTCCGTGATCACATCCGGGACTCCGAGCAAACTTCGGTACATCAAAACTTATAAACTCATAATAAAACTATCATCGTAACGTTAAGCGTGCGAACCCTACGGGTTCGAGAACTATGTAGACATGATCTAGATATATTCTCGGTCAATAACAAATAGCGGAACCTGGATGCTCATATTGGCTCCTACATATTCTACGAAGATCTTTATCGGTCAAACCACATAACAACATATGTTGTTCCCTTTGTCATCGGTATGTTACTTGCTCGAGATTCGATCGTCGGTATCCAATACCTAGTTCAATCTCATTACCGGCAAGTCTCTTTACTCGTTATGTAATGCATCATTCCATAACTAACTCATTAGCTACATTGCTTGCAAGGCTTATAGTGATGTGCATTACCGAGAGGGCCCAGAGATACCTCTCCGACAAATGGAGTGACAAAACCTAATCTCAAAATACGCCAACCCAACATGTACCTTTGGAGACACCTGTAGTGCTCCTTTATAATCACCCAGTTACGTTATGACGTTTGGTAGCACCCAAAGTGTTCCTCCAGTAAACGGGAGTTGCATAATCTCATAGTTACAGGAACATGTATAAGTCATGAAGAAAGCAATAGCAATATACTAAACGATCAAGTGCTAGGCTAACGGAATGGGTCATGTCAATAACATCATTCTCCTAATGATGTGATCCCATTAATCAAATGAAAACACATGTCTATGGTTAGGAAACATAACCATCTTTGATCAATGAGATTTTCAAGTAGAGGCATACTAGTGACGTTTATATTTGTCTATGTATTCACACATGTATCATGTTTCCGGTTAATACAATTCTAGCATGAATAATAAACATTTATCATGATATGAAGAAATAAATAATAACTTTATTATTGCCTCTAGGTCATATTTCCTTCAGTCTCCCACTTGCGCTAGAGTCAATAATCTAGATTACACAGTAATGATTCTAACACCCATGGAGTCTTGGTGCTGATCATGTTTTTCTCGTGCAAGAGGCTTAGTCAACGGGTCTGCAACATTCAGATCCGTATGTATCTTGCAAATCTCTATGTCTCCCACCTGGACTTTGTCCCGGATGGAATTGAAGCGTCACTTAATGTGCTTGGTCCTCTTGTGAAATCTGGATTCCTTTGCCAAGGCAATTGCACCAGTATTGTCACAGAAGATCTTCATTGGTCCTGATGCACTAGGTATGAAACCTAGATCGGAAATGAACTCCTTCATCCAGACTCCTTCATTTGCTGCTTCCGAAGCAGCTATGTACTCCACTCCACATGTAGATCCCGCCACGACGCTTTGTTTAGAACTGCACCAACTTACAGCTCCACCGTTTAATAAAAACACGTATCCGGTTTGCGATTTAGAATCGTCCGGATCAGTGTCAAAGCTTGCAATGACGTAACCATTTACGACTAGCTCTTTGTCACCTCCATATACGAGAAACATATCCTTAGTCCTTTTCAGGTATTTCAGGATGTTCCTGACCGCTGTTCAGTGATCCACTCCTAGATTACTTTGGTACCTTCCTGCCAAACTTATTGCTAAGCATATGTCAGGTCTGGTACACAGCATTGCATACATGATAGAGCCTATGGCTGAAGCATAGGGAACATCTTTCATTTTCTCTCTATCTTCTGGTGTGGTCGGGCATTGAGTCTGACTCAATTTCACACCTTGTAATACAGGCAAGAACCCTTTCTTTGCTTGATCCATTTTGAACTTTTTCAAAACTTTATCAAGGTATGTGCTTTGTGAAAGTCCAATCAAGCGTCTTGATCTATCTCTATAGATCTTGATGCCCAATATGTAAGCAGCTTCACCGAGCTCTTTCATTGAAAAACTTTTATTCAAGTATCATTTTATGCTATCCAGAAATTCTATATCATTTCCAATTAATAATATGTCATCTACATATAATATCAGAAATGCTACAGAGCTCCCACTCACTTTCTTGTAAATACAGGCTTCTCCAAAAGTCTGTATAAAACCATATGCTTTGATCACACTATCAAAGCGTTTATTCCAACTCCGAGATGCTTGCACCAGTCCACAAATGGATCGCTGGAGCTTGCACACTTTGTTAGCACCTTTTGGATCAACAAAACCTTCTGGTTGCATCATATACAACTCTTGTTCCAGAAATCCATTCAAGAATGCAGTTTTGACATCCATTTGCCAAATTTCATAATCATAAAATGCAGCAATTGCTAACATGATTCGGACAGACTTAAGCATCGCTACGTGTGAGAAAGTCTCATCGTAGTCAACCCCTTGAACTTGTCAGAAACTTTTCGCAACAAGTCAAGCTTTATAGACAGTTACATTACCATCAGCGTCAGTCTTCTTCTTAAAGATCCATTTATTCTCAATGGCTTGCCAATCATCGGGCAAGTCAACCAAAGTCCATACTTTGTTATCATACATGGATCCCATCTCAGATTTCATGGCCTCTAGCCATTTTGCGGAATCTGGGGTCATCATCGCTTCCTCATAGTTTGTAGGTTCATCATGGTCAAGTAACATGACTTCCAGAATAGGATTACCGTACCACTCTGGTGCGGATCTTACTCTGGTAGACCTACGAGGTTCAGTAGAAACTTGATCCGAAGTTTCATGATCAATATCATTAGCTTCCTCACTAATTGGTGTAGTTGTCACAGGAACCGGTTCTTGTGATGAACTACTTTCCAATAAGGGAGCAGGTACAGTTACCTCATCAAGTTCTACTTTCCTCCCACTCACTTCTTTCGAGAGAAACTCCTTCTCTAGAAAGGATCCGAATTTAGCAACGAAAATCTTGCCCTCAGATCTGTGATAGAAGGTGTACCCAACAGTCTCTTTTGGGTATCCTATGAAGACACATTTCTTCGATTTCGGTTTGAGCTTATCTGGTTGAAGTTTCTTCACATAAGCATCGCAGCCCCAAACTTTAAGAAACGACAACTTTGGTTTCCTGCCAAACCATAGTTCATGAGGTGTCGTCTCAAGGGATTCTGATGGTGCCCTATTTAACGTGAATGCGGCCGTCTCTAAAGCATAACCCCAAAATGATAGGGGTAAATCAGTAAGAGACATCATAGATCACACCATATCTAGTAAAGTACGATTACGACGTTCGGACACACCATTTCGTTGTGGTGTTCCGGGTGGCGTGAGTTGCGAAACTATTCCGCATTGTTTCAAATGTAAACCAAACTCGTAACTCAAATATTCTCCTCCACGATCAGATCGTAGAAATTTTATTTTTCTTCTTACGATGATTTTCCACTTCACTCTGAAATTCTTTGAACTTTTCAAATGTTTCATACTTGTGTTTCATTAAGTACATATACCCATATCTGCTCAAATCACCTGTGAAGGTGAGAAAATAACGATACCCGCCGCGAGCCTCAACATTCATTGGACCACAAACATCAGTATGTATGATTTCCAACAAATCAGTTGCTCGCTCCATAGTTCCAGAGAACGGTGTTTTAGTCATCTTGCCCATGAGGCACGGTTCGCAAGTACCAAGTGATTCATAATCAAGTGATTCCAAAAGCCCATCAGTATGGAGTTTCTTCATGCGCTTTACATCGATATGACCTAAACGGTAGTGCCACAAATAAGTTGCACTATCATTATCAACTCTGCATCTTTTGGTTTCAACACTATGAATATGTGTATCACTACTATCGAGATTCAATAAAAATAGACCACTCTTCAAGGGTGCATGACCATAAAAGATATTACTCATATAAATAGAACAACCATTATTCTCTGATTTAAATGAATAACCGTCTCGCATCAAACAAGATCCAGATATAATGTTCATGCTCAACGCTGGCACCAAATAACAATTATTTTAGGTCTAAAACTAATCCCGATGGTAGATGTAGAGGTAGCGTGCCGACCGCGATCACATCGACTTTGGAACCATTTCCTACGCGCATCGTCACCTTGTCGTTAGCCAATCTTCGCTTAATCCGTAGTCCCTATTTCGAGTTGCAAATATTAGCAATAGAACCAATATCGAATACCCAGGTACTACTGCGAGCATTAGTAAGGTACACATCAATAACATGTATATCACATATACCTTTGTTCACTTTGCCATCCTTCTTATCCGCCAAATACTTGGGGCAGTTCCGCTTCGGTGTCGATCGCTTGCAGAGAAGCACTCGATCTCAAGCTTAGGTCCAAACTTGGGTTTCTTCTCTTGAGCAGCAACTTGGTTGTTGTTCTTCTTGAAGTTCCCCTTCTTCTTCCCTTTGCCCTTTTTCTTGAAACTGGTGGTCTTGTTGACCATCAACACTTGATGCTCCTTCTTGATTTCTACCTCCATGCTTTTAGCATTGCAAAGAGCTCGGAATAGTCTTGTCCATCCCCGCATATTATAGTTCATCATGAAGCTCTTGTAGCTTGGTGGCGTGATTGAAGAATTCTATCAATGACACTATCATCAGGAAGATTAACTCCCAGTTGAATCAAGTGATTATTATACCCAAACATTTTGAGTATGTGTTCACTGACAGAACTATTCTCCTCCATCTTGCAGCTACAAAACTTATTGGAGACTTCATATCTCTCAATCCGGGCATTTGCTTGAAATATTAACTTCAACTCCTGGAACATCTCATATGCTCCATGACGTTCAAAACGTCGTTCAAGACCCGGTTCTAAGCCGTAAAGCATGGCACACTAAACTATCGAGTAGTCATCAGCTTTGCTCTGCCAGACGTTCTTAACGTCGTCAGTTGCATCAGCAGCAGGCCTGGCACCCAGCGGTGCTTCCAGGACGTAATTCTTCTGTGCAGCAATGAGGATAATCCTCAGGTTACGGACCCAGTCCATGTAATTGCTACGATCATCTTTCAACTTTGCTTTCTCAAGGAACGCATTAAAATTCAACGGAACAACAGCACAAGCCATCTATCTACAACAAACATAAACAAGCAAAATACTATCAGGTACTAAGTTCATGATAAATTTAAGTTCAATTAATCATATTACTAAAGAACTCCCACTTAGATAGATATCCCTCTAATCCTCTAAGTGATTACGTGATCCATATCAACTACACCATGTCCGATCGTCACGTGAGATGGAGTAGTTTCAACGGTGAACATCAATATGTTGATCATATCTACTATACGATTCATGCTCGACCTTTCGGTCTCCGTGTTCCGAGGCCATATCTGTTATATGCTAGGCTCGTCAAGTTTAACCTGAGTATTCCGCGTGTGCAACTGTTTTGCACCCGTTGTATTTGAACATAGAGCCTATCACACCCAATCATCATGTGGTGTCTCAGCACGAAGAACTTTCGCAACGGTGCATACTCAGGGAGAACACTTCTTGATAATTTTAGTGAGAGATCATCTTAAAATGCTACCGTCAATCAAAGCAAGATAAGATGCATAAATGATAAACATCATATGCAATCAATATAAGTGATATGAAATGGCCATCATCATCTTGTGCTTGTGATCTCCGTCTTCAAAGCACCGTCGTGATCACCATCGAAACCGGCGCGACACCTTGATCTCCATCGTAGCATCGCTGTCGTTACGCCATCTATTGCTTCTACGACTATCGCTACCGCTTAGTGATAAAGTAGAGCAATTACAGGGCGTTTGCATTTCATACAATAAAGCGACAACCATATGGCATCATCTCATACAATAAAATATAGCATCACGTCTTGACCATATCACATCACAACATGCCCTGCAAAAACAAGTTAGACGTCCCCTACTTTGTTGTTGCAAATTTTACGTGGCTGCTACGGGCTGAGCAAGAATCGTTCTTACCTACGCATCAAAACCACAACGATAGTTCGTCAAGTTAGTGCTATTTTAACCTTCGCAAGGACCGGGCGTAGCCACACACGATTCAGCTAAAGTGAGAGAGACAGACACCCGCCAGTCACCTTTAAGCACGAGTGCTCGTAACGGTGAAACCAGTCTTGCGTAAGCGTACGCGTAATGTCGGTCCGGGCTGCTTTATCTCACAATACCGCTGAGCCAAAGTATGACATGCTGGTAAGCAGTATGACTTGTATCGCCCACAACTCACTTGTGTTCTACTCGTGCATATGACATCTACGCGTAAAACCAGGCTCTGATACCACTTTTGGGGAACGTAGTAATTTCAAAAAAATTCTTACACACACGCAAGATCATGGTGATGCATAGCAACGAGAGGGGAGAGTGTTGTCCACGTACCCTCGTAGACCGTAAGCGGAAGCATTATGACAACGCGGTCGATGTAGTCGTACGTCTTCATGAACCGACCGATCCAAGTACCGAACATACGGCACCTCCGAGTTCAGCACACGTTCAGCTCAATGACGATCCCCGGACTCCGATCCAGCAAAGTGTCGGGGATGAGTTCCGTCAGCACGATGGTGTGGTGACGATGATGATGTTGTACCGGCCCAGGGCTTAGCCTAAACTCCGCGACGATATGATCGAGGTGGAATATGGTGGAGGGGGGCACCGCACACGGCTAAGGAACGATCTTGAAGATCAACTTGTGTGTTCTAGGGTGCCCCCTGCCCCCGTATATAAAGGAGGGAGGGGGAGGTGCGGCCGGCCCCCTAGGGGTGCGCCTGGAGGAGTCCTACTCCCACCGGGAGTAGGACTCCCCCCTCTTGCCTTGGTGGAGAAGGAAAGGGGAGGGAAAGAGGAAGGGCGCCCCCTTCCTTGTCCTATTAGGACTAGGGGAGGGAGGCAGGCCTGCCCTGGTCGGCCCTCCTCTTCTCCCTCATGGCCCACTAAGGCCCATTAACCCCCGGGAGGGTTCCGGTAACCCTCCAGTGTTCCGGTAAAATCCCGATTTCACCCGGAACCATTCCGATGTCCAAATATAGGCTTCCAATATATCATTCTTTATGTCTCGACCATTTCGAGACTCCTCGTCATGTCCGTGAACACATCCGGGACTCCGAACAAACTTCGGTACATCAAAATTTATAAACTCATAATGAAACTGTCATCGTAACGTTAAGCGTGCGGACCCTACGGGTTCGAGAACTATGTAGACATGACCTAGAGCTATTCTCGGTCACTAGCCAATAGCGGAACATGGATGCTCATATTGGCTCCTACATATTCTACGAAGATCTTTATCGGTCAAACCGCATAACAACATACGTTGTTCCCTTTGTCATCGGTATGTTACTTGCCCGAGATTCGATCGTCGGTTTCCAATACCTAGTTCAATATCGTTACCAGCAAGTCTCTTTGCTCGTTACGTAATGCATCATTCCGTAACTAACTCATTAGCTACACTGCTTGCAAGGCTTATAGTGATGTGTATTACCGAGAGGGCCAAGAGATACCTCTCCGACAAACGGAGTGACAAAACCTAATCTCGAAATAAGCCAACCCAACATGTACCTTTGGAGACACCTGTAGTGCTCCTTTATAATCACCCAGTTACGTCGCGATGTTTGGTAGCACCCAAAGTGTTCCTCCAGTAAACGGGAGTTGCATAATCTCATAGTTACAGGAACATGTATATGTCATGAAGAAAGCAATAGCAATATACTAAACGATCAAGTGCTAGGCTAACGGAATGGGTCATGTCAATCACATCATTCTTCTAATGATGTGATCCCGTTAATCAAATGACAACACATGTCTATGGTTAGGAAACATAACCATCTTTGATCAATGAGCTAGTCAAGTAGAGGCATACTAGTGACGTTTATGTTTCTCTATGTATTCACACATGTATCATGTTTCCGGTTAATACAATTCTAGCATGAATAATAAACATTTATCATGATATGAGGAAATAAATAATAACTTTATTATTGCCTCTAGGGCATATTTCTTTCAGAACCAACCCACCATGTACTCCTGCATGGCCTCTCATCGATACCTTTACCAAATAGTGTTCAACACATTACTCTCATACCCACATGATCATTTCACTCTAGCCCATCACCCAGATGAACCAGACCTGACACGACTCTAAGCAAAGCAGGCATAGCAAGGTAGGAACAACACATTCATATGGCTCAATGAACTCCTACACATGCTAGTGGGTTTCATCTAGTTATTGTGGCAATGACAGGTCATGTAGAGGAAATGGGTTCAACTACCGTAGCACACAGCAGTTTGAATCGCGTTGTCTTAATGCAGTAAAAGAGAGCAAAAGCGAGAACATGGGATTGTATCGATATGATCAAATGGTTGGTTGCTTGCCTGATGGGTCGGTGCACTGGTATTGTTTTTCGTTGGGGTAATCACGATACTCCTCGGAGGCAGGACCTGCTGTAGAGATCACCGATACACAACATCACCAAACAATATGCAACAATAAGATGCATGCATGAGACAAGGCAAAATGAGTGTACTGGGCTAATGCAACTAAGACCATATGGGTTTGAACTATTTTGAACCAAAGATTCAAGTTTCAAACTCATAAGTGGCCCTTTTAAGTGCTTTATCTTGTTCTGTACTAAACAGCAGGTTGGCTTGATTAAACATGCATGAAACCGGTACAGATGGATAGATTGGATTTTTTGATCATTTTTCATATATAACACTTTGCATTTGGAGCTACAGATTAATTTCTATGATTTTTTGAAGTTTGTGATATTTTTTGGAATTTCCTGTGTAATAATATTTCCAGTAAATAACTTATCATACAAGATTACGTCAGATAGCGTCGCTGGTCAACGGAGCTGGTCCAGGTCAAACTGACCAGTGGGTCCGATGTGTCAGTAGTTATTTAAACTAACTAAATTTAGTTAGTGCTAATCTAAGTTAATTAGCAGAACGGGCCCCACTTGTCATAGACTCAGGGGAGTCAACCTGGGCCCACCCAGTCAAGTCAACGGGGTCAAACCCGCCAGCGTTTAGCCGCCGGTGAGGCTTGACGCGGTGGTGCAAGTGCATTTTCGTGCTCCCGCGTCCAAAAGGGCGGCAGAGGGCATCCACGGGACGCGGGGAGCGAGCCGCATCGTTTGGTGGTAGTGGTGGAGCTCGGGGTGGCCGGGAGCATCGCCGGCGATGACCTTGGCGGTCACCAGAGTTCGGGTGAGTTCGAACACGAGGCTACGGGGCATGGCGTAGTGCGTGGAGTGGCGCATTGGGCACCTGCGAGTGCGGTGAGTGTGTTGGACACGGTGGTGTGGCCGGTGGGTGGCCGGAGTCACATCGGCGACGAGCTCGGCAGCGGTGCGTGCGGTGAAGCTTTGTGTGCTTGTTGTGGTGCATGAGAGCGAGAAAGGGAAGGGGGAGGAGGTAGCTGGGGTCATGGTGGTCTCGAGGGAGCAGACGGCGCGGTTGGGGACGAGCTGGTGTGGCGGCGACGGCGAAAGGGATCCCCGGCGGTGGCGGGGTCGGACGAGGTTGGTGTAGAGGCCTCAAGGCAAGCGAGCACTTGGGGCTTGGCTAGCTCGAAGGATAGGAGGGTGGCGGAGCTCCTGGACACGGTGGCGCGGCGCAGGGATGACAGGGAGCGTGAGCTTCACGATGGTGCGGGCGCGGCAGCGTCGGCCATGGAATGGGAGAGTGAGGGAGAGAGGCAGGGGGAGAATGGGCATGTCCAGACGGGTCGGGGCGCGACGTGGAGGTCGTCCAGGCCAGCAGGGCAGCGAGGGGAGGAAGCAGGGCGGCGAGCAGCTGCGTGCATGCTACTGAGTCGCTGCCGAGCACCTACCTGCGCCTGCCACGTCAAGCAGCTCATTGAGCGGGCTCTTTGGCTGGGCCGGCTAGGTGGGCCGGCTGGTGGGCTGCCAGGTTAGTTTCCCTCTCTCTCTTTTTATTTGTGTTTTCTATTTTTTTTTCTGTAACTTTGTGGACTTTCTAAAATACCTAACCACTCCAGAAATCCCCAAATTGCTCATGCCCACTGTTTAGAACATAAACAACATGGAACATTTTAGTTTAGGATTATTTGGACATTTAAAATACTTTATAGATTTTAAACGTCCAAATTCAAATACTTATGATTTAATTGAAAGACCTTAGGATGACCTAGAAAATTGTGCACCACTTTTGGCAGAGGTTCTAAACCAAAATAAAAATGATGGACATTTTAGAAGGGCATTTCAGGTTCATTGAAAATATTTTTAGTAAACCCTAGTTTGGTTCAGAGGGGGTTGGGGGTTCTGTCATCCCCATTTCAAGTTTCTGTTGAATGGAATAGACATGACGCAATAATCTAATGCATGAACTAGCTAGGGTGTGATAACTCACCCCCACTCAAAAGAATCTTGTCCAGAGATTTAAGTTCCTCTGGGAAGAAGGCGGGATACTCAAGTCGAAGACGATCCTCCCTTTCCCATGTTGCTTCCTTCTTAGAATGGTGCCACCATTGAACCTTGAGATACTTGATATTATGACGTCGAGTGGTACGCTTAGCTTGATCGAGGATACGAACGGGGTACTCTCGATACGTGAGGTTATCTTGAAGATCAAGCATTTCATGGTCCACTCCACGGATAGGATCCAAGAAGCAACGCCTGAGTTGAGAGACGTGGAAGACATCATGGACTCTGGAGAGATGCTGAGGTAGTTCAAATTGGTAGGCAACTTCTCCTCGTTTGGCAAGAATGCGAAAAGGTCCAATGTAGCAAGGATCCAATTTGCCTTTGATACTGAAGCGATGGGTTCCCTTCAGAGGAGTAACCCGAAGGTAAGCCTTCTCGTCAACCTCAAAAGTCATAGCCTTATGTATTCGGTCATATTGACTCTTTTGACGAGATTGGGCTGTTTTCAACTTTTCAGGAACGATGCGAACTTGCTCTTCTGCTTCCTGGATCATATTCGGGCCAAAGAATTGTCTTTCCCTGGTTTCTGACAAGTTAAGTGGCGTTCGACACCTTCGTCCATAGAGAACTTCAAACGGGGCTTTACCCAAGCTAGATTGATAGCTGTTGTTATAAGCAAATTCGGCAAATGGAAGGCATTTCTCCCAATCCAGTCCGAATGAGATAACAGAAGCTCGAAGCATGTCTTCTAGAATCTGGTTAAACACGTTCTACTTGGCCACTTGATTGAGGGTGAAAGGCGCTGCTAAAGGAAAGGCGGGTTCCCATAGCATTTTGAAAACTTTCCCAAAATCGAAGGTGAAGAGACTTCCTCAATCCAAGTTAATTTCCAGTGGAACACCATGGAGGGACACTATTCGGGAGATGCACAAGTCTGCTAATTGACTAGCAGTTATACTCTCGCGAACAGGTAAGAAATGAGCCACTTCGGAAAGACAATCGATAACGACGAAGATAGCATTATTCCCTCTCTTGGTCCTGGGAAACCCGGTAATGAAGTCCATACCAATTTTGTCCCATTTCCATTCAGGAATAGCTAGAGGTTGAAGGGTGCCAGTAGGCTGGTGATGCTCTTCTTTTACACAATGACAGACGTCGCAGTTAGCAATATACTCAGCAATTTCTCTCTTCATCCTAGTCCACCAGAACCTATGGCGTAGGTCCTGATACATCTTAGTGCTACCGGGATGAATGGTGAGAGGGGATTCATGAGCTTCCTTACGGATCAATCGCCTCAGGTTTCGCACTTTGGGAACCACTAGACGGTTCCCGAAGTATACGACTCCTTGATCATCAATGGAGAAACAATTCGCAACTCCTTTGTTAATGTTTCTTTTGATACGGGAAATCCCCGGATCTACCTTCTGAGATTTGATGATCTGATCCGTAAGGGTAGGTTTCGCCACCAAGGTGGAAAGGAATCCTTGAGGAATAATGTGAAGGTTAAGTTTCTGAAATTCCTCGTGGAGAAGTGGTTGACTTTGTTGCAACATCAGATTGTTGCAATAAGATTTACGACTTAGCGCATCAGCCATGACGTTGGCTTTTCCCGGGGTGTAAGTTATCCCTAAGTCGAAATCTGTGATCAACTCGACCCAACGTCTCTGCCTGAGATTCAAATCCGGTTGGGTGAATATGTATTTCAGACTTTGGTGATCGATGAAGATTTTGCAACGATTACCGAGGAGGGAATGTCGCCAGGTTTTGAGTGCATGGACTACAGTTGCAAGCTCTAGATCATGAGTAGGGTAATTTCCTCATGTGGGTGTAATTGCCATGAAGCATAGGCAATTACGTGTCGATCTTGCATGAGAATACAACCTAGTCCTTGTCGCGAGGCGTCGCAATAGATAACAAGGTCCTTGGAGAAGTCTGGTGGTACCAGTACGGGAGCAGAAGTCAGGCATCTTTTCAGTTCCTGAAAACTGTGCTCACATTGTGGAGTCCACTCGAAGTTTTTATCTTTATTGAGGAGTTCAGTTAGAGGTTTAGCAACTTTGGAGAAATTCTTGACAAAGCGACGACAATAGCTCGCTAAGCCAAGGAAACTCTGAACTTGCTTGACCAATTCAGGTGGAGTCCAATTAAGGATGGCTTGAACTCGCTCGGGATTGATAGCAATACCTTTACCAGAGATTACATGTCCTAGATAGGTCACTTCTTGTCGGTGTACTAAAGTAGGGGGGCACCTTAGTACCCCGAACTTGTGCACGGGCGGTCGTAGCACCCCACGGCAAGGCTTGCCCGACGTCCGGCGAGGCTCCCCACCACTCCTTATCACTGCCAATCAAGAACAAAGTACCAGCCCGGTCGAAGGCCCGGCAAGAAGAGCTTGCCGAGGGCTAACTATGGCATCACAGAAAGCTTGCGCTGGCGCCCGCAAGGCCTTTACAAGTCCCAATGGCGGCAAGCTTGCCAAGATGGCAAAGGAACCGCGGCAAGACACTTATCGCGGCAAGACTGCCACCCAACTCCAGCAAGACCTCGTGACGCGTCATCACCAGGCCGCCCCAAGAGCACGTGGCGGGATACTACGCAACCATGCAGAGTGAGGTGGCAAAACGGAGCTGACAGAGGCGCCATCGTGGCACCCTGAGGCTCACCTAATGGTCACTCCACTTGCACTGTTGGGCGACCGGACGGGCATTTAATGCCCTTGTCCCCTACCGTCAGAGTTAGGTAGGGGCACTGTTGTACACTGTTGTACCAACCCGCGCTTTACGCTTTCTACCCCTCTTCCCACGCTGCCACCTGTGGGTACCCCTTCGACTATAAAAGGGAGGCCCATGCGACGAGGGGGGTTCGTTCATTCGAGACCCAAGACAACCACCATATGCTCGCACATTCGAGCTAGATTCTATAACAACTCAGAGCAGCAGAGGGGTTTTATCTCTCCGGAGAGCCCCGGCTGGGTAAAGATCGCCTCTCTCGCGTGGTGCTCGACCTCGATCTTCTCTGCGCGGCCCTCGCCCCCCTGCCGAACCAGAAGGGGCCCCCGAGTGCCCCATAGGTGCTCGAGGCCACGGATACGAGTCCGGACCCCGACATCTTTGGCGCGCCAGGTAGGGGGCGTCGAGGTCGTGAACATCTGATCCGGTCTCCGCGCACACCATATCAGCGTCATCGTCAACATGCCACCGAAGAAGAAGCCTTCGGAGGTGGCCGCTCCGTCTACATCAACTCTACCGCCACCGCCGGAGCAAACAAGCGGTGAGGTGGGCGCCGGCGGGGCAACCGGTGCCGCCGGTGGGTCTCGTGTCGTCACCAGATCAAAGAACAAGGCCCCGCAAGCGTCGGCGACGGTGCATACGCCATGCCCGTCCCAAGAAGTTCAAGGCCAACAGCGCCCCGGTGCTCCATGCACCGTGCTCGCTGGAGCAAGGCTGCTGGTGGGTCGCAGGGCGCTGGGGGCAGCATGCACGAACGCATGCCTTTGGTGCGAGTGAAGTACGGTCGCCGACGAGGTGTTGCCTCCCAACCCGATTGGGAGTCCGAGCACGCCTCGCCTCGCGCCGCCCATCACCACCGCTGCCTAAGATCGCAGAGGAAGCGCTGGCCCGAGCCCGGCTGCTTTAGACTTTCCTCGGCGCCACACAAGATCGACGATCGAGGATGGCTATACACAGCCTCGCTAGCTTCGCCAATGGCGACAAACCTCGGCGATCGAACGATCGAGGGCCCGACAAGACGCTCGGCGCAGGACGGCGCCGACAGACGCGGGGTACCGCTGCGGCGCTGCCAGCCCCACAGCCAAGATCACCAGCTCGCGGACCAATCTCGACGCCGACTCCATCGTACATCGGACCCGCGAACTCGCCGGGATCAGCGCCACATTCTCCAAGAACGGCAACACGAAGACGCTCGCACTCGCAACGAGCGCGGAAGAGAAGAGCGACGTCAATCTGACCAGCGCGCCGGGCCCGCTGTTGACGCCAAGACGCGCCGGAGAACTGTGCGACTTGCCATATGCGGCAAGTCGCCCTGCGCTCACCCGCGAAAGCCGCGGCAAGTTCAAGGGCCCAAAACTAAGGATTTTGCCGATGTTCCCGAGAAGTATGATGGCAGGATACACCGCCGGAGTTCCTCAAAGATCTACACCATCGCGTGCAGGCTGCCGGAGGACGCGACGAGAAGATCTCGCCAACTACTTCCCGCCGTACTCAAGCCCAACGCCGATCTTGGCTCATGCACTTGCCGGACGGCTCCATCTCTTCATGGGCGGACCTGTGTCATCAGTTTGTCGGCGCTTTCACGGGTGCCACAAGCCCCATGGCCAGGAAAGTGACCTCCATTTACTCGCCCGTATGAGGGGAGCCTCGCGCAAGTATATACAAAGATTCAGCCAGTGCGCGAACATCCCCGACGCCCACCCTGTCGCAGCTTATCAGCGCGTTTCATCAGAACGTGCGCAACCGCAGGATGAGGGAGGAGATGGCAATGATAAAGATTCGAGATGTCAGTGAGCTCTACGCTCTTGCCGACAAGTGTGCGCGGGCTGAAGAGGGGAGGAAAATCCCCGGAGAGGTTGCCGGAGTAGAAGGATCTGACAGCAAGGACGCTGCCCCGGCAAGAAGGAACCGGAGGCGGAACAATAGGAAGAGGAAAGCTAAGGATGTGCTAGCTGTTGAGCATTCCGGCAACGGAGGCGGCTCCGACAAGGCCAAGACCGGCGGCTCCGGCAAGGCTGTTGCGGCCGCCGACAAGCAGGACGGCTCCGGCAAGCGTTATTGCAAGATCCACCGCACCAAAGGCCATGACCTCCAAACCTGCAAAAAAGTAGAGCAGATGGCGGAGCTGCAGAAAGCTGAATACGAGCGCCGCGATAAGGAGAGAGCCCAAGGAGGTGGCGGAGGATCCGGCAAGAAACTTCCCGCCCGGGGAGGGAGCCACGGCAAGGCCAAGCCGCGGAAAGGAGACAGGCCTCCCCGTGGCCACGACAAAGATGAAGAGGAAGATGAAGAAGATGAGATGGAGGAAGATGAGACTGAGGATCAAGAGTTTCAGAAAGCGACAGAGGTAGCCAGGCGTCGACGGCGGCGCCTCGCACACCTCGCACCGCCAACTCAAACAAAGGTGCGGAGGTGAATGCAGCGGAGTTGTCCGCCGAGGCGCCGCAGCCTCAAGTGGTCCAAGACGCCTCGCCTTCGACGTTGAGGACCACCCCGATCGATCATCGCAGTCGGGTGTTTGCCGCTGTTGGTCTCAGAACGATCCGCAACCTCAAGGTCACGAAGATGTTGGTCGACGGCGGGCCGCCTGAACTTGATTTCCTCCGCGGTACTCAAGAAGCTCCAGATCCCCGACAGCGAAGTTGAAGAGACCGCACCTTCCAAGGAATAAACCCGGAAGGAGCCAGCCAAAGGGAAGATCACATTGCCGTGACGCTCGCAGCGAAGTTGAACTTCAGATCGAGAGGGTCACATTCGACGTGGCTGATATCCCTTTACCCTACAATGGGATACTCGGCCGCCCGCACTCGCCAAGTTCATGGCGGCCCTCACCACGCATACAATGTGCTCAAGATGCCCGCCCGATGAGCGCCATTTCTATCCAAGGCGACAAGAAGGATGCACTCATCTGCGCCGACGAGATCTACCGGGAAGCAGCTGCTGCGGCAAAGCGCGAACCACTTGCTGCTGAAGCTCCCCGGGGGAAGAAGAAGAACAAGTCCGGCAAGGACAGCTCTGGTGCTCACTCCGGCAAGCGCATCCCCCCAGAGTGCTGCGCGGCCGTCGAGGACGCGCCATCGAGCTCCACCGGCAAGTGCGAAGAAAGTGAAGATAGACCTACCAAGGACTAAGCCCGGCAAGGATGGCTCCGGCTCTGGTGCACTCTCCGACAGGCGTACCTCCCGAGCGCCTGCCGCTGCCGAGGACGTACAACGAGCTCCGCCAATCAGTCCACCGCCAAGAGGGCGAGAAAGATGCCAAGCTTCAACTTTTGGGTCGCATCCTCGAAAATCCATACCTTGTATGCGTAACCAGGCACGGGGAAACAAATCTTGGTTGAGTTGCACCGTCCATTCATCTTGAGTCCGCTCGATGATAAAAGCGCGCCGCAACCAGCCCGACGAGTTCTCCCCGCCGGAGGAAACACGCTCAGCAAGCATGTGTGCGCGAGTGGATTCCCTGGCAGCATAGGGACAAGAGCATACAAGGGGAAAGGATCGGGGAAGAAGTGCGACCTCAGCAGGACGTTAAAAAAAAAGCTAAGTCATCCGAGTTCTTGTGCATGTCACCCGTTAGTTGCATGTTCCTTTTATGTTATGCCCCTTTGCATGTTCGTCCTTTGTATACGATGCCTGCGCGTAAGGGCCAACTCGTGGTTGTTGCGCCTTGCTTTGTTTCCGAGCCTGCTCAACAACGCAAGTGCACCGCAACAGCCCGAGAAGGTTTTTGCCGAAACAACACCGCCAAAGAAGCATCGATGTCCGTGCATCAGAAGTGTGTTAGCGCCGCAAGTTCCCTAGAAGCGAGGGGTGAAAACGCACAAAGGATATAACAGTGAGGGCGGACGAGCACGCCTTGCCGTAAGGCGCCTTCGATGAGAAACTTAGCGCAGAGGAACCAACTCACGGCAGAGTTGCGTCCTCGATTTGTTTTTGAGTCCGCTCAACAAATCGAGTGCACTGCAGCTGGCCCGAGGAGGTTTCTTGCCGGAGAAAACACCGCCAGCAGGCTGCTGACGTTCCATACTCAGCAAGTGTGTTAGTACCGGCAAGTTCCCTAGCAGCGTAGAGTATGAACGTACGGAGGGCAAGGCACGGCATCGTTCTGCGAAGTCACACAAATATGAATGTATATATATATAGACAGTGAGATTGTTGCAGCTCTGTCTCAGCTGTCTCCACGGCTATAATTGCAGCAACAAGGGGAAACCAGAAGAGCGCCCTGGCCCCGACAAGCCAACTTCGCTGGGGGCTGCGAGTACCAGAAACCCTTCGCAAACGGACCAGGGCCCCCGGCAACCACAGCGTTAGCGATAAAGGCCAAAGAAAGCACGCCAGCGTCTGGGTATCGGCGGAGCCAGGGCTACCAGAAGCTGCGAAGGCCAAGGTTCCTCCCCGACAAGCTAATGACATCGGGGGATTGTGGAGTCAGATAAGTTTTTTTCATCCTCGCCATGCACCTCCTTGGACCGGGAAGGCGAGATCAAGGTCCTTGAACGAAGCGTGTTTTGTAAAACCCATGCGGAGGAGCTGAGTCGCGTTCGGTTGCGCCCTTGGTTTGTTTCCGAGTCCGCCAACAAACACAAGTGCGCTGCAACTGGCCCGACAAGGTCGCTTGCCGGAAGCAACACCGCCAGCAGGCTGCTGATGTCCCGCACTCAGCAAGCGTATTCACGCCGGCAAGTTCCCCGAAAGCGTAGGATAGGAGCATACAAGGCACGAAGTCAAGTAAAGGACTCTGTCCGACAAGCGTTCCCCTCTTTTTTCATTAAAAGCATCCCAGTTTAATACAAGTCCATGGAGGATGAAAAACATGATAGAAGAGGATTACATATTCTAAATACAACTGAGGCCCGAGGGCTTACAAATTGAAAAATAAGATGCCCGTAATACCTCTCCTGTTTCTCTGTTTAGGAGTTCAGGAGGTAGGTCAAGGAGTCCCCAGCAAGAGAAGCTCGCCGGGGAGGGCAGAAGGGGCGCCTAGGAGAGCTACGGGCGCCAGAAGACACCAAGAGAACTTCCCGGGGGCCGGCCAGGAGCTTGGCGGAGGCAGAGGCGTCGGAGGCAGAGCTTGAAGACGAGGTGGTGGGACGCCACGCTGACGAGGGCTCTCGCCTCTCGTACATTTGACGGCCTTCCCGCCACCCCTCTTCCTCTTCCGCAGCCTCCTACGCCAGCGCCCAAGGAGACGGCCCCGGAGTTCGAAAGGCGCATCGATGATGGGGTCGCCGGTGGCCTTGAGGCAGCGTCCGACGCCTAGTCGGACCCGCCATCTCGCCGCCGCTGCCGCGCTCCCCTCCTCGCCACTCGCCAAGGAGGGACCTTCACATCGGAGGAGCTGCCACACAAGATCTCGCCGGGTCCCGGAGTCTCAAGACCTTGACGGCGAGAAGGTCGCCTCCATTAACTTGAAATGGAGGGTAAACCCCCGCCAAGCTGTGGATGCGGCGAACGCCTTCCACCCTCGGTCGGCACATCACGCCGGGCTGGGGACACGACACTCACCCGAAAGTGCCGCTGATCCCGCAACCCTCATGCGCAACTCCATCACTCGGGCGGATCCGTTCCATCGCGCATGAACAGGGCCGGCAGCCGGAGGCGGCGACGGGCGCCCGGCGCAGCTTGATGAAGAACTCCTGGATCATCTCCAAGATGGACCGCCGAGGAAAGGGGCCGGCGGAGACGGGAGGCACATCGCCTCGGCCGCCTCTCCCGACCGCCGACCACGCCCCTCGCCTGCTCATGGCCCGCCTCTCCCTCTCCCCTCAGGGCGGCCCGCCACCACAAAAGCGGATAGGAGAAGTGCGCTGCTGGAGGCGACCTCGCTGCCACCATTGAAGAACTAGGATTTCTCCTTCCATGACTGAAAGAAGAACGGAAGCTGAAGATGAAGGGAGAAGAGGAAGTGTGAGACCATTGTGCTCCCCTTCCGCCCCTTTTAAAGGGCGAGGTGGGGGCTCAACCTCCTGCCCGGCCAATCGAGAAGCAAGAAGGGCAGAGGAGCGGGGCCGGCTCGTCATCCCCGCCTGCGGACGGCTCGGTCTCCCATTTTCCGCCCACGCACCCCATGCATGAGGGCCGCGTGGCGAAAAAGCGGGCCGGAGCGGCGGGTGAAGTGACCTCGCCGCACCACGCTCACGGGGTGGATGCCCGAAATCAAGACGCACCACCCACGCCTCCCACTACGCCACAATCGACGCGTGCCGTTGCGGGAGAGCGCGGTGGGTGCGGGGCCCGTTGCTGTGTGGACCAAGGCCACGCGTGCCCGTGCGCTGACTTGGGCCTGGCCCAACAACGCTCGGCACCGTGTATGGCCCAGGCCCGGGGGCTCCTGTTGGTGTACTAAAGTAGGGGGGCACCTTAGTACCCCGAACTTGTGCACGGGCGGTCGTAGCACCCCACGGCAAGGCTTGCCCGACGTCTGGCGAGGCTCCCCACCACTCCTTATCACTGCCAATCAAGAACAAAGTACCAGCCCAGAACACGAAGGCCCCGGCAAGAAGAGCTTGCCGGGAGGGCTAACTATGGCATCACCAGAAAGCTTGCCGCGGCGCCCCGCGCGCCCCGACAAGTCCCAGTGGCCGGCAAGCTTGCCGGCACGGCAAAGGAACCGCGGCAAGACACTTACCGCGGCAAGACTGCCACCCGACTCCAGCGCACCCTATGACGCGTCATCAACAGGCCGCCCCAAGAGCACGTGGCGGGATACTACGCAACCATGCAGAGTGAGGTGGCAAAACGGAGCTGACAGAGGCGCCATCGTGGCACCCTGAGGCTCACCTAACGGTCACTCCACTTGCACTGTTGGGCGACCGGACGGGCATTTAATGCCCTTGTCCCCTGCCGTCAGAGTTAGGTAGGGGCACTGTTGTACACTGTTGTACCAACCCGCGCTTTTACGTTTCTACCCCCTCTTCCTACGCTGCCACCTATGGGTACCCCCTTCGGACTATAAAAGGGAGGCCCATGCGCACGTAGGGGGGGTTCGGTTCATTCGAGACCCGCACAACCACCATATGCTCGCACATTCGAGCTAGATTCTATAACAACTCAGAGCAGCAAGAGGTGTTATCTCCGAGAGCCCCGGCTGGGTAAAGATCGCCTGCCTCCGCGGTGCTCGACCTCGATCTGCTCAAGGCTGCCCTCGCCTCGCCGAACCTGAGGGCCCCCGAGTGCCCCATAGGTGCTCGAGGCCACGGATACGAGTCCGGACCCCGACACTTCTGGCAACCAAAATTCGCATTTAGAGAACTCGGCATAAAGGCGATGCTCTCGAAGTTTCATGAACACTAGTCTTAGATGCTCGGCATGTTCTTCCTCATTCTTGGAGTAGATGAGTATATCATCGAGGTAAACCATGACGAATTTATCCAAATACTCCATGAAGCTTGAGTTCATTAACCGAGAGAAGGTGGCTGGGGCGTTGGTTAAACCGAAGGACATGACGGTGTACTTGTATTGGCCGTAACGAGTAACAAAGGCCGTTTTGGGAATGTCCTCGTTCCTGATTTTGATTTGATGGTAGCCTAACCTCAAATCCATCTTAGAGAAGACTGAGGATCCATCGAGCTGATCATACAGGTCGTTGATCCTGGGGAGCGGATACTTGTTCTTTATTGTGACCAAGTTTACGGGTCGATAATCTACAACCATCCGGTCCGTACCATCATTCTTCTTGACGAAGAGGACGGGGGAAGCCCATAGAGATGAACTAGGGCGGATGAAACCCTTTTTCAAGGACTCATCGAGTTGTTTCTTAAGTTCGCCTCGTTCTAGTGGTGACATCTTATAGGGTCTTCTAGAAATGGGGACAATTCCTGGAATGAGGTCTATCACGAACTTGACATCTCTGTCAGGTGGGACACCTGGCCATTCTTCTGGAAAGACATCCGGAAAGTCACGGACTGCCGGAACGTCTTCAAGGTCTGGCAAGGGACTGGCATTAAGGGAATATAGTTGTCGCTTGGCTACTCGGGTCAAGACATAGACTATCTTTCCCGAAGGATGCGTAAGTTGAACAGTCCTAGAGAAGCAATCAATCTTGGCATGATGGGCTGACATCCAGTCCATACCCAAGATGATATTAATATCTGAAGATTTGAGAGCTATCAAAGATGCAAGGAAAACAAGTCTGTCAACTTGGATTTCATTCCCATGGCTTACTCTAGAGGTTTGCCATCTAGAACCAGGAGTAGAAATTTCCATGGTGGTAGGCATGTCATAGAATGCGGTGTTATGCAAACGAGCATAGTTTTCGGATATGAATGAATGAGATGCTCCAGTATGAAAAAGAACAGATGCCGGGTGGCAATTAACTAGGAGCGTACCGAGAACGAAGTTGGGATCCTCTTGAGCCTCTTCAGCTGAGACACAATTCACATGGACACATGCAGTGGTGGCCAGTTGGCGTAGTACACCTTCCCTGCTGGCTTGCCACGGCCAACAGCCTTTCCAGACTGGTTGGGGTTGGCCTGGGGACACTCACGCATGTAGTGGCCCAATTCCCCACACTTGAAGCATGTCACGGAGCTAGTGCGTGGAGGAGCATTGTTGGTTGGCCCACCATAGGGCTTAGCTGGTGCATACTGCTGAGCTAGACGAGGCGCCTGATACGATGGCCTCGCTATGAACCTGGGGTAGGGCAGTGTTAGGCACCCACACACGGCGCTTCTGTGGTCCAGCACCGGATGAGGAACCCAAGTCACGGCCATGCTTGTGTGTTGCTTCGAAATCAGTCTGACCCATCTCAGCACTGATGGCTTTGTTCACAAGCTTCTGAAAGGAGGTGCACTCATGCAGACGGAGATCTCGGCGAAGCTCGGGGCTAAGTCCCTTGCGGAACCTTGCCTGCTTCTTGGCATCGGTGGAGACTTCTTCAGTGGCATATCGTGCTAGGTTACCGAACTCCCTGCTATAAGCGTCCACAGAGGTCGACCTTGGGTGAAACTGCAGAACTCCTCACGTTTACGGTCCTTAAGACCCTCCGGAATGTGATGTTCATGGAAAGCCTCACTAAATTCTGCCCAAGTAGTGACATGACCAGCTGGGCACATGGCTTCATAGTTCTCCCACCAGAGACTGGTGGGGCCTTCGAGATGATAAGCAGCAAAGGTGACCTTATCAGCCTCAGCTACGAGTGATGGACGTAGCTTGTGAGTAATGCTGCGAAGCCAGTCATCGGCGTCGAGACGCTCGACGGAGTGGTGGAAGGTGGGTGGATGTAACTTGATGAAGTCGCTGAGCAACACCAAGTTATTCCTCTGATGTTGTGTTGTGTTCTGTTCGATGCGCTCCAACAAACGGTTGGTCTCCCGCTTGTTTCTCTCAGCCTCCAGCATAACCTCGGCCAGAGAAGGAGGGTGATGCAGGTTTGCTTCCCCAACTCTGCTGCCTTCGGCCTGCTCCGGGGGAGCAGGGTTGTTGCGGGTGTTGACCATCCTAGGAAAACAAGACAATGGTTTAGTCCAGGATGATAAGATTCTGACGTAGAAATGTAGAATGTAATGGATAACTCGGAATGCAAGATGATCATCCGTATTACATGGTAAATACAGAAACTTCTTCTTTTATTCCATCGTCATACACACCATACAAGGTTTAGTACAAGACCAAACAAAGTACTACTACGGTGAAAGGAAGATTACATCTCATCGGAGGCATCCCAAGCTCCTATACATTATTTTTCTACACCTCCGGAAAGCGGTACACACTAAGTCATATCCCACAAGTCACGCAGGGCGGTGGACGATATTACTATTACATTACTAGCGGTGCTACTATCATCACAGACATTTCCGTAGTAATCCTCATAGAAGGTTCACCCATGTCCTGGAAGCTGAACGTGATCATCCGGAAACAGCTGATCGCGTGGAGCCTGCTGTCCATAAGGACTCGGGTGTGGCCTGGGACCATCAAATGGTGGCAGAAGAGGTCCACGGGGAGGAGTGATGCCCCCTTCATCTCGCCAATCCATATGGTCTGGCAGAGTAGACCATACGGGGTAGAGATCCCGCATATCCATATACCCTGCCTGCACAGCAGGTGCAAACCGGGTCAAGGTGGCCCAGTGATCAGATCGGGAGTTAAACAGCTCCAGTCATAAGGCACGGTTTTCACGGTCCTTGTCCTCAAGCAACTATGTGGTGGTGCAGAGAAACAAATCCTCGTGAGAAGAGTCGGCGTAGATAGCGGTGAAGTAACCTTCTGGCCCAGGAAGTGACATCGGCATATAGCGGAAGTCAGTGTTTCGGAGCAAGGAGGTTCTGGCCTGTATGATAGTCATCATCGAATATGCAGCATCTTGCACAACCATCTCAATAGTAATCCCAAGTCCATATGAGCAATGGAGGGGTTCGGTGGATCCAGGATAGCTAGGAAAAATCCGGATGGTGCAGAGGTATTGACTTTGATTGAAGTCCCTATATTGCTCCCCGAGGGTATACTCGGGATACCAACGGTATCCAGCCTCGGTCATTACCTGGACCAACATGGCAGTATGGCCAGGTACATCGATGCATCGAGTCAGACGAACCACTTGATTCTGAGGGTGGGAAGCCATCTGAAACATGATATAATACCAAGGCATTAGAATTTCTAGCAGAATTTGGACAACATAACGGCTGTAAATGCTCAAAAAGGATTTTGAGACATTTTGCAAAGAGTCGCATAGACACTCAACAATATCATATCAAGGTTCTGGGTCCAACTTAGCAACATAACAAGGTAGTAGAACTGAACTAGGCTTGTAATCATCAAACCTATAAGGTACTACTGATTAGTAACACATGAACCTGATAGAGAGAAGACGTCCTAATCCTTAACCCCCGGTGGAAGAATGGACTGACTTAGATCAGAATGCCATGAGGTAAAGGAGTAAAAAGAGCCTTACATACCATCCCACAATCAACTCCCCTACATATAACTAAAGCATTTCTAGACTCAACATCGACCAGTTTGGCTTGGAAACCTACAGGCAGTCCGGCTCTGATGCCAACGCTGTCAGGACTCCGACTCAATGCCACATCGATCTAGCATGTAACACCTCATATCACTTTGCGGCCTCATGCACAGTATTCCCACGGGTGTCGCCTTACCTTTGCCCGGGAGCGTTTGCGCCTTTTGGCACACGTATATGATATTGTCGCTAACATCCATATGATAATGAGCCCGGGCTGACATTGCTAGTCGTAAACCCAAAGTGGCACGGACATACAGGGACAGGCATCCATGGCCCAACATCAAACGTGTCGGTCATCAGCGAGTGAATCCGGGCTGTAGCACTGGGCTAGCAGGACTCCGGTAAACCTGGCTGTAGCGGGCTAACAGGACTCCGGTATTCATCGCATGACTTTTCCCCCAAGGGACAGACACATGAACAAAGAAGGACACATGCCGGCCAGCCTAAGTGTTCCGAAGCAGTAGCAAGCTACCATGGCTCAGTGGAAGCACTAGGAGACATTTCCCGGTAAGAGAGGCTACTAAGGATAAACAACTAGATAGTCAGATCCCACACATACCAAGCATTTCAATCATACACACAATATGCTCGATATGTGCAAATACAACAAGGCATCACAACATGACTCTACAACACAAGTACTTTATTTAAAGGCTGAGAGATCCATACATAGCATAAACACAAGTACGGGTCACACGACCCACATTCAAGTCATACAAGCATACAAGCCAACAGCGGAAGTAACTTGTCTAAGTATAGACAACTAGTAAAATAAAAGAGGTTTGGGTAAGCCTAGCTATACTACATGGTCCTTCACAAGCTCAGGATCACCACCTGGGCTTTAGTGTACTCATCGATGTCAACGTCTATGAAGAACCCTTCAGAAGGGGTTGTAGCGTATTCTGTAAAACGTAAATTAAAGAAACATGAGCACAAAGGTACTCAGCAAGACTTACATCAGATCCTACATACATGCACATTATCAAGAAGGGTTGGTGGGGTTATTGCAGGAAGCCAGCTTTGACTCTTGGCTAAGCTATCCTACGAGACTCCAACTTGAAATGGTTTTGCACACTCGAGTCCACTACTCACCACTTCAGTACACTACCGAGGATCCACCTCCGTCTTCCTACGGAAGAGCCATCCTCGGCACTCACGTTTATCTTGAGGCTTTTAGTAGTTTCCATTTACTTGTCTATGAACTGTATAGGCAACCAAGTAGTCCTTTACCGCGGACGCGGCTATTCAAATAGATGATGTTAACCCTGCAGGGGAGTACTTCTTCATACACGCTCTCACCACTTACCGCCATTTACACGACATGTACTCGGCAACCTTCAAGCAGAAGCACAACGTGGGTGTTGGCCACGACCTACCTAAACACCTAAGCCTCTAGTCCAGGTTTATCGCCTATTCAGGTTCAATCCACAGGGAGTCCAGCCGAGGTTTCCACATACGGCCCCGAACAAAGTGAACAAGGTTCCGAGACACCTAACGGGTGCCCGGTGTACCCGGCCACGTACCTACCGCATCACTGCCCACCCCATGGTCAGCGCTGTCCACGGCCTCCAGTAGGCTACAAACACTAGAAACTACTTGCGACTCCAGGACAGAGGACTAGGGTGAATAAGAAGCCAAGAGGGTCCATTGGTTTCGGGCCCAATGCATGGTAGTAGCTGATTCTTAAATCACACACACAGATCTCAGCGCTTAAGGACGGCTTCAATGAAACAACCCACCATGTACTCCTGCATGGCCTCTCATCGATACCTTAACCAAATCGTGTTCAGCACATTACTCTCATACCCACATGATCATTCCACTCTAGCCCATCACCCAAATGAACCAGACCTAACACGACTCTAAGCATAGCAGGCATAGCATGGTAGGAACAACACATTCATATGGCTCAATCAACTCCTACACATGCTAGTGGGTTTCATCTAGTTACTATGGCAATGACAGGTCATGCAGAGGAAAAGGGTTCAACTACCGCAGCACCCAGCAATTTGAATCGCGTTGTCTTAATGGAGTAAAAGAGAGCAAAAGCGAGAACATGGGATTTTATCGATATGATCAAATGGTTGGTTGCTTGCCTGATGGGTTGGTGCATTGGTATTGTTCTTCGTTGGGGTAATCACGGTACTCCTCGGAGGCAGGACCTGCCGCAGAGAGCACCGATACACAATCATCACCAAACAATATGCAACAATATGATGCATGCATGAGACATGGCAAAATGAGTGTATTTGGCTAATGCAACTAAGACCAGATGGGTTTGAACTATTTTGAACCAAAGATTCAAGTTTCAAACTCATAAGTGGCCCTTTTAAGTGCTTTATCGTATTCTGTACTAAACAGCAGGTTAGATTGATTAAACATGCATGAAACTTGTACAGATGGATAGATTGGATTTTTCTGATCATTTTTCATATATAACACTTTGCATTTGCAGCTACAGATTAATTTCTATGATTATTGAAGTTTGTGATATTTTTTGGAATTTCCTGCGTAATAATAATTCCAGTAAATAACTTACTGCGTCAGCATTACGTCAGGATGACTTCAGTGGTCAACGGAGCTAGTCTAGGTCAAACTGACTAGTGGGTCCCGCGTGTCAGTAGTTATTTAAACTAACTAAATTTAGTTAGTGCTAATCTAAGTAAATTAGCAGAACGGGCCCCACTTGTCATAGACTCAGGGGGAGTCAACCTGGGCCCACCTAGTCAAGTCAACGAGGTCAAACCCGCCGGTGTTTAGCTGCTGGCGAGGCCAGACGCGGCGGTGGAAGTGCATTTTCGTGCTCCGACGTCCAAAAGGGCGGCGGAGGGCATCCACGAGACGCGGGGAGCGAGCCGCGTCGTTTGGTGGCAGTGGTGGAGCTCGGGGTGACCGGGAACATTGTCGGCGACGACCTTGGCAGTCGCCGGAGTTTGGCGGAGGTCGAACCCGAGGCTACGGGGCACGGCGAGGTGCGTGGAGTGGCGCGTTGGGTGCCTGCGAGTGCGGTGAGTGTTTTGGACACGGTGGTGTGGCCGGTGGGTGGCCGGAGTCACATCGGCAACGAGCTCGGCGGCGGCGCGTGCGGTGAAGCTTCGTGTGCTCGTTGTGGTGCACGAGAGCGAGAAGGGAAGGGGGAGGAGGTAGCTGGGCTCATGGTGGTCTCGAGGGAGCAGACGACACGGTCGGGGACGAGCTGGTGCAGCGGCGACGACGAAAGGGATCTCCATCGGTGGCGTGGTCAGACGAGGTTGGTGCAGAGGCCTCGAGGCAAGCGAGCACTCGGGGCTCGGCTAGCTCGAAGGATAGGAGGCGGCGGAGCTCCTGGACACGGTGGCGCGGCGCAGGGACGACGGGGAGCGCGAGCTTCATGGTGGTGCGGGCGCGACAGCGTCGGCCATGGAACGGGAGAGCGATGGAGAGAGGCAGGGGGAGAATGGGCGTGTCCTGAGGGGTCGGGGTGCGACGTGGAGGTCGTCCAGGCCAGCAGGGCGGCGAGGGGAGGAAGCAGGGCGGCGAGCAGCTGCGTGGCGCGCGCTGGAGTCGCCGTCGAGCACCTGCCTGCCTGCCTGGCCATGTCAAGCAGCTCGCTGGAGCGGCTGCTGGGCTGGGCCGGCTAGGTGGGCCGGCTGGTGGGCTGCCAGGTTATTTTCCCTCTCTCTCTTTTTATTTCTGTTTTCTATTTTTTCTATAAGTTTGTGGACTTTCTAAAATACCTAAGCAACTCCAGAAATCCCCAAAATGCTCATGCCCACTGTTTAGAATATAAACAACATGGAACATTTTAGTTTAGGATTATTCGGACATTTAAAATACTTTATAGATTTTAAACGTCCAAATTCAAATACTTATGATTTAATTCAAAGACCTTAGGATGACTTAGAAAATTGTGCACCACTTTTGGCAGAGGTTCTGAACCAAGACAAAAATGATGGACATTTTAGAAGGGCATTTCAGGTTCATTGAAAATATTTTTAGTAAACCCTAGTTGGGTTCAGAGGGAGCTGGGGGTTCTGTCATCCCCATTTCAAGTTTCTGTTGAATGGAATAGACATGATGCACCACTCTAATGCATGAACTAGCTAGGGTGTGACAGATGATGCAAGTGTTTCAGAACAATCAGAACAACCAGAACAATCAAGTCCATGGAAACCTCAGCCATCAACCTCAGTTCGCTACTCTCAACCAGTTCCTCGCAAATCTGCCCAAGACATTCAGCTCTTATTCTGATCCGTTGGATGTCGAAGATTGGCTTGTGGACATCAAGAAGCATTTCGTGTGCAGCAATGTCAAGCCTGAGAACTTTGTCAAGTTTGCTTCTTTCTAGCTCAAGAACCAGGCAGTTGATTGGTGGCAGCAATACGAAGACTCCAGAGCGGGTCGAGTGATTAGCTGGAATGACTTCTGCCAAGACTTCTGTGCTCATCACATCCGAACAAGTGTCATTAAGGGCATGCGCGACCAATTCTGGAACCAAAAGCAAGGTAGCATGTTTGTGTATCAATGCAATGTCAAGTTTCAGAATCTGGCCCATTATGCCTAGCAAGACATTCCTAATGGAAAGAGCACAATCTACCAGTTCAGTGGTGGTCTCAGAGAGGACCTCAACTTGTTGTCATTCTCTTCGCGCGGGCCGAGTTTGGTCAGTTCTAGAACATGGCTCTCAAGCAAGAAGCTACCTAGCTCAAGTGCGAGGCTTCCAAGAAAAGGATCAGATATGCAGTCCACTCGTCTTCCTCCTCAAAAGTGGCTGCAAAGCAACATAAGTTTTGGATTCCTCCACCTCCTCCGTTTCGTCCGCCCTATCAGCAGAAGCAGTTAGTTAGTCATGGATCTTCTGTAACACCCCAAATCCGATGCGCAGCCTTCCCGTTAATCGCCGTCGTTGCCATGTATTTTGCTTGTGTGTTGATTTTGCCATGTCATCATGTGCATTTCATCTGCATGTTTTTCAAAACTTGCATCCGTTTGGGTCCTCCCAGTTCTCTCCATTGTCCGTTCTGATTCCAACCACACTCGCACGTGCCCGTTGTACCTCCCAGTCCTTGTTTTGTGAGCCGCAGAAAAACGTTCTCCGAATGGGCCGAGAGTTGACGAGTGGTCTTGGTTTATCACCGGTAGACCGCCAGTCAAATTTAGTTCCATTTGGAGGTCGTTTGATGCCACAACAGTTAACCGGGTAACCGCAAAACCCCTCTTTGTGCAGCCCAACACCCCTACAAATAATCCCACTAGCCCATCCAAACCCCCTCCATGCTCTCCGTCGTTGGATAACGATCATGTGGGCGAAAACCACACCCCATTTGGACTCTCCTAGCTCCCTCTACCTATAAAAAGGCCCTCCCCATCCATTTTCGCGGATGAAACCCAAACCTCCCTCTCCATCCACGCGCTGAACATGTCCGGACGGTGCCGGACAAATACGCCGCCGCCCAACATCAGCCCGCGCCCATGCCCGCACGCCGCCGCCGCCGCAACCTGCCTCGCGGCCAATCCCCTTGCACCACGACGCCTCCCCGCGCCCGCCAGCCACTCCCGCGCCGCCATGTGGCATCGCCACGTCGCCCCGTGCCTCTCCCCGCGCCTCCAACCGCGCGGCCCGCCAGGCCTGGATATGGCCCGCCGTGGGCTGAACCAGGGCCTGAGCAGCCCGAGGAGCCGCCCGCATCCCTGCAGCTCCCTCGATCCCGATCTGGATCGAGGGGAGCCCGAGCTTAGGGACCCCGCCACCGGTCTTCGTCCCCGCCACCTTGCTCGCCCCGCGCCGGCGACCTCCAGGTCATGCCCCCATCTCCCTTGTCTCCTCTTTCCCCCCCTCTCTCTCTCTCTCCCATCTCTAACTCCCTCCGCCAGCCCTTTTCAGCTCGCCGCCGGCCTCGTTTTGCTCCGCCGCCGAAGCACCCCGTCTTCTCCGGCCGGATCCCGCTGTCCCTGCCCGTCCCCGGCCACCCCAACGTCGCCGGCCACAGCTCTTCCACTGGAGCGCCGCCGCCGCCGCTCTCCAGTCAGATCGGGGAGGAGCCCCGATCCCGCCGCTCGCGTCGACCCCACGCGTGGGCCCTGCGCCAACCAGCTGGGCCTCCCTAGCCTAGCTCCCTGGCCTGCTTGCGTCGGCCCGCCTCTCCACCGACTTGGGCTAGGCCCAGCAAGGCGAGCCCCGGTCCAGCTCTATCCCTCGCGCTGGGCGCCTCGTAGATATTTGACGCTCACCCAGTTTTTTTCTCGAAGATGGATAAGTGCCTGAAAATCCACAATATGTGTGCATCTTTGAGTGGCTCTAGCTGTGTGCATGATGCTCCCTTTTGCGTGTATGATATGTCAAAATGTTCATCTCAAAGTGCTCTTCATGATGGAGTAGGTTGTATTCATGTTTCTATTCATGTTGATGCCTTAATCTTCGTTGCAAAACTGCTATGTGATATAAACTGCTGGAATCTGCTGATTGTTAACAGCATGTATGCATCTTGTGAGTGTTGTAACTTTGTCTCTATTGATCCTATAATGATGATATTGATATGAACATGTTCTGATCTTCATGATATACATGTTGGTGTGCATATAGATATCTTAATCCCTGTTGCAAAAGTGCATGTTGCTGTTAACTGCTGAAAAACTACTGTAACTTGCTGATTTGTCATTTTTGTTGCATCTTGTGTGTGCATCCTATGAGCATGATGTCTACATGTTTTACGAGAATTGTCATGCCATATTTAGAGTGGTGCCATTAATGTATTTTTATGTGCTATGTAGTAAGTGAATCAATCTTGTGAAGTGGGCTACTTGCTGTTAATTTTCTGCCAAATCTGTTTCTGTCATATCATGATGCCATGTTTGCTTGATTCTACCATTTAATCCATGCATAATCTGAAGATGCTTAGTTGACATGTTATGAACGATCATGAAGTCCCTTTGGATGCCCTATATATGTCCTGTAGCATATGTTTTCATTGCCATGAACATGCCTATATGTTGTTCCATATTTCTATTAACTTCATGATGCCTTGTTGGGAGCATGTTTTTGATTGATCCATGTCTCTTCTTAAGATGCTCCAATTACGTGTTTTGAAGTGTGCTATGATTAATTTGTTCACATGCCATGGTTGTTAATTTTGGATGTCATATGCCTACATTTCATGCTTGCAAACATGCTATCATATTGTTGCTATTTTACACTTCCTTAAACTGTTTCAACATTCAATCTTGTCATGTGGGTTCCCACTAATCCATGGGACATATCTATATAATGCAATGATGTTATTTTCTCTTTATTATGTGTACTTTGATGCCATTCCCTTGGTTGCTACGTATACTAGTTGTAGCTTGTCTCTTTGTTGCTCTCAAGTTGCCATCATATTAGCTCTGCTCATGCATATGCTCCTGTGTTATAAAGTTGCATTTTGCATTGATCGTATTGGTTTAATATTGATGCCTATGAACCTAAACCTTAATGAGATTTGAAGTATGTTATATATCAATAAAGTCCATGTCAAGTTTGTGCTCTTATGATTCTTGTAGCATGTTGTTTTGATGGTTGCAAAGTGCCTACTTGTTGTTTTGGGCAGATTGTTGTTATATCTTCTTTGGAGTGTATGTGTTGCACCGTTGCTCCGTTTTGAGCATGCTCTATATGAAATTTGCTTGATTTTGCATGTAGTTTCATCTTATCATGTTGCATCAATGTTTTGAGAGTGTTTGTTTGATGTTCGAATGCATTTTGCGTCAATGCCATGTTTGACTTGTTTTGCTCATATCTTCGAGGCCGTAGCTCCGAACTAAATGAACTTTAGGTGCTCGTTAACTTGCTGTTTAACAACTTCAACATATTGTTTGTTCAGATCTGGACCAATTTCGAAATTAGCGTATGAGGACTTACCGGATTTGTTGTATGTTGTTTCCGGCCTCATTTAAACTTGCGTTGATGTGTTGTTCTTATGTGCATCATATCTTGCCAAGAGTAGCCTCATTTAGCATTTTCATGATCATGCTTGGTTTTGCATGATGTCATGTTTATGTGTTGTGTGTTTACCTGGTTGTCTGCTTCTTTCCGGTTGTGCTTCTTCTCAATAGTTCCTATTTCGTTGCGATTGTGAGGATTCGTTCGACTACACTTGGTTCGTCTTCGTCCGTTCATCTTCTTCATGGACTCGTTCTTCTTCCTAGCGGGATTTCAGGCAAGATGACTGTTACCCTGGATCTCACTACTATCATTGCTACGCTAGTTGTTTCGATGCTATCGCTATGTCGCGCTTCCTCTCACTTGTTTATCAAGCCTCCCAAATTGCCATGTCCGCCTCTAACCTTTTCACCCTTCCTAGCAAACCGTTGTTTGGCTAAGTTACCACTTTTGCTCAGCCCCTCTTATAGCGTTGTTAGTTGCAGGTGAAGTTGAAGATTGCTCCATGTTGGATCAGGATTATGTTGGGATATCGCAATATCTCTTATTTTAGTTAATGCATCTATATACTTGGTAAACGGTGGAAGGCTCGGCCTTATGCCTGGTGTTTTGTTCCACTCTTGCCGCCCTAGTTTCTGTCATACCTGTGTTATATTCCTTGATTTTTGCGTTCCTTATGCGATCGGGTATATGGGAACCCCTTGATAGTTCGCTTTGAATACAACTCCTCCAGCAAGGCCCAACATTGGTTTTAATATTTACCCAACGTAACTAAAATTTAAATAGGGGATTTAATCTGGACCCCTAGTTTCTTAATCAACCCCCACGGGACAGTGCTCCTCCAAGTGTTGGTCCAAAATGAGCAGACTGCGGGGACATCGCGGGGCAACTCAAGGTCTAGTTTTACTTGTAGGATGTCTCATCCGGTGTGCCCTGAGAACGAGATATGTGCAGCTCCTATCGGGATTTGTCGGCACAATCGGGCGGTCTTGCTGGTCTTGTTTTAGCATTGTCGAAATGTCTTGTAACCGGGATTCCGAGGCTCATTGGGTTTTTCCAGGAGAAGGAATATCCTTCGCTGATTGTGGGAGCTTGTGATGGGCTAAGTTGGGACACCCCTGCAGGGTATAAACTTTCGAGAGCCGTGCCCGCGGTTATGTGCCAGATGGGAATTTGTTAAGATCCGGTTGTACAGAATTTGACACTTGACTTAATTAAAATGCACCAACCGCATGTGTAGTCGTGATGGTCTATTTTCGGCGGAGTCCGAGAAGTGAAATGGTTTGGGTTATGTATGACCGTAAGTAGTTTCAGGATCACTTCTTGATCATTACTAGTTTGCGACCGTTTGCGTAGCTTCTCATCTTATTCTCGTACTCGTAAGTTAGCCACCATATCATGCTTAGTCGCTGCTGCAACCTTACCACTATCCATTCCTTACCCATTAAGCTTTGCTAGTCTTGATACCCATGGTAATGGGATTGCTGTCATGGCTCACAGATTACTACAACAACAGTTGCAGGTACAGGTAATGCGATGATCATGACGCGAGAGCGATGTTTACTTGTTTTGGAGTTCTTCTTCTGCTTCTTCTTCGATCAGGGGATAGGTTCCAGGTCGGCAGCCTGTGCTAGCAGGGTGGATGTCGTTTGAGTTTCTGTTTGTGTTTCATCCATAGTCGGATGTTGCTCTTTTGTATGATGTTGTTGTATTCATGTGGCATTGTATGCCTCTTGTATGTATCCCCAACTATCATGTAATTGTATGATGTAATGATATCCATCTTGCAAAAGCGCCTCCAATATGCGCTTCTATCCTTGGTGGGACCTTCGAGTTCCTTTAGGAAAGAGTCACATATTGGGCATGAAAAGTTGGTATCCGAGCCTCAACCGACCATAGGAGCCCCCTTGATTGTTCATAGTTTGGCCATTGTTGAGTCTAGAAGAAAACTGTTTTCGAAGTCTAGTTATATCAAAGAGTAGGAATTCTTTTTACTCCTCAGCCCCTTCGTCGCTTTGGTGAGAAATCTTGACGTAGGTGTTTTCAATTACTCCTCTTCCCCCTTTAAATTTTTCTTTAGGATCACACGGTTAGTTTTTTGTTCGTTGGCTCTCGGCTCTTTTCACCCGGTGCATTTCTCGTCAAGTCGATTCGACCCTCTTTGTTTCCGCAAGGTCAATCCTCAGTTCTTTCTTAGCGACGAGGTTTTCTCCATCCTTAGTTATTTTCTTTTCCCAGCCACCCACCCTTTTTTTCCTTCTCAGAGCCATAGTCCGTAATCGAGTATCCATCCTACTCGTGCGAAGCCTTTGCATTCTTTCAACCGATGTTTTCTCTTCAAGCTATTCGTCGTTCTCCCTTCCAAGTTGCCTTTGTTTTTCCCGCCCTCCCACCCTCTTCTTCCCAGAGCTTGAGTCTCTTTTGAGCATCAATTTCATTCGTGTGGAGCCTCTTCAGTCTTTCCTCAATCATTTACAACCGATGAATTCTCGTCTCGTTTGACATTCTTCATCTCTTTTTCTTTTTCGGTGGACTCAAGTCAAGTTTTTTGGGTTGATCATATTCTTTTCCTTGGATCAAGTGTTTTCCCTACTCGTTCGCCTCTCGCCATTTAATCATTCTGGAGTTCGGAAGACGTCTCAGGAGATTCGTTTGTGTTCCAATTAATTCGAGGTTATCACCTCATTAAAATACTTCAATTGTTCCGGTGCATCATCCATCTCTTCAACAATCCTTTTCCAATGGTGTTTTCTTTTATTGGGCCCTAACCCACAGGTCTTTTCCCAGGATCTTACCTGACTCTTCTAATTATTCCAAAGCCATTCCCATTTCTTCTGAAAGTGTGACGTAAGAATGGATTCCATCAGTCACATGCCTTCTCCAAGATCGCTTTAAAATTCTTTTCATTGCTGGCAAAACCTTTACTCTTTTCATTCTTCCGGAGTGTCTCAACAAATTTTGGTGGCGTTCCTCGTCGTCAATTGAGGACCGAAGAAGATTTCCTTCTAAATCTTGCCCGTTCTCTCGAAGTTCTGTGGTTCTAGCTTCTTCTTATCCTCTAGAATTATTCCATTCATCAGATTTTTTCCTTACCCATCCGGAGTATGCCAGGAACTATTTTTTGTTTCATTGCACCGAAGGCCATCATTCCAGAAGAATTCTTCGTCCTCACATTCCAGCTGTCGTTCTCCAATCATCCCGACACATCTGTCAAGTACTCTTTAATCAGCTCGTGATCTCTTTGTTCTTTTGTATATAAATCCCCTCAACCATATTTGTTCTTCTAATTCTTCCCGGTGATTCATTCTCTTTCACCAGTCATTTTTGAATTCTTATGGTGGTTCCTTCCATTTTCATTCGGAATGTTGCCCAAATTCTTTCATTCTTATTCCTTTTCTATCTCGTCCTAACCGGAGTTGTTTTAGAGTCTATCTTATTCCATGAGCTTTTGATTCTCGACATATTCACCATTCCTCTTTCTACCCAAATGCTTTCGGACTTTGTTCATCTTCTCTCTTGTGTTCCTACTTCACCTCTTCCTGTTTCTCTTCCGTCACGTTCCTAAGATCTTGGGACGTGATCTCTTGTTAGTGGAGGAGAGTTGTAACGCCCCAAATCCGATGTGCCAGCTGTCGTCCCGTTATTCGCCGTCGTTGCCATATGTTTTGCTTGTGTGTTGCATTTTGCCATGTCATCATGTCCATTTCATCTGCACGTTTTTCAAAACTTGCATCCGTTCGGGTCCTCCCAGTTCTCTCCGTTGTCGGTTCTAAGCCCAACCACAGTCGCACGTGCCCACTGTACCTCCCAATCCTTGTTTTGTGAGCCGTAGAAAAATGTTCTCGGAATGGGCCGAGAGTTGACGAGTGTCTTGGTTTATCACCGGTAGACCGCCTGTCAAATTTCGTTCCATTTGGAGGTCGTTTGATGCCCCAATGGTTAACTGGGTAACCGCAAAAGCCCTTTTTGTGCAGACCAACACCCTTCCAAATCAGCCCACTAACCCAGCTAAACCCCCTCCATGCTCTCCGTCATTGGACCACGATCGTGTGGGCGAAAACAACACCCCATTTGGACTCTCCTAGCTCCCTCTACCTATAAAAAGCCCTCCCCTTCCATTTTTGTCGATGAAACCCTAACTTCTGTCTTCATCCGCGCGCCGGACACATTCGGACGGCACCGGCCAAATCCGCCACCGCCGACGTCAGCCAGCGCCCACGCCCACATCGCCACCGTCGCGGCAACCTGCATCATGGCCAATCCCCTTGCGCAAGGACGCCTCCCCGCGCCCGCCAGCCACTCCCACGCCGCCATGTGGCATCGCCACGTCGCCCCGTGCCTCTCCCCGCGCCTCCAACCGCGACGGCCCGCCAGGCCCGGATATGGCCCGCCGTGGGCCGAACCGGGCCCCGAGCAGCCTGAGCCGCCGCCTGCATCCCTGCAGCTCCCTCCATCCTGATCTGGATCGAGAGGAGCCCAAGCTCCGGGACCCCGCGCGCCGGTCATCGTCCCCGCCACCTTGCTCGCCCCACGCCGCCAGTGTGCCGGCGACCTCCAGGTCATGTCGCCGTCGCCCTCGTCTCCTCCTTCCCATGTCTCTCTCTCTCTCTCGCTCTCTCTCTCCCATCTCTAGCTCCCACCGCCGGCCCTTTTCAGCTCGCCGTCGGCCTTGTTTTGCTCCGCCGACGGAGCACCCCGTCATCTCCAGCCGGATCCCGCCATGGCCTCCCCAACGCCGCTGGATACCGATCCTCCACTGGAGCTCCGCTGCCGCCGCTCTCCAGTCAGACCGGGGAGGAGCCCCGATCCCGTCGCTCGTGTCGACCCCTCACGTGGGCCCCGCGCCTGCCACCTCGGCCTCCCTAGCCCAGCTCCCTGGCCTGCTTGCGCCGGCCCCCCACTCCATCGGCCAGGGCCAGGCCGAGCAAGGTGAGCCCGGGTCCAGCTCTATCCCTCGCCCTGGGCGCCTCATAGCTATTTGACGCTCACCCAGTTTTTTTCTGGAAGATGGCTAGGTCCTTGAAAATCCATAATATGTGTGCATCTTTGAGTGGCTCTAACTGTGTGCATGATGCTCCGTTTGCGTGTATGATATGTCAAGATGTTCATCTCAGAGTGTTGTTCATGATGGAGTAGGTTTAATTTATGCTGCTCTTCATATTGATGCCTTAATCTTTGTTGCAAAACTGCTATGTTATACAAACTACTGGAATCTGTTGATTGTTAACATCATGTATGCATCTTGTGAGTGTTATATCTTTGTCTCTGTTGATCCTATGATGATGATCTTGATATGCACATGTTCTTCTCTTCATGCTCTACATGTTAGTGTGCTTTGCTTTCATGTTAGGGTGCATATAGACATCTTAATCTCAGTTGCAAAAGTGCATGTTGCTGTTAACTGCTGAAAAACTGATGTAACTTGCTGATTTGTCATTTTTGTTGCATTTTGTGTGTGCATCTTATGAGCATGATGTCTACATGTTTTAGGAGCATTGTCATTCCATATTTACAGTGGTGCCGTGCATGTGTTTTTATGTGCCCTGTAGTGCGTGCATAAAGCTTGTGAAGTGCGCTACTTGCTGTTAACTTTCTGTCAAATCTGTTTCTGTCATATCATGATGCCATGGTTGCTTGATGCTACCATTTAATCCATGCACATAATATGGAGATGCTTTGTTGCCATATGTTTTCCATGTTATTCTCTATCATGACATGCCTTTTGATGCCCTATATAAGTCTTTAGAATACGTTTTCATTGCCATGAACATGCCTATATTTTGTTCCAGATTTCTGTTAACTTCATGATGCCTTGTTGGGAGCATGTTATTGATTGATCCACATCTCTTTTGGAGTTCCTCCCATTACATGTTTTGAAGTATGCTATGAGTATTTTGTTCACATGCCAGGGTTGTTAGCTTTGGATGTCATATGCCTCTGTTTCATGCTTACAAACATGCTATCATATTGTTGTTGTTTTACACTTGCTGAAACTGTTTCAACATTCAATCTTGTGGGCCATATGCATATGATGCTCTGATGTTATTTGCTCTTTGTTATGTGTACTTTGATGCCATGCCCTTGGTGCGATGTATACTTGTTGTAATTGTCTCTTTATTGCTCTCAAGTTGCCAACATATTAACTCTGCTCATGCATATGCTCTTGTGTTATAAAGTTGCATTTTTTCATAGATCATATTGGTTTAATCTTGTTTCCGATGAACCTGAACCTTAATGAGATTTGAAATATGTTATATGTACATGAGGTGCATGGTAAGTTTGTGCTCTTATGATTCCTGTAGCATGTTGTTTTGATGGTTGCAAAGTGCCTAGTTGCTGTTTTGGGCAGATTGTTGTTATATCTTGTTTGGAGTGTATGTGTTGCACCGTTACTCCGTTTTTAGCATGCTCTATATGAAACTTGCTTGATTTTGCATGTAGTTTCATCTTATAATGTTGAATCAATGTTTTGAGAGTGTTTGCTTGATATTTGAATGCATTTTGCATCAATGCCATGTTTGACTTGTTTTGCTCATATCTTCTAGGTCGTAGCTCCGCACTAAATGAACTTTATATGTAACTTGACTAGAATTTCGTGTAGATCATCATCGTGCTCGTTAACTTGCTGTTTAAAAACTTCAACTTAATGTTTGTTCAGATTTGGAGCCATTTCGAAATTAGCATATGAGGACTAACAGGATTTGTTGTATGTTGTTTCCGGCCTCATTTAAACTTGCTTTGATGTGTTGTTCTTATGTGCATCATATCTTGTCATGAGTAGCCTCAGCTAGCCTTTTCATGATCATGCTTGGTTGTGCATGATGTAATTTTTATGTGTTGTGTGTTTAACTTGTTGTTTGCTTCATTCTGTTTGTGCTTCTTCTCGATAGTTCCTATTTCGTTGCGATCGTGAGGATTCTTTCGACTACGCTTGGTTCGTCTTCGCCCGTTCGTCTTCTTCATGGACTCGTTCTACTTCCTAACGGGATTTCAGGCAAGACGACCGTTACCCTGGATCTCACTACTATCATTACTACGCTAGTTGTGTCGATGCTATCGCTATGTTGCGCTTCCTATCACTTGTTTATCAAGCCTCCAAAATTGCCATGTCAGCCTCTAACCTTTTCACCCTTCCTAGCAAACCGTTGTTTGGCTAAGTTACTGCTTTTTCTCAGCCCCTTTGACAGCGTTTTTAGTTGCAGGTGAAGTTGAAGATTGCTCCATGTTGGACCAGGATTATGTTGGGATATCACAATGTCTCTTATTTTAATTCATACATCTATATACTTGGTAAAGGGTGGAAGGCTCGGCCTTATGTCTGGTGTTTTGTTCCACTCTTGCCGCCCTAGTTTCCGTCATACCAGTGTTATGTTCCTTGATTTTGCGTTCCCTATGTGGTCGGGTTTATGGGAACCCCTTGACAGTTTGCTTTGAATAAAACTCGTCCAGCAAGGTCCAACATTGGTTTTACCATTTTCCTAACATAACTAAAATTTAAATAGGGGATTTTCTCCGGACCCCTAGTTTCTTAATCAACCCCCCAGGGCCAGTGCTCCTACGAGTGTTGGTCCGAAATGAGCAGACTGCGAGGCCACCGTGGGGCAACTCGAGGTCTGGATTTACTCGTAGGATGTCTCATCCGGTGTGCCCTGAGAACGAGATATGTGTAGCTCCTATCGGGATTTGTCGGCACAGTCGGGCGGTCTTGCTGGTCTTATTTTACCATTGTTGAAATGTCTTGTAACCATGATTCTGAGGCTGATCGGGTTGTTCCGGGAGAAGGAATATCCTTCGCTGATCGTGGGAGCTTGTGATGGGCTAAGTTGGGACACCCCTGCTGGGTATAAACTTTTGAGAGCCGTGCCCGTGGCAGATGGGAATTTTTTAATATCCGGTTGTAGAGAACTTGACACTTTACTTAATTAAAAAGCGCCAACCGCGTGTGTAGCCATGATGGTCTCTTTTTGGCAGAGTCCGGGAAGTGAACACAGTTTGGGTTATGTATGAACGTAAGTAGTTTCGGGATCACTTCTTGATCATTACTAGTTTGCGACCGCTTGCGTAGCTTCTCATCTTATTCTTGTACTCGTAAGTTAGCCACCCTATCATGCTTAGTCGCTGCTGCAACCTCACTACTATCCATTCCTAACCCATTAAGCTATGCTAGTCTTGGTACCCATGGTAATGGGATTGTTGAGTCCTCGTGGCTCACAGATTACTACCACAACAGTTGCAGGTACAAGTAATGCGATGATCATGACGCGAGAGCGATGTTTACTTGTTTTGGAGTTCTTCTTCCACTTCTTCTTTGATCAGGGGATAGGTTCCAGGTCGGCAGCCTGGGCTAGCAGGGTGGATGTCGTTTGAGTTTCTGTTTGGGTTTCATCCGTAGTCGGACGTTGCTCTTATGTATGATGTTATTGTATTCATGTGGCATTGTATGCCTCTTGTATGTATCCCCAACTATCATGTAATTGTATGATGTAATGATATCCATCTTGCAAAAGCGCCTCCAATATGCGCTTCTCTCCTTGGTGGGACCTTCGAGTTCCTTTAGGATAAGGTCGCATATTGGGCGTGATATATTCCCACTCACCCAACCCAAGCTATCAAAAAATTTCTTAGTCGCAAGCGCCCAGGACAGGCGGTCCTCCTCCTCCTCCTCGCCCAGCTTCAGAGGTCACTTGTTACAAATGCGGTCTGAAGGGTTACTATTCTAACAAGTGCTTCAACCAGAGGCGTCTTCTGCCTCCTCCTCCGATCAGTCAGCAAGCAATGCTATTGTTAATCACAATTCCAAGTCAACAAGGGTGAACATGATAAATTTAGTACAAGCAGAGGATTCTTCAGAAGTGATCATGGGTACTCTTCCGGTTAACTCTATTCCTGCCAAAGTTTTATTCGATTCTGGTGCATCGCATTCTTTAATTTCAAGACCTTTTGTGGATATGCATGATTTGGTTACTCAAGTGTTGCCAAGACCAATGTTGATTATTTCTTCAGGTTTGCAAATGTCCTCTCGAGTGTTCGTTCCTGATGTCACCGTCAAGATGAACAATTATTCATTTCTGGCTTCCCCAATTGTTCTCGGGAATTCCGATATTGATCTTATCCTCGGCATGGATTGGTTTTCTAAGCATAAGGCTTCTGTTGATTGTGCTGCCAAGGAAGTGAAATTGACTCATCCGTCTGAATATGTGATTATCTTTGCGGCTCGTGATGACACCATTCGGTTGTTATCACTCAATGAGAAAGGCGAGATCAACGCTAACTCTCATATTCCAGTTGTTTGTGAGTATCAAGGTGTCTTTCCAGAAAAGCTTCCGGGTATGCCTCCTCACCGGCCAGTTGAGTTCGTTATTGAGCTCGAGCCCAGTACAGAGCCCGCATGCAAGCGCCCCTACAAGCTTGGGCCAGAAGAGCTTAAAGAATTGAAGAATCAACTAGATGAAGAAGAACGTCTGGGTTTGATAAGACCGAGTTCTTCTCCATGGGGTTGCGGTGTTCTCTTTGTCCAGAAGAAAGATGGCACAGAACGACTTTGTGTCGATTACCGCCCATTGAACTACCCAATATCAATGAGCTTTTCGAGCAACTTAAAGGTGCAAAGGTGTTTTCCAAGCTTGACCTCCGTATGGGATACCATCAAATCCGAATCTGTGAAGAAGATATTCCAAAGAACGCTTTTAGGACAAGTTTTGGCTCATATGAGTACAAAGTGATGTCCTTTGGTCTTGCAAATGCTCCTCCAACTTTCTCTCGGATGATGCACTGTGTATTCAATCCTTGCACCAACAAGTTCGTCCTCGTTTACCTCGGCGGCATTCTGGTTTTCTCTAAGACCAAAGAATATCATGCCAAGCATCTCCGATTGGTTCTTGATAAGCTCAGAGAACATCGTTTCTACACAAAGTTCTCCAAGTGTGAATTCTAGCTCGACAAATTTCTCTATGTTGGTCACATCATCTCTGCCGAGGGCATCTCCATTAACCCTAAAAAGGTTGAAGCAATTGTCAAATGGTAGACTCCTCAGAATGTTAAGCAACTCTAGAGTTTTCTCGGGCTCGCAAGCTATTCCAGAAGATTGGTGGAAAAATTCTCCAAGATTGTGAAGTCTTTGTCCAACCTCCTGCAAAAGAATGCCTAATATTCTTGGACTCCTGAGTGTGACGTCGCGTTCAACACACTCAAGGGGAAGCTTGTCTCTGCTCCAGTCCTTACTCCTCTAGATGAATCCAAACCCTACCAAGTGTTTTGTGATGCCTCGTTGCAAGGTCTCGGTGTTGTTCTTTTGCAAGAAAAGAAGATTGTGGCTTATACTTCTCAGCAGTTGAAGCCAAACGAGAGGAACTACCCCAGTCACGATCTTGAGTTGGCGGCAGTTGTCCATGCCTTAATCACATGGAGACATCTCTTTTTGGGCAGGAAGGTGGACATTTTCACCGATCACAAGAGCCTCAAATACATCTTCACTCAGCCCAACCTCAACCTCCTGCAAACTTGCTGGGTCGAAATGATTCAAGAGTACAACCCAAGCATCGAGTACACTCCAGGAAAGGCCAACGTTATTGCAGATGCCTTGAGCAGAAAGGCATATTGCAACAGCCTCATCCTCAAACCGTTCCAACCTGATCTTTGTGAAGCATTCTGGAAACTCAACCTTCAAGTTGTTCCTCAAGGTTTTCTTGCCAACCTTCAAGTCACTCCAACCTTGGAAAACTAGATCTGTGAAGCACAAGTTCTGGATGGTATGATGAAAAAAGTGAAGCGTGGTATTGCAAAAGTTACTCCTAAGTACAAGTGCTATGCATTGATGGCAGGGACACTTTATTCTTTGAGGACCGGATTGCGGTTCTAAAAGGTGATGTCCATAAGGTCATAATGAACGAAGCTTATAATTACCTTCTCTCAATACATCCAGGCAGTTCAAAGATGTACCATGACCTCAAGCAATCCTATTGGTGGACTCACATGTAAATGGAGATTGCTCAATTCGTGAATGAGTGTGATGTCTTCCGCAAAGTGAAAGCAGAGCATCAGCATCCAACAGGACTTCTTCAGTCTTAACCTATTCCCGAGTGGAAGTTCGATCACATTGAAATGGACTTCATCACTGGCTTTCCCAAGTCCATGCGAGGAAATGATGCTATCTTCGTGGTTATTGATAAACTCGCAAAACTGGCCCACTTCCTTCCAGCCAAAGAGTCTATCAATGCAGCTCAGTTAGTAGAGCTATACACCTCCAGAATAGTCTCATTGCATGGGATTCCTCAAGTCATCTCCTTAGATTGTGGAAGCATTTTCACTTCCAAGTTTTGGGACTCCTTTTCATAAGGCCATGGGAACCAACATCCGATTCAGCACAGCTTTTCACCCTTAGACAAGTGGCCAAGTCGAAAGGGTCAATTAAATCCTCGAAGACATGCTCAGGGCATGCGTCATCTCTTTCGGTATGAAGTGGGAAGATTGTCTTCCATTTAAAGAGTTCCCCTACAACAACAGTTTCCAAGCAAGTTCGGGCAAGGCCCCTTTCGAAATTATTTATGGAACAAAGTGTCGTACTCCTCTCAACTGGTCTGAGACTAGTGAACGCCAACTGCTTGGCAATGACTTGATCGTAGAAGTTGAAGATATGTGTAAAGTCATCCGTGAAAATCTCAAAGCCACGCAATCACGCCAGAAGAGTTACTATGATAGTAAGCACCGTGACTTGGCTTTCGAGATTGGGGACCATGTCTATATCCACGTCTCTCCCATGAAAGGCACTCAATGATTTGGTATCAAAGGCAAGTTGGCTCCGAGATATGTGGATCCTTTCAAGATTGTTGCCAAAGAAGGCGATCTCGCCTACCAACGTGAGCTCCCATCCAACTTCTCAAATGTGCACGATGTATTCCACGTGTCACAACTTCGCAAATGCTTCAACACACCTAAGCGCACCATCGACTTTGAAGAGATTGATCTTCAAGAAGACTTATCTTAAAGTGAGCACCATGTTGCTATTCTTGAACAAACCGAGCGCAAAAATCGCAACAAGTCAATCAAGTTCCTCAAAGTCAAGTGGTCACTGTCCGCGTTCTGGGAATGGGGTTACCCAGACTTGCCTGCCTGCAGCCCGCGGCGTGGCTCAAGGAGTGGCCCAATACGGCCCATCTACATCAACACATGCTCAAGACCCTCGCGAGGGGCCATGCCTCGCGAGGCGGACGACAGGAGGCTTCCTCAAGCACGGCCTCGTCAGGCCGGCTCATGAGGAGGCGGAGAGATCAAGGCGGGGTACCTCACGAGGTGCCTTTGACGCAAGCCATGACGACCAAGGTGCAGTCGGGCGCAGGCGGGCGCCGGCCTGCGTAGTCCTTGTTACCCCTTTGGTGCAAAGGGGCAAGGGCAGGCAAGGGTATCAAGCAAAGGCAACCATTTCGGTGCAACAAGACCAAGACCAGCAGGACGGCAGAATGGAGGTCATCGTGGAGCCCAAGCCAGCGTCATCGTCAGGGTCTTTTGGCAGGCGAGGACCAACTTTAGTCAGGATAAGTGTATTAGATGTTCCCTTTCAAAATGGCCAATTGTTGGCGCCCTTCCCGCTCAATATTTGGGAAGAGGCCCGGGGCCTTCGCCTATAAATAGGACTAGCCACCCACAGGATAGAGGGATCGAGAGAACAAGGATAAAGGTATCGAGAGAACAAGGATAGAAAGACACACAGAGAGAGAGAGAGAGGCGACTGAACCTCCTAGCAGTTCGTTGCACCAATCAAGAACAGACCCTCGCGAGGCTGTTCTTCCCATGTACTGTTCCTCATCAGCCCTAGAGGCAATCCACACACCACAAACTAGAGTAGGGTATGACACCATAGTGGTGGCCCGAACCAGTATAAATGTTGTGTCCCTTGTGTTGTTCTTGGAGTAGTTTAGGTCCTTGTGAGGCGGTGAAAACATGGGTAGGCTAGGGGTGTGATCTCCGCGCGCACCCCAGTGTTTGAACCTCAAGGGTCTGCCGGAACCCGAAATTCGACACTTGGCGCTCCAGGTAGGGGTGTGCCGGAATACGCCTTCCGTCGCCTCGTGTTTTCACCGCCCATCCCATCCATGTCAGACGCACGTCGTGCCCGCGTCGCCCAGACGGCCCCTAAGGGAGTCCTCGACTAGGGGGTGTCCGGACAGCCGGACTATCATCGTTCGCCGGACTCCAAGACTGTGAAGATATAAGATTGAAGACTTCGTCCCGTGTCCGGATGGGACTTTCCTTGGTGTGGAAGGCAACCTTGGCGATACGGATATGTAGATCTCCTACCATTGTAACCGACTCTGTGTAACCCTAGCCCTCTCCGGTGTCTATATAAACCGGAGGGCTTTAGTCCGTAGGACACAACATCCATTACAACAATCATACCATAGGCTAGCTTCTAGGGTTTAGCCTCCTTGATCTCGTGGTAGATCCACTCTTGTAATACACATCATCAATATTAATCAAGTAGGACGTAGGGTTTTACCTCCATCAAGAGGGCCCGAACCTGGGTAAAACATCGTGTCCCTCGTCTCCTGTTACCATCCGCCTAGACGCACAGTTCGGGACCCCCTACCCGAGATCCGCCGGTTTTGACACCGACATTGGTGCTTTCATTGAGAGTTCCTCTGTGTCGTCGCCGATAGGCTTGACGGCTTCTTCCAACAACAACGCCATCCAGGGTGAGAATTTTGTCCCCGGAAAGATCTTCGTATTCGGCGGCTTTGCACTGCGGGCCAATTCACTCGGTCATCTGGAGCATATCGAAAGCTACGCCCCTGGCCATCAGGTCAGGTTCGAAAGCCTAAACTTCATGGCCGGCGTCCGCGGGGACTTGATCTTCGACGGACTCGAGCCGCAGCTGAGCGTGCCGCACTGTCACGATGGGCATGATCTACCTCTGCCGCCGGACAGTACCTTGGAGGCCGCACACGAATCCACTCCAACCCATAGTCCAGAGCCGATTGCTCAGATAGAGGACGGGTGGCTGGACACCGCCTCGGGGGCTGCGATGGAGCTGAATACCGACCCTGTCCCTTATAAAGCTTGTGACTCCGAGGCGTCGGACTCCTTGCCGGACTCTAAACCTCCCGCACCCTTGCCAATCGAATCTGATTGGGCGCCGATCAAGGAGTTCACCGCCGCGGCCATCTTCCAGCACTCACCCTTTGGCGACATCCTAAATTCGCTAAAGCATCTCTCGCTATCCGGAGAGCCCTGGCCGGATTACGGCCAGGATGGTTGGGATGCGGACAACGAAGAAATTCAAAACCCACCCACCACCCACTTTGTAGCCACTGTCGACAATCTAACCGACATGCTAGACTATGACTCCGAAGACATCAACGGTATGGACGACGATGCCGGAGACAAACAAGAACCAACGCCTACAGGGCACTGGAAGACCGCCTCGTCATATGACATATACATGGTGGACACCCCAAAAGATGGGGACGGCAAAGGAGCAGCGGAGGCAGATTCCTTAAAGAAACAGCCCAAGCGCCGACGTCAGTGGCACCGCTCTAAATCCCGCCACAGCAAGAATGGTGATTCCAGCACAGGAGATAATAACACCCCAGAAAGTGCCGAAGACGATCCCCTCCAGCAAGATTCAGCGCAGGAGGATGCAGAAGCAAGCCCTCACGAGAGAGCGGCAGACGAAGAGGTCGAGGATGATAATTACATACCTCCATCCGGAGACGAGGCAAGCCTCAACGACGACAAATTCGTCGTGCCGGAGGATCCCGTCGAACAAGAGCGTTTTAAACGCAGGCTTATCGCCATGGCAAATAGCCTAAAGAAAAAGCAGCAGCAGCTTCAAGCTGATCAAGACCTACTGGCCGACAGATGGACCGAGGTCCTCGCGGCCAAAGAGTATGAACATGAACGCCCCTCCAAGAGCTACCCAAAATGCAAGTTGCTCCCCCGATTAGAGTTGAAAACATACATACCTTCATCACCAGCGCGCAATACGGCCGACCGACCACCCCGTGGTCGCGATAGAGAGGCATCCAGGCCCTCCATCAAGACCGTACCCCAGCATCGCTCGAAAAGTACGAAGTCACGGGGGAACGCGCCGGACATGCGGGATATATTGGAGGACAAAGCAAGGCAATACAGATCCATCTATGGATCACGTGGGCGCCCCACGACCCACGATGAATACCGTCGCGCCGGATACAACAACCCCGGCCGGGCCGAACACAGCAGACAACGCTCCCTTGAGCTACGTCGTGATATTGCTCAATACAGAGGCGCCGCACACCCACTATGCTTCACTGACGAAGTAATGGATCATCAAATCCCTGAAGGGCTTAAACCCGTAAACATTGAATCCCACGATGGCACGACAGACCCCGCGGTTTGGATCGAAGATTATCTCCTTCACATCCATATTGCCCGCGGCGATGATCTCCACGCCATGAAGTATTTCCCACTCAAGCTTAAAGGACCAGCTCGGCATTGGCTTAACAGCTTGCCCGCAGAGTCAATTGGGTGTTGGGAAGACTTGGAAGCCGCATTCCTCGACAACTTCCAGGGCACATATGTGCGACCACCGAACGCCGATGACCTAAGCCACATAATTCAGCAGCAGACGAATCGGCGGACAGTTACGGACACGGTTCTTAACAAATAAAAATCAAATCGTCATTGTCCGGATGCAGAGGCCCTCGCAGCCTTCAAACATAACATCCGCGACGAGTGGCTAGCCCGGCACCTAGGACAGGAAAAGCCGAAATCCATGGCAGCCCTCACGTCCTTAATGACCCGCTTCTGTGCAGGGGAGGATAGCTGGCTAGCTCGCAGCAACAACCTCAGTAAAAATTATGGTAGTCTGGATACCAAGGACCACAATGGTAGGTCGCGTCGAAGCAAAAATAAACGCTGCGTTAACAACGAAGACAAGGAGGATACGACAGTCAACGCCGGATTCCGAGGCTCTAAACCTGGTCAGCGGAAGAAGCCATTTAAAAGAACCACTCCGGGTCCATCCAATTTGGACCGAATACTCGACCGCTCATGCCAGATACATGGCACCCCCGAAAAGCCAGCTAATCACACCAACAGAGATTGTTGGGTATTCAAGCAGGTAGGCAAGTTAATTGCCGAAAACAATGACAAGGGGCTGCATAGCGACGACGAGGAAGAGACCCGGCCGCCGAACAGTAGAGGACAGAAGGGTTTCCCCCCACAAGTGCGGACGGTAAACATGATATACGCAACCCATATACCCAAGAGGGAGCGGAGCGTGCGCTAAGGGCGTATATGCGATGGAGCGATCGCCCGAAGTTCAATCCATGGTCCTCTGTCCGATCGGTTTGATTGAAGAGACCATCCGACCAGCATCCGCCACGGCGGATTCGCGCGTGGTTTTAGACCCAATCGTCGATGGATTTCACCTCACGAGAGTCGATGGGCGGCGGCAGAGCCTGAACCTGCTTTATCGAGACACGGTCGCAAGATGGGCATAGACCCTCAAGGATTAAACCTACAAAGACGACCTTCAAAGCGTCATACCAGGTGTTGAAGCTAATTATGCAGGCTCGGTCATTTGGAAGTGGTCTTGGATCCCGGAGAATTTCGGGCGAGAGTTAATCTTTGACATAGTCCCGTTCGCATCGGCTATCATGCTCGCTTCGGGCGAACGCGTTTGCAAAGTTCAACGCGGTGCGATTATGCATACCTCAAGCTCAAGATGCGAGGCCCTCGTGGAGTCATTACGGTCAGCGGAAATATGGGCGCTCCCTCGAGCGGAGGAACATCTGGCTGCTCTCGCGGCAATCTGAAGGAGCCTTCTAAGGCAATTTTCGAGTCCGGCCGTTAAATGACGGACACAGCCAAAGCGCGCCCGAGCAACATGAATCAAGACCACGGCACATTACGAGCATGCGTAGCAATGCGGCTAACCCAGCCCTCGCATGATCGCAAGACAAGCCCTCGCGTACATCACTACGCTCTGGAGATACCATGGGCATATGGGGAGGGCACGACCACAATAGACCAGTGCGGCTCGACCACACGGGGCTCCCAAGTGTGTCACCTTTTTATTTTTCATTTTCCTTCTTTTTATATACAGGACTCCGTTCATCGAGAGGCCTGTCCGTGGCGCCGCCCGAACTCATGATCAACACACCGGGGAGGGAAAAAGGCTGCGGCGAACACTCGGTGGTCTCTATTACGAGCATTAAATTTGATTATACACACCAGGCCGCAGCCCACCCCGGAGGGGGACATGTTTAATTAGTCAATCCCTTGCTTACCGCCTTTGTTTGTATCATTCCGCACTCATAGCAGAATTCCTTAAATAAATAATGCAGCATTTTTTGCCTATAATTGCATCACTTTACATATATGTTCATTAATGACATCTTGCACCCGTATATTTTGATACGGCTGAATACACCAGGGGCTTGTGTTCCCCGCGTTATGATGTGATAAGTCCGAACACTTTCACAAGTGCGGCACCCCGAACTTATAGCATTATATGAATCGGCTCCGAATCATGTCTTGGGTCAATAGTTGGGTTTGCCCGGTGTAACGCCCCGGATCCGATGCGCTAGGTGTCCGCCAGTTATTCGCCGTCGTTGCCATGTCATTAGCTTGCGTGTTGCATTTTGCCATGTCATCATCTGCATTTCATATCAGGTCATCATGTGCATCGCATTCACATACATGTTCGTCTCATGCATCCGAGCTTTTTCTCCATTGTCCGTTTTGCAATCCGGCACTCCTATGTCCTCCGGCGTCCCCTTCTTCTCTCCTGTTGTGAGCGGGTGTTAAACTTTATCGGAATGGCCCGAGGTTTGCCAAGCGGCCTTGGTATAGCACCGTGAACCGCTGTCAAGTTTCGTGCCATTTGAGGTCGTTTGGTACTCCAACGGTTAACAGGGTAACCGCAAAGGCCTCTTTGTTGCAGCCCAACACCCTTCCAAAGTATTTAAAACCCACCTAACTCCCTCCATGCTCTCGGTCGTTCGATCACGATCGCGTGGCAGCCGCGCTCCTCATTTGGACTCTCCTAGCTCCCTCTACCTATAAAAACGTCCTCCTCCTCCATTTTTCGGATCAAACCCTAGATCAAATCGCCCCCGCCGCCACCGGACATGTCCGCCGCCGTCCGGACGAAATCGCCGCCGCCCCGCAGCCACTGGCATCGCGCCACGTGGCATGCCGCCACCCGCCGTCGCCGCGGCCTGCCCGAACCCATCCGGGGCCCGCGCGAGCCAGTTCGCCCCGCCACGCCCGCCTCGCCGGCGCTCCGGCGAGCCTCGCGAGCCCGACCTTGTTCGTCGCCCTCGCGGATTTCTCCGCCCGCCGCCCCGCAAGACAAAGCCCGTCCGCCTCCGGCGCGCCCGGCGAGCTTCGCCGCCTCGCCGCCGTTCTTCCTCGCCCGGCATCGCCCGCTTCGCCCGCCTCCTCTTCGCCCTGCACCGTCGCCATGCCGCACCTCGCCGCCGCCAGAAGCGCCACCGCCGCCCCTCGCCGCTTCGTCGCCCGACCGAGCTCCCTCGACTTCGCCGTCACGGATCCAGAGGCCCCACGCCGGATCTCTTCATCCCCGCCGTCCCCGGTCGCCCGCCTCTGGGCGCCGTCCCTATCGCCATCGCCGTCGCCAAGACTCGCCATGACTCGGATTTAGCTGGGAGCTCGTCCCTCGCCTCCCCACGTGGGCCCGGCCCGGCAACCGCCTGCCCGGCCTCCTCGGCCGTCCGGGCCAAGGCCCATGGGTGAGCCGCCCCTCGATTCCCCTGTTCCTATTGGGCAGCAAGTTTCAGCCCCTGGATGTTTTTTCCCAGATCTGCGAATTTACTAATTATCCAGTGAATTCCAGTTTTACAGATTGGACCCTAAACTTCATGCATATAATAACTCATGAATGGTGCATCGGATTAAAATGATTTATATATGTAAGATGCTTAGTTTTTCGTCTAGTTTAATAATATGCCACTTTCATCCATGTCTAAAATGTTTAAAATGTTGTTTCATTAAATTTGCTCAAATGCCATGCTAAAATGATTTAATTCATAACTAAATAACCATAGCTCGGTTTTGAATGTTCTTTATATGTAAATGGGGTGGAAAAATGCCTAGTTTAACATGGTCCACTTTATTTTCCTGTTTAACAACTTTAAAATATGGTTTAGGACAGAACAGTAGCGAATTCATAAATTGCATATGAGGTTTTTCCGGACTTGTTTTTCGTTGTTTCCGGCCTCATTTAAACTTGCCTAGGTAGGTAGTTTAATTATGCTTCACCCCTTGCCATGTTTAACAACATTTAATATTGTTGGGTGCATAAACGAGAGTGAACTAAATAATTGCATGTGGTGTTCCGTTAATATGCAACTCGTTGCATATTGAGCTCCACTTAACTTGTAGTTTTGTGTGTTGCACTTTGCCATGCCATGCCTCATTAAACCGGACATGCATCATTCTTTTTTGTGCATCATGCCATGATTATGCTTGTGTGTTTACCATGTTGTTTGCTTCTTTCCGGTTTGCTTCTCTCGTTAGCTTCGGTTTCGTTCCGGAGTGGTGAGGATTCGTGCGACTACGTGCATTTGTCTTCTTCATGGTCTCGTTCTTCTTCCTTGCGGGATTTCAGGCAAGATGACCGCTACCGTGGATCTCACTACTATCATTTCTATGCTAGTTGCCTCGTTCTTTCGCTATGCTGCGCTACCTATTACCTATTTGTCCAGCCACCCCATATTGCCATGAACCCCTAACCTTTGACACCTTTCCTATGCAAACCACTGTTTGGCTATGTTACCGCTTTTGCTCAGCCCCTCTTATAGCGTTGCTAGTTGCAGGTGAAGTTGAAGATTTCTCCATGGTGGACAGCGTTATGTTGGGATATCACAATATCTCTTATATTATTAATGCACCTATATACTTGGTAAAGGGTGGAAGGCTCGGCCTTATGCCTGGTGTTTTGTTCCACTCTTGCCGCCCTAGTTTCCGTCATACCGGTGTTATGTTCCCGGATTTTGCGTTCCTTACGCGGTTGGGTGATTTATGGGACCCCCTTGACAGTTCGCTTTGAATAAAACTTGTCCAGCAAGGCCCAACATTGACTTTTACCATGTGCCTCACCACCACCTATTTTTCCCTTGGGAGTCGCTCTCCCGAGGGTCATCTTTATTTTAGCCCCCCCCCCGGGTCAGTGCTTGTCTAAGTGTTGGTCCGAACCGAGCCACCATGAGGCCCCCTCGGGCAACTCGAGTCTGGTTTTACTCGTAGCTTTGTCTCATCGGTGTTGCCACGAGCGAGATATGTGCAGCTCCTATCGGGATTGTCGGCGCATCGGGCGGTCTTGCTGGTCTGTTTTACCATTGTCGTAATGTCTTGATGTACGGGATTCCGAGGCGATCGGGTCTTCTGGGTGAAGGTCTATTCTTCGATGATCGCGAGAGCTTGTCATGGGCTAAGTTGGGACACCCTGCAGGGTTTAAACTTTCGAGAGCCGTGCCCGCAGTTATGTGGCAGATGGGAATTTGTTAATGTCGGTTGTAGATAACTTGACACTTGATCCGAATTAAAACGCATCAATCGAGTGTGTAACCGTGATGGTCTCTTCTCGGAGTCCGGAAGTGAACACGTTTTCAGGTTATGATTGACGTACGTAGGTGTTCAGGATCACCTCTTGATCATTGCTAGCTTCACGACTGTTCCTTTGTCTCTCTTCTCGCTCTTCTTTGCGTATGTTAGCCACCATACATGCTTAGTCGCTGCTGCAACCTCACCACTTTACCCCTTCCTTTCCCATTAAGCTTTGCTAGTCTTGATACCCATGGTAATGGGATTGTTGAGTCCTCGTGGCTCACGGATACTTCAAAACCAGTTTGCGGTGCCTATGTTACCGAGCGGTGGCGCAACCAAGCTCAAGGAGGAGCTCGATGAAGATCTTGCCCTTTGTGTTGTTTCATTCTAGTTGATCGAGAGTGGAGCCCGGTTGGGGTCGATCGGGGACCTTTATGCATTTGGGGTTCTTCTTTTATTTTGGTTCCGTAGTCGGACCTTGATTGTATCTGGATGATGTAATGCTCTATTCATGTAATTGTGTGAAGTGGCGATTGTAAGCCAACTATGTATCTCTTTCCTTATGTATTAAATGGGTTGTGTGAAGATTACCTCACTTGCGACATTGCTTTCAATGCGGTTATGCCTCTAAGTCGTGCTTCGACGTGGGAGATATAGCCGCATCGAGGCGTTACAAGTTGGTAATCGAGCCTTCCCGACCTTAGGAGCCCCATTGCTTGATCGTTTTTAGCGGCGAGTTGTGTCTAGAAAAATGTTTTGAGTCATTTAGGATTATATCTATCGGAGAGTTAGGAATTCTTTTTACTCCTCGGTCCCTAAATCGCTCTCGGTGAGGTATCTGACGTAGAGTTTTGACTCTTCTCTTCTCAAATTTCACTAAATTTTTTTAGGATCACGCTGGTATCTTAGAATCATTCGATGGTTTTATGATGACAACATTGTCTTGGTGCCTCCGTCAGCAGGGTTTTTTTTAGTGGAGGTGTCCCGGGGAGTTGAGCTCTGAGGTGTTGTCGTCATAATTTTATCGTTGCATCTCTGGAATACCTGAGTTTAGTATGCCGACATCGAAAATATCTTTTATGCAGTTGTTGGTGAGATAACCCCGATAACCCAGTACTGAGGTGAGTACGGGAGTATTGCCATGACTCGTATAACGGATGCTTTTCGAAGGTTGAGGTACACGATTTCCGAAGGTTTCTTGGTTATGTGTTGACGGATGGATACATCCTGGATGTAGGTATTGTTAGTTTGGGTGAGATATATTGCTTCCCCTGTATCCCCAACACCAGATTGCATAACCAGAAAGTTTCGGGAGTTTTATAGGTGGGAATTCAAGTAGCTCCTAGAATTTCTTTTCGACAGATGCATGATATGGGATTGGGTAAATCCCTATCATATGTATTTGTTCCGGCTTATTCTGCAAGCCAAATCCTTTGTTTTGTTTTTCTTGTGGTATTCGAGTTGCTTCAATGTCAAGTGTTGATTCCATACCTTTCCTAAACGGTGTTCTCATATTGCTATGTGAATACTAATCCTTTTGATCATTGAGGTTGTCATGTTAATTCTTTTCCAACCGTGCGCTTCTCTTGAGATGATCCCATCATTCTCCCCATCCATAAGAACATTTCTAAGTTTTCTCAACGGTGTTTGTTTCATCCGTCCCAAGTTGCCTTTGTTTTCCGCCCTCCACCCTTTTTCTTCAAGGACACAGATTTCTTAATCAAGTATTCATTTATTCATGTGAAGTCTCTTCATTCTTTTCTTTCAATGTTCTTACCCGGTGGTTCTCAAGAAGATGTTCTACTAGTTTGTCATCCTTCATTGTTGTTTCTTCTCCGGTGGATCCAATTCAAGCTTTCAGTGTTGATAATATTCCTTTCCTCGTGTCAAATGCTCTCTCATACCGGTGCACCTCATGATCATTCTTCTTCTCGCTATTTGTTATTCCGGAGTGCTCAAGATATCTCGAAGATTCGTGTTTCCACTCTGCATTTGTTCAAGCTCTTTTGAGATTAGTATCTCATTCAAGTCATTTAATTCAACTGGTGCAACATCTCTTTTAAATCTTTTCAACGGTGTTCTTTTGAGTGGGCCTAACCCACAGGTCTTTTCCCAGGATCTTACCTGACTCTTCTAATTATTCCAGAGCTATCCTAAATTCTTCTCCAAGTTTGACGTAAGAATGAGTTATCATCAGTCAAATGCTTTTCTCCAAGATCTTTCAAATTCTTTTCATAGTTGGCTCAACCTCTTCGCTTTTGATTCTTCCGGTGTGCCTCAATAATTCTTGGTGATGCTTCTCGTTGTCATTCTCATCATTTGAAGACCGAAGAAAGAGTTTTTCTTTAATCTTGCTCTATTCTCTTCAAGACTCATGGTTCTAGCTTCATGCTATCCTCATAATTGTTTCGATCGTGAGAATTCTTTTCTTACCATCCGGAGTATTTCTTGAGTTGTTTCCATTTCTTTCTTCCGAAGGCCATCATGTCATAATTCCTCATTCTCATCATGTAGCTATCGTTCTCCAAATCTTATCGGTGATTCATTCAATATCCTCTAATCAGTTCATGTTCTCTTCGTTCTCATGTATCTAAATCCCCTCAAATATCTTCATTCGTTTTCCAATTCTTCCCGGTGAATTGTGCCTTTGCTACGTTCATTTTCAATTCTTACGGTGGGTCTTTCAAGATCTCTCTTCCTTGTTCATCACATCAATTCATTTGTTGTTCCAATCCCACCGGTGGTTCTATCAATACCTTCTCAAGTTTGCGCTATATCTCTCTTAATCCTTTCTACGAGAATAAGTAGTATGCCAAATCCATTGCTTGTCATCAATTTAATTGGTGAAGGATGAGCATAATGTAATTTTTATTCTTGTTTCATCGAGTAAATTAAATTCTTTTCTTCCGGAGATTATTCATGATGAATAAATTCTTGATTACAAGTGATTCATCTTTCTTTCTGGAGTTTGTTCATCATATCACATTCTCGGTCCGAGATGCTTCATCTTTTCTTTCCGGAGTTCAAAGTTTTCTCGGTTATATCATTTCAAAGCTTCATCTTATCACTGCAAGGCTTCACCTTGTGTTACTTCTATTTCTTTTATCATCCTTTTCTAACCAGAGTTCTTTATGGAGGCTCTACATGGTGCTTCGTCAAGGATTTTTTTTCATTCTTCAAATTAAACATGGTGTTCAACACATGTCTTGTTTTGAGGAGCTCAAGTATTCTTCATCTTGCATTCCAAAGTGCAATTCTTTCTACCTTATCTTTTGAGGTGGTGTTATGTCACTCTTGACAATTTCCTTCATGTTTCATGATTCATATGTTGTCAAGAATGAGGTATTTTAAATCCATCATTTTCTCTTTGTTCAAGAGATCTTTTCGACCAATCAACTTCTTCATTGGAGTTATCTTGGTATAGATTTCACCTAAAGCCTTCCCTAAGGAATGTTGCTTTTGTGGTGCTTATCAATGATCCAAGTTATCTCTCTATCATCTTGGTGGAAGAAATTTTTCATCTCATCGGTGTTATCAATTATATTATTTGTATCCGTAGTGGCAGAATTTCGCCTCATAATTTTGAGATGTTTTTCATAAGCCCAATACAAGCTTATTCTTTTCGTTGTTGGTTTTCCAACAACTCCGTTCTAGCATTTCTTATAAGCGTGCTCTTTCAAGATCTTGTTTCTCTCCGTGCATTCCATTCCATTCTTTCATTTCTTCCGGAGGCATTGTGATGTTGCTCTCGTTGACCCATCATCTCGTTTTGTCAAGATCATGTTATTCTCTTGCTTATCCATTTAACCAGAGTGTTGTGTTCTAATTCAAGTTCTTTCATGTTATCAAGTTTTGCCACTCTTTTCAACCTGAGTGCTGTCTGAAATCCTTCTTTCCCATTGTGCCATTCTTTCAATAGTTCCGGAGGCAGTGTGTTGTTGATTTCATCAAGTATCATCCCATCTTCTCAAGTTCATGTTCTATTCCTTCCATGTTCAACCGGAATGCTGCCCGAATTCTTCCTCTCTCATCTTGTTTTAACCGGAGTGGTTTCAAATTCTACCTAGTCCACTAAAATCTTGGTTCATGTCTTTGCAACCTTCTTGGTTCTTGTCGTATCACTTGTTCCTCTTATCTAACGGAGTGTTTTCAAGTTCGTTCAACTCCGATGTGTTTTTTTTCTTTCAACTTTTCAACCTCTCAAGGTTCTTTGCTTTCACTCATTGGTCAAAGAAGCAACTTAGTTTTACCTCTTCTCTTCCTCTACCGTTTTCCCTCCGGTGCCATCCTAGATCTCGGGACGAGATCCTCTCGTAGTGGTGGAGTGTTGTAACGCCCCGGATCCGATGCGCCAGGTGTCCGCCAGTTATTCGCCGTCGTTGCCATGTCATTAGCTTGCGTGTTGCATTTTGCCATGTCATCATCTGCATTTCATATCAGGTCATCATGTGCATCGCATTCGCATACATGTTCGTCTCATGCATCCGAGCTTTTTCTCCGTTGTCCGTTTTGCAATCCGGCACTCCTATGTCCTCCGGCGTCCCCTTCTTCTCTCCTGTTGTGAGCGGGTGTTAAAATTTCTCGGAATGGCCCGAGGTTTGCCAGCGGCCTTGGTATAGCACCGTGAACCGCTGTCAAGTTTCGTGCCATTTGGAGGTCGTTTGGTACTCAGCGGTTAGCAGGGTAACCGCAAAGGCCTCTTTTTGCAGCCCAACACCCTTCAAAGTGGCCCAAAACCCACCTAACTCCCTCCATGCTCTCGGTCGTTCGATCACGATCGTGTGGCGAAAGCCGCTCCTCATTTGGACTCTCCTAGCTCCCTCTACCTATAAAACGTCCTCCTCCTCCATTTTTGGATCAAACCCTAGATCAAATCGCCCCCGCCGCCACCGGACATGTCCGCCACCGTCCGGACGAAATCGCCGCCGCCCGCAGCCATTGGCATCGCGCCACGTGCACGCCGCCACTCGCCGCCGCCGCTGCCTGCCCGAACCCATCGGGGCCCGCGAGCCAGTTCGCCGCCGCCACGCCCGCCTCGCCCGGCGCTCCGTGCTGACCTCGCCGAGCCCGACCTCGTTAAATCGCCCCTCGCGGATTTCTCCGCCCGCCGCCGCCAGCGCAAAAGCCCGTCCGCCTCGGCGCGCGCCCGGGCGAGCTCGCCGCCTCGCCGCCGTTCTTCCTCGCCGGCATCGCCCGCTCGCCCCGCCTCCTCTTCGCACCGGCACCGTCGCCATGCCGCACCTCGCTGCCGCCCTGTAGCGCCACCGGCGCCGCCCCTCGCCGCTTCGTCCGCCCCGACCCGGAGCTCCCTCGACCCGCCGTCACCGGATCCAGAGGCCCCGCTCCCGGATCTCTTCATCCCCGCCGTCCCCCGGTCGCCCCGCCTCTGGAGCGCCGTCCCTCGCCATCGCCATCACCGCCGCACTCGCCATGACTCGGGACGAGCTGGGAGCTCGTCCCACTCGCCTCCCCCACGTGGGCCTCGGCCCAGCAACCGGCCTGCCCGGCCTCCTCCGCCGTCCGGGCCAAGGCCCATGGGTGAGCCGCCCCTCCAGTTCCCCTGTTCCTATTGGGCCAGCAAGTTTCAGCCCTGGATGTTTTTTTCCCAGACCTGCGAATTTACTAATTATCCAGTGAATTCCAGTTTTACAGATTGGACCCTAAACTTCATGCATATAATAACTCATGAATGGTGCATCGGATTAAAATGATTTATATATGTAAGATGCTTTGTTTTTCGTCTAGTTTAATAATATGCCACTTTCATCCATGTCTAAAATGTTTAAAATGTTGTTTCATTAAATTTGCTCAAATGCCATGCTAAAATGATTTAATTCATAACTAAATAACCATAGCTCGGTTTTAAATGTTCTTTATATGTAAATGGGGTGGAAAAATGCCTAGTTTAACATGGTCCACTTTATTTTCCTGTTTAACAACTTTAAAATATGGTTTAGGACAGAACAGTACCGAATTCATAAATTGCATATGAGGTTTTTCCGGACTTGTTGTTCGTTGTTTCCGGCCTCATTTAAACTTGCCTAGGTAGGTAGTTTAATTATGCTTCACCCCTTGCCATGTTTAACAACATTTAATATTGTTGGGTGCATAAACGAGAGTGAACTAAATAATTGCATGTGGTGTTCTGTCAATATGCAACTCGTTGCATATTGAGCTCCACTTAACTTGTAGTTTTGTGTGTTGCACTTTGCCATGCCATGCCTCATTAAACCGGACATGCATCATACTTGTTTGTGCATCATGCCATGATTATGCTTGTGTGTTTACCATGTTGTTTGCTTCTTTCCGGTTTGCTTCTCTCGTTAGCTTCGGTTCCGTTCCGGAGTGGTGAGGATTCGTGCGACTACGTGCGTTTGTCTTCTTCATGGTCTCGTTCTTCTTCCTTGCGGGATTTCAGGCAAGATGACCGCTACCCAGGATCTCACTACTATCATTGCTATGCTAGTTGCCTCGTTCTTTTGCTATGCTGCGCTACCTATTACCTGTTTGTCCAGCCACCCCATATTGCCATGAACCCCTAACCTTTGACACCTTTCCTATGCAAACCACTGTTTGGCTATGTTACCGCTTTTGCTCAGCCCCTCTCATAGCGTTGCTAGTTGCAGGTGAAGTTGAAGATTTCTCCATGGTGGACAGGGTTATGTTGGGATATCACAATATCTCTTATATTATTAATGCACCTATATACTTGGTAAAGGGTGGAAGGCTCGGCCTTATGCCTGGTGTTTTGTTCCACTCTTGCCGCCCCAGTTTCCGTCATACCGGTGTTATGTTCCCGGATTTTGCGTTCCTTACGTGGTCGGGTGATTTATGGGACCCCCTTGACAGTTTGCTTTGAATAAAACTTGTCCAGCAAGGACCAACATTGACTTTTACCATTTGCCTCACCACCACCTATTTTTCCCTTGGGAGTCGCTCTCTCGAGGGTCATCTTTATTTTAGCCCCCGGTCGGTGCTTGTCTAAGTGTTGGTCGAACCGAGCCGCTGCGGGGCCCCTCGGGCAACTCGAGTCTGGTTTTACTCGTAGCCTGTCTCATCCGGTGTTGCCACGAGAGCGAGATATGTGCAGCTCCTATCGGGATTGTCGGCGATCAGGCGGTCTTGCTGGTCTTGTTTTACCATTGTGGAAATGTCTTGATGTCTGGGATTCCGAGACCGATCGGGTCTTCTGGGTGAAGGTATATTCTTCGATGATCGCGAGAGCTTGTCATGGGCTAAGTTGGGACACCCTGCGCAGGTTTAAACTTTCAAGAGCCATGCCCGCGGTTATGTGGCAGATGGGAATTTGTTAATGTCCGGTTGTAGATAACTTGACACTTGATCCGAATTAAAACGCATCAATCGAGTGTGTAACCGTGATGGTCTCTTCTCGGCGGAGTCCGGGAAGTGAACACGGTTTCTGGGTTATGATTGACGTACGTAGGTGTTCAGGATCACCTCTTGATCATTGCTAGCTTCACGACCGTTCCTTTGTCTCTCTTCTCGCTCTTCTTTGCGTATGTTAGCCACCATACATGCTTAGTCGCTGCTGCAACCTCACCACTTTACCCCTTCCTTTCCCATTAAGCTTTGCTAGTCTTGATACCCATGGTAATGGGATTGCTTTGAGTCCTCGTGGCTCACGGATACTTCAAAACCAGTTTGCGGTGCCTATGTTACCGAGCCGGTGGCGCAACCAAGCTCAAGGAGGAGCTCGATGAAGATCTTGCCCTTTGTGTTGTTTCGTTCTAGTTGATCAGTAGTGGAGCCCAGTTGGGGTTGATCGGGGACCTTTGTCGCATTTGGGGTTCTTCTTTTATTTTGGTTCCGTAGTCGGACCTTGATTGTATCTGGATGATGTAATGCTTTATTCATGTAATTGTGTGAAGTGGCGATTGTAAGCCAACTATGTATCTCTTTCCCTTATGTATTAAATGGGTTGTGTGAAGATTACCTCACTTGCGACATTGCTTTCAATGTGGTTATGCCTCTAAGTCGTGCTTCGACATGTGGGAGATATAGCCGCATCGAGGGCATTATACCCGGCTCCCATGTTTTGGTACCTTACGTTCCGTTCCGTCGGCTAAGGTAGCACTGGGAGAACCACTGCAATTGCGCCCCGGTTGAGCTGGGTGAGCGCCTCAGTGGAGAAAGCTAAAACTGACTGGCATGATAAGGTGACAGACTGGTCGCTGTTTGAGAGGTCTTTTCAGGTCCCTAAAGACTTATGCCGCTTCGAGCGAAGAACCGGATAATGTCCGACGAAGGCATGGATAGCGCCCCGAATTCGGTCTTCCGAATACTAGGGGCTTGGCCAAAATTTAAAATTACAGAATTCTATGGCTAAGTGAGACTGTACAAGCATTATAAGTCCGGTTGCCTTGTTCGTTGTGTTGAGCGCCTCCCTAGATGGACCCAAAAATGGCAACAAGAGTGCTCAAATTTATCCCGAACACCCCAGCACTAGTGGCATGGGGGTTGAAGCCGACGACTTGCCATCTCTCAGATTTCATAAACGGCCGCACAGAAGGTAATATTTTAAATTAAACAAGCGTTGCTTAGTGCATATGAACAAAGTTTTCAGCGCACAGGATAATACATAGCGAGTTTACTCAATAATTACATCTCTGGGGCACTCATCCGCAATCTTGCGGCCACACTTCAGGACAGTCTTATGTACATCTCGGGCGTACGATACTCCTTGCCCGCTGGCGGTGCGTCAGTGATAAGCCTCTCCACATCCAGCCTACCCCAGTGCACCTTTGCGCGGGCAAGGGCCTGACGAGCACCTTCAATATAGGCGGAGCGCTTGATGACCTCCACCCAGGGGCACGCATCCACCAGCCGCCGCACGAGGCCGAAGCAGCTCCCAGGCATGGCCTCTCCAGGCCAAAGCCGGACTATGAGGCCCTTCATGGCCTCCTCAGCTACCTTGTGGAGCTCGACCAGCTGCTTCAGCTGGTCGCTAGGGGGCACCGGATGGCCGGCCTCAGCGTACTAAGACCAGAAGACTTTCTCCGTTGAGCTCTCCTCCTCGCCACGGTAGAATGCGGCGGCATCGGACACACTGCAAGGCAGATCTGCAAACGCCCCTGGAGAGCTCCGAATTCGGGTAAGTGTCAGGTAGTTTACATTAACATGCTTGCTTTGCATGAAAAATGCCTTACCCGCCGCTATTTTCTTCACATCCTCAACCTCCTGAAGGGCCTTACGGGCCTCGGCCTTGGCGGACTTGGCACTTTTGAGAGCCGAGGCGAGCTCGGACTCTCGAGTCTTTGAGTCGCGCTCCAAACTCTCATGCTTCTCCATGAGAGCCTGGAGCTCTTGCCGCACCTCCGCCACCCGTGCCTCCTGCTTCTCTCGCTCTGCCCGTTCCGCGGCCGCATTGCGTTCGGCCGCGGACAAAGCCTCCTTCAGGGTTGCCACCTCGTTCGTGACCCGTGCAGTACCCATGTTATCCTTGTTATTCTTTTAGTGCAACCTAAATCCTTTTCTGTAAGGTAACTATTCAAAGTGGTGTTACTCACCTTCTTTGTCCTCGAGCTGCTTCTTGGCACGGCCGAGCTCTTGCTCGGACAGCTCGAGATCCTGCTTCAATGCACCGACCTCCGCAGTCAGTGCGGCAGAGGTCAGCAGCGCAGCCTGCAAACCCATATTGGCATACTTTTTAGCAACCCTGCGTATATCTTTTTAGATCCTCCGTCCGGCTTTTCTTTCCGAACACCGAGGCGAGCATCGAGGGCTCTTGTCTATGCGGTATTACATTACATAATTTTAACTTCTTACCTCAAAGCTTTGTTAGAAGGCTCTGCGATCTTCGGTCGGCCCGCTCTTGGCGAGCGAACCTACGAATCACCGCACTCATGATAGTGCGGTGTTCTTCCTCGATGGAAGCGCCTTTGAGCGCCTCCAACAAGTTGTCCGGCGCCTCCGGTTGGACGGAGGCCTCCGGTGTCATGGTCTTGCCCTTCTTGCGAAGGGGCCGCCTGCCGGACCACTGCAGGTTCCGGCGTAGAGTCCGGCGCAAAGTCCGGGAGGCTGCATTGCGGCGCCTCTGGGGCCTCCTCCTGATGGGTCCCTTCCCAGGATCCCACCTCGGCGTCCTCAGCGGCGTGAGGGGTGGAGGCAGTCGGGATGGAATCTACATCCGACGGAGCCAACGACCTGCTCGACGAAGCGGGGAGATCATCATCGGCTGGACTGCAGGCAGTATGCGGCATTAGAAGGACGCTATATGACATGAAAAGAAATTATAAATCATTTAGGAATCCGGATATTTACGATCTTGCCGGAGGCCTGGCCCTTGAAGGCCACTCTTCGCCGCCAACGTTGGCGTTGGCAGAGCTGTCCGGGGGAATGGTTCTTCCTCTCTTGGACCCTTCGGCCTGCCCAGTTGGGGAAGCCTTCCTCTTCCTCTCTCCCTCCTCTGGCAGAGAGTCTTCTTCCTCCTCGTCTCCAGGGGAGGTGTCCGCCTCGGAGTCGTCGGACACCTGAAAACGGGAACTCTTTCGAGTACCCGTGGCCACCTTCTTGGCCTTCTTCTCCGGCACCACATGCGGTGCCGGAACCAGCAGCCCTGCTAGACGGGCGTCTACTGGGTTTTCTGGCATGGGAGCCGGGCAGATGAGCTGCTCGGCCTTCTTCATCCAGTCCTGTCAAAGGAAAAGGGAGATTGAAACCCGCTTAGAGTCAAACTATTAAAAACGAGTGTCCCGTAAAGGGGTAGAATCACTTACCTCGTCAGCTGGACGCTGCGAGTGAAATCCGCGATCTTCAGTCGCGGATGTGGGAGCTTCGGCGCCTTTGAACAGCACCCTCCAGGCGCCCTCGTACGTCGTGTCGAAGAGCCCACTCAACGCCTGGTGCTGTGCCGGATCGAACTCCCACAGGTTGAAGTCCCGTTGTTGGCAGGGGAGAATCCGGCGGACGAGCATGACTTGGACCACGTTAACAAGCCTGAGCTTCTTGTTCACCAGCTTCTGGATACAAGCTTGGAGTCCCGTCAGCTCCTCCGAACTACCCCATAGCAAGCCCTTCTCTTTCCAGGAGGTGAGCTGCACAGGGATACCAGATCTGAACTCGGGGTCCGCCGCCCACGTAGGGTCGCGCGGCTCGGTGATATAGAACCACCCCGACTGCCACCCCTTGACGGATTCCATGAAGGCCCCGTCGAACCAGAGGACGTTGGGCATCTTGCCGAACATGACGCCTCCGCACTCCGCTTGAGTGCCCTTCACTACCTTCGGCTTGACATTAAAGGTCTTGAGCCACACGACGATAAACGCCGAGATGTTGAGGATGAAGTTCGGCGCCAGATCGTGGAAATCCAGGTCGTAGTAGAACATGAGCCCCCGGACAAAGGGGTGGAGTGGAAAGCCCAGTCCGCGGAGGAAGTGGGGAAGGAAAACGACCCTCTCATGGGGCCTGGGGTGGGGATGAGCTGCCCTTGTCGGACAGCCGGTGCGCGATGTCGCCGGAAAGGTATCCGGCGCTGCGCAGCTTTCTGATGTGCTCCTCCTTAATGGTGGAGGCCAACCACTTGCCTCCCGCTCAGGACATGGTCGGAGAAGGTCGAGACGAGATGCGCGAACTTGGGCGCTGGAGCTCGAGTCTTGCGGAGATGGATAAGCAAAGGAGGAAGAAGGCGTGGGTGAAAAGGTGAATCCTTATCCCTTATATATAGGCGGACGAAGACTATCGTCCCCACCGCCTGGTAAAACTCGCTTATCTCCCAAGCGCCACCATCAATGGCGCGGTTGGGTTCTACGTCCGTATTGATGAGAATCCGGAATAAGGGGAACACGATCTCTGCTTCGACAAGACGTGCCAAGGAACCGCTTCGCTAAACACGCTGAGGTGGTATAATAAAAAACGATTCAAGTAAAGGCTTGGTAGTGGTGTGACGTCATGCCGCAAAATACGTCAGCAGATTGAACTTATGTATATATAATTCTCTCTACGGTGGAATGTGGAATTTATTTTGGAGAGTGGGACACTATCCTGGTGTTCACAATCTTCTATGAATTATTTGGAGGAGGAACCTGCCTTGCAATGCCGAACATTATGCGCGCCGGACTCATCGTCATTGAAGCTAGGTTCAGGGGCTACTAAGGGAGTCCTGGACTAGGGGGTGTCCGGACAGCCGTACTATCATCGTCCGCCGGACTCCAAGACTGTGAAGATACAAGATTGAAGACTTCGTCCCATGTCCGGATGGGACTTTCCTTGGCGTGGAAGGCAAGCTTGGCGATACGGATATGTAGATCTCCTACCATTGTAACCGACTCTGTGTAACCCTAGCCCTCTCCGGTGTCTATATAAACCGGAGGGCTTTAGTCCGTAGGACACAACATCCATTACAACAATCATACCATAGGCTAGCTTCTAGGGTTTAGCCTCCTTGATCTCGTGGTAGATTGTAACACCCCGGATCCGATGCGCCAGGTGTCTGCCAGTTATTCGCCGTTGTTGCCATGTCATGTGCTTGCGTGTTGCACTTTTCCATGTCATCATATGCATTTCATATCATGTCATCATGTGCATTTCATTTTGCATACATGTTCGTCTCATGCATCCGAGCCTTTTCCCGTTGTCCGTTTTGCAATCCGGCGCTCCCATGTCATCCGGCGTCCCTCTTCTCTCTTTTCATGTGCGGGTATTAAACTTTCTCGGAATGGCCGAGGTTTGCCAGCTGACCTCGGTATAGCACCGTGAACCGCTGTCAAGTTTCGTGCCATTTGGAGGTCGTTTGGTACTCCAGCAGTTAAGGGTAACATGAAAGCCCTCTTTGTTGCAGCCCAACACCCTTCCAAAGTGGCCCAAAACCCACCTAACTCCTCTCCATGCTCTCGATCGTTCGATCACGATCGTGTGGTAAAACCACACCTCATTTGGACTCTCCTAGCTCCCTCTATGCCTATTTATACACCCCCATTCCAAATCTCGGATGAAATCCCGAAACCCTAGATTTTCCCTCATGCGCCGGACATGTCCGGACAGCGCGGGACACGTCCGCCAGACGCGTCACCCAGCGAATCGCGGCGCGCCACGTCAGCTCCGCCGCCGCCCGAAAACAGCATGGGCGCCACGTCGCCGCGCGCCTCCCGCCGCCGCAAAGGCCGCCGAACCCATCCAAGGGCCCGCAGGAACCAGCGCCGCCGCCGCAAGCAGCAGGCGCCGCTCCGCGCCGTCGGCCTCCCGCCGGCCGCCGCCTCCTCCCGATCGCCGTCGGACCTGCCGCGGCGCCGCTGCCGGCGCTCGCCCGCCGCGCGCCGCCCGCCTGCGCTAGCGCGTAGCTTCAAAACCCGCTTGGCCGTGGCTGCTGCTGCCGACCGGCGGCAGCGCCTCCCGTCGCGCCGCCCGGTCTCCTGCCGCCGTGCCGTGCCCGAGCTCCCGCCGCCATCGCCGCCGCCCGAGCGGCGCCCCGCCTCCGGGGCCGCTCCTCAAACCTCGCCGGCTCGGCTCCGGCCGGATCCGCCCGGCCGCCAGCGCCAGTGCCGCCCGGCCCTCTCCGGCCAGATCCGGCGAGCTCTTCCCCATCTCCGGCCATCTCTCCTCCAACCCCGGCGAACTTCGTAATCCGTGCAAACTCGAGGTTGACCCCGTTTTCCCACTAAGTCCCCGAATCCATTAATTTTCATGCATTTTTGTCTTGTCACATCTCTGCATCCGTAGATCCATTTTGGGCGTATAATATGTCAAATTGTTCGTCTCGACGAGTACATCATTTCATTCCATTGCATCATTTGCATTTGAGCTCATCTTGATGCCCGAAATGCTGTTGGAAGATGGCTTCAGATCGTTAGTTTCAGAATCTTATCAGTTCGAGCTCTTTTGTCATTTTTGCCATGATTTATGTGTGCATCCTATGAGTATGAGCTCTACATGAATGTTGGACTAGGCCATGCCATCTTTCCAGGGGTGTTGACCATATATTTTTGTGATGCTTGTAGTGAGTGCATTGAGCTTGCAAAGTAGGGTAGTTCTTTGTTCTTGTTTTGCTAGACAGATTCTGTTATATTTTGATGCCATGTTAACATGCTTCCACTAGTCATTCTATGCATAATCTGGAGATGCTCTATAAACATGTTTTGATATACAAGTCATGCTCTATCCATTCATGCCATTGGTTACATTTATAGACTGCTGGAACATGTTCATTTCTTACTCCAAAGTTGCTTGAAATTGTTTCCTGGCAGACTGTTTGCATTAGATTCAATTTTCACGAGATCTTTGTAGTTGATCCGTGTATGCTATGACCTTGCTCTTGCCATGCTTAGCTTCATAAACATGCCTTCTTGCTGTTGGTTGCCTTGCCATGCCATGTATTGCTCTGTAGTGAGTGTTTCGAGCTCACGAACATGCCTACTAATTGTTGTTCCTGCCATGTATAAATCTGTAATAAAACTTGCTATGTTTACATGGGTGCCATCATTTCTTAGAGTCCTTTTTGGCTTATGGTCAGTAAGGGACTATTGATATATGCTTTGAGTAGAATCATGTCATGCCTTGCTTTGCTATTATAAGTTCCTGTAGCATGTTGTTTGCTTGCTCTAAACATGCCTTCCTGATGTTAATTCCTGGTATGTTAGTATTTTCACTAAGTCTGTGAACCTGATATTTTGAACACTTTCTCCATGCTTGTTTGAACATGTTATGATGTGATTTAGCCGTAGCTCAGTGTTCCTCTATTGTTAATCATCTCCTGTAGTTCGTTGTCATATGCTTTGTTTTTATGTTGGGGTGCTGTAGCACAGTTTCTTGTTGCGTGCTAAGTAGCATCGGGCTGTTAAACGCAGTTTTGCGTCATTCTTGTTTTGCTTGCCATTTGCAAACCGTGCATCCGATTCCGGTGATCTTTATATCGATTTCAACCGAAATCATCTCATCTTTCCAACGGCATACTTGGTTTGCCAAGTTGATGCCCGGTTCATCATTTTCCTTCCGGAGCATACATATGCATTGCATATCACATCTCGCATCGCATGTCATGTTTTGCATCATATTGCTTGTGCATTGTTCCTTGTTTGATTGTGGTTCCGTTGCTTGTGTTCTTGCTTTGGGTAGAGCCGGAGGCGAGTACGTGAGCGAGGAACCTGTTGAGAACGCCTCGAGGATCATGCCTTCGACAACTCGAGAACCTTTCGAGCAAGATGACCATACCCTCGAAATCACTACTATCTTTGCTATGCTAGTTTGCTCGCTCTTTTGCTATGCCAATGCTACGATGCCTATCGTTTGCTTGTCAGCCTCCCAAATTGCCATGTCAAACCCTAACCTTTGACACCTTTTCCTATGCAAACCGTTGTTTGGCTATGTTACCGCTTTGCTCGGCCCTCTTATAGCGTTGTTAGTTGCGGTGAAGATTGAAGATTGTTCCTTGTTGGAACATGGAGATGTTGTTCCTTGTTGGAACATGTTTACTTGTTGGGATATCACAATATCTCTTATATTATTAATGCATCTATATACTTGGTAAAGGGTGGAAGGCTCGGCCTTATGCAGTGTTTTGTTCCACTCTTGCCGCCCTAGTTTCCGTCATACCGGTGTTATGTTCCCGGATTTTGCGTCCCTTACGCGGTCGGGTGATTTATGGGACCCCCGACAGTTCGCTTTGAATAAAACTTGTCCAGCAAGGCCCAACATTGCCTTTTACCATTTGCCTCACCACCACCTACTTTTCCTTGGGAGTCGCTCTCTCGGGTCATCTTTATTCAGCCCCGGGCGGTGCTTGTCTAAGTGTTGGTCGAACCGAGCACGCTGGGGCCACCTCGTGGCAACTTCGAGGGCTGGTTTTACTCGTAGCCTGTCTCATCCGGTGTTGCCACGAGAACGAGATATGTGCAGCTCCTATCGGGATTGTCGGCGCATCGGGCGGTCTTGCTGGTCTTGTTTTACCATTGTCGAAATGTCTTGATGTCGGGATTCGAGCCTGATCGGAGTGTCTCGGGTGAAGGTCTATTCCCGATGATCGCGAGAGCTTGTCATGGGCTAAGTTGGGACACCCCTGCAGGTATAAACTTTCGAGAGCCGTGCCGCGGTTATGTGGCAGATGGGAATTTGTTAATGTCGGTTGTAGAAAACCTGAAGTTGACCTTAATTAAAATACATCAACCGTGTGTGTTACCGTGATGGTCTCTTTCCGTGAGTCCGGAAGTGAATTTCTGATGTTGGAGTTATGCTTGGCGCTTGAGGTTGCTATAGGATCACTTCTTGATCATACTTTTGCCGACCGTGCTTTGCCTTCTCTTCTCGCTCTCATTTGCGTATGTTAGCCTCCGTATATGCTAGTCGCTTGCTGCAGCTCCACCTCATGCCTTTACCTTACCCATAAGCTTAAATAGTCTTGATCTCGCGGGTGTGAGATTGCTGAGTCCTCGTGGCTCACGGATACTTCAAAACCAGTTTGCGGTGCCTATGTTATGAAAGCGGTGGCGCAAGCAAGCTCAAGGAGGAGCTCGATGAAGATCTTGCCCTTTGTGTTGTTTCGTTCTAGTTGATCGAGAGTGGAGCCCGGTTGGGGTCGATCGTGGACCTTTATCGCATTTGGGGTTCTTCTTTTATTTTGGTTCCGTAGTCGGACCTTGATTGTATCTGGATGATGTAATGCTTTATTCTTGTAATTGTGTGAAGTGGCGATTGTAAGCCAACTATGTATCTTTTCCCTTATGTATTACTTGGGTTGTGTGAAGATTACCTCACTTGCGACATTGCTTTCAATGCGGTTATGCCTCTAAGTCGTGCCGACCGTGGGAGATATAGCCGCATCGAGGCGTTACAAGTTGGTAATCGAGCCATCCCGACCTTAGGAGCCCCATTGCTTGATCGTTTTTAGCGGCGAGTTGTGTCTAGAAAAATGTTTTGAGTCATTTAGGATTATATATATCGGAGAGTTAGGAATTCTTTTTACTCCCAGTCCTTGACCTTCGGTGAGGTATCTGACGTAGAGTTTTGACTCTTCTCTTCTCAAATTTCACTAAAAATTTTTTTAGGATCACGCTGGTATCTTGGAATCGTTCGATGGTTTTATGATGACAACATTGTCTTGGTGCCTCGACATTTAGGGGTTGTGGCGGTGTCCCGGGAGTTGAGCTCCGAGGTGTTGTCGTCATAATTTTATCGTTGCAGTTCTGGAATACTGAGCTTGAAATGCGCCGACATCGAAAATCTCTTTTATGCAGTTGTTGGTGAGATAACCCGCTAACCCGATCTTGTGGTGAGTACGGGAGTATTGCCATGACTCGTATAACGGATGCTTTTGAAGGTTGAGGTACACGATTTCGAAGGTTTCTTGGTTATGTGTTGAAGGATGGATCTGCTGGATGTAGGGATTGTTAGCTTGGGTGAGATATATATTGCTCCCCTGTATCCCCAACACCTGATTGCATAACCGGAAAATTTCGGGAGTTTCATAGGTGGGAATTCAAGTAGCGCTTAGGATATCTTTCCGACGGATGTATGATATGAAATTGGGGTTCGACGTCTAGTGGTCCGCCTATTCACGGTTGGTTTTACAGTAGTCTCGTTGTGTCTTAAAGAGTCCTTGGCTATGCCGACTGGGGACTTCGTATGTCATGTGCCTTTGCCTTGTACATGATGGTGCTGTACGATTGAGCCCGTGTAGGCCCCACCACGAAAACTTCGGACGAAATCTCTATCATATGTTTGTTCCGGCTTATTCTGCAAGCCAAATCCTTTGTTTTGTTTTAATTGTGGTATTCGAGTTGCTTCAATGTCAAATGTTGAATCCATACCTTTCCTAAATGGTGTTCTCGTACTCCGATGTGAATACCAATCCTTCTTGATCATGGAGATTGTCATGTCAATTCTTTCCTACCGGTGTGCTTCTCTTCAAGTGGATCCCATCATTTTTCCCATCCGCAAGATCAAATCTAAGTTTTCTCACCGGTGTTTGTTTCGGTCATCCCAAGTTGTCTTTGTTTTTTTTTCCCCACCCTCCCACCCTTTTTCCTCAAGGACTCAGATTTCTTAATCAAGTATCCATTTATTCATGTGAAGTCTCTTCATTCTTTTCTTTCAATGTTCTGATCCGGTGATCCCTCGTGAAGATGCTCACGAGCTTTCAAGTTCATCATCCTTCATTGTTGTTTCTTCTCCGGTGGATCCTATTCAAGCTTTCGATATTCATCATATACCTTTTTCCTCGTTTCTAATGTCTTCTTATACCGGTGCACCTCATTATCATTCAACTTCTCGCTATTTGTTATTCCGGAGTGCTCCAGATATCTTGAAGATTCGTGTTTCCACTCTGCATTCGTTCAAGCTCTTTCGAGATTGTTATCTCATTCAAGTCATTAAATTCAACCGGTGCAACATCTCTTTAAATCTTTTCAACAGTGTTCTTTTGAGTGGGCCCTAACCCACAGGTCTTTTCCCAGGATCTTACCTGACTCTTCTATTTTCCCGGAGCTATCCTAAATTCTTCTCCAAGTTTGACGTAAGAATGAGTTATCATCAGTCAAATACTTTTCTCCAAGTTCTTCCAAATTCTTTTCATAGTTGGCTCAACCTCTTCGCTTTTGATTCTTCCGGTGTGCCTCAATAATTCTTGGTGGTGTTTCTCGTTGTCATTCTCATCATTTGAAGACCGAAGAAGAGTTTCTCTTTAATCTTGCTCCATTCTCTTCAAGATTCATGGTGCTAGCTTGTTGCCATCCTCTCATAATTGTTTTTGATTGTGAGAATCTTTTTCACCCATCCGGAGCATTTTAGGAGTCTTTTCAGTTCCATTTTATGAAGCCCATCATCTCAGTATTATTCATTCAAGCTTTCAGCTCTCGTTCTCCAAATCATATCGGTGCATCATTCAAGTATTCTCTAATCAGCTAGTGATCTATTCGTTCATTTGTATCTAAATTCCCTCAAGTATCTTCATTCATTTTCCAATTCTTCCCGGTGATTTGTGCCTTTGCTACTTTCATTTTCAATTCTTACGGTGGTTCTTTCAAGATATCTCTTCCTTGTTTATCATATCAATTCATTTGTTGTTCCAATCCTACCGGCGGTTCGTTGAAGACCTTCTCAAGTTTGCGCTATATCTCTCTTAATCCTTTCTACGAGAATAAGTAGTATGCCAAATCTGTCGCTTGTCATCAATTTAAATTGGTGAAGGATTAGCATAACATAATTCTTATTCTTGTTCATCCAAGTGATTAATTCTTTATTCCGGAGGTCCTTAAAATTCTCGGTTCTAAGATGTTCATCTTTCTTTTTTCCGGAGTTCCAAGTTTTCTGCATTATCTCGTCGCTAAGCTCCATCTAAATCATTGCAAGGATTCACCTTGTGTTTTCAACTTCTTTTTCTTTGTATCATCCTTTTATAACTGAAGTTCTTCATTGAGGTTCTAAATGGTGGTTCGTCAAGGATTCCTTTCATTCTCGATTTGTTCTTCAAGTATTCTCTCGAAGTTATGATCCGCCAAGCTATACTCTAAAATAAACATGGTGCTCAACACACGTTTTGTTTTGAGGAGTTCAAGTATTCTTCATTTTGCATTTCAAAGTGCAATTCTTTCGACCTTATCTTTTCAGGTGGTGTTATGTCACTCTTGACAATTTCCTTCATGTTTCATGATTCATATTGTTGTCAAGAATGAGGTATTTTAAATCCATCAATCTCTTCATTGGAGTTATCTTGGTATAGATTTCACCTAAAGCTTTTCCTAAGGATTGTTGCTATTTATGGTGCTTATTAATGACCCAAGTTATCTCTTTTCCATCTTGATGGAACAAGCTTTCATCTCTTCGTTAATCTCAAGCAAGCAATTGTTTCCGTTAGTGGCGGGTTGTCACCTCATAGTTTTGAGATGTTTTCCATAAGCCCACTACAAGCTTGTTCTTTTCGTTGTTGGTTTTTCCAACAACTCCGTTATAACCTTCTTGGAAGGGTGCTTTCCGAGCTCATTTGTGGCAGAAGTTGGCATTTTCTGCTCCATTCTGTTATTCCAATGATCTATCTTCTATTCTTTCATTACGGAGGCATTGTGCTCTTCACCCATCACCTCGTGAGTGAGAATCATGTTCTTTTCTTGCTTATCCATTTAACCGGAGTGTTGTGTCATCTCTTCAAGTGCTTTTCATCTTATCAAGTTTTTCTTCTTCTTTCAGTCGGAGGGCTGCCCAAATTATATCAATCTTATTCCTTCTTTATCTAGTTTTAACCGGAGTGGTTTCAATATCTATCTTATCACTAAACCTCTTGGTTCTCGTTGTATCCCTTGTTCCCCTTTTCTAACGGAGTGTTTTCAACTTTGCTCATCTTCGTTGTTTTCTTCATTTCATTTTGATCAACCTCTCAAGGTTCGTGGTTTCACTCGTTCGTCAAAGAAGCAACTTAGTTTACCTCTTCTCTTTCTCTTCCGTTTTTTTTCCTCCGGTGCCATCCTAGATCTCGGGACGAGATCCTCTCGTAGTGGTGGAGTGTTGTAACACCCCGGATCCGATGCGCCAGGTGTCTGCCAGTTATTCGCCGTTGTTGCCATGTCATGTGCTTGCGTGTTGCACTTTTCCATGTCATCATATGCATTTCATATCATGTCATCATGTGCATTTCATTTTGCATACATGTTCGTCTCATGCATCCGAGCCTTTTCCCCGTTGTCCGTTTTGCAATCCGGCGCTCCCATGTCATCCGGCGTCCCCTCTTCTCTCTTTTCATGTGCGGGTATTAAACTTTCTCGGAATGGCCCGAGGTTTGCCAAGCGGCCTCGGTATAGCACCGGTAGACCGCCTGTCAAGTTTCGTGCCATTTGGAGGTCGTTTGGTACTCCAACGGTTAACCGGGTAACCGCAAAGCCCTCTTTTGTTGCAGCCCAACACCCCTTCCAAAGTGGCCCAAAACCCACCTAACTCCTCTCCATGCTCTCGGTCGTTCGATCACGATCGTGTGGGCGAAAACCACACCTCATTTGGACTCTCCTAGCTCCCTCTATGCCTATTTATACACCCCCCCATTCCAAATCTCGGATGAAATCCCCCGAAACCCTAGATTTTCCCTCCGCGCGCGCCGGACATGTCCGGACCGCGCCGGACACGTCCGCCGGACGCGTCACCCCGGCGAATCGCGGCGCGCCACGTCAGCTCGCCGCCGCCCAAGCCAACATGGGCGCCACGTCGCCCGCGCCTCCCGCCGCCGCTGAGGGCCCGCTGCCCATCCGGGCCAGCGGCCCAGCGCCGCCGCCGCCGCAACCGCGGCGCCCGCCTCCGCGCCGTCGGCCCCCCATGCCGCCGCCTCCTCCGGTCGCGCCGTCGGACCTGCCGCCGGCGCCCGCTGCCGGCGCTCGCGCGCGCCTTCGCCACATGCTGCCTTTCCGCCTGCCGCGCTTCAAAACCCTTGCCCGTGGCTGCCCGCTGCCGACCGCCGCAGCGCCTCCCGTCGCGCCGCCCGGTCTCTGCCGCCGTGCCGCGCCTGAGCTCCCGCCGCCATCTTGCCGCCGCCCGGCGCCGCCTACTCGCCGGCCGGCCCGGCTCCTCAAACCTCGCCCGCCGCTCGGCGTGGCCGGATCCGCCCGCCGCCAGCGCCAGTGCCGCCCGGCCCTCTCGGCCAGATCCGCGAGCTCTTCCCCATCTCCGCCATCTCTCCTCCAACCCGGCGAACCGTAATCCGTGCAAACTCGAGGTTGACCCGTTTTCCCACTAAGTCCCGAATCCATTAATTTTCATGCATTTTTGTCTTGTCACATCTCTGCATCCGTAGATCCATTTTGGGCGTATAATATGTCAAATTGTTCGTCTCGACGAGTACATCATTTCATTCCATTGCATCATTTGCATTTGAGCTCATCTTGATGCCCGAAATGCTGTTGGAAGATGGCTTCAGATCGTTAGTTTCAGAATCTTATCAGTTCGAGCTCTTTTGTCATTTTTGCCATGATTTATGTGTGCATCCTATGAGTATGAGCTCTACATGAATGTTGGACTAGGCCATGCCATCTTTCCAGGGGTGTTGACCATATATTTTTGTGATGCTTGTAGTGAGTGCATTGAGCTTGCAAAGTAGGGTAGTTGCTGTTACTGTTTTGCTAGACAGATTCTGTTATATTTTGATGCCATGTTAACATGCTTCCACTAGTCATTCTATGCATAATCTGGAGATGCTCTATAAACATGTTTTGATATACAAGTCATGCTCTATCCATTCATGCCATTGGTTACATTTATAGACTGCTGGAACATGTTCATTTCTTACTCCAAAGTTGCTTGAAATTGTTTCCTGGCAGACTGTTTGCATTAGATTCAATTTTCACGAGATCTTTGTAGTTGATCCGTGTATGCTATGACCTTGCTCTTGCCATGCTTAGCTTCATAAACATGCCTTCTTGCTGTTGGTTGCCTTGCCATGCCATGTATTGCTCTGTAGTGAGTGTTTCGAGCTCACGAACATGCCTACTAATTGTTGTTCCTGCCATGTATAAATCTGTAATAAAACTTGCTATGTTTACATGGGTGCCATCATTTCTTAGAGTCCTTTTGGCTTATGGTCAGTAAGGGACTATTGATATATGCTTTGAGTAGAATCATGTCATGCCTTGCTTTGCTATTATAAGTTCCTGTAGCATGTTGTTTGCTTGCTCTAAACATGCCTTCCTGATGTTAATTCCTGGTATGTTAGTATTTTCACTAAGTCTGTGAACCTGATATTTTGAACACTTTCTCCATGCTTGTTTGAACATGTTATGATGTGATTTAGCCGTAGCTCAGTGTTCCTCTATTGTTAAGCATCTCCTGTAGTTCGTTGTCATATGCTTTGTTTTTATGTTGGGGTGCTGTAGCATAGTTTCTTGTTGCGTGCTAAGTAGCATCGGGCTGTTAAACGCAGTTTTGCGTCATTCTTGTTTTGCTTGCCATTTGCAAACCGTGCATCCGATTCCGGTGATCTTTATATCGATTTCAACCGAAATCATCTCATCTTTCCAACGGCATACTTGGTTTGCCAAGTTGATGCCCGGTTCATCATTTTCCTTCCGGAGCATACATATGCATTGCATATCACATCTCGCATCGCATGTCATGTTTTGCATCATATTGCTTGTGCATTGTTCCTTGTTTGATTGTGGTTCCGTTGCTTGTGTTCTTGCTTTGGGTAGATCCGGGAGACGAGTACGTGAACGAGGAACCTGTTGAGAACGCCTACGAGGATCATGCCTTCGACAACTCTGAGAACCTTTCAGGCAAGATGACCATACCCTCGAAATCACTACTATCTTTGCTATGCTAGTTTGCTCGCTCTTTTGCTATGCCAATGCTACGATGCCTATCGTTTGCTTGTCAGCCTCCCAAATTGCCATGTCAAACCCCTAACCTTTGACACCTTTTCCTATGCAAACCGTTGTTTGGCTATGTTACCGCTTTGCTCAGCCCCTCTTATAGCGTTGTTAGTTGCAGGTGAAGATTGAAGATTGTTCCTTGTTGGAACATGGAGATGTTGTTCCTTGTTGGAACATGTTTACTTGTTGGGATATCACAATATCTCTTATATTATTAATGCATCTATATACTTGGTAAAGGGTGGAAGGCTCGGCCTTATGCCCAGTGTTTTGTTCCACTCTTGCCGCCCTAGTTTCCGTCATACGGTGTTATGTTCCCGGATTTTGCGTCCCTTACTGCGGTCGGGTGATTTATAGGACCCCCGACGGTTCGCTTTGAATAAAACTTGTCCAGCAAGGCCCAACATTGCCTTTTACCATTTGCCTCACCACCACCTACTTTTCCCTTGGGAGTCGCTCTCTCGAGGTCATCTTTATTCAGCCCCGGGCGGTGCTTGTCTAAGTGTTGGTCCGAACCGAGCCCTGCATGGGCCACCTCGTGGCAACTCGAGGCTGGTTTTACTCGTAACTGTCTCATCCGGTGTTGCCACGAGCGAGATATGTGCAGCTCCTATCGGGATTGTCGGCGATCAGGCGGTCTTGCTGGTCTTGTTTTACCATTGTCGAAATGTCTTGATGTACGGGATTCCGAGCCTGATCGGAGTGTCTCGGGTGAAGGTCTATTCGCCGATGATCGCGAGAGCTTGTCATGGGCTAAGTTGGGACACCCTGCAGGTATAAACTTCGAGAGCCGTGCCAGCGGTTATGTGGCAGATGGGAATTTGTTAATGTCGGTTGTAGAAAACCTGAAGTTGACCTTAATTAAAATACATCAACCGTGTGTGTTACCGTGATGGTCTCTTTCCGTGAGTCCGGAAGTGAACACTGATGTTGGAGTTATGCTTGGCGAGAGTTGCTATAGGATCACTTCTTGATCATACTTTTGCCGACCGTGCTTTGCTTTCTCTTCTCGCTCTCATTTGCGTATGTTAGCCTCCGTATATGCTAGTCGCTTGCTGCAGCTCCACCTCATGCCTTTACCTTACCCATAAGCTTAAATAGTCTTGATCTCGCGGGTGTGAGATTGCTGAGTCCTCGTGGCTCACGGATACTTCAAAACCAGTTTGCGGTGCCTATGTTACGAAAGCGGTGGCGCAAGCAAGCTCAAGGAGGAGCTCGATGAAGATCTTGCCCTTTGTGTTGTTTCGTTCTAGTTGATCGATAGTGGAGCCCGGTTAGGGGTCGATCGTGGACCTTTTATGCATTTGGGGTTCTTCTTTTATTTTGGTTCCGTAGTCGGACCTTGATTGTATCTGGATGATGTAATGCTTTATTCTTGTAATTGTGTGAAGTGGCGATTGTAAGCCAACTATGTATCTTTTCCCCTTATGTATTACTTGGGTTGTGTGAAGATTACCTCACTTGCGACATTGCTTTCAATGCGGTTATGCCTCTAAGTCGTGCTTCGACACGTGGGAGATATAGCCGCATCGAGGGCGTTACATAGATCCACTCTTGTAATACACATCATCAATATTAATCAAGCAGGACGTAGGGTTTTAGCTCCATCAAGAGGGCCCGAACCTGGGCAAAACATCGTGTCCCTCGTCTCCTGTTACCATCCGCCTAGACGCACAGTTCGGGAGCCCCTACCCGAGATCCACCTGTTTTGACACCGACAGCCCCCATCGGCGGGCGCCCCCGTCGTTCCCCGTCGCCTGCCGTCAACGCCGCCACCGGCCCGGCGGGGAACGAGCAGCAGGCGTCGTCCCTGCATCCATCAGTGCGGCGAGAAGGCCGCACCGCCACTCCGTCGCTGACTCCGGCCGGCTCCTCGTCCCACGCCCATCGCGCCCCTGCGGACGCGCACGCCACGCTGCTCCTGGCGCGGGAGCTCCTGCACTACCATCCCGTTGACGACCTCTACGACGAGTGGCTCGCCCGCATCACCGAGCTCGTCAGCGCCGCTGGGGGCTCCCCTGCGCCGTCCCTCTCGTTGCACCGCGCACCGCCCTGCACGGGCGACGAAGCTCCGGGGGCGCCTTAGCCGCCTCCACCTCAAGAAGGCACCTTGGCTCCAACGCGCATGGCCCCTGGGCGGAACCCACTCTGTCCGACGCAAGCACAGCAAGAGAAGAGCTGCCAAGAGATCCCTCGTCCTCAGGAAGCCGCCTGTGTGCTCCCCGCACCGGCCCGACACGAGCGCGCACCTGCTCCGGCACATCAAGACCACGCGCTGCACCTGGCCGCAGTGCATAGAGACCTGGAAGATCAAGATCTCTATCACCAAAGGGCTCCCGCGGCCACTGCAGGCTGCCGTGCCTTCTCTGCCGAGCTGCGCAGTGTGGCCTGGCCGGGCAAGTTCAAGCTAGACCTGCCCCCACGCTACGATGGCACGGCTGACCCCGCCGAGTTCCTCCAGCTCTATGAGCTGGGCATCGAAGCCGCCAATGGAGATGAGAAGGTCACGGCGAACTGGTTCCCCATGGCGCTCAGGGCGGCGCCCTTTTGGCTCTGCGCGATATCGTCTGGGGCGAGATCGCACCGATTCATCGCCAACTTCCAAGGCACTCGCGACCGGCCCCGACCATGGCGACTTGCGCCCGCATCAGCGGCGGCGGGGAGACCTGCAGCAGTCCATCCAGCGCTTCAACAGTGCTCGCCTTAAGATCCCCAAGGTGTCTCAGGAGGCCATCATCTCATCCTTCTCTGACGGCGTGTGTGACGTCAAGATGAAGGAGGAGCTCGCGATCCATGAAGACTTGTGCACCTCCCTGGAGCTGTTCAATCTGGCAACCAACTGCGCAAGGGCTGAGGAAGGGCGCTGTCCTCCTCGAGCTGCCAGTCTTGACCGAGAAGAAGAAGCCCAAGACCAGGGCGTGAAGCGCAAAGGGGCTGTCGTGCTTGCGGTGAGCCGAGCCACGCAGTGAGGCAGGGATCATCCTGAGTCATCCAAGGGCAGCCGGTACTGCGTGTACCACGACCTCCACACCCACAACACCAACGAATGCCAAGAGCTCAGAGCCGTGCGAGCCGTGTGCGCCGGCCGACGCCCCGAGCGCAACGACAGGGGATATGGCCGAGGAGGAGGAAGAAGTGGAGGACGATGGGAAGACCGTGGCCCTCGCCAAGGGTGGCTTGACCAACCTCGCGAGGACCGCTGGCAGGACCAGCCTCGTGAGGGAGGTTGGAGGGACCCACCTCGCCAGGGGTTGGAGAGATCAGCCTCCTCTGCCACCACAGCCAAGGAGGAACGAAGACCATCACCAAGACGAGGGGGCTGGAGGCTTCCAGGAGCCGCGCGCAATCGCTTGCATCTTGGGTGGCGCACAAGCCCCGGCCTCTCAGTGCATCTTCAAGCAGTTTGCCCGCGAAGTGAATGCAGTCCTCCCCAAGCTTTAGGCCACACGCCCCCTCAGGTGGTCATCGTGCGCTATCATGTTCAGCTCAGCTGATCAGCTCAAATGCGCGGCCACAGCAGGAGTCCTCTTGATGCTCTGCTCCCCGATCATCAGCAACGTGGAAGTAACCAGGACCCTCATCGATGGTGGAGCAGGGCTCAATGTCCTTTCCGTCGAAACGTTCGACAATCTCCAAGTGCCATACAATCAGCTACAGCCAACCAAGCCCTTCTCAGGAGTCAACGATGGTTCCACGGTTCCGATAGGACAGGTCCGCCTTCCTGTTACCTTCGGGAAGTGCGACAACTACCGCACGGAACTCATTGAGTTCGACGTCGCTCACATCCGCCTGCCGTACAATGCCATCCTCGGGTACCCAGCCCTGGCCAAGTTTATGGCCGTGACCCATCACGGCTACAATGTCCTCAAGATGCCAGGAAGCGGCGGAGTCATCACTGTGCCTTGTGAAGAGAGAGATGCAGTGTGTTCCCTGGAACGTGCCTTCCAAGCCGCATCAATTGATGACCCAGATCACAGGAACAGGAGGCCTCCCGAGGTTGCTCCTAAGAAGAAGAAGACATCGCCTGGCCCAACCCCACCGGGGGCGGACCCCTCAGGGTCCGCGCCCGTTCGAGGAACCTCATACATCGCATAGGAAGGCACACCCGACGCCATCCTCGAGCAGGGCTCGGGGGCTCTCTTCTGGAGGGCCATCGACTTTGCTAAGATTACGAGGGAGGCGCTCGGGCACCACTTGGAGGCGTGCTTCAACGCATGTTCCCCTCAGGAGGAAGCAAGGCAAGGAGGCCAAACCCTCAGGAATTCATCAGCGAGATCATTCAGGAGTTGCAGGAGTGAAGAGTCATGAGTGGCAGCCGCCGCTTACCCGCCGTAGCTCCCCATCCAGGCGAGGATGGTGGGCTGCGCGTTTACATTGACATACCAGGACTCAACCGGGCCGCCTCTTAGGAGCGCCTCTGGCCCTCAAGCATGGGGCGCTGCGAAGGCCCACCCCACAGCTATGTTCGCATGCCTTACAGCCTGCCGAACGTGGTTGCGGTGCGTCAGCGCCTCATGAGGAGCATCTTGGAGGCTCAGGAGGTCAGGCATTCCACAGTCCTGGTGGAGATGGAGATGGTTCGCGAGGAGCTGCCAGCGCCCCCGGAGCCTCCCGAGGCCCATGGGCCTGGGGGCTCGTGAAGATCGTCTCCCGCAACGCACGAAATCCGCTACTTCAGCATCCCTCCATCTTCAGCATCATCAGGTGACATCCTTCGAGTTTCATTTTTAGCTGGGAGAGCCCCCACCAGGGCTGCATCATTCCCAGTCCGTGTGGGTCCGTCCCTGCGGCGTGTATCCCCTTTAGTTCATGTTTTCAGCTTACATTATCGGGGGCGCCCCTCGGGCTGCATTATCCCCAAGCTACCCGGGCAAGACCCGGTGGCATGTATCCCTCTTGTGTTTACTCGGGTCGTGCGTTTGACCCATCGTGATTGTTGTTTGATGTTTGCCTATGGCACCCTTCTTTCTTCATGTCGACTGCTTGCACGTTAAAGGGGGGGTACCCGAGCATCGTGACTCATGGTCTCTTACTGGCTCTCCAGCCCTCACCCTTTGGCCTTGTCCACGGCATCGCGACACAGCATACCGGCGGCTGAGCCCCTTCGAGGGCAGGACCGAGGGCGTGAAACACCGACATCTAACCAAATCTCTGAGGAACACATCACAAGTAAAGGCCCAGAGCGAGACGCAACCCGCCTTGAGGTAGGGCCCCGTGAGTCCCGCGCTGGCTCACAGGTGCCCAAATACACCTTGCCAGGCCCTACCGTGCCAGCCACGTGTCAGGGCGGGGCTGTATACACCCCGGGGGCTCCTCCCGGAGGGGACCCCTCCCACGCACCGATGGAAGCACCATGCTCCACGTTGGTGACGACTCTTGCCGAGGCGGCTATGCCCGTACACATCTGAGCGCTATGCTCATGCTGGTGATAAACAAGCGAGGTGGCCCCGGCTGCATCAACCTCAGGGAGCCCAGAGCTCAATGTCCGACCTCATTATAACGTTTCCCCTCGGGAGTGCCGCGCAAGGGGGCTGGGCACTGGGGCTGCGCCCGGGTCATGCCCAGGCGCACGCCACCCAGCCAGGTCCCTCGGGCCTGGTTCGTCGCACGCCTCTCCCCGAGCGGAGCCAAGGTACGAAGGCCGTCTGAACGTCAAGGGGGACTCCTGAGCATCGCGACTCAGGAACGTAATTGGTCACGTAGCCCCTCACCCCTTAGTTCCGAAAGGCTAACAACGATTGAGGTATGCGTGGGGCCGGGCTCTGCCGACGTAGAACCGTAATCTCACCCACACATCTCCCCTCCCTACTTGTTGTTCGTGCGTCAAGGGGGACTCCTGAGCATCACGACTCAGGAGCCTAACTTGTCACGTAGCCCACACTCCTTAGTCTGGTCCTGGTTTCCAGTCGGGGCTAACGGCTGCTGAGGTATGCGCGGGGCCGAGCTCTGCCGACGTAGAACACAAGCAAGTAGGAAGGGAAAACGCAAATCTCAAGAAGTTCAAAAGAAAATATTATAGTCCATAGAGTACTTTGACAACACCAAACACAAGTTTAAACGCCTCCACGAGGCAGATTGCATGTTGCAGGAATTAAAAGCAGGACGGGAGCCGTGAAGGGATCACTTTTTGGCGGCGCCATCGCTGGTGACGGAGCTGCGCTGGGCGACTTCGCCTCATGGAGCCTCAAGACCGACAGCGCCTCGCTTCGGCTTGGTGCTGAAGGTCCGGAACTTCGCCAGCAGAGCCTCCGTGCGACCCTTCATGGCCTCAGCAGCGACGACGGCAAGCTCGCCGCTGACAGGCTCCAGCAGGCTGTCAAGGTCATCGCTGGGGTCACGGAGGTAGGCGTGGGTGAAGACACACATTAGTGCCGCAGAAGAAAGGGCGCGCGCCTCGACCTCAGCCGTGGGGCCAAGGCCGAGGGTGACATATTCGAGGGCGCGGACCAGGAAGGGAAGAAGCTTGGCGGGGCCCTCCTCGGTGCCGGCTAGCAGGCTTTCTAGGCCGCTGTCATAGAGCGACTTCAGCAGGGTGCGAGCCTTCACCTCCAGCTTCGCGAAGGCCACGCGGTCCTCATCCCGGACCCGCGCCTTGCCGTCCAGCTCGATCTTCTTCGCCTCCAACGCCTCCTCCAGCGCATCCAGGCGGCCTTGGAGTTCGTCAAGCTCGGCATCACGGTCCTTGGCGGCAGCCTCGCGAGCCTTCAGGTCTACCTCCTTCTCCTGGCGGACACGGGCCTCCTTGACAAGCTGGTCGCGCAGGCCTTGCAGTTCGCTCTCCAGCACCTTGTAGCGGCCCTGGACATCCGCAACCTCACCCAAGGCGGCATCGCGAGTGGCCTTTGCCTCAAAGACGACCTGCTTCTCCTCGTCGCAGGCTGTCGCGGCCTGGGCCAGCGCCGCCCGGACTCAAGCATCAGAGCGGACCCAGCCAGAGAGCAACTCCAGGCGCCCGGCCACCAAGCGAGGGTCGGTGCCTAGAAGATCTTTCCGCAGCCGGTCCAGCTCGAAAGAAGACGATCGAAACGAGAGGAGGAGCCGGAGAGATAGCGGTTGGCGGAGTAGGAGGAGAAGACAACAGCGTGATCAAAGCACCAGGGTTCAGGACCTTCTGCGCCCCGATGACGGCGGCGGTGGCGTCAGGCACGGACGCCTCGGGAGTCGCTTGGGCCATGGGGGCTGAGCTCGCTCCAACTAGCCCTGCCAGGCCTCGCGAGGATGACTGGGCAGGTGAGGCCCGCGTCTTGCCGCCCCCTTCTCCCGCGGGTGGGGGTGCTGTCCCAGATGAAGCCTCAGGAGCCCCCTTCAGCTTCTTCGCTGCAGGCGCCGGCCTAGTCAAGAAATATGGACGTCATGCCTCAACAACAAAGCAGGAAGCAAAACGAGAATCGAGCACTTACCCGTCGCCGCTAGCAGCCTCAAGCAACCTTTGGCCGAACTTGAAGCCCAAGAGCCGGACGCAGGGGTCAACTTCAAGAGGCTCGGGAGCAGGAAGCGTGTCTGCGGATCGCCTCGGAGTCAGAGTGGACCCACAGGGGCGAGCTCTCGCCACCCCGCTCATCGCCATCCTCGTCATCATCCGGCATGAGGCAAAGAGTGCGGGACCTACGCCGAGGGAGGGGCGTCTTCGACTCCCCGTCGGTCGCCTCCGAATCGGGCTCCTCGTCCTCCTCCTCCTCCTCATCTTCCTCCTCTCCGCTGGAGTCGCTGGAAGATACGTTCACCGTCACCAGGGCCGCCGGGGCCTCAGGAACCTCCGCGAGCACAGGCCCTCCCTCGTTGAAAGCAGACACGGAGTTTACCACCTGCTCCCAGTCATCCCGAAGGAACAAGGGCACGGGAGCATCCTCCAACCTTGCCACGTTTCTCCCAACCAACGATTGGAGGACCGCGGCCAGATCCTCGTCGGCCAGGGCTTCGGGGTTCGAGCGGAGGGCGGCATCGGCCCTCCCAAGCTTCCAAAGCGGGAGCAAGTGTTCTCGGAGCGGAGCCACCCGATGCTCCAGGAACTCCCTCAGGAGTGACGCACCGGTCAGTTTCGTCGTTGCCATGTTGTCCGGCCACAGGTCCGCGTCCATCTTCTCCAGCACCTCCCTCGCGCGGGGATCAACGAGCGCCGTGCAGGACCAATTGTCAGCGGACTTGGGCTGCCCCGTGGGTAGAATAAGCCGAGAGTGGGTGCGCCCAGCATCCACCATGACCCACTTGCTCCTGAAGCTGTCAATTCTCTTCTCGGGCTTCGAGATGGCGTTAGAGCTGTCGTGCACGATAAAGCTCGCACACGCGGTGATGGAGCCGCGGGAGACCCGGAGGTAGAAGTAATGGCGCAGCAAGGCCACCGAAGGCCTCACCCCGACATGAGCCTCGTAGTAATAGGCAAAAATCGCCAAGAGAGGAACAGAGTTGGGATGGAGGTGCAGAGCTTGCAGATTGGAATGGTGGAGAACAGAAAGGAAGAACTCGGAAAAAGGGGGAACCAGACCAGCGGCGATGGAGCTCACAAAGAGTGGGTAGAAGGTGCTTCCTCTGCCCTCAGGAAGGGCGGTGCCGACCTTGAGCGCGGCCGCCTCGTCGTGGCCTCGCGTTGCCATCATCTGGCGCGTCCGAGCAAGATTCTTCTCCGACACATTCGGAGAATCCAAGGCGGGCGAGTACCATGCTCCGACTGGGGTCTGGCGAGGTGCCATGCCTTGCAAGGATGCAGAGTCGAAGTGGATCTGGGGATTTCGGAAGCAAGAAGGACAGGAGCAAGGAAGGAGATCTGGGTAGTGAAGGAGAAGGCAAAGAAGGTCAGCCTGGACAGGTACCACTCCCTTATCATCTTGTGCAGTTGCCGAGGCGTCATGGGGGAGCCAGGACGCCCACGTCCAATCAACCGCCACGCGGCGCCCAAGGCCGCAGGCTATTGGGGCCCATGGCGCTTCACACTTGCCTCTTCGCTTCTCTGCTAAGCCAAGTCCAACCGCGCCTTGGTCCTGGGGCTCTTGTCGGTGTTGCAGGAGCAGGGTACCAGACTTGCTCGCTGCGGCTGCGGCGTGGCTCAAGGAGTGGCCCAATACGGCCCATCTACATCAACAGATGCTCAGGACCCTCGCGAGGGGCCAAGCCTCGCGAGGCGGACGACAGGAGGCTTCCTCAGGAACAGCCTCGTCAGGCCGGCTCACGAGGAGGCGGAGAGATCAAGGTGGGGTACCACACGAGGTGCCCGTGACGCAAGCCATGACGACCAAGGCGCAGGCGGGCGCCAGGCGGGCGCCGGCCTCCGCAGAGTCCTTGTTTCCCCTTTGGTGCAACGGGGGCAAGTGCAGGCAAGGGTATCAAGCTAAGGCAACCATTTCGGTGCAACAAGACCTAGACCAGCAGGACGGCAGAATGGAGGTCATCGTGGAGCCCAAGCCAGCGTCATCGTCAGGGTCTTTTGGCAGGCGAGGACCAACTTTAGTCAAGATAAGTGTACTAGATGTTCCCCTTCAAAATGGCCAATTGTTGGTGCCCTTCCCGCTCAATATTTGGGAAGAGGCCGGGGGCCTTCGCCTATAAATAGGACTAGCCACCCACAGGATAGAGGGATCGAGAGAACAAGGATAGAGGTATCGGGAGAACAAGGATAGAAAGACACACACACACAGAGAGAGGCGACTGAACCCTCCTAGCAGTTCATCACACCAATCAAGAATAGACCCTCGCGAGGCTGTTCTTCCCTTGTACTATTCCTCATCAGCCCCAGAGGAAATCCACACACCACAAACTGGAGTAGGGTATTACACCACAATGGTGGCCTGAACCAGTATAAATCTTGTGTCCCTTGTGTTGTTCTTTGAGTAGTTTAGGTCCTTGCGAGGCGGTGAAAACATGGGTAGGCTGGGAGTGTGATCTCCGCGCGCACCCCAGTGTTCGAACCTCAAGGGTCTGCCGGAACCCGAAATCCGACAGTCACATCATTCCGACTGAGAAGCAACTTGGGAACACGAGGATCTTCTCCGTTCTGAGTATCCTGGTTTATTTCTTTCATAGATCTCGGGATGAGATCCTTCTGTAGTGAAGGAGAATTGTAACACCGGACATGTTAAACTTCCATATTTTGGCAATGTATCAAACCTTGTCTTTATCAATCCCAAGGGGTTTCCTCCTTGTTGGTTTCATTTTGGGTTTTGCTTCATTTTATTTATTGCATTGCCTTGCTATTCTTGTCATATTTATTTTACCATCATATGTTTGCATCATGATCACATCAAGTGTTGCTTTGTGCTTTACGTCATCTTGCATTCTCATTCTCATCATGTGCATTGTGTGATTCATGCATGTTATATTGTTGCATGCTCCATGTGTGACCCATGCATCACCACCCTTCTATCCTTCTGCTTCTTCGTATAATTGCAAGTACCATACTGCCCTCCTCCATAAATGCTCAACTTTTTCCTACAAATATTGCACCACGCCTTAAGCATCTTTGCCAAGTTTCAACTTATTTGGAGTTGTTTTGGTTGGGTTCAAAAATGCATCAAGTTTCAATTTTATTCAAACTTGTTTTATTTTTCTAGCTCTAAAAATGCCCGAAGGCATTTTATTTAAATCCTCCATAATTCCAGGACCCCAGATATATTTTTACCTCTCCCTAACTCCTCTCCTAGCTCTCTGTGCTTTTCTGGCTTTATTTTCTGTTTGATGAAAAGAAAAGAAAGCATGAGTAGCAGCAGGGCAGCCCAGCAAGAACGCGGCCTAACAGCAGCGCATAGCGCAGCCGGTGCCCCAGCTCCAGCCTCCCGCAGCCTGCCAGCCCAGCAGCGCACTATTCCTTGTCTTCAACCAATACGACAGCGCATTAGTCGTGTCCACGTCGACAATCCCATTGATTTGATGGCAGTCCGGCGTCCCTAGACCCTATAAAAGTTGTGCCTGGTGCCCTAGGGTATCACCTCGGCCGACCCCCCTCCTCTCCTGCCCTAGCCGACGCCGAGGTAAGCCACCTTGCAATCACGTCCGCCATGGGCCGAGTGAGCTCGAGCTCGTGCTCGGATAGCCCCACGCGCCTCCTCTCCTTCGTCCACAGCCACGCAGAGCCGCGGGTAGACTACATCAACCTCTCTCGCCTTAGACGCATCCTTGATCTGCCTCTAACGACCACGTGGACAACTTCTCCTTCCTCATCGTCTTGGTCAGAGACATCACTGATGTCCACGCCTTCTCCCATCCTATCCGGTCGCTCTATGAGCTCCCCTTCGCGTTTAGAGTAAGTGAGGTAGTCCGTCCATACTCCCTTGCTCCTTACCGGCGTCTAGTTTTTCATATCCACGTCGCTAGCTTCATGTCATCGCCGTGCTCTCCGTGCTCCGTTCCAAGCTTTGTTTTTTGTATGTTGTTATGGTTCTTGTCCCATGACTTGTCCTTGCACACGTGATAACCCACAAGTGTAGGGGATCGCAACAGCTTTCGAGGGTAAAGTATTCAACCCAAATTTATTGATTCCACATAAGGGGAGCCAAAGAATATTCTTGAGTATTAGCAGTTGAGTTGTCAATTCAACCACACCTGGATAACTTAGTATCTGCAGCAAAGTACTTAGTAGCAAAAGTGGTAGGATAATAAAGGTAACGGTAGCAAAAGTAAAGATAATAGTTTTTGGCTTTTTGTAGTAGTTGTAACAGTAGAAACGAAAAAGTAAATAAGCGAAGAACAATATGTGAAAAGCTCGTAGGCAATGGATCAGTAATGGATAATTACGCCGGATGTAATTCCTCATGTAATAGCTATAACATAGGGTGACACAGAACTAGCTCCAGTTCATCAATGTAATGTAGGCATGTATTCTGTAAATAGTAATACGTGCTTATGGAAAAGAACTTGCATGACATCTTTTGTCCTACCCTCCCGAGGCAGCGGGGTCCTAGAGGAAACTAAGGGATATTAAGGCCTCATTTAAATAGAGAACCGGAACAAAGCATTAGCACATAGTGAATACATGAACTCCTCAAACTACGGTCATCACTGATAAGTATCCCGATTATTGTCACTTTGGGATTGTAGGATCATAACACATAATAGGTGACTATAGACTTGCAAGATAGGATCAAGAACACACATATATTCATGAAAACATAATAGGATCAGATCTGAAATCATGGCACTCGGGCCCTAGTGATAAGCATAAAGCATAGCAAAGTCATAGCAACATCAATCTCAGAACATAGTGGATACCAGGGATCAAACCCTAACAAAACTAACTTGATTACATGGTAAATCGCATCCAACCCATCACCATCCAGCAAGCCTACGATGGAATTACTCACGCATGGCGGTGAGCATCATGAAATTGGTGATGGAGGATGGTTGATGATGATGACGACGACGAATCCCCCTCTCCGGAGCACCGAACGGACTTCAGATCAGCCCTCCCGAGAGAGATTAGGGCTTGGCGGCGGCTCCGTGTCGTAAAACGCGATGAAACTTTCTCTCTGATTTTTTTCTCCCCGAATGTGAATATATGGAGTTGCAGTTGAGGTCGGTGGAGGTCCAGGGGGCCCACGAGATAGGGGGCACGCCCTACAAGGGGGAGGGGTGGCACCCCCCTGTCTCATGGACTGGCCCTGGGCCCCCTGGTGTATTTCTTTCGCCCAGAAATTCTCATTAATTCCAAAAAGTACCTCAGGATTTTCAGGACATTCCGAGAACTTTTCTTTTCTACACATAAAACAACATCATGGTAGTTCTGCTGAAAACAACGTAAGTCCGGGTTAGTTTCATTCAAATCATGCAAGTTAGAGTCCAAAACAAGGGCAAAAGTGTTTGGAAAAGTAGATATGTTGGAGACGTATCACCTCCCCCAAGCTTAAACCATTGCTTGTCCTCAAGCAATTCAGTTGATAAACTGAAAGTGATAAAGAAAAACTTTTACAAACTCTATTTGCTCTTGTTGTTGTAAACATGAAAAGCCAGCATTCCAGTTTCAGTAAATATTATGAACTAACCATACTCACAAAAACACTTAGGTCTCACAATTACTCATATCAATAACATAATCAGCTAGCGAGCTATAATAATAAAACTCGGATGACAACACTTTCTCAAAACAATCATAACATGATATAACAAAATGGTATCTCGCCAGCCCTTTCTGAGACAGCAAAACATAAATGAAGAGCACCTTTAAAGATCAAGGACTAACTAAACATTTTAATTCATGGTAAAAGAGATCCAGTTAAGTCATACCCAATATAAACCAATAGTAATGAATGCAAATGATAGTGTGCTCTCCAGCGGGTGCTTTTTAATAAGAAGGGTCATGACTCACCATAAAAGTGAATAGATAGGCCCTTCATAGAGGGAAGCAGGGATTTGTAGAGGTGCCAGAGCTCGATTTTAAAATAGAGATTGAATAACATTTTGAGCGGCATACTTTCACTGTCAACGCAACAACTATGAGATGGATGTATCTTCCATACTACATGCATTATAGGCAGTTCCCAAACAGACGTTTATACTCCCCCAACCACCAACAAGCATCAATCCATGGCTTGCTCGAAACAATGAGTGCCTCCAACTAACAACAGCCCTGGGGGAGTTTTGTTTAATTATTTTAATTTGCTTTGATCTTTTTGGATCATGGGATTGGGCATCCTGATTACCGGCCCTTTCTCGTGAATGAGGAGCGGAGTCCACTCCTATTGAGAATAACCCACCTATCATGGAAGATATAGGCAGCCCTAGTTGAAACATGAGCTGCTCGAGCATACAAAACAGAATTTCATTTGAAGGTTTGGAGTTTGGCACATACAAATTTACTTGGAACGGCAGGTAAATACCGCATATAGGAAGGTATAGTGGACTCATATGGAACAACTTTGGGGTTTAAGGAGTTTGGATACACAAGTAGTATTCCATCTTAGTACAGGTGAAGGCTAGCAAAAGACTGGGAAGTGACCAACTGAGGGAGCGACAATAGTCGTAAACATGCAATAAAATTAATTTACACGGAGTACAAGCATGAGTAGGATATAATCCACCATGAGCATAAATATCATGAAGGCTATGTTGATTTGATTCAACTACATGCGTGAACATGTGCCAAGTCGAGTCACTCAATTCATTCAAAGGAGGATACCATCCCATCATACCACATCATAATCAGTCTAATAGCATGTTGGCACACAAGGTAAACCATTATAACTCATAGCTAATCAATGATGGCACAAGCAACTGTAATCTCTAAATATCATTGCAAATATTTTTACTTCATAATAAGCTGACTCAGAAACGATGAACTCATCATATTTACAAAAACAAGAGAGGTCGAGTTCATACCAGCTTTTCTCATCCCAATAAGTCCATCATATATCGTCATTATTGCCTTTCACTTTCACAACCGAACGATGTGTATAATAATAAGAGTGCACGTGCATTGGACTAAGCTGGAATCTGCAAGCATTCAACTCAAGAGAGAAGACAAGTAATATGGGCTCTAAGTTAAATAAACAATAATGCATATGAGAGCCACTAAGCATTTTCAATATGGTCTTCTCGACCGCCAAAGGAAAGAAAAGAAAATGAAACTATTTACACGGGAAAGCTCCCAACAAGTAAGAAGAAGAACTAGAAATCTTTTTGGGTTTTCATTTTAGTTTCTACTACAGGCAAAGAAATTAAACTAACTAATTTTTTTGTTTTTTATTAAGGTTTACCAAACACACAAGAAGAAAACTAGAAAAAGAAATTTAAACTAGCACGGATAAAATAATGAAAGAGTATGAGCACCGACGACTAGTGTGTGAACATGAATGTAAAGTTGGTCAGAAATACATACTCCCCCAAGCTTAGGCTTTTGGCCTAAGTTGATCTAATACCAAGGACCGCCTGGCTGATATCCATAAGTGGCGGGGTCGTCTTGAGATCAGTGGCAACCGCCTCTGAGCTGCAGCGTGTGGCGAGCTGCCTCCGCTCCCCTCTCATGTTCAGCTGCTTCCTCCCTGGTGACAACATATCTTCCTTTTGCCTGATAATCAAAAAGGTAGGGAGCAGGAAGAGTAATAGGGACGACGTTGCGTCTGTCATAGATTAGTTGATAATGGAGGAATTGTTCATTCCTCGCAAGAAATTGATGATTGAACATAGCTTCTTTATCCAAATAAACAGGAGGTAAAATCATATCCCCCTCTCGTGGGGCTATATTAAGATAATTAGCCACACGGGTTGCATAAATTCCTCCAAATAAATCCCCCTTTCTACTATTATTCTGCAACCTACGTGCAACTATTGCCCCCAAGTTATAATCTTTATAAACTGACACAGCACTCTTGAGGACACAAAGACCATGGACACACATGTGACATGCTTGATCCTTACCGTTAATGCATCTACCAATAAAGAGAGCAAAATAATGTATAGCAGGAAAATGAATGCTCCCTATGGTAGCTTGTGCTATGTCCGTAGATTCTCCCACAGTAATACTAGCAAGAAAATCTCTAAACTCAGATTTGTGAGATCATTAATATTACCCCACTGCGGGATTTTGCAAGCAGTTGTGAAATCCTCTAAATCAATGGTATAAGATGTATCATAAATATCAAACATGACACTAGGAGAATTACGCGCACAGTTATATTGGAACCTCCGCACAAAGGAATCAGTCAATTGATAGTACTGAGGACACTTATCTTCTAAGAAGTCCTCCAGCTCGGCATTACGCACATACGCGTCAAATTCCTCCTTGAAGCCTGCTTCGACCATAAAATCATCGGATGGCCACTCACAAGGTCGTACATCTGCGTCCCTCGGCAATTCAACATCTTGCTCACGTATAGCAATCTTTGGCCCTTTCTTTGCCGAGGAACCACCTTCGTACATCCTTCTAAACATAATTCTTTTTTTGAAAATTTCTGAAATTTAGTAAGTTCAATATAAAAGTGAATAAAACTAAACAATATTGGTAGCAACTACTCCTACAAGTGCCTAGAGCCTATATCATGCATTGGAATTGCTTGGGACCTCATAAATTCAACATGCAAGCTCAAGAACATGGTTACCTATGCAGCAAAAATTTGCAATGAGTAAAGCACTAGAACAAAAACTAATTGGACCAATGGAGGAGTCACATACCAAGCAACAATCTCCCAAAGCAGTTTTGTGAATGGAGCTTTGAGCAAGGAGATCGAAAATCGCAGCAAAATGAGCTAGAAGTCATGCTTGAGCTGGATGGGGATTTTTTGGCTAGAAGATGAAGTGTGTGGGTGCTGGCATAAGTGGAGGGGGCCACCAGGGGCCCACGAGACAGGGGGCGCGCCCTATAGGGGGGGCTCCACTCTCATGGTCTGGTGCTTGCCCCTCCTGCAGTGTTTTCAGTGCCTAAAATCCTCAAATAATCCATAAAAAATCATACTAAATTTGCAGGGCATTTGGAGCACTTTTATTTTCAGACTATTTTTTCTGCATGGATAATTCAGAAAACAGACAGATAATACTATTTTTTCTTTATTTAATCTAAATAACAGAAAGTGAAAAGAGGGTACAGAAGGTTGTGCCTTCTAGTTTCATCCATGTCGTGATCATCAAAATGAATCCACTAACAAGGTTGATCAAGTCTTGTTAACAAACTCATTCCGAATAACACGGAATCGGAGAAATTTAGAATAACACTAGGTTACCTCAACAGGGACATGAAAATCCCCAACAATAAGAATATCATACTTTTTCTTGACAGTAGGGAGAGGAAATTCAAAACCTCCAATAATTATAGTTGGAACTTTTCCAATAGAATTGATACTATAACTTGAGATTGTTTCCTTGGAAAGTGTACCATATGCTCATTACCATTAACATGAAAAGTGACATTGCCTTTGTTGCAATCAATAACAGCCCCTGCAGTATTAAGAAAAGGTCTACCAAGGATAATAGACATACTATCGTCCTCAGGAATATCAAGAATAACAAAGTCCGTTAAGATAGTGACATTTGCAACCACAACAGGCACATCCTCACAAATACCGTCAGGTATAGCAGTTGATTTATCAGCCATTTGCAAAGATATTTTAGTAGGTGTCAACTTATTCAATTCAAGTCTATGATATAAAGAGAGGCATAACACTAACACGGCTCCAAGATCACATAAAGCAGTTCTAACATAATTTCTTTTAATGGAGCATGGTATAGTTGGTACACCCGGATCTCCAAGTTTCTTTGGTATTCCACCCTTAAAAGTGTAATTAGCAAGCATGGTGGAAATTTCAGCTTCCGGTATCTTTCTTTTATTTGTGATGATATCCTTCATATACTTAGCATAAGAATTACTTTAAGCATATCAGTTAAGCGCATACGTAAGAAAATACGTCTAATGATTTCAGCAAAGCGCTCAAAATCCTCATCATCCTTTGACTTGGATGGTATAGGAGGAAAGGGCATGGGTTTCTGAACCCATGGTTCTCTCTCTCTACCGTGCTTCCTAGCAACAAAATCTCTCTTATCATAACGTTGATTCTTTGATTGTGGGTTATCAAGATCAACAATAGGTTCAATCTCTACATCATTGTTTTTGCTAGGTTGAGCATAAACATGAACATTATCATTAACATTATCACTAGGTTCATGTTCATCACCTGATTGTGTTTCAGCATCAGAAATAGAAATATCATTGGGATTCTCAGGTGTGTCTACAGTAGGTTCACTAGAAGCATGCAAAGTTCTATCATTCTTCTTCTTCTTCTTTTTAGAAGAACTAGGTGCCTCTAGATTGTTTCTCTGAGAATCCTGCTCGATTCTCTTAGGGTGGCCTTCAGGATACAAAGGTTCCTGAGTCATTCTACCAGTTCTAGCTACTCTAACAGCAAAGTCATTTTTATTATTTAATTCATCAAGCAAATCATTTTGAGCTTTAAGTACTTGCTCATCTTGAGTAGCAACCATAGAAGCATATTTGCTAACGAGTTTGAGTTCATCTTTAACTCTAGGCATATTATCGCTTACACGTCCTATCTTGAAAGAATTATTCTTTAACTCTCTACCAACATTAGCATTAAAACTTTCTTGTCTAGCCATAAACTCATCAAATTCATCTAAGAACGGGCTATGGCATTAGTAGAGGGGATTTCAACTTTATCATATCTATAGAGAGAATTTACCTTTACTACCTGTGTCGGGTTATCAAGACAACATGGTTCTTCAACAGGCGGTATATTAAGACCATGTATTTCTTCAATAGGAGGTAAATTCTTAACATCTTCAGCTTTAATATCTTTTTCTTTCATTGATTTCTTTGCTTCTTACATATCTTCAGGACTGAGAAATAAGACACCTCTCTTCTTCAGAGTGGGTTTAGGAATAGGCTTAGGAGTTGGCACAACTGGTTCAGGGAATGCCTTAGGAATTGGGTTAGGAAGAGTCCAATTATTTTCATTAGTCAACACATTATTCAATAGTATTTCAGCTTCGTCGACTGTTCTTTCCCTAAAAACACAACCAGCACAACTATCCAAGTAGTCCTTCGAAGCATCGGTTAGTCCATTATAAAAGATATCAAGTTTTCATTTTTCTTGAGAGGATGATCAGGCAAAGCATTAAGTAACCGGATAAGCCTCCCCCAAGCTTGTGGGACACTCTCTTCTTTGATTTGCACAAAATTATATATTTCCCGCAAGGCAGCTTGTTTCTTATGAGCAGGGAAATATTTAGCAGAGAAGTAATAAATCATATCCTGGGGACTACGCACACAACCAAGAGCAAGAGAATTATACCAAGTCTTAGCATCACCCTTTAATGAGAACGGAAATATCTTAAGGATATAATAATAGCGAGACTTCTCATCATGAGTAAACAGGGCAGCTATATCATTCAACTTGGTAAGATGTGCCACAAAAGTTTCAGATTCAAGGCCATAAAAAGGATCAGATTCAACTAAAGTAATAATTTTAGGATCAACAGAGAATTCATAATCCTTATCAGTAACATAGATAGGTGAAGTAGCAAAAGCAGGGTCAGGTTTCATTCTAGCATTAAGAGACTGTTACTTCCATTTAGCTAATAATTTCTTAAGATCATATCTATCATTGCAAGCAAAGATTTCCCTAGCAGCTTCTTCATTCATAACATAACCCTTAGGAACAAGAGGTAATACATAATCATTGGGAGAACCTTCATCATCACTATCATCAATAATAGCATCTTCAATATTTTCATTCCCCCTAACTCTAGCAAGTTGTTCATCAAGGAATTCACCTAGTGGCAAAGTAGTATCACGCACAGAAGTAGTTTCATCATGCATAGCAGAAGTGGCATCATCAATAACATGCAACATATCAGAATTCATAGCAGTAGCAGGTTTAGGTGTTGCAAGCCTACTAATAATGGAAGGAGAATCTAGTGCAGAGCAAGATGGCGGTTCCTTACCTCCCCTCGTAGTTGAGGGCAAAATAGTAGTTCGGTCATCTTTCAAGTTCTTCATAGTGATCAACAGATATAAATCCCAAGTGACTTAGAGAATAGAGCTCTACTCCCCGGCAACGGCGCCAGAAAATAGTCTTGATAACCCACAAGTGTAGGGGATCGCAACAGCTTTCGAGGGTAAAGTATTCAAACCAAATTTATTGATTCGACACAAGGGGAGCCAAAGAATATTCTTGAGTATTAGCAGTTGAGTGATCAATTCAACCACACTTGGATAACTTAGTATCTGCATCAAAGTATTTAGTAACAAAAGTGGTATGATAATAAAGGTAACGGTAGCAAAAGTAAAGATAATAGTTTTTGGCTTTTTGTAGTAGTTGTAATAGTAGCAACGGAAAAGTAAATAAGCGAAGAACAATATGTAAAAAGCTCGTAGGCAATGGATCAGTGATGGATTATTATGCCGGATGCGATTCCTCATGTAATAGCTATAACATAGGGTGACACAGAACTAGCTCCAGTTCATCAATGTAATGTAGGCATGTATTCCGTAAATAGTCATACGTGCTTATGGAAAAGAACTTGCATGACATCTTTTGTCCTACCCTCCCGTGGCAGCGGGGTCCTAGAGGAAACTAAGGGATATTAAGGCCTCCTTTTAATAGAGAACCGGAACAAAGCATTAGCACATAGTGAATACATGAACTCCTCAAACTACGGTCATCACCGAGAAGTATCCCGATTATTGTCACTTCGGGGTTGTCGGATCATAAAACATAATAGGTGACTATAGACTTACAAGATAGAATCAAGAACACACATATATTCATGAAAACATAATAGGTTCAGATCTGAAATCATGGCACTCGGGCCCCAGTGACAAGCATTAAGCATAGCAAAGTCATAGCAACATCAATCTCAGGACATAGTGGATACTAGGGATCAAACCCTAACAAAACTAAGTTGATTACATGGGAAATCTCATCCAACCCATCACCGTCAAGCAAGCCTATGATGGAATTACTCACGCACGGCGGTGAGCATCATGAAATTGGTGATGGTTGATGGTTGATGATGACGACGGCCATGAATCCCCCTCTCCGGAGCCCCGAACGGACTCCAGATCGGCCCTCCCGAGAGAGATTAGGGCTTGGCGGCGGCTTCGTGTCGTAAAACGCGATGAAACTTTCCCTCTTATTTTTTCTCCCTGAACGTGAATATATGGAGTTGGAGTTGAGGTCGGTGGAGGTACAGAGGGCCCACGAGATAGGGGGCGCACCATACAGGGGGGCGCGACCCCCTGTCTCGTGGACAGGCCCTGGGCCCCCTGGTGATTTCTTTCGCCAAGAAATTCTCATTAATTCCAAAAAGTGCCTCCGTGGATTTTCAGGACATTCCGAGAACTTTTCTTTTCTACACATAAAACAACATCATGGCAGTTCTGCTGAAAACAGCGTCAGTCCGGGTTAGTTTCATTCAAATCATGCAAGTTAGAGTCCAAAACAAAGGCAGTAGTGTTTGGAAAAGTAGATACGTTGGAGACGTATCAACACGCGCCCCTTCATGTCTAAGGTTGTTGTCACTCGCACCCGCGCACCTATAGTGCTTCGCTACTACTCGTGTGTGCGCTAGAGCCTCGCTGTGCCTTGGCTTCTCCCAGTGTTTGCGTGAATCGCCATAGCCTCGAGCCGAGCAAATGCCCGAGCTCGAGTGCCCCGTCATCCCCTTTTAGTCGCACCTACAACACCTCCAAAACCCTATACGCCCGCTACTGCCTCGAGGCGCCCACCGCCGCCGTCGTTACTCGCCGGTGTCATCTGTGTCTTCTCTGTTGCACGGGAGAAGAATACCCAAGCCCGGCCTTGAGGTAGCCCAAGAGGAGCCGAGCCCCATCCTAACCAGCACACCCAACCTAGCCCAGTGGTGGAGACCCATCTCTTCCACCCCGCAAACACGGATTCGATCCCGCTCGGGTGCATATTATTCCCCCCATTTTTTTGCAATGCGTGTGTATGACGGGGTGACCCACCTGTCATACCCACTGACCCCAGGGCCCTACCTTCCATCCTCTAATAACCCCTCCCTCCTTGTTATTTTAGTTTTAGCCCAGCTAATTTCCATTTTCGGAAAGATGCCATATTCCATTTCGGGCAAGTCCATTTCTAGACATTTCTCTTTAGGGAGATATGCATATTCTGTCATATTCCATATTAGGCAGTTTTGCATTTTGTTCTTTCTGAAGATTTTCATATGGAGACCCCAACATATTATATATGTTTTTGGTCTAGAAAAATCCAATGTATCCATTGATTGCATTAGTTTTAGCTTTTGAGCAAGTTTGTGTTCATGTTATTTTTGCAGCATGTAGCATTTTGTCATTTTTGTATATTTAATGTCATTCATGCTATGAGGTAGTTTGGTACATGAACATACTTAGAATCATGCCTACTTAATGCTACATTTTATTACATTCCATGGTATGATTTGTGGTGAGTGGCACAAGCTTGCAAACAAGCCTACATGAATCTGTTTCTGCCATGCTAGTCATTTTCAGTGTCTGAAACAGTTACATAACTTGCCATTTTGCATTGAAGCTACTATCAAATCTATGAGTTTCTAGACAAAGTTAAGTGAGGGAGTTTTGATAAGGGCATATAGTAATAATATGTCATGCTCTTTTTTGCATTGATATGTTCATGTAGCATGTAGTTTGCTAGCCCTAAACATTGCAACCTGATGATGTTTTGACATGTTCAGTAATTTTCACAAATCTGTAAAACTGATATCATTTGCATTTTTTGCCAAGATGTTTTAATCATGTTCTAGTGAGTATTAGCAGTAGATCACTAATCAAGTTTTGTTGTGGTTGATATGTACTTCACTGCCATGCCAGTTCTTTTCATATTTGAGTGCTGTAGCATATTTAAATTTTACATCAAAGTTGGCATGTTGTTGTTTTGACAGTTTTGCATTGCATATCAATATTGCTCACCATTTGAGTTCCATGCATCCGTTTTCGATAATCTTTATATTGATTTCAACCTAAATCTTCCAATCTTTCTAGTGGCATGCTTGTATTACCAAGATTTTTCCCATATCATTCCTACCTTCATCGTTTCCTTCATGTTATCGTACCCCTTCATTCTGGTAGAACCATAGCTCCGTGCATACCGTTCTTCTCATGTGTCCTTGATAGTTTTGTATGTAGAACATGTTCTTGCCATGCCATGAGTGGTTGTTTATGTGAATTCTTGTTTCATTTGGGTAGCAACAGGAGACGAGTTTGAGATCGAGGTTGAGACACCTATTGAGAAGAGTTATGAGGAGAAATTTTACGATCCCACTTAGGACGTATCAGGCAAGATGCCCATTCCTTGATATAACTACTATCCTTGCTTTGCTAGTTGTATCGATTCTTTCTCTATGACGTGCTACCGATCTACTTGTTGTCAGCTTGCTACATTGCCATGAAATGCCTCTAACCCACCTCCTAGCAAACCATTGTTTGGCTCTGTTACCGCTTTTGCTTAGCCCCTCTTATAGCGTTGCTAGTTGCAGGTACCGAGTAGGTTGTTCCATGTTGGGACATGGATGTCTTGGGATATCACAATATCTCTTATTAACTAATGCACCTATATAGTTGGCAATAGGTGGAAGGCTTGGCCTTTGCCTAGTGTTTTGTTCCATTCATGTCGCCTTAGTTCCGTCAAACCGGTGTTATGTTCCTTAAATTTTGTGTTCCAAACGCGGTCGGGGTTAATGGGCCCCCTTGACAGTTCGATTTGAATAAAAATCTTGCAGCAAGGCCCAACCTTGGTTTTACGATTTGCCTAATAACAACTAAAATTTGCATAGGGAGTAATTAACGCGAGGAGTCTTAATCAACAACCCGGGCCAATGCTCCTCATGAGTGTTGGTCCAACCTAGAGCCCCTTGCAGTGCCACCGTGAGGAAACTTGAGGACAGGTTTTAGTTGGACGGACTACTCATCTGATCATGGCCTGAGACAAGATATGTGCGGCTCCTATCGGGGTGTCGGCACGTCGGGAGGTCTTGCTGGTTTTGTTTTACCATTGTCGAAATGTCTTGTGAACTGGGATTCCGTGCTTGATCGGGTTGTTCCGAAAGGAGGATTTCCTCCGTTGATTGTGAGAGCTTATCATGGGCTAAGTTGGGACACCCCTGCAATGTTTAAACTTTCGAAAGTCGTGCCAGTGGTTATGTGGTAGATGGGAGTTCTTAATATCCGATTGTAGAAAACTTGACACAAAACCTCGAATAAAATACACTACCTGTGTGAGTAGCCGTGATGGTCTCTTTTCGAAGGAGTTCAAGACGAGAACACGGTGGGGTTATGTATGATACATAGGTAGATAGGCTCACTTAGTGATCAGTACTTGTTACGACCGTATGCGTAGCTTCTCACCTTACTCTAAAAATGTAATCTAGCCACCTCATATATGCTTAGAGCTTTGCTGCAACTCTACCAAAAACCCTTCCTCACCTAAAAGCACTGTTAGTCTTGATACCCCGGAATGTGATTGTTGAGTCCTCGTGGCTCATAGTTTACTACAACAACAACAACAGGTACCTTTGAGTTTGATGCCAACAATGAACAATACCTTCAATGGGAGTTCGATGAAGAACATGGCTGAATGTACATCACTTATCCGGATGATCAGTAGTGGTGCCCAGTAGGGACGGTCGGAACTTAGCATGGGCGGTTGTCTTTTATGTGTTTGATTTCGTTTGTAGCCCGACCCTGTTTTCAACTTGAATGATTGTATTATACTTGATAATGTTGTGTGATTCATGGCGAGTGTCAGTCAACTATGCTATATATCTATCTTTTCAGTACATGGGTTGTGTAAATATTAACCACTCTTGCGACCACTCTTGCATGCGTTTATGCCCCTAAGTCATGCCCCGACACTGGAGAGATATAACCGCATGTAGGGTGTTACACCTTGCTAGTTGCAGGTGCAGTGCAGGTTGTTCCATGTTGGGATATGGATACCATGGGATATCACAATATGTCTTATTTAATTAATGAATCTATTTACTTGGTAAAATGTGGAGGGCTCAGCCTTTTGCTTGGTGTTTTCTTCCACTCTTGCAGCCCTAGTGTCCATCATACCGGTGTTATGTTCCTTGAATTTTGCGTTCCTAACATGGTCGGGGTTTATGGGCCCCCCTTGACAGTTTGCTTTGAATAAAACTTTTCTAGCAAGGCCCAACTTTTGTTACCATTTTCCTAATAACAACTAAAATTTGCATAGGGACCGGCTATGTAACGCCCCGGACACACCCGCCGGTGGTCGTTACTCCTGGCGGGATCTAGACTGGCCCCACAGATCAATACTAGTCTTTTCTGCGCACTTTGTCCTCACTCGCGCACCGGAGCAACTTCGATCGGTCACCCATCCTGAAACTACTCCAAGCTGAGCACGCTTAACTTTGGAGTTACGTCCGAATGTGATCCCGGAAAGAAGAATTCCTTATTGATATGAGTAGTCTATCATCCCTAATAAGCCAGGCTATTACATACACCCACACTCGGAGGAACCGACATCCTCGTTGGGCCACGAGCGTTCCCTCTTGGCACAACCGTCGTGCATCGATCCGGTACATGTGCCATGCCGTGTGCCACGACGGGTCTAAGCGTCATGAACAACATGACCGCACACCTGTCGCAACCATCCGTGTAACGCGGTCGGCTCGATACCAACTTATAACGCCCGGACACACCGCGGTGGTCGTTACTCTGGCGGATCTAGGCGGCCCCACAGATCAATACTAGTCTTTCTGCGCACTTTGTCCTCACTGCGTGCGCACCCGGAGCTAACTTCGGTCGGTCACCCATCCTGAAACTACTCCAAGCTGAGCACGCTTAACTTTGGAGTTCTGTCCGAATGGGATCCCGGAAAAGAAGGAATTCCTTATTGATATGAGTAGTCTATCATCCCTAATAAGCCAGGCTATTACAGGCTAGCACCCGAGGATAATTAATCAACAACCCGGGCCAGTGATCCTCATGAGTGTTGGTCCAAACTAGAGCATTGTGCGGGGCCGCCCCAGGGCAACCTCGGTTATTTTGGCACCTATATGTGTAGCTCATCCGTCCTGGCCTGAGACGAGATACGAGTGGCTACTATGAGGGTGTTGGCATGTCGGGAGGTCTTGCTGGTTTTGTTTACCATTGTCGAAATGTCTTCTGCACCAGGATCCCAAGTTTGATCGGGTTGTCCCGTGATGGAGGATTGTCTCCGCAGATTGTGTGATTATCATGGGCTAAGTTGGGACACCCCTGCAGGGTTTAAACTTTCAAGAGTCGTGACCGCAGTTATGTGGCAGATGGGAATTTTTAATATCTTGTTGTGGAGAACATGACACCAACCGTTTGAATAACCGTGATCATGTCTTTTTGACAAAGTTCGAGAAGAGAACACGGTCGGGTTATGTTTGACTCGTAAGTAGTTCAGGATCACTTCTTGATCATTACTAGTTTGGGACCGTTATGCGTGGTTTCTCTTCTTCTTCTTGTACTCGTAAGTTAGCCACCTTACAATGCTTAGTCGCTTGCTGCAACCACACCACTTATCCTTTCCTAACCCATTAAGCTTTGCTAGTCTTGATACCTGTCGGTGTCAAAACCGGCGGATCTCGGGTAGGGGGTCCCGAACTGTGCGTCTAGGCGGATGGTAACAGGAGACAGGGGACACGATGTTTTTACCCAGGTTCGGGCCCTCACGGTAGAGGTAAAACCCTACTCCTGCTTGATTAATATTGATGATATGGGTAGTACAAGAGTAGATCTACCACGAGATCAAGGAGACTAAACCCTAGAACCTAGCCTATGGTATGATTGTTCTTCGTCCTACGGACTAAAACCCTCTGGTTTATATAGACACCAGAGAGTGCTAGGGTTATACAGAGTCGGTTACAATGGTAGGAGATCTACATATCCGTATCGCCAAGCTTGCCTTCCATGCCAAGGAAAGTCCCATCCGGACACGGGACGAAGTCTTCAATCTTGTATCTTCGTAGTCTTGGAGTTTGGCCGACGGTGATAGTTCGGCTATCCGGACACCCCCTAGTCCAGGACTCCCTCAGTAGCCCCTAAACCAGGCTTCAATGACGACGAGTCCGGCGCGCATATTGTCTTCGGCATTGCAAGGCGGGTTCCTCCTCCGAATAATTCATAGAAGATTTTGAACACCAGGATAGTGTCCGGCTCTGCAAAATAAATTCCACGTACCATCGTAGAGAGAATAATATTTACACAAGTTCAATCTGCTGGCGTATTTCGTGGCATGACGTCACACCATGGCCAAGCCTTTATTCGAATCATTTTTATTATTCCACATCAGCGCTTTTAGCGAAGCGGTTTCCTTGGCATGTCTTGTCTAAGCAGAGATCGTGTCCCCTTATTCCGGTATTCTCATCAATACGGGCGTGGGTAACCCAACCGCGCCATTGATTGCGGCGCTTGGGAGATAAGCGAGTTTCTTTGGGGCGGTGGGGGCGCATAGTTTAAATCGCTCATATATAAGGGATAAGAATCCACCTTTTCACCTACGCCTTCTTCCTCCTTTGCTTATCCATCTCCGCGCACTCGAGCTCCAGCGCCCAAGTCCGCACATCTCACCTCAACCTTCTCCAACCATGTCCAGAGCGGGCGGCAAGTGGATGGCTTCCTCCATCACGGAGGGGCACATCAAGAGGCTGTGCAAGGCCGGATACTTGTCCAGTGATATCGCGCACCGACTCCCCGACAAGGGGCAGCTCATCCCCACCCCCAGGCCCCATGAGAGGGTGGTGTTCCTTCCCCATTTCCTCCGCGGACTAGGCTTCCCACTCCACCCATTTGTCCGGGGGCTCATGTTCTACTACGGCCTGGATTTCCATGATCTGGCCCCGAATTTCATCCTCAACATCTGGGCATTCATCGTCGTGTGCGAGGCCTTCCTCTTCGTCCAGCCCCACTTCGGCTTATGGCTGAAGACTTTTAATGTCAAGCCGAAGGTGGTGGGCGGCTGCCAAGTGGAGTGCAGAGGCGCCATGGTGGGCAAGATGCCCAACATTACATGGCTCGAGGGCGCCTTCGTGGAAACCATCAAAGGGTGGCACTCGGGGTTGTTCTACATCACCGAGCCGCGTGACCCTAAATGGGCAGCGGCCCCAGAATTCATATCTGGGATCCCCACACGGCTCACCTCCTGGAAAGAGAAGGGCCTGATGTGGGGTGATTCGGAGGAGCTGACCGGACTTCAATCCTGCATCCAAACCCTGGTGAACAAGAAGCTCAAGCTTGTCAACGTAATCCAGGTCATCCTCATCCGCTGGATCCTCCCGAGCCAACAACGGGCTTTCAATTTGTGGGAGTTTGATCCAGCACAGCACCCAACCTTGAGCAGGCTGTTCGACACTACGTACGAAGACGCCTGGAGGGTGCTATTCAAGGGCACCGAGGCTCCGTCATCCGCTACCGAAGATCACGGATTCAACTTGCAGCGTCAAGCCGGCGAGGTAAGCTATTTTATCCTTTATGGGACACTTGCTTTCCATAGTTTGACTTTATGCGGGATCTAAAACTCCCATTACCTTTGACAGGCTTGGCAGAAGACGTCCGGGTAGGTTAACTGCCCGGCTCCCTTGCCCGAAGACCCAGCGGATGCCCGATTATCGGGACCGCTGCCCCCGGCGCCTACGTGGTCTTTGGAGAAGAAAGCCAAGAAAGAAGGCCACGGGAACTCGGAGGAGTTCGGCGCCAGTGTTATCGGACTCATCGTCAGTTGACTCGGCGGACCCCTCCACGAGGATGAGGAGGAGAAAAGAAGCCTCTCCCCGGTGAAGAGAGAAAAGGAAGGCCTCCCAATTTGGGAGGCGGTGGAATCAGAAGGAGGACCCTTCCACGGACTGTTCCTGCAACGGCGGCGGTGAGGAGGAGGCCTTCGAGGGCCTAGCCACTGGCGAGATCGTTAGT